>CM032629.1:726474-1333930 GCA_019097785.1 Fraxinus excelsior | reverse complement strand
TAGGGGTGTAAGCGGTCTGATTTTTGCGATTTTTGACAAATTTTCAAACCAAACCGTATAAACCGGTTTGCGAAAAATTCAAACCTAAACCAAACAATTTCGAACGGTTTGAAAAAAACTCAAACCTAAACCTAACGGTTTGGTCCGGTTTTAAACCGTCGGTTTCACCGAATATTTTTTTGTCTGTTTACTTTTATGACATTAATTCATTAACTTCAATATATATTTATATCTTAATAGCAATAAATCTAAAACAAACTAAATATATCTACTACAAATTTAAATACCAACTAAATCAAAGTGAAATCACAATAAACTAAAATATAGTTTTTTGTTTGCCATTTTAGGTTAAGACGTTACAATAACGTTACAATACAAGTATACTAAACTAAATATAAAGCCCAAAAAATATAATGATATTCAACAAAATCTCGTGATCATCATATCTGAAAAACAAAACTATTGATTAGACAGAAAGAATAACCAACCATAATAATAAATCAATTGTTTATAATATCTAAACATAACATTACACAAGCTTACCATTGTATTTTGTTACAAATTCAGTTTCTCACATATACTCAAACACCAATTGTTCTCACACATGATTTATAGTCTCCATTGTCAAACAAATGTATTAGTTATATTATCATAGTATTGTATACTAGATAGATAAGAAAATCTTTAAAAATATGATAATAGAAAATATAAACCACCTGCCACAACTTTCATTGAATCATCAAATGATTCAACTTCATTTAAATATTGGCACAACACTATATGTTCATTTTTAATTTGCAACTAATTCTTTCCGCATATACAAGTCTCAACCATTCTTACATCTAATAAACTTCTAAAGGAATTAAGTATCTGACCTCCATATGAGAATGCGAACTCAAAAAGCAACCGTATAATTTTGAATTCTAAAGAGGGAAAGAGTTTTTGATAGATTATGTTAGTCTCGATATTATTAGATATAAATTAGGATTATTTGGTAATAATAATATATATGTAATAGAAAATTATAAATTGATAAAAATACATACAAATGACAAAAATATTGAATTTCGCATATTTGGATGCATTTAAAAAAAAAAATCATTATTTATATTTTTTTATTTTTTATATATTTTTTCACCGGTCCGATTTGGTTTTAAATCACAATTAAAATTCTCAAACCCAAACCAAATCGGTTTTGGTTCAAAACCATTTCGTTGACGGGTCCACGTGGCACCAAACTGACGGTTTCTAAAATGCGGTTTCGGTTCGATTTGACAGTTTGACGATTTTTGCTTACAGTCCTACTCTAGGTATAGGTACAACACATGGGTGGGAATTGGACATGGAAGCCATGAGATGTGCTCATGAAAGGTAATGATATGAGGTATTTAATTGAAATTTGATGTTGTATCTCACTAGTAGGTATTGATTTCATAGGTGGTGTTTTGAACCTTCCCCTCAGACTTCTATAGTACAGAACTAGGTATGTTAGTTATGTGTAATAACTTGAGGTAAAAACGATTTTGAACCTATTATGCATTCAATAGATATGATCTCATTGGAAAATTTATGCTTCCAGAATAACTGGGCCTTGAGCGATCCACTTAGTTAAAGCAAGATTCAGCCCAGGCCCGTGATTTGGTTTGTTTTGTCCACTGTCCATTAAGTCCAAAGCCCAATATGAAAATCAAAAATTTGAAAAACAGAAGATTTAAAGACGCCCACCGTGGGGCTCGAACCCACGACCACAAGGTTAAGAGCCTTGCGCTCTACCGACTGAGCTAGACGGGCTTGTTTGTTCATAGTCTTTATATTAATGTTATTCTTTCTTATATCAACTTTTTTAAAAATTGTAGGAAAAGAAAAGTTATCGCCGTTGCCGGGGATCGAACCCGGGTCACCCGCGTGACAGGCGGGAATACTTACCACTATACTACAACGACTTGCTGGTTTCTTTTTCATCTTGTTATAATATCTCTACATTAAAGTGAAGAGTCATATTTGAGAACATTTTTTTTCTCCATAAATATATTGCTTAGAAATTAGAATGCATGCATACCTATGTAACTATGTTGAGGAGGAAATGCTAAAAGTGAGAAAAAAATGTTCGGATTATATGATTAATTTTCAAAAGTCACGATTTTTTAAACTATGAATAATTGAACAATTCATAGTAGGGCCACGAAAACAGTCAAATTTAAGAAACCTAGTGACTAGCTACATGGATACAATATTATTTGGTTATCATCAAATGTTTTCTAACTTCTCCAGTCCTGGTTGGTAATATATTCCTTCCCTCAGCAGACAACAACATTGGGACGCAATCGTAAAAGTGAAACAAGTAACACAATACGATGTTAGCTTTCGAGCGTCGATTCTTTAATTGAGGAATTAATTTTATTTATGATTGCTATGCACTTAATATTTCAAAAACAACAAAACAAAACAAAAGTTAAATTTGGTAATAGAATAAAATAAATTACAATCCAAGCAACCCCACAATGTTCTCAACAAAAACTCTACACACATTCATATATACATCTCTCTCTCAACTCTAAACTTCTCATTTTGTACAGAAAATGCGGGCTTCAAGAAGGCAAACCAGCCGCAGTGCAAGCAGGAGCTTAAGCTGGAGTACAGAAGATTTCTTTTCTGCTGCCACGCCGGGGCGGAGCAACCAGGCTGAGGAAGATGAAGAAGCCTTGAAATGGGCTGCTCTAGAGAAGTTACCAACCTACGACAGGCTGCGCAAAACTGTCCTAAAATCCTTCTTGGAAAATGACAATGGAGGGAATAATAAGGTTTTACACAAGGAAATTGATGTAAGAAAGCTTGACATGTATGACAAACAAGAGTTCATTGATAGGATTTTTAAGGTTACAGAGGAAGATAATGAGAAGTTCTTGAAAAAGCTCAGAAATCGTATTGACAAGTAAGTTTTTTTTACCTTGTGAATAATATTGAATTTTAGTTTTATTATTACATGAAATTAGATCTTCTACTATACTTAAAAGTTATCATTAAGGACATAATTGACTTAAAATCTTATCTATTATTATCACCTTGTAAAGTATTGCAATACAAAACGTTGTAAAATATGTCATATATTAATTTTTTTCAGCATCGATCATTGCCCATTTTTAAATCTACGACTTCTTTCTTGCAACAGACCTCTAACGTTGTCGTAAACAAAGAATATTCATATTTTCTTTTTGCCTCTTTTTGTTATTTTTTTACTCATTAATCATGAGTGGATTTGTTCTTATGAATATGTGCTATCAGTCAGTACAAACTGATAATTTTTTCTGAATAATTCCAACCATATAGTCATTTTCATACGAGTGTTAATCAGAAACATTTCCATCAGCAATTAATATTTTATACAGTAATCATCTCTTATCTTTTGTACTATCATGTTAAAAACAAACAGAAGAGCCAACGAGAATATTTTCAGGCAGTTACTAAACTCTGCAAGGAATCAAAAAATAACACATTCTAAGTTAATTATCTATTGTTTGTCATGACATTTTATTGTTAAATCGTTTCATATAAAAGTTTAAATTGTTAGATAGCTACAACTTTAACTGGATAGGTCTTTTTGTGACTACAGAGTTGGGATTAACCTTCCGACAGTAGAAGTTAGGTTCAAGAAGTTAACTGTCGAGGCAGATTGTTTCATAGGCGACAGAGCTCTTCCGACACTGTTAAATGCAACTCGTAATATCGCTGAGACAGCATTGAATTGTTTTGGGATCAGATTGGCTGACAGAACAAAACTCACTATACTAAAAGATGCTTCTGGGATTATAAAACCATCTAGGTAAAGAACGAGCACTTGAACTGCTTCGTCTAAAAGTTTTAAGCGTTCAAAATTTGTATGAACACGGTATGTTTAACATGTAAAAATGTGACAGAATGACTCTCCTATTGGGGCCACCATCTTCTGGGAAGACAACCCTTCTGTTGGCTTTGGCTGCGAAATTAGACCCTTCCTTAAAGGTTTCAAACTCCATTGAATTCATCAGAATTTTAGAACAAAAAAAGAAGAAAAAATTATAAACGTTTGACATTCAAATATGGAACAGACCGTTGGAGAAATCACTTACAATGGACATAGGCTAAAGGAATTTGTCCCACAGAAGACATCTGCATACATTAGCCAAAATGATGTTCATGTTGGAGAAATTACAGTCAAAGAAACTCTAGATTTCTCTGCAAGGTGCCAAGGGATCGGTTCTCGATATGGTAATTTTTGCAAGTAGCTTTCCCTGTCGAAATTCTTTATGTACTTTTTTCTTGAATTATTATGGACCCATTTTGCAGGGATTTCGTTTGTTGTAAAAGAGTTTCCTAAAGAAGTTACTTAGACCAACTTTTGCCAAAAGCTCTTCTAATCGGACAAAATACATTTGCAAATTTATCGTAACATTTTCAAAAGCAACTTCTTAGTCTCATAAGAAGTTTTTGGCTTTTCAAAAGCCCTACGCCCTATATCATCGTGTAAATTATTTTCATACTAGTTTGATGCTCGTTTATATTGAGTTATTCATTGTTAACTTTATGACTGTAGAACTTTTGAAGGAGCTTGCTAGGAGGGAAAGAGATGCTGGGATTTATCCAGAGGCAGAGGTGGATCTTTTTATGAAGGTAAAAAAATATTTTATTAATTTGGTTGAATAAAATTCCTGTCTGATTTATTAAATGTAGTTTTATGTTTTATTTGCTACCTCGTTTATGTTCCATTAGGCAACTGCAGTGGAGGGAGTTGAGAGCAGCCTTATTACAGACTACACTCTCAGGGTGAGATTGGCTCAAATTTTAATTATATATTAAATTAAATTTGCTGTGTTGTAACAAGCTTTCCACGTTTATTTCTTCGTATCTAAATTTTTCAAGTTTATAATGTTTTAATCTCGAGTAGATTGTTTACATCCATGTTTCTGTTAAAAGAACACCGCACTCACATGTACAATTTTTCTAAGTTCTAAATAGAATATGCATTATTGATTGATATTGCATCAAATTTAACGATTCAGATATTGGGACTTGATGTGTGTCGAGATACCATTATTGGAGATGAAATGATACGAGGGATTTCTGGAGGCCAAAAGAAGCGTGTGACAACAGGTTATTATTTCTTATGAAAGTAATTCCAGTCAGCACGAGAAGAATAATCATCAAGTCCAAGAGATAAGCATAGAGTATGATGGTTACATTTGTTTGTACAGGGGAGATGATTGTTGGGCCCACGAAAACATTATTTATGGACGAAATATCAACAGGACTGGACAGCTCCACAACATTTCAGATAGTGAAGTGCTTGCAACAAATTGTACACCTCACAGAGACCACGATCTTGATGTCGCTCCTCCAGCCAGCGCCGGAGACATTTGACCTCTTCGACGATGTTATTCTTTTATCAGAAGGCCAGATTGTCTATCAGGGTCCGCGAGAGCATGTCCTTGAGTTCTTTGAGAATTGTGGGTTCACATGCCCGGAGAGAAAGGGCACTGCTGATTTCTTGCAAGAGGTAAATCACTTAGCATTTCTGTACACACGAGTTCAATTTACTATATAACTTTTCATTCTCAAGGACATATCTAGTACTAGATAGGAGTAGAATGTACAATGGGTAAGATTTTAGCTTCATTTTCTTCTGTCCACGGACTTGGCATTTCTGTACACACGAGTTCAATTTACTATATAACTTTTCATTCTTAAGGACATATTTAGTACTAGATAGGAGTAGAATGTACAATGGGTAAGATTTTAGCTTCATTTTCTTCTGTCCACTACCGTGGAGGCCACCTTACCAAACTTGCCGCTAGGGGACAATGATGCACAGAACTAAGGCTAGCAATAACTTCTAAAATTGATACCAGGTGACATCAAGAAAAGACCAGGAGCAATACTGGGCAGATAGAAGCAAGCCATACAAACACATTCCAGTGAGCGAATTTGCTGAAAAATTCAAGAGCTTCCATGTTGGTCAACGGCTTAATAACGAACTATCAGTCCCTTACAACAAGAACCGAAGTCACAAAGCAGCTCTTGAATACAAAAAGTATTCAGTACCGAAAAAAGAGCTTCTCAAAGCCAACTTTGACAAGGAATGGCTTCTGATCAAAAGAAACTCTTTCTTCTATGTTTTCAAGACTGTCCAAATCATTATTGTGGCAATCATCACATCAACTGTGTTTTTGAGGACTAGATTACATGCTAGGAACGAAGATGATGGGGCTGTCTATATCGGTGCGCTATTGTTTGGCATTATATGCAATACTTTCAATGGTTTTGCCGAGGTACCGCTCGCTATACAGAGACTTTCAGTCTTCTACAAGCACAGAGACTTACTCTTTCACCCACCTTGGGCTTTCACTCTACCCAATTTTCTTCTGAGGATACCAATATCACTGTTCGAGTCCATTGTCTGGACCATCATAACATACTACACCATAGGATTTGCCCCTGAAGCTAGCCGGTAAACTTATTTGAAATTACTCATTTATCTTCAAAAAGTGAAATTTCTTTACCTGGCATAAAATATGGAGTCAACAATGAAGCCTTTTATCATTTATTCAGGTTTTTCAAGCAACTATTGCTAATATTTATGATCCAGCAAATGGCTGCGGGGATGTTTAGGCTCATTGCAGGAATATGCAGGACAATGGTTTTATCAAACACTGGTGGTTCTCTTACACTTCTCGTTGTGTTCCTTTTGGGGGGTTTCATCCTTCCGAGAGGTTAGTTCGAGCATAAAAAGTGCAACTAAATTTTACATTCTATTGACACCAGCCCTGCAAGAACGTATCAGAAGTATAATTACATTTTATATAGAAGTACACTAGCGGTATATTTCTTTGGCATGTTTAGTAGGAGGATTCGATAGCACTAGATAATATTAATGAAGAAAAAACATGGACCTAAAGGACAGTCTTGATTACCTTAACTATTTGACAACTATCAAATTCTACTTACGTACAGATCAAATTCCCGTGTGGTGGAGATGGGGTTACTGGGTTTCACCCCTGACCTATGCTTACAATGCCATTGTAGTAAATGAGATGTTTGCTCCAAGATGGATGGACAAATTGGTATGTATTCCTATGCATTTTCTGCAACCTAGCTTCATTGTTAATGTAAAATATTTGGTACAATACAGGCCTCAGACAATGATACAAGGTTGGGACTAGCTGTGCTGAATAATTTCAATATCTTCCCAGAAAGAAATTGGTACTGGATAGGCATAGCAGTCCTCTTCGGGTTCACAATTTTCTTCAATGTCCTTTTCACTTTTTCCCTTATGTACCTTAACCGTAAGTTCCAAAACTCTAATTTACATATAAGATTTCTCTTTATTATGACAATTAACCTTCCAACATTTCTGCCCGACATGATAGCTATTGGGAAGCCACAAGCTATAATATCCAAAGAGCAGGCAAGGGAAATGGAGGAAACATTGCCACCTAGAACAACAAAGTCGAAGAAAGGTTCACTCCCTGGGAATTACACAAGTAAAAACCATACAACAGAAATCAAATAAAAACAAATTTAGTTAGAAATATTATCTTTGCTCAGCCAGAATGATATTTTCTTTTAAATAGAGGAAATAGCAATCCAGCGAATGAGCATCCGTGACCCTGCCAGAGGCCATTCAAATCTTGAGGTCTGGAGAGATTTTGCTCCTAAAAGAGGAATGATTCTTCCTTTCACACCTCTAGCTATGTCCTTTGATGGTGTAAATTACTTCGTGGAGATGCCCCCAGTAAGAAACAATACCCATATCTTTCATTCGAAAGTTTTATAGCAAAGGCTTAAAGCCTTACAGTGTATTCTATACTCAACTTGCAGTCTTATATTGCATTCTGCCAATAGTGAACTCGTTTGGTTGCAACAGGAAATGAAGGAGCACGGAGTGACAGAGGACAAACTTCAATTACTTCGTGAATTAACTGGTGCATTTAGGCCAGGAGTTTTAACTGCATTAATGGGAGTAAGTGGAGCAGGAAAAACTACCCTAATGGATGTTTTGGCTGGTCGAAAGACAGGTGGTTATATTGAAGGCGACATTAGAATCTCTGGATTTCCAAAGATACAAGAAACCTTTGCCAGAATTTGTGGATACTGTGAACAAAATGATGTCCACTCACCTCAAGTAACTGTCTTTGAATCTTTAATTTACTCGGCCTTTCTTCGGCTCCCAAAAGAAGTTACCAAGGAGCAAAAGATGGTAGGAAATAGTCTAACAGCATACACCATAGAGAATATTGTGAAACTTTTTAACTGAAACACACTCTTCATTTGGATCTTTTGCAGACTTTTGTGGAAGAAGTGATGGATTTAGTTGAACTAGACAATCTTAAGGAAGCTATTGTGGGGATTCCAGGAGTTACTGGATTGTCAACAGAACAGAGAAAGAGATTGACAATAGCAGTTGAACTTGTTGCTAACCCCTCAATTATATTTATGGATGAACCGACTTCTGGTTTAGACGCAAGAGCAGCAGCAATTGTCATGAGAACTGTAAGAAACACGGTGGACACAGGAAGAACGGTTGTTTGTACTATCCATCAGCCTAGCATTGACATCTTCGAGGCATTTGATGAGGTAAAGTGCAAACTCTCACTTGATTGTTACCCTAGTCAAATCATTCAGTGACATACTTTATCTTGGATCAGCTGCTTCTCTTGAAGAGAGGAGGTCAAATGATCTATGCAGGACCATTGGGCCAACATTCCCATAGAATCATCGAATACTTTGAGGTACTTCAGACTCTAGATAATTTTCTTACTTATAGAAAGGAAAAATGAAAGTAAAGATCTACCCAACCTACTTAGGCAATTCCTGGAGTCCCAAAGATTAAAGAGAAATATAACCCGGCAACGTGGATGCTGGAAGTGAGCTCAGTGGCTGCAGAAGCCCGACTTGGGATTGATTTTACTACACATTACAAATCAACAACATTATATGAGTAAGTAGATATAAACCAAACAACTAAATGCTACAAGACTCACAAATTATGGGCATTAATCTGATATTTGTTGGTTTTCCAGGCAAAATAAAGCTCTAGTAAAAGAGTTGGGCAAACCATCTCCCGGGGCAACGGACATATATTTTCCCACACAGTATTCTCAGCCCACATGGAACCAATTCAAGTTCTGCCTCTGGAAACAATGGTGGACTTACTGGAGAAGTCCTGATTATAATCTAGTTAGACACTTCTTTACCTTGGCTTGTGCACTAGTGGTTGGTACTATTTTTTGGAGAGTCGGCATGAAAAGGTTCTTATCTAAATCTTGTTGAATCAAATATATATTTCAGAAGCTTCAGCAACAAGACTTGAAGGTAAGTTGCTGATTATTTCTTTTTCTTATTCTACGGCTTCAGAGAAAGCAATACGGATCTTTTGACGATTATCGGAACCATGTATACCTCTGTGTTGTTTGTTGGAGTTAGTAATTGCTCAACGGTACAGCCAGTAGTAGCCATGGAGAGAACCGTGTTTTATAGGGAACGAGCAGCAGGAATGTACTCAGCATTACCGTATGCCATGGCACAGGTGAAGATTTATTTCATACTAAAAAACATCTTAAAAATCAAATAAGTTAAAAGAAGCAAATAAGTTGAAATGGAGTTCTTTGGTCACCTAATATGCAGGTCGTCGTAGAAATACCTTACGTACTTTTCCAGACTACCTATTACACTCTTATAGTGTATGCAATGGTGAGCTTTGAATGGACATTGCCTAAATTCTTCTGGTTCTTCTTCGTGACCTTTTTCTCATTTCTCTACTTCACATACTACGGAATGATGGCTGTTTCCCTCACACCAAACCACCAAGTGGCAGCAATATTTGTAGCAGCTTTTTCTTCACTTTTCAATATATTCTCCGGTTTCTTCATCCCCAGACCGGTAAGTTCTTTTTACTCAAACACGATAAAATATAATGATCTTCAATCTTGTGCAAAGTTTTGAATTATTTTCCCTTCTAAAATTTCAGAAAATCCCAAAGTGGTGGATATGGTATTACTGGATTTGCCCAGTGGCGTGGACAGTATACGGACTGATTATAGGCCAGTATGGGGATGTGGAAGACACCATTAAAGTGCCCGGGATGACCTTTGAACCGATGATCAAAATCTATATTCAAGAACATTTTGGATATGATCCCAACTTCAAGGGACCAGTTGCTGCAGTTTTGGTAGGTTTCGCAGTCTTGTTTGCATTCATCTATGCCTATTGCATTAAAAGACTGAACTTCCAAATGAGGTAGAGTGGCTTTATGTAGGCAAAGAATGTATTTTTACAGCGAGATCGGTTATCGAAAATGAAACTAATGTCATTTGTATCGTAGTGCGACACTGTATGTTACTTGTAATAAATCGTGTAGCACATTATGTAACATTTTGTGAGAAACGAAAAATAGTAAATTTATAATAAAGAAAATGCTGTGTACATATTTGTACCCATATGAGTGTCTAGGTGCTCCACCAATAAGGGGGCGCCAGGTCCATTATGGACTACCCATAAAACAACCCTTATAATAAAAAGTCACAATATGTTACATGTAATAAACCATGGAACACATAATGTTACATATCCGAATGAACACTTCCAAACACGGTCTTGTGGTTGAAGATAATTTTTTAACTTGGTCCAATTAAAATTCAAGTGCAGAGGATCAAGAGCTGGTCCATTTATTTAATTAATTAGCTAAAACCACTTGACCTCCTGCCAACTACCATTATAATTTGGAACAGGCCATGCTTACTGGCATGCCACCTACCTTAGGCAACTACTAAGTGGGTGTTTGGTAGAGATTAAAATTAGATTTTTAGTAGATTGTGATGAAATTTTTGTAATATGTGGTTGAAAAGTTGTGGGACTCATGAAAAATATGATTAATATTGATTGTTTGACTTTGATTTAAATTAAATTTTGATTTTAATCCGAAACAAACAAGGCATAATTTCTTATGGGACACATTCTTTAATTTTTTTGAGTTTAAGATTAGGTGCTGAGAAGCAATTTAATTTGTTTGTTTTAATTCAATAAAATTGTTTGAAAAGAAAAGGAAATTGCAAATTAAGTACATTAAACTCGAAATGCAATGATTTTATTACTAAAGTTATTTCACAAATCAATGACGACAATCCGAATTTTTGACATGTAGATACGTTCATCTCATGAAGTATATATTCGGCCTAACCATGTAAATCAAGTTCAAACCATTGATGGTGAAAAGTCGATAATGTGTATCTGGAAAAATAAAAATTACAATGGATCTTACTTGATATTCATGCCTTCAAATTCATTTTGTGTCGAATAAACGCCAGCTAATCAAAATTTCTCATTAAAAAGCTAATTCCAACGTTAATTTAAACCACACAAAACTAACTAAAAAAGATCTTATCTGGTTTCCAAACCTTTTAAAAAGTATCGCGGAGTCCCAAACTTTTAGTTTTAGTACGTTTGCATAAAATAGAAAACACGAGAACTTTTATTAGACGAATAAGACCCAATAACGACTATATTTTCAATTTTAATTGAATTTTAAGTCGTACCGAACATGCCTTTAGATGATTTTAATTCAAAGGAATTCGTTGAGTGAAACATAGAGAGAGAGAGAGAGAGAGAGAGTTTATCCACCCATTCCCACTTATCACTGCCACCACTACACAAAACACCACACCACCCTTATCCTACTCGAAGACCAAATCTCTGGTGTTTGGGTGGTGGCAAGATGGGAATGGGTTGATGGTGACAATGGTTGGTAGGGATAGGGGTGTCAATCCGGGTGGTCCGGGTCGAGTTGGCCCGCCAACATGTGAACTCGGTAACGGTCCGCGTGAAAAAAAGCTTGCCCGCTACGGGTTAAGGGTCGGCCCACAAATTTGGACTACAACTCAAGCCCGCCCGCTGACCCATCCGAGTCACGGTTCAGTTTGTTCCGGTTTGGCCCGTATGATTGTATAAATAAAATTATAAAAATATAGAATTTTTCATATTTATAGCAAAAAATATTTTTTTTTTTGTTAAATGTAAACTAAGAATTGAACAAAATGATAAATTCATAATTATATCAAGAAATTTTTACATAGAATTCAAATTTAATGTTACATGAATTATTTATAACTTTGCAAAGTTAAATTTAACTTAAACAAATAACAACTAAATGTATGTCTAATTACTATTATAAATATTTATAGCATAAGTACATCCCAATTAGGTTGACACCTACTTTTACTATAATTTATAGTTTAAGTACATCCCCACTTTTTTTCAAAATTTTTTGAATTTTTTTTTTCACGGGCCACGGGTTACCGTGGCCTGTGAAGCCTAAACCCGCGGGTCACACCTCTTTGGCCCGTGAACCGCCCGCTCGGGTCCCGGGTCGATCTGAGCCGATTTTTACGGGTCTGACCGGCCCGTCCGTCTTGACACCTCTAGGTAATGATAGGGTGGGAGTAAGTGGAGAAGATAAAATACTATTGTTTTTAAAAAATAAAAAAAAAATTGTTTTAAGATTTTTGAGTTCTCTTTTTATTTGTTTGTTTTTATTTTTAATTTTAATTCTATACAAGTGATAACATAAAAAAGAACTATCTTTCCTTCCTTAGATTGGTCAAATTTTGATCGATGAGTGACTGTCGGATCAACGGATAGTCTCTTGGATGAAACCGTTCAACCGTGTTGCATATTAATTTTTAAGGTTGGGAATAAGGAGCCACAAAGAAAAATAAAAAAATAAAAAAAATTAAGATTCTATGGCATTTTTGAATGGTTTACGACCCTAGATGCAATTTTATCCAAAAAGAAAACGTCTTCTCAATACGTTCCTTCCAAGTTGCCATTCGTGAACTTTAAAAAAGGAAAAAAATTGACAATTTTGCACGAGATGTCAAGGGACAAGTATAATTATTTTGATCATAGACAACCACAAAAAATTAATAATGGACGGATACTACAACGTTTATAGATGCTACTAGCCATGTCCCACCAAATTATTCTCAATTCTGTCCTCACATTTCAGTGTCTCCCATAATTATGTTAATTGGGACTTGACATCAGTCCCAACCACACTTGTTTGGTACTTCAACTTGACCACAATTTCGGTGAAAACATATTTGACATTTTATAAGTTGTTCTTAGAGTTCGTTTAGTATGATTTTTGAAAATTCATAGGAGCTTTTGGGTCGATCTCGCTAATTTTATGAAAGCGGTTCTTCTAATTAAAAAATCTTTTGAAAAAAGTTGGTCCAACGTGACATAATCTAAATTTTAGATAAAAGCAAAAATCATGTTAAACGAGCCCTGAAAATGTGTGAATATTAACACCATGTTTGATCCACACTTTTACAGAAATTCATTTTTTCAAAATTCATTTTCAACCACATATTCTTCAATACATATTCTTCAATAAAATAATATTATAAGTAAATTCAAATTTTTTTCTTATTTTTTAACCATAGGAGCAGGAATAATAATGAACGCCCTGCTTCGTTAGCATCCTTAACCGTCAATAATTGGTTTTACTTCTCAAGAACGATAACCTTGTTATTGCAGCAAGTCACGAATTAAGTAACCTAAAAGACAAATATTGATGCATATTTCAATGAAAAGGGACAAGTAGTTTTGTTGGTTTCCTTAGCTTTGCTATGGAATCCCAAACACCATTCGTGGTTTACAATTCACATGTCAGTTTCCACAGGGGATTTCTCATGTGTGGACCAAGAACACCCTTGTCAATCCCCCACGCCTCCCACGTTTTGCGTATTATAACGAACCGTTCGACAAGATTTTTGAAAAGTCAAAGTCAACTTTGAGATTAAGAATTTATTTTTATAAAAAAAAATTCAAAAAAGTATTTTAAACTACGGAAGATAATTTTTTTCAGTGAACTCTTTTATAGAAACGAAAATCTTGTCAAAGAAACCCTACATACCCAACTCATAATATACCCACTATGTTTATCTACCTTTAGGTGTTTGAATTCATCTTCTAATCGATTTTTAAAAAGAGGATATATAATGTGCCCACAACTTAAGAGTTCTAGAGAGTGTTCGATAGAGATTAAAATCGGATTAAAATTGAAAAATTAGCCGTTATTGTTGATTTTTATTAGAAGAATGAGACCGAACAACGACCATATTTTTAATTTTAATCTGATTAGTAACCCTACCAATCAGGCTCGTAATAAATTACACGAGATTTAAAAGTAATTGTTACGAGTTAGAACTCTCTTTGGATTGCTTGTTCTTGATGAAAGAGATTGCCTTGATACTAGTACATAGATACATTAAGAATAAAATTTATCTTTAAAATTGACTTGTGAAAATATTGCGTCTCGTACGCTTATAAGCTCGTGAAATAGTTCTTTACAAACGATGTAGATTCAAACCTGGTCCTTGTAATACAACCCATTTCTTATCTATGTGTACTATGTGTGGACCATGCGCATTTCAATCCACTATAATCAACATCTCTCTATTCGACCCGACCCGACTCGACCATTCTAA
This sequence comes from Fraxinus excelsior, assembly GCA_019097785.1. Lineage (NCBI taxonomy): Eukaryota > Viridiplantae > Streptophyta > Magnoliopsida > Lamiales > Oleaceae > Fraxinus > Fraxinus excelsior. The sequence goes on along the minus strand of CM032629.1, from coordinate 1,319,411 downwards.
TTCAAGTATACCAAACACGACCTTTGTCGGACAATTCTATGACGATGAACCAAAAACTAGAGAAGAATTGGAAACAAGAGAGGATAGAGTTGGCATTTCTGATATAAATGATCCGACTCAAGGACAAGTAGGGGAGGGAAAGAGAGAGAGAGAGAGAGAGAGAGTGGGAAATCAGAGCTCACAAAGAACTAGCCACCCACCCCTTCAAGTTTCTCCTCTTTTTCTTTCTTCCTCCATTTTTCTTCAAGTACTCTTCTTTATTTTTCTCATATTTTGTGACACCATGTTCGCCGTAAATGGAAGCACTTTTCTGGTAATTTAAACCTTAATCCAATTGTATTTTTTTTGTTGCTATTTTTCATTTTCCAGTTCGAGTTCCGATCAGATTTGAGAAATAAGAATACCCACTTTGTAAAATGTATAGAAATCAAATCTTTATCCGATTTTGAATGTGATTTTATGCAGAATAATTCGCTCTCTGGGGTACCCAGAGTCTTTCCGCGGTCTGCACAAAGAGTGGCAGCTCCGCCAGTGGTGGTGGCTGCTGTAAGTTCAAATGGGCGTCCCGGAGATCGAAACGCCAGCGTGTTGATGGAGAATACTTCGAAAGAAATGGTAGAAAGTGCTACATCGTCATCATCACCATCAGTTATAGACAAAGACGCCAAATCAACTGTTGGAGGTGGAGTTGAAGACGTGTATGGTGAGGATAGTGCCACAGAGGATATGCACATCACACCCTGGACTGTAACTGTTGCCAGGTTATGAATCCTGTTTCTTCCTTTCAATTTTTATTTTTTCATAGGAGTTTCGATAATTCCCATGTTCTTTTAACGCGTTCCAATTCTATTGATCCTTTTTTCTTTTCCAGCACACAAAATTGGATTTTTATGTGTCGTCTGCTTCTGTAACGTAATAATTTTCAAGTTCTGTATATTATGAATGATTCCACTTCTGCAATTGAATTTTTTCCCTTCAAATTTTGATTCTGTCAAAATGTTGTGAAGTTTGAATTCCTGTCATCTTGTTGAACTGAGAGATGCTTTCGATACGGAAAATGAGATATCATGTACTTCCTGGTTAGATGATTATTATTTTCCTTGTGAATCTTATAATTGATCTTGTTTATGCATAGAAAGATGAAGGTTTTTCGTCCCTGCAAAATGTTTTCACTCTGAAATGATATTACAGTAGTGTAATAGCCTTTTGAAGCAGAGAGGATCCAATAGTTTATCGCCTTTTTTAAAGCTTAACGAATTAGGAAAAGCAGAAGAATGATGTATTATATGAGATGATTTAGGATTTGCTAAGTTAATCTGGTTTATTCCTCCTTATTTTCTGATGAGATGATTGATCCTTCATGATATTCTATTTTTTTTAATAAGTCGTAATCTTTGTGCATTATTTTTCATTTGTTTTCTTAAACAATCTCTTTTTTGCATTTCAGTGGATATCCATTGCTACGAGATCCACACTACAACAAAGGGCTTGCCTTTACTGAGAAAGAGAGGGATGCCCACTTTCTCCGTGGTCTTCTTCCCCCAGGTGTTGTTAGTCAAGAGATTCAGGTTAACATACTAAATTCTGTAAATTGGAACCATACAATTTATTTGGTTTTATTGTGTAAATCATTATTCTGAATGTGCTGTTTCATTGAATAGGTTAAGAAAATGATGCACAATATGCGTCAGTACCAAGTACCATTGCAAAGGTACATGGCTATGATGGATCTTCAGGTAGTTACATAATTTTTATGTTCACGAATCTTTGTTTTTTATTTCCTATTTTTCTCCACTACAAACTTTAAAAACGTGACAAGGGTTATGCTGTGAAATGTTTCCTTATGCATGCATTAAAAAGTTATAGTTGGGGTCAAAAACACTAGAGGCCACTGACTTTTTGTGAAATTTCATGTTGGTCACTATTAGCATGCAATGACATGCTTATTTTTTATTATTGTCCCTTTGTTCAGGAGAGAAATGAAAGGCTGTTCTACAAGCTTCTAATTGAAAATGTTGAGGAGCTGCTCCCAGTTGTCTACACTCCAACTGTTGGCGAGGCATGCCAAAAATATGGGAGTATCTTTAGGCAACCTCAGGGACTTTTTATAAGTTTGAAAGAAAAGTAAGTTTGATTCCAGCGAATTTTCTAATTTTCCACAATAGTTGCTGGAATGATTACTATTAGCGTTTCTGCAGGGGAAGAATTCTTGAGGTACTGAAAAATTGGCCTGAAAAGAAGATTCAAGTTATTGTCGTGACTGACGGTGAGCGGATTTTGGGGCTTGGAGACCTTGGCTGCCAGGTATTTGGACATTTTCTGCCTGTTCTTTTGTTTTTCTTCGATGGAATGAGTTTGACTATAGTATAAAGCATCTCATTTAAAGGTTATAAGTTTGTGGGGTCCCAATGTTTGCACCTTTGCTGTTGCTTTCGTGCACCCAGTAATGTGCTTTTATTTAATCAACTTGATTTCAATAACCTTCTAATGTTACCAGGGAATGGGGATACCTGTAGGGAAGCTCTCCTTGTATTCAGCTCTTGGTGGCATTCGTCCTTCTGCTGTAAGTATTTGAAAGACTTGCTTTCCTGTACTCATAAAGGCTAGTTGTGGAGATATCATATAGATTCACCTCACTTTCTACAGTCCTCATTTCTGTATAGTGATTGATTCTCTGAATCATGTGAAAGCTGAAGATGATATAAGTTTGGTTGTTCTATTCAGTCCAGTCTCTTTGCTTATTTATAATTTTGTTTCAGTATAAGCGAAGATTCTTAAAATCATTTCCTTTCATTTCAGTGCTTACCTGTGACAATTGACGTGGGGACGAACAATGAGACATTGTTAGAGGACGAATTTTATATTGGGCTCAGGCGAAGGAGAGCAACTGGGCAGGTTAATGATCAGTTTCTTTGCATCAGTAGTCTTGATGGATTTGAAAGGCAGTGTATTCTTTTCTGCAAAGATTGAACTGAAATTGTTATTTTCAGGAATATTCCGAACTTCTTCATGAGTTTATGTCTGCAGTCAAGCAAAATTATGGGGAAAAAGTCCTCATTCAGGTCAGTCAATTTTACGCGATTCGTATTTTCTTAGCTACTTATTTTTTATTTCTAATTTGAATAAGTATTTAATCTACATCATGCAGTTTGAAGACTTTGCAAATCATAATGCATTTGATCTCCTTGCAAAGTACGGGACTTCCCATCTTGTTTTCAACGATGATATACAGGTAGACATACAGGAAACTTATCGTTGAATGTTGGATGTATCTGCTTGTTTTGAGTATTCTTTTCATCTGCCTCATGGATATTTTCTTATTGCCCTTCTTCTTTATTTGATCATTTGAGGTTGTCACCAGAGCCTAGTGTTTCCCCAAAGTCCAATTGCTTGACCCTTTCTATTTTAGGACCAAGCTCAGATTAAACAGTTGAGTTCGGTTGAATTTGAGCTACAAGATAAAAACCGAACGAAAATATGAGTCAGTAGGCTCAGTTCAACTGGGCTTGTCCTACCTAAATTAAGAGGGTGTTTGGTGTAGATTAAAATCAGATTTTTTAGTAGATTGTGATAGAAGTTTTGGAAATGTGTGGTTGAAAAGTTGTGGGACTCATGAAAGATGTGGTTAATATTGATTGATTGACTTTGACTTGAATTAAAATTGAATTTTAATCCGGACCAAACATGCTCTAAATTAGTATTTTAAATTATGTACGAAGTTTATTTTTCAATGCGATCTTCAATATTTGTTTATATTTACTTCTTTAAATAACAATTCGAGAAGTATAACGAAAGTTTAGATTAGGAGATCACCATAGTTGAAGTTGAATTTTCTTACTTGATTAAATTAAGTTCATATTCATGCAATTGTCTAATGGATCCTGATACATAATTATTTTAAACATCTCCTTTTACATTTTACCCAGGGGACAGCATCTGTGGTCCTTGCTGGGCTTATTGCGGCATTGAAATTAGTCGGGGGAACCTTGGCCGAACAGCGGTTCTTATTCCTCGGAGCAGGAGAGGTGTTTCTCACGACTTGTCTAAATATTTTGTTAACATTCTCATCTAAAAGATTAAGCGGTACAGAAGGATCACATTTATTTATTTATGTCTTGTCTTCAACACACTCCCTCATGTCCAGGCATAATTTATTTTCTGGCATGAGCACAATTTTCATAAATGGGTGGTGGCAAGACTTGCATGGCTTTTGATACCATGCTTTTGTTAACCATGTCATCTAAAAGTTTAAGCGGGTAGAGAATGTCCACCTTTATTAATTTAAATCTTGTCTTCTCAACTGATTTCGTTTTTCTTGTTATGCTTCAAAGTATAGCTAGTAAAACAAAGATTACATAGATTTTTGAATGTTGATTGGTGTAATTAGTCAAATTTTGATGTTTACATTTTGAATCTGTTTGCCTTTGTGCTCTTCGGCTAATATTATCTTAGAGCATGTTTGACTAAGCGTACAGAAAGTTAAAAATTTCATTTAAGCAACTTTTTGGATAAAATATTTTGGATGACTTATTTTTAAGTAAAAAATGTTGCTTATGTATGAAGAACTCTTACACTACCGGCAACAAGTGAGTTATTTCCAACTTCGACCAATAAAAAATTATTCGGACCTTATTTACTTGTAAGTGAACTTTTTAAGCTTAGCTAAACATGCTTTTAGAATCTTTTCCTATATTCAGCAAACATATAATAATCTCCTTTCTTACACGATCAATTTTCTCTGCCTATATTATGTATCTCATTTCTCCATGTTCTTACTGCAGGCTGGAACTGGCATTGCAGAACTCATAGCACTTGAAATATCCAAGCAGGTCAAAATATGATGCGCTATTATATCTTAATCAATTACTCACTTTTTCCTCTAGACAAGTTCAAATAAAGAGTAAAATTGGAAATTCCACTCCTTATACCCTAACTTATATGCAGACAGGAGCTCCATTAGAAGAGACTCGCAAGAAGATTTGGCTTGTGGACTCAAAGGTAACGAAAACCACTATATTTTCAGTTTTGATACTGGTCATTTTTTCTTTGTTCTGGTCTAAAATATTGAAGACTCATGGAATACCCTTCCTTTCTAGGGGTTAATTGTTAGGTCCCGCATGGAGTCACTTCAACATTTTAAGAGGCCCTGGGCCCACGAACACGAACCTATCAACAATCTGGCAGACGCTGTTAAGGTATGAACTCTTTTGGCAAGTTTGATTAGGAGGATAGGATCTGAACAGTATTAAATAAGACAAAAGGCTAAAATTTCTTGTTTATAATACTGTCGAATGCTATATATATTGCGTACCAAACATGCAACTTATGTCCGTGCACGGGTGTGGGATGGTTGGTGCAATGTTGTGCATGGCTCATCTGGTGCTCACTATCGGTCTTTTTACTTGTTTCATTTTGTAGTCCATCAAGCCGACAGTATTAATAGGATCATCTGGAGCTGGAAGAACTTTTACCAAAGAAATTGTTGAGTCTATGTCATCATTCAATGAGGTAAAGCTTTATATTTTTGTGGCATGTTGGTCATGTTTCTCTAAGCTAAAAAAAGGAAGTAAAAGTTACTTATACCTTTTTCTTTCGATATATGTTTGATATGCTACTTTTTTCTTACTTTGAAATTATAATTATTTTGAAAGTAACTCTTACCTTAAATGTCCAAATAATCAACTTATTTCCATCTTTGACCAATCTAAAACATATCATTTTAGAACTCAAATAAGTAAACTTTTTAAGCTTACATGAGCGTTAATTGTCAACAAGTTTAAACTAAAGTTCCATAGTTATTGGCATGCAGAAACCCATTATTCTTGCACTCTCCAACCCAACTTCACAGTCGGAATGTACAGCCGAAGAAGCTTACAAGTGGAGTGAGGTAATTCCCTTGTGCACCTTTCATATTCAATACATATTATCTATACTTCACAAATAAACGATGTGTTTATCTATACATATTTTCATTTTATTAATCTTCATTCTCCCATTTTCCTGTTTTTTCAGGGCAGGTGCATTTTTGCCAGTGGGAGCCCATTTGCCCCAGTTGAATATAATGGAAAGGTCTATCCATCTGGCCAGGTTCAGTCGAAATATCCCTTAACTAATATTCATTTGCTATTTAAAGTCGAACTTTAGCCTGATTTCAGTACGTATTGTTCTGGTTCAGGCAAATAATGCTTACATCTTCCCAGGATTTGGTCTCGGTTTGATAATTTCTGGTGCCATTCGTGTCCACGATGATATGCTCCTGGCAGCCTGTAAGTGACGGAAAATATAACTGACTTAGAAGTTTAACACAGCATACATCATGCATTTGATAATAAACATACATTACTTGAGCTCGTTATTCTGGCGTGACTGGATAATACTTTCCACGAAGATTATGAGGATTAACAAACATTATAGCCAATACATTTTCTGCCCCTTTAATCTAAAGGAAATTTAACATTTAAACCTTATTTGGTACACATTAAAATTTTCATTTTCATTCTTCTACTCATTTTCAACCACACATTTTTCAATAAAATAATATTTTTCATCACATCAACAACTTTTTCAACCACATTCTCCATCAATCTACTATTCTAGAATACATTATTCCAAAATAATGTGGCTCAAACACACCCTTACTCTTTGAAACTATCTAGTTGCTTACCTATAGTCTATAACTAGAGCCACTCATCACAAGCTTTCATGGCTGTTTACCTATCCCTCGATTGTGGATTGGCCTAATTCGGCATTTTGCATCATATTCTGTATTCGGTGAATATGTCACCCCAATTTTTATAAATTTTGTAAATAACCAAACTGAGACCTATTCAGACGACAGACGTGAGATCTCAATTATGAAGTTCCTTCTTCTCAATTTAGTGATGACTTGCGACATCAAGTGGACACAGCTCTCACATTGAGAGCAAACCACTATAAATCTGTGTTTGCTTTGCATTTTTTCTGATTTCTGCTTGCTTATTATGAAATTAAGGATTATGACTTGACCCATGGCAATTTTATGGATTTCATATCATATTACGTTCCTGACCATCTTGTTTTCCTCAAACAGCGGAAGCATTAGCCGAGCAGGTTAGCCAAGAGAACTTAGAGAACGGACTAATATACCCTCCTTTCTCTAACATCAGAAAGATATCAGCCCAGATCGCTGCCAGAGTAGCCGAGAAAGCTTATAAACTCGGTAAAATACTAAAATTTTATGCTAATTAAATTTATGTGCTAGGTTGTGTAATTTGGCATATCTTAGTATTTTTCGTTTTCATTGCTTTATAGGATTGGCGACTCGTCTACCTCAACCCGAAAATCTAGTAAGATATGCCGAGAGCTGCATGTACAGCCCCAACTATCGTACCTATCGCTGAACCAGTGGAATAATTCATATTTACCATTCACTAAATTAGTTAATGTCGTTTTTCTTTGTTAGTTTTTTTTTCCCCCTCTTTTCCTGTTCTTGGATTATTGTCTTTAATTCTTGAAATTATGAAAGGACAGAATAGGATAGAAATGGTGTTCTGTAAGAATGTAGCAGCAAAATGTGGATTACTGAAATTTTAATACATAATAAAAGCAAACATGTTCTTTTCTTATTTGTTGATCATTAAAAATAAAGTGCTTCTTAGCAATGTAGTGAAGATAAATTTTGAGAATAAGGTTTATTCTTGATGGTAGGGTCTGGAGAAGGATTAGACAAAAACGAAGAAAAGACGTTAGAAATCACTGTTGTGTAAATTTTATGACTTGCTAGATCATGATCACTTTTTAACGGTTTAAGATTATAAATGAAGTGTCTACTGCTATAGCATAGTTAGACAAAAAGCCTGAATTAAGTTTCACTAGCCTTCATTTACGAAAAATTGTGCACGTATCATACATCTATTTTTTTTAAAAATAAAATTAATCTGATCTGCATATGAAGGGCTGATTAACTTTAGAGATAGTGAAGAGGGCAGGGAAGAATTTTTCTTTTGGAGTGGTGGTGTAGTAAAGAAAGAATTTAATCCCATTCAAATTTCCCCCCATCTTTCTCCCCTTCTCTCACATTATTGCGAGGAAAAGATGCACAAATGATACATTGGAAGAATTTGTGTGGTCTTCCACTGTCCGTATAGGAAAAGACTAGTCATAATAAATAGCATTACTCTGTTGTATTGCGACTTACACTAATGTTAAACAATCATAGATAGCGTAAATCAATGGGGAGGACCTACATAGACCAAAATCAGATGTTGAAAACGTGGAAAGTTGCATTGTAGAAAAAGCAGAAGCAGCCCCTATCTACAGGCAAGCACTGTTCCTCATGCCCTACCAGCTTGCAAAATGGCGAAGGAGGAACCAAGAAATAGATTGAATTCTGTACCACGATATGCATACGGCTTACCCGCCAACCCACCACTATGTTCTTTTTATGAAACTGACTTGCAACATATTGGTGTTTCGACTGCCATCCACTTAGTCTCGTTTCACTTACTATATTGACGTTTTTTATTTCGCTATCATAGTTGCATTTACCGTTAATTTTGGTAGTCAACATCAGTGGTTCAAGTCTAAACAAATTTTTTAAAGTAACAAAGATTCGTGACCTAGGTTAGCATCCTCCATTGCACATCGGAGGGGCACGCCATTTGAAGTCCTTCAAAGTGACAATTAAAAGAATTGGAATCAAACCAGAATTGTGATGATTACTTGCCAGATATAGGGGAAAGTTGGATTTCATCGAGGGTTATGCTTGGCTAATTTTTCTCATTCGAATCTTTCATAGCAAGAGCATCCGAAACCATAGGCATGTGGACAACAACAGCACCGATTCTACGGGAGAACATCAATGTTTATAAAGTGATCCAATCATTCATCTAAAAAGGTCAAATAATAAAAATCAAATAGATGATCAGAAAAATTGTTAGATATATTCACAAAATTTTTAGTCCGACCCAATTTTTGTAACACTAACAGCGATATATTTTCGTGTGGTGCTTTTTCTCTAACTTGCCATAAAACATCCAATGTTAAGACAAAGAATCGTTGCATGTACGACTCTTGCAACCTTTCCAAAAATGCTCCTTTGATTTGACCTTAAGATCACTAGTTGCCCCCCACATCCCTATCCGAAAAAGGGAAAGAAAAAGAATTAAACTCCCTAATGATTTGAAAATCTGTAATTTTACAATAATAAAGCCTATTTGAGCCATACTTTGTAAAAAAAAAAAAATATTTTTTTAGAATATATTATTAAAAAGTAGAGAAAAAACTTAAATACAGGTGCAAAATGACCTTTCTCTTGATTACAAGCTACTCACTAATCCATTCTATTATTAAATCCTAGCTTCACTTCATGTCTCTTGGCATAGACGCAAATTGAGCAAAGGGGGATGTTTTTGGGGCAGTGTTTTGATACCTGAGGCTATAGATATAGACCTACAGTTTATATGTATCATGTATACTCTCTCTCTATATATATCTGTATTTTCTAGAGAGAGAGGTCAGCATGCTTTGCTTCCTTAGCTGAACAACAGTATAACTTTAAGAGGTGTGTGGTTGCGTGCATTGTTCTCTAATTCCATTCCTTGTTTTGAAGGTGCTTGGATTGAAGATCACCTATCTGCTTCTGTATTCGTGTCCACTCCTATGTTTATATTATATATAAGCCATAAAAGCTAGATTACGATCCAGAAGCCATAATAGCTTTTAAGTTCTTAGACCCCTGTTTTTTTCTTTGCGATTTTCTTTGTTTTTGTGGGGTTTTTATATTTCTGTTCTCTGTTCTTTCTCTGGTGGATTTTCAAGAAATTCTTGGGTTTTTAGTGGTTTGAGTTTAAGGTTTTTGGAGCAAGAAACCTTTGATTTGATGATTTGAGTATGTGGGCAGTTCTTGATTTTCTTATGGTTAAGCGCTCGAGGTAAATCCTTTGTATCTTTACAACTCCCTTATTTATTTTTCTTTTAATCTTTCTGTCTAAAAGCTTATGTTGTGTAATCCCTTCTTTTGCAGAAAGATCTCTGTGCTCCATTTTTCATCACTGAGCTGAAATTCTTGATTACACAACTTGGTTTTCCTTTTGGTTTCATCTTCTTGAGAAAAAAAAAAATGGAGGGTTATTCAAGAAAACATGAAGAGTGTCCTCAGTTACTGGATTTGATTCCAAAAGAGAAAGAATGGTTTGCAATAAGGGCACAAGAAAAACAAACAAGCCATGGATCTTCAGAGGAAAAACAGCTTGAGCTAAGGCTTGGTCCACCAAATGGAGACTGGACCATAAAAAATAATCATGTTTCAAGAGAATCTTTTGATCATTTCTTTCCATTGACACCTTCTTCAGGCTACCAAGTGCAATCTCAGCAGCCAATGACGCCGTTTCTCCGAGCACATGACCAGGTGAAGGAATCCTCACAGCCCAATTATACTGTTGCAGAAAATGAGACATTTTCAGCTGCTAATACGGCTCTGCCCAACAGCAGCAGTGCTCAGAAAAGGTTCCTCAGCCTTTCTTTACCCTTTTTGGATTGTTTTTTTTCCTTGTGAACAGATGATATTCACTGTTTTTACTCAAATGTTGTGGTCCATGCATTTTGTTTCATTTTCTGTCTGTTATGTACAATACATTTTATTGCTTAGTCTTGTTTCTCGACTCTGCAGCTCGATTCATTGTTAGATATGCAAAACTCGATCTATTTATTACTATGTACCAAATTTTTTAACTTCTTTTGAGTTTTTTATCCATGCCATTCTGTGTCTTGATAATAGATTTTTTATTATTACAGTCAATATTCATTAGCCTAATATTTATTAGAGCGTGTGAGTAGTTGTATATGTTGCGAATTAGATATTCTAATTCCATAGTACTTGGAGCAAAATCGCATCAAGAAAATAGATACACAAGAACGTGCAATATTAATAACCTCATGTGAGACTGCATCATCTTTTACCATTGCAATAATTCATTATTATGAAAAGAAGTTCACACAAGAGAAGTCGCACACCCTATTTTCTGTGAACCCTTTCTCTCTTTGATGATAATTGAAATTTCCTAGTGACGGTTCACTATTTATAAGACAAATTAGGATGAAATTGAAATTACAAGTGTTAATTCATAACCTGACCTTGATGAAATTTTGGTCCAAGGGCTCCGCACAACAACAATAATTAAGCTCGAAAAATTAATTGTATAAAATTCCTTCATGTGTTGTCTACCAAGTAACCTTTTGTTTTATGTGTATTTTGTTTCATAATTGATTTTAATCAATTGGGAGTGTCGAATGATTCATGTAATCGACTCCAATCATGGTAGGAACCAGACTAGTTTGTCGTTGATGAAGATTAAGCTGTATGAGAATATGTTTAGACTAGTGATTTTGATATATTTTTTGGAAAATGAAGTTAGCTTGTTTAGTTTCTCTAAATTAACTCATGTTATTTTCTGTTGACGAACAATAGAATTGCTGCTACATCGGTCGTGGGATGGCCTCCTATTCGTTCATTTAGAAAGAACCTTGCAAATGGAAATTCTTCTAAACCTGTCTCCGAGTTGCAGAATGCAGCTGGCAGCAGAATTTCCGGGGAAAAGGCTATTGAAAATTCCCCTAAAAGCTTGCTTGTGAAGATCAACATGGACGGAGTTCCCATTGGAAGAAAAGTCGATCTGAAAGAACACGACAGTTATGAAAATCTCTCCTCTGCTGTTGATGAACTCTTTAGAGACCTTCTTGCAGGTTATCTATGCATAATTTTATAATTTTTCCCTATGTTTCCATCATTATATAGTCTTTCCATTTCATTAGGCGAGAGATTGTTAATTTGTTTATAGAATGCTCATAACTATTTCACTTCTACATATAACTGCTAATTTGGGGTCGGCTAGGCGTAGTTGCTTTAGATCTTCCTAGCGGTGACTATGGGCCTATCCAGGCCACAATTTTCTTCCACTGCCATGGCTAGGCTTCCCCTTCCCATTTTTACGCCGTTAGATCTTTCAGTAGATCGAGCAATCTGAAAGATATTTGGTTGCTCAGTTTTGTTTTCCGTTTGTGTGTAGCTCAAAGCAATTTTTCGGCTGGTGGAATCAAGAACGAGGAAGACGGAGGGAAAGAAATTACGGGTTTATTGGGCGGAAGCAGTGAATATACCTTAGTCTATGAAGATAATGAAGGGGACATGATGCTTATTGGGGATGTCCCTTGGCAGTAAGCATCTTATCGTTTTATTATTCTCGTACTTGGTTCAGGCTTTCTTGGAACCTAAATTCCCTGCCTCAATAGAAATTTTAACAATTCCAGTTCAATTTTTTATGAAGGCGAGTATTAGACTCTCAGAACTATATAGTATATTTCCAACTTTTTCAAATGTAATCTGTTTTCTTAATGTGTTTGGCAGCATGTTCGTATCGAGTGTGAAGAGATTGCGTGTACTGAAAAGCTCCGAACTTCCTAAACTATGCCGTGAGTTGCCTTCCACCGATGGATAATCAATTTTGCTAGACAATATTTGATACACAATACTGAACAGAATACAACTTTAGAATAGACTAGATATTAGCTTCTTTCTTTTACCTTAATCCAGTTCTGTTCTTACAAACATGCCACTACAAGATAACATAGTTCTAATCGAATAGGATCATTACTCTTTGCAGGTGGGGGGAACACGGAAAGCTTTCTTGAAACTTCACCGAAATGAGGCAGTAACAACACTGCAAAAACGAGCACTATATAGTGATTGCAGGGAGACTGTTTGGTGTTTATTCTCAACTTATCTAAACAGTTTCTATGTTTAACCAAAGAAAATTGGTTACCTTGTAATTTAGCATTTTGGAGGATGCATGAATCTCTTTATTTTCCTAAAATTTTCTACCTTTTCATCATGTGGAAAGGAAGTACTTGCATGCGTGTTTGCACATGTTTTCTTGTTTGGGCACTGCCATTCAATAGTATATTTTTAAGTTTTTATAGCTATTTTCTTGTATCCAAGTTTTCTTGAATTGGGATCTAGAGGTTCGACGACTGGATATGATAAATGACAAATTTTAGATTATTTTAGAACTATCCTACCTTGAACTAATCCTAAGATACGATGGTTTTATACAGATGGGCATGCGGACATAATAAAATTAAATTTTTGTTCAGTCTTAACGAATTCAACGAAGTGTCTAAAAAGTGGCACTGCAAAATTAAGACAGTCACAAAGTTCAGAACCATGTACAGACTCACTCAAGTAGCATTGATTTATATAAATCAATTTAGAAACAATTACTCAAATTTATTATCACTCAAATGGTTGTAGGAAAAAGATGTTAAGGGACAAAATTGGCATCCAATCAGAGGCAGCTTCAAGGTTGTCACATTTATATTTAATGTTTGTATCAATCCTAAACTATGAAATATAGGCATAATATAATGGCCAGAAAAATCTAAAAAGAAAATATTGGAAATAAATCGAAATCTTGACAAAAGGAACGGCATTGAATAGCAAGAAATTTAAAGATAAGTTACTTTTGTTTACTTACAAGACTTGTCTTCGAAGTAAAGGGAGTGAAAGGCTGCAAGGAGAGCAGCACCAATGCCCGAACCATCATTGGAGTGCTCGACCACGATGCTTGATGCCGTCTCTTCTCCAACTAGCTCTTGCAATGTATTCTCCAAGCACTCTCTATACTCTACTTAGTGTTCATACAATCCACCATCCATGGCTATGACCGTTTTCTCTGGCGCCTTCAAAGAATCCCGTCCGGCCGTCCCATTTTCTTCAGGACACCAAAAACCCCAGCAGACGCAAGTCGAGCCCCACGTGTGGAGACAATATTGCAGAGCTTGACTATGATTTTCCTCTTTTTGAGGGAGCTATTAGATATCTGAAAATGGAGATGTATATACGTTCTTTGACATTACACGAAATCAAGAAACACCACAGGATCTTGACAGAAAAACATTAACATACCTTCACTACATCCTTCAATTTTTGGCCACGGCCCTCAGATCAGAGGATGTATCGTGATGCATTGCAGACATATCAGGCGTCCTGCATATTTTATAGCTCCAGATTTAAATTTTTTGAAAAGTATAGACTCCATACGTGACATCAAAATGCAGAAAATAAACTCGGAAAAGATACAAGTGGAAAGAATATATTTATAGCTCCAGATTTAAATTTTTTGAAAAGTATAGACTCCATATGTGACATCAAAATGCAGAAAATAAACTCGGAAAAGATACAAGTGGAAAGAATATACGAAGAAGGAAGGAGTTGCGCAGAAAAGGTCAGCACAGCAATTAAACAGCCATCGATTTATGGAATACAGAGTTAGGCAAATAATTTAATAAATTGTAAGATCATCTACAGTCTTCAGGGCATACCTCAATACGAATGAAATTTTAAGTCTAGCAGGAACTTCGTCACCAGAAAATGCAGCTTCTTCAGCCATCTTGAGTAGAACTCTCTGCAAAATTTCTCCCAAGTACATGCCAGAAGTTATCTTCTCAAATATCTGTAAAAATAATTAAAGATATCCATCAGATGAAGTACACCTTTATCCAGTCCAGGAAAACGATATCACTAATTTTAAAAGGTCGCAAGGAATATTTGAGGGTGTTGACAATATTATGGAAGAAACAAAAATCTAAAATTTTATCATTATACTATCTAGTCATGTTCGGTACTGCATAACAAATACAAATCACATGTAAATAATCACCTGTTCACCAGGATTTAAACTTTCGACATCCATTGAATAGTCATACTCCATCAATGGAAGATGCAGTGACCTGAAGTTACCCCACTCCATATTGATAACCTGCATTAAGAAAGATTTACTTCAACATTGACAGATTGTCTTGATTTCTTTAAAGAAAAAAAAAGTTGATGATACCACTAAGCATTGGATAAATTGCTAACCATTTCCCCAGATTTAGGCAGAGGACCGTGCCTCTTTGGAATTGCCTGGGCACGCTCTACATAAGCCGCGATAGTACCAGCGCCCAATATTACAGCAACAGCAACATCTTTGTTGGCGTATCTACCTCCAGCTAATGTTCCAATTGTATCATTCACCTAACATATACGTGATGTAAATATCAATATCTGAAAATTTATTTTATACCTCTACTAAAATATAACAGACAAAGAACAACACTCTTAACAGGAAATCCTCTTGCATCAAGTCTCAGTTCATGTTTTGGCTAAGCTTAAAATTTTTCCTAATAAGTAAAAAGTTTTAACTAAATAATTTATTTAAGGTCAAAGTTATTTTTAAGATTAGACAAACATGCTGCTCATGGGCGGATACAGGGCTGGGCTACACGTTGCGGCCCAGATGCATTAAATTAGAAAGAAATTGGTATTAGCCCACTGTTGAAACCCAATAAAATTTGTTGAGTAGCCCAATCCAAAACCCAATTAATTGAAGACCTAAACCTTTCCCCCAAAACCTTTCCCGTTTTCACGATTCACTACCAATTTTCACCCAAACGCCAAACCCTTTCCATTTCGGCGAGATCGCGGCGACGACGACGGACGAGGGCTGCATTTTCACTTCAGACCACCGTCGAGCCCGAAGTCTTCCTATTCAGCAGAATCAGCACGGTTAAGCAGCTCAAGGTTTTAGATTCTCAGAACTTTCACTCTTTCAGTTTTTGAATTTCTCGATTTCATCTATTCGACTGACATTTGGACTCTTTCATGCTTCACCAGTTCACCAAACCGTCCACTTCACCTTCTTCGCAGCAGTAGCTGAGGCAGTCAAGCAGAGCAGCCGGTCCTTCAACTTCAGGTAATTGAAAATTGAAAATCCTTTCGCTCAGTAGTGAGTAGTCAGTAATACAGTTTCATATTTGTGCCAAGATTTTTATTGTTAATTTGTGATATTGGGTGTTGAATTTGTGAAATTGGGTGTTGAATCTGTGAAATTGTGAATTGTTAATGCTTGACAAAATTGGGTGTTGATGCTTGAAGGGAGAATTAAAGATTGTGCTAAATTAAAGATTTGTTATATATAATTTTTATTCATACACTACGTTTTAGAAATTTTAGCCCCCCGAATGATGAATTCCTGGCTCCGCCCCTAATGCTGCTATTACAAATTATGTTCACAACTAGGATCAGTGAAAACTTGCTTACTAGAGCAGCAACCCGCATTTCAGCGCCCTTTCTTTTGCAAGGCTTTTGTCAATTCAGCTAAGACATCTTGTCCAACCTGTCATCAGATATAAATAATTAGCAGACCTGGAACATTAGGTTTTGGCGAGTCCTGCACCAAATAAAGTGTGAAGCTACAGCGAAAAATAATAGCAGTGTGAAGCTACAGCGAAAGTTTTTGAGTTATTAGGATCGTGTAATCATTACAAGAGAAATCTATCAGAAAAAATACAATCTTTGATGCGGTGATCAGAAAATGTATATAAATCTAAAGTTCGCCAAAAACGAGGATTCTGCAATGGAAAATGCAGATATTTCTTACGAGGATCTGCTAGACAGAAAATGAAATTTATACCGAAACAACCTCTAAAGAATAGATTTTTTTTTCTCTCTTTCAAAAAGGAACGGGGGCAGAAGAAACGGAAGAGAAGGGTTCCATTGTTTGACATAACGCACATCATCAAATTAAAATATAACATATGAAACAGCCAGGAGTAACAAAATATTACTAAAAAAATGATGACTGAAAGGTTTCTGACCTATGATTATCGAGACATAATCAATTGGTCATTTATGGGATCAGTTAACAATTACCAGAGAGGTGTAAAGTTCACAAAAGATTCTACAGAAATCAACAATTGGTGGTTGCAATTTCAGTTAGCATAGAACTATTTAAACGAAGTATAAATAAAAGAAGAGGAATGAGCTTGAGGAACAGGAATTACCATGTCACTTATAGAAAAGCCCTTTGTCCATCGAATAAGAATACCAGAGTTTATTGAAGTTTGAATCACAGGGAATGAGAAAGTGAAACTGAGTTCCTTATGCCTTCCGGGAGGTTGATGAATTTTTTGTTCTTTTTCAGCAACAAAATGTTAGTTTTTCCGCAATACAGTCAAAGAGTGCCTAAAATCATATTAATCTGGAAATTAAGATATTGAGTGAATGGACAAAACATAAAAGGTGATTACATAAAGAAAATAATTGCTTACATCTGAAGCCCCACCCATCAATGCAGGGTATTGATACCTCAGCGAATTCCTGATGAACAATACCACCAGCTTTGCCTCCTAATTGCACACGCAACATACGGAAATTTGTCCCGCTAAGATCCAATGCGTAAAAGACTCCTTCTTCATCATTGAAACAGGAAAGGTGAAAGAGGTGAAAGTTTTAGCTATAGTTTCATGAATGGCTATAGATTCAAAACAAGTGAAATTATTCATAACACAACACTAATGGGATAATAGTCTTTCTACAGTCACATGGATTCTAATACGGCGAAGAGATTTTCAGTCATACAAGATATTAAACGAAAAAAATGCAAAACGTGCATCTGTTTATGCGAGATTTGATTATTTATTTTTGGAAGACGGGGGCACAAAAGTTGTGATGGAACTACCGACTACGGAAGTATACCTCTAAAAATATAATATGTTGTAACAAAGGGTCATAGGCGAAAACTAGATCACTTCAAATGTACGGTACATAAAATTTAAATTTTATGGATGCCTCAATTTCTCCTTTAGTCATTTGTAAAAAAAAAAAAACAGCTATAACTAAAATTGCAGCTTCTGCACAAGGACTGATTTTTTATATTTAAAATTTTTTATCAATAGATATAACACGATGTTTCTTGTCTTTAGTCTTGATTTATAGAGAAGTCCATTGTTCACAAGAAGCACCAGAAACAATACCAAATCAAAAAGGGTTGAATTCAAAAAATGGTAACCAAGTTTAGCAGCAAGTGAAGAATAATTTGAGTAACTTAAAAAACTTCAATGGAACTACAGCAAAATTATTGGAATGCAAAAATGTAGAAATATTATTTCTTATGCAACTTAGCTCAGTTGTTTCCAGGGGTGGAGCTAGGAAATTAGTTTAGTGCGAGCACAATTTAATAGACGTCAAACTTTTTAATGATCATAAAAATAAAACAATATTACAAAAATATTAAAAATGACACAGTTTATAAGTTACACTTGTTACGAGTTTTCATACTTTGTATTGTTGTACAATAAATCTTCAAAAATTATCCCATTCAAAAAATTGGATTTCTATGCTGCGATGTATTGCTTTTTTGTTTTGTAGAACCTTATTCAAAAAAAGAATTACAAATTTTTAAACAATAATGTATTGTCTTTTTGTCTTTAAAAAAACTTGAATATCTCATTGTTACATAAAAACTCTGTCAATTCACAGATGCATCCCATCGAAGCTGGGAAGATAAAACTTTGATTAGTCATATTGCAAGTGTCTATTACATTTAACTTTAGCATGCTAATTGCAAGTGCACACAAACTTTAGCATACTAATTCAACAAATTGTGGGCCATATGGGGCTCCACCCCTGGTTGTTGCAAAACCCCCCAATTTTATAAATCCAAATAGAGTAAACACGGATTTACTCCAAAACGATCCATTAAATAATAGTTAAATTCTTTTCACTATGTAAATTTATTTCTGCGCATCTATTTTAGTATTATACATCATAAAAAAGGGAATACAATTACACCAAACTCACACCTCCATACATATATATCTATGAACACAAACATGCATACACATATACATACATGCGTGTTTATGAATCGACATTGCATACCAAGATGATGTAAAGAGAAACTTTCCAGAATTATATTGCATCATGTGTACTAATATCTTATGAAACAACAAACTAAGCATTCTTTCCAATAAATTTGAGATAAGCTACAAGAATTTTTTTCGTCACTCCATGCCGGTTCATTGATTTCGATCTTCTATAATTGGATTCAAGTTGGTACTTGGTACCTTATATTCTTTCCTTCCTTTCTTTTTCTTCATTCCAATATTATCACTTCAGCTTCATCCACCACTGTTCACAGGGAGGCAAGCAAATCCATTTTTACTTTCTTTTCACGGAAATGAAATTGGCTCATTTCTTCTAAAGAACTAGAACTTTAACAACTACAACATACCGTATTAGTTTTAATACTGAGATCTTATCGCTCTAATGAACACAAGCCTCTTTACAATCTCAAGCACTTTAAGCCCCTATTTGGTGGCCAATTTTTTTTTAAAAAAACATTGTTTTGAATAGTGAATTTTTGAAGAATGTGTGGTTAAAAACATGTTTGGTACATATTATCAACACTCAATAGTAACTAACAAAATTTTAACTTCTTTTTCTAACTCAATACTGTCGGATGCTATCCAAATCTCATTATCAAACATGTCATACCATAATCTTTATCTTTATTCCTACTTCTACACCTCACAGAATATTTAATCTATTCATACTAAACCAATTTATATAAACAAAAAGGTGATAGAAAAAATGTACCCTGTTGGAAGATTATCCACATAGCTTATGAGCATCTTCAGCTTGCTGCCGCCCTCGGATGCTAATCCGGCGTGCATTTCTACTGTCATGGCATCTGCCACCTGCTTAAGCTTGATATCAGGGGTCCCACATTTCTCTTCAAACTCTTTCACAATAGCCATGGCCCTTGCCCACTTCCCGGAGCACTTCATCCGCTGCCACACCACCAATGCTGCCACACCCACAATTGCCGCGACGCCTATCACCGCGGCACCCACCGCCACCTTCCCCATTCCGTCCTTCATTGACAATTTTCCCTCAAAGTTTTAAGATTTTTGTAAGTGCACACAGTAAATGCCTTTTTTTTTTTTTTTTATGCGATCAGAACGGACTAGATGCTGAATGAATCAAGAAGAGAAACTTTGTCATTTTTTAGCTTGAAAGACCCAAATTAGGTGAACGAGAAAAAGGGTGGGAATCAAAATCGAGAGATTTCAGAGTGAGACATTTGACTGGTTAATAGTTGAGGTAATTTTCTCGTACATAAAATGTTGAATTCTCTCTTTTATATGCGTAAATATTGGATTTTTCTTCTTTGTTTCTATAATTTTTATTACTCCTTCAGTCCCCAGAGAAATATCTTGTTTTTCTTTTTCATCTCTGTCAAACTATAGGTAACTTAGTATAATTAATTTTTTGATTTTCTAATACATTCATATTTAACGTGTCTTGTTATCAATAAATATGAATCATTCGTATTTAAACAATTATTTACTGTAGAGATATATTAGTCAAATTGTAAGAAAAATATATATTTTCTACTATATATGTTGACCTTAAAAAATGAGCTAGCAAAATCCCAGTCACGTCCTTTTCACATGGGCATTATCATCTGCACACTTAACACCCCGTCAGAAGCAAAGGCTATCGGTCGAGAAAAAGTAGACGATCATTTGCATTCCGACGGCCTAGTCAACGATCGAACGAGAGAAAAAGAGTGTGCAAGAGGGGGGATTTCGATAATGTTAGACATTTGTGTAAAATGAAATCACATAAATATAGAGAAGTGGAAGTGAGCCGAGTAGTGAGATGGGCCCAAGTTCAAGCTCAATATGCAATTGTTTAATCAAATAAGACACAATCAATCGAATAGTCAATGTCACGTAATTCATAGGTGTAGTAATAGTCCCTCGAGTCTGAGTTGTACATTCATGCACAAGTTGAATTTCGAAATATAAGTAATCAAGTAGGTAAGGTCTTACGAATTATCTCAGAAATATGAACAGCTCTAATAAGTGAGCTTACGAACTGTCTCAAAAAACATGTGCGTGAGCCTAAATAATCAAGGACTAACGAATTGGATCGAAAGATAGATACCAAATATAAATTGTCAAGATTTCGACAGCATCTCCTCTATAATATGAACTAAATCAACATGTTATACACTATAATATATCCACTACACATACACAAAATAATTTTAGGGTCCACTTGCTCATCTAAATAATAACAATAAAGACAAATTAAATTTCTCCAAGATATGATATGCAAAGTTCTTATCATGTATTATAGTAGATCATATGTTGTCAATAATGATATAAAAATATAGATAACATGACATGCAGTAGCTGTCATGAAAATAATGTCATGACATGCTAGCAAATGATGTGGTATACGTACTTGGAAGCAACAATATAATGCATATGCTAGGAGTAATGTGTAATGATATTAAAATACTAGTATCACAATAGTCCCACAAGTCCGAGTACTCATATTCATATAATGCATGGATTTTTTTGTAGAGGCAAGACTTTGAATGTATAAGTAGTAGAGGTGATGTTCTAGACATAAGTTGCAGAAGTGATGCTCTGAATGTATAAACAGTAGAGGTGATGCTCTGGACATAAATTGTAGAGGCGATGCTCTAAATGTATAAGTAGCAGAGGTGATGTTTTGAATATAAGTTGCAAAGGCGATGCTCTGGACATAAGTAGCAGAGGCAATGCTTTGGACAAAAGTTGCAGAGACGATGCTCTGAATGTATAAGTTGTAGAGACGATGCTCTGAATGTATATAATCAGCTTGTGATAAGCAGACACAGGCGTGATGAGCTCTTTGAAGATAGATATAGATGTGTTATAGCTAATACATAAGAGTAATGAGCTCTCTGAAGATAAACGTTGTTGTAATGAGACATCTCGTATGGTGAGGCATCTCGCAGATCGAGTAATAAATATCGAGCTGGTGACTCATCTCGAACTATCGAAATCTTATAAGCTAGCCTCGGATAGACAATGTCTCATAGCTGGGATCAACAATAGTGAGAGGTGAGGAATAAGCATTTGGCGAATCCAGGATTAAGCATCTACGAAGTGGGGAATAAACATCCAGTAAATAGTTCTCGAACTATCAAAATCTTACAACCTGCCTTGGATAGACGAGATCTTACAACTAAGCTCGATAATAGTGATGGTCAAGAAATAAGCATCTAGCAAAGTTAGGGTTAGGGATAAACATCTAGCGAAGCCAGGAATAAACATATGGCGAAGTAGGGAATAAACATCCTGTGAATAACCTTCGAACTGTCGGAGGCTTACAAGCGGCCTTAGATAGATAAGGTCTTATAGCTGAATTCGACGATAATGAGAAGCGAGAAATAAACATTTTGCGAAACTAGAAATAAGCATTTGGCGAGATGGGGAATAAACGTCCCGTGAATAGCTCTCTAACTATCGAAACTTTACAAAGCGGCCTCGGATAGATGAAGTATCACAGCTAAGCTCGACGATATTGAGAGATTATGAATAAGCATCTCACAAATTTGTTGACCTTAAAAAATGTGCCAACAGAATCCTGGTCACGTTCTTTCCATGTGGACATCACCTGCACACTAAACACTTCGTTATGAGGCAGAGGCTACCGATTGAGAAAAAGTTCGACTACCGTTTGTACTACAACAATCAAATCAACGGACGGAGGAGAAAAAAAGAGAATACAAGAGGGGGATTTGAATAATGTTAAAAAGCGTACATTTGTGTGAAATGAAATCACACACACACACACACATATATATATATAGAAGTAGGCAAAGTAGTGAAATGGGCCCAAGTTAAACCCCAATATATAATTGTTCAATTAAATAAGGCTCAATCAATTGAATAGTCAATGCTATAATAATATTAATTACATTTTTTAAATTGGTATGAAAATGAAAACAAGCTTATTTTTATGAGATGGATGAAGTATTAAATCTAAACCAAAGAACTAAAATAATTCCACTATAATTTAGGCCAGATTCTCTCACCTTTCAAATAGTGCAACTTTGTGCCCCAACTGAGTTTCTATGTTTCTATTAGGCTGGGTTTGATAGCCACTTTTTTCCATGGAAAATGGTTGTTTGATAGGAATTTTTTCTTGGAAAACAAATTCTTCCCACCCCCCACACGTGCACATTTTCACCCATTTGAAGGAAACCATTTTCCCGCCTTTTAGGTGAGAAATTGGTTTCCATGTTAATATTTTTATTTTATTTTTTTGCAATGGTACAAAATCTATCAACAATTATAAAAAAGATTATTCTTTCTATTGAAAATTTTCATGTAAAAACAAAGTCAAACGAACATCAATTTTTTTTCAATTTTAATTTTTTGGCAATCTAAATAAATTCTATCCCCAATTGTAAAAAAATTATCCCTTCAATCGACAATTTTCATAAAAAACAAAGTCAAACGGACAAAGTGAAAAATTATACTAATAAAACACAATTAATTACAATTTTCAGTAAAATAATTTCTAGGCAATTTAATTCTCTGAAAAATATTTTCTTTCCACATATTTGCAATCAAACGAACCCTTATATTAAAATATGTGAATTTGAATTTTCACGTCATGGAAATCGTCAGTGTGAGAGCTCAAATCACACACAACTTAAATTTGAAGGGCAAAATAGTCAAATCACTGAACATTCAGCCTAAATTCAAATGTAACTTGCGTGGAATTTTAACTTTCGCCATTGACTTCTATTACATGAAGATCCAAATTAAAATAATAGCTTTGAGGACAGAGAACCAATCTTTAAAGGTTACTAGTGAATTATAACCGCGTTACTCGAAAGGTTGGAGATCCCAGCTCAAGTTTTACCCTAATTAATTGCAGTGTCACACACACACACATATATTTGTTGCAGTCTCAATTTCTCTCCCTTTTTTCTAGTTTTACTTGTTCACTGAGAAATGAACACTTTTTATACATGGTACACAACGAAGTCATGTGGGACCTGAGAGGCTACCAAAATGAGAATTCATAAGACCAATTGTTACGAGTACGAAAAAGTTACTTCATACATGAGGAAATATCCAACACGTGCATAAACTTGCAAGACGATCAATTATCAAACACGTGCACATACCCAGAGAGAGAGAGAGATCAAACGCTCATTGCTAACGCGCAAAGAGGGAGATAGAGAGACGACAGGTGAGCAATGTACAAAGTTTAGGTCTCAGTAAGTACAAGAAACCAAGGTTAAAACCTCGTTAAACGCAACAAACATTACCCCCAAAACCCAACTCCATACCCACTATTGTCTTTACACACAGTTCCACCCCCATCAATTTAAGTACTCCCACCAACACCCACCAACAAGAGAAGCATAGTACTAAAATGGTGTAATACAGTCCCTAGTCTCTTTTAGGAGCATAAAAAGCTGAACAACTCTGGCACCACAGCATGCTTAAACTATACAAGGCATTCAAGCACCATGCGGGCTCTTCAGATTACTCCTCTCTTTAATTTCCTTTCTTCCAAGATTGAAAATCCGACCTTGCCTGGAAAAATCAGAAACAAATGAAAGCCAGCGACGATCATGTTACTTACCCGAGTTGCTGGCTTTCTGTCTCATTTAACTCAGCATTTTATTTCACAGTTCCATGGATTGACCTTGTAATCTTCAGGCACTCGATGTAAGACTCAACCTGCTGTAGAAACAGCCAAAAGAACAAGACAACATAAAGACAAAAATGGTATAACAATACTAAATAATATATGCAAGTTCCAAATTTCTTTCGACGTGCCTCATCACCGTCTCCTGAACAGGTTCTGAGCTGACTCCATCTCCAGAGTTCAGCACCATCCCATGCTGCCCATTAGCCTTCAGAGAAACAAAAGCAGTGTAAATAATTAAATCAATGTGATGCAAATATAAATCCTAATCCTAAACTAAGATGACCATGCTCAAGGATTGTAGATCAGAAAAAATGTTGAAAAAAATCTGTCAAAACTAAATAATTCAAGAGAGTTAAAAAGAAGATATTTGAAAAAGATAAATGAATAGGTAAGGGGCAAAGACAACTTAAATCCAAAACCTCTGACTCCTCCCTTAATCCGTCTTCAAAAACACCGACTTTTTTGCGTTCACTATCCAAAAAAAGCTTTGAATTAGCCTCACATATATCACCCTGTGAGAACCCTTGATCGGTTTTTTCTGGGCTACCACCATTGTTCGCATTAGAAATGCACCCAGCATCGGAAGTTTCTGCACTGATTCCTTGGTTTGATGAAGTCATATTTGTATTGATCTCATTTTCCAGATCATGATGTTCCATCTTGCCCCAACTAGATCCAGAGATTGGGATTGCTTGTGGAGTGAATCCATCAATATGCTGGCATGATTCATCCCTTTCTTTGATCATCTGGGACTCGATCAAGGAACACCCTTTCAATGAATTGGTACTTCTTGAAAAAAGGTCAGGGGAAACTGAATCTCTCCTCTGAGGGCTAATAGATTGCCTTTTTTCCAGACTTCCTTGCTTCAACTCCATCTCTTCAAGCTCTTTTTTCCTTTTAAAGCGTCTCTCGGCAGAGCCACTCCTGCAATCCTCACCATCCTCACTAGACGCCCTGTCAAGCTGCTGTTGGCTCATGGGCCTAGGATGTCGGCTGCGTTTATAACCCTCAGGAAACACATAAGCAGGGATCTGCTTTCTACGAACATGAGAAACGTATATTTCCATTCCAGGCTTCCAGTACATATACAAATTTATTTGATGCCTGAATTCATCAACAGTCAGACGGATATCAAATTGTTGACCTTCCTTAATAGCTTCTCCTTGCTTCCGTTGCAAACCCATAAAAAAGGCACAATGGGCACACTGCTTTGAATTATCTATATAATCATGAGGATAAGGGTGGCACTGTAATTTCCCATAGGTATCCCGCTCTATCTGCAATCATTGGATAAAAAGCATGAATGCGAAAGAAAATCTGCTTCATCTTTATCTTTTAGACTAATTTCAGTGCAAACATCACCAAAACCTCCATCACTAGGGATATTTCAGAACAACAGATATTACCATAAGAGTCAGCTGCCTCAAACGAGATTCAACCCAGCCTTTCCAAGCACGCAGGTCATCAGAATCAGCAGCAATGATATCAACTTGCAGATAGTTCTTGTAGCTTTCAAAAAACAGGTAAGGCTCAAACAAGGCTTTCCATTCAGCTTTATTCAGCTCAATATCCTGCATATGGACAAGAAGAAATAATTATAGCCAGCTATACTTGTATGATACTGCACAACCAAATAGCGTTAAGACTTTGTTTAGCTACCTCACAAATCTTATTGCCAAATTGGAACTGCTCCATCATAACCCGAAGAGTACTTATTGAAACATTGTAACTAGAATTCATGCATGGATATGCAGGTGTTATAATTGGCATATGGTGACTGCGGTCCCAAGGGTGTTTACGTGGATCCCAAACAGAAAATCCAAGTTCATCATCTTCTATTTCACAAAGCATCACGGGATTTGGCCAACGCCATAGCGTATAAACTCTGAAAAAGCGAGACACTAGCATACTGGGATTTGCATTGGGATAAAACTGGCAAACCCGAGCAACAAGAAGGGCCCAATTGACACCACCAAGAAACCCGGTCACCTAGGGAACAAAACAAAGTTATGGACAACAAAAAGAGCAAATATCGGAAATCAGAGCAAATGGACTACAAAGAGGAGCTAAAACACAAGCGAACTTACATTTGAATAAACACCCCGTCTCTTAGCC
This sequence comes from Fraxinus excelsior, assembly GCA_019097785.1. Taxonomy (NCBI): domain Eukaryota; kingdom Viridiplantae; phylum Streptophyta; class Magnoliopsida; order Lamiales; family Oleaceae; genus Fraxinus; species Fraxinus excelsior. The sequence continues at coordinate 1,292,923 of CM032629.1, read as the reverse complement.
CAAAACTTTAGACACCGTAGAGTTGTACGGAAATGCTAAAAGAAATTATAAGATAATTAGGCATTAAAATAGAAAATCAACATGTATAGGTACAAGCAAAAGTGAATTACTGTCGAGCTTGTAAGCATATGTTCACCTCAATATTTGGAACAAGCTTGAGAATTAGGTCTGCAACCCGACAGCCATTAAGACTCCGTGCAGTTGGCTCATCAATTTTGTCTAATACAGACATATTGGAGATATCCAAATCCTGCCCATAATTTTTTTTAATCAGGTACAACTACGCTTAAAAATCGCTACATGCAATCAGGTTAAAATTGCACAGAGATGAATAGTCAGAAATAAAATAGCACTACCAAGTAAAAAACTTTTCATTTCATCAGCTATAAGAACATAGTGTAAGAATGACAAAGATCATCAAGATTGATACATAAACAAAATATAGGTGGATGATTGATCCCTTGTAAATTCATCCTATGGCAAAAGAGCACTTTTGAAAAGAAAAATAAAAAAGCCTACCTATATATCTTCTTCTCCCAAATCAAATAGCAGTATCATAATATGACAGCATACTTGACCTTTACGTTAGGGTTAAACAATGTTAAAATTTAATACAATGTGGCGAGAGTCAGAGAATAAAGTTTCTAAACACACAAATGCAAGTTTCAGGTCATATCTATATAATCTCACCAGCTATAACACAAAGGAAGAAAGATAAGAGGCATCGTGATTTATAACATCTTCCTGCATGCATGTGTTTGTGCGAGCGTGCATGCATGCAAGACATGTAAAGGGGTGATTCAGAATACTGCAGACAGGTGCACAAAAGATAAGAGTGACAATGCACCCAACATAGTCATAGATGAACACACAGATATACTCAAGGTCACAAGTTATTGGGAGGAGCATGAATACCTCATCAAAGTCTAACGCAATGAAAATCCAGTCTCCATAAATCATGCATTAAACTTGATATATGGGTGCAGTAGGAGAAAACAATCACGGTGCATAGATAAAGAAAGAAAGGAAAGAAAACAGGGTGAAAAGGAAAGGAATGAAGAAAGAAAGAACGGTTTTGCTTCATTTTAGCAAGAAGACGAGGAAAAAATAAAAAAGGAAGTTTCACAATAAATGCATCCATTATCGATGAAATTCAAATTGTTTGCAAGAAACTGAACTAAACTACATTATGAGGCCAAAAGAATTGTAAACTGCAAATCTAACCCTAGAGTTTAAAGGCAAACTTACATCAGGAACCACCAAAAGGGAAATGCTAGCATAAAGAAGATCTATTGATATTCCATCAAATTTAAATTTCATAACAGGCACGTGAGCATCAGGTACCGGCTGGAGTTCTGTAACCTCTTCCATCTCAGCTAAAATGCTGTGTAGGTCATAGAAGAAATCTTCCTGAAAAAGGAAAGGTCCGCATCAGTACATATTTAAACTACCCAAACCAGTTCCAAAATGGAACAATGACAATACATATTACCTCTCGATTCACATAGGATGGCCCAACACACAACGTGTCTATGTCAGCTTCAGGGCCGTGTACCTTCAAAATAAACAAGCATAATATACAAGATATTTCTAATAGGATAAATGACATGTGATGCAACGAATCCCAATGCAATATCACAAATGCACACACGCACACAGCGAGCAAGATGAGAACTGACTAGTGAGCTCAAGATTACCCACATTCATTTCTATAATCTGAGAAACCAAAATAGAGCACATACAATTTGGCCACTCATTAAGAACAAGATAACTTGTGTGGATAAGATGGCAACATAAAACTTAATTGGAACACTTCACAAGAAGATCCTACTTCTAGGAAAGCACAATCTGCAATTCCTGCATTGCAAATAAACAGCAAAAAAGCTTCATTTAATATCTATACACAACCCAACGAATCTACACTTTCAGATTAGCCTCAGAAATTTTTCAAGTTCCATGATCCACCACCACCTATGCAATAAGCATAGACATTATGCACAACAAGAGCAGTTAACTATTCTAATCTTTTTCCAAAATTATACAGAAAAACAAACTCCTTTCAACTCGTGACCTTCTCTCCCCAGATATAGCAACTTTATGCAACTACCGTGAATTTGAACTTAAAAACCAGATAAGATACTGGCATAATGATACAACAAAAAGATTGTAAGTTTAATGTAAATTTAAGAGCTCCTTACCCCAAGATGGTAAGAACCAAAAGTAAAGATAACAGCATTAGCATCTTCCACCATTTGATCACTGTACCCCCTCGCACGCGTAAGTTTTTTCACCCAGTCTTTTACAATCTAAAAGCAAATGCAAATCCAGTATAAATATCATCTAGATCCAAGAATGTAATTTAATACTAAGTTGAATGACAATTAAACATTGATATATATTTTCCATGCAGACTACAAACATTTCATTATGTAGTGTGAGAGAGTTGCATACATACTATTGCTATAGGAAAAGAAAATATTTAGCTCATTGATATGTATTTTCCATGCTAACTACATGCATTTCAATATGAGACGAGAGACAATTACATCTAAACTATTGCTACATGGAAAGAAAATGTTAAGTTCAAGTTTGAGAATTTGAGCCAAATCACTTGGCATCACGTGCAATTTCCATTGGCCACAACAGTTAGATGTAAAAGACCTCGATTAGTTCAATAGAAGTTTTGCCTTTCTTTGAACAACACACGCTCAACTAGAAGACTTCTGGTTCATTTGCAGACCTGTTAATCGTGCTAAATAGATAGTCTAAGTGCTAGAAATTAACTATTGTCTCAAAAGGTTTGAGCCCGCTATGCTTAACCAAGAGCTTAATAAACTAATTGAAAAACAACAAAAATGTGCAATATCCAGTAATGTTCTTTACACTGTCAACATAACAAAAAGAACACAACCATTTACCCTGCACAGTTCTTTAGCATCAACCTTTTACATTTAAATCATTAATAAATATGGCCTCGGGCGTTTGTGAATTAGAAAAATTAAAAATGTGAGCATAAATATTCAAGTTTCTATCAAAGTGACACATGAAATTTTATGATTAACCGTGTACTTTCATATAGGCCAACCACTTGAATCACCTGTAAATTTCGCAAAATTATTTCTAAAACTTCATACCACAAGTTCATCAGAGATAAGAAAATGTTTTCACAAAATAAAGGAAACCCAAAAGAAGCTTAGATAGGTTGCCACAAAACCAACCTTTTAAACCTTCCAAAGAAACTCCACTTCAATCTTAAACAAGCAAAAAACATCTTGCAGCTTTTGGCAAAGCTCCTTATATCCCAAAAGCACTGCCTTCACCTTTCACCAAACAATCTCCTTATTTTAACCTCCTTGCGCATTTTTTCCAATAGCAGTGAAACTATCAGCACCTCTTTCATTCATGTTTTTCAATTTTCTTATAGTTTTCCTATCATCCCCACCCTTGCATTCCCTTTCTCGTGCTCCTTTTTCTTTCTCTTGGCATGTAACCATCGACAATCTTCATCCCACATTTCTTTTCCCTCTGCTTTGTTTTTAATCTTAGCTCTTCACACATTAGCCCAACATTTAGATTGATAATAATGACAAAAAATGGGTATAAAAATGATTTTTAATGTCTTTAACTATTGACACTTTACTTAAAAGAAAACAGAATTTTTAAAATAATATAATTTAAGTGGGTTTGGGGGGGATTGGGTTTGGATGTCAAAGGGTTGCAACCAGCCATGATTATGGTGTGGATGGAAAGGCAAAGGCAAGAGGCTGCCAAGAAGTGATAATTATAGGATGCAGAGGGTTGTAACTGGTGCAGTGCAGCAGGTGTAAAGCAAGTGCTGGCAATCTAGTGGCAGTGGAGAGGGGGGCAAGCATTGGAGCAATGTCAGATGGTGAAGATAAGTAACAATTCTAGCCAAGAGGGGGCAGGGGCAATGTCTTATTGAAAATAAAAGGGAGGCAATATGGTTTTCTCCTTTGGCCAAACATGAAAAGATGATAAGCTCTTTAAAATAATCAAGAGTACCCCAACCTCTAGAGTATTCCAAAGGCATAAAAATAACTTACGAACAATAGTGGCATGGCACAACAATGGTGGCGGCAACGAAGGAAGTGCATTTATATTCAAATTTCTTTTTCAGCTAAAAGAATCTTATGCATCAAGATTTAAATAGATTCATGGATCCAGCTGAATAAGTAAACAATCTGAGTTGGATGTGATTTGCTAGGAGCACGTTAATGAATTGATCCAAACCATTTATAAATGAATGGATACATCTGGGTCGTCCATAACCCATTTTCATCTAAATTACCCAATTGCCAACCATTCAGCTAACTAGTTATTCAGACACGCAACACCCTTATTAAGTGGAATTCTTTTCCTCCCCTCTTATAAATAAAATCTTCTCCGTTCCAATTATTTTGAATCAAATAATGACAATTTACAATTGCAAACTGCCACAATATTTTAGTTCCTGATTTTAACAATGCAAGTTATAACTCAAACTGAATGGATCGCAGTTTCATAAATTGATATACCTGTTTTAGTCGACCCAAAACCTCTTTTCGCTTAGCAGCTTCTTCTGCACTCTCATATAATCCCGCATCCACCAAAAACTAAAAATCCGCCAAACACATCAGAATCCCAAAAGAACCAGAATTCCGATTTCAAAACAATAAATTAAACAAAAATTTAAAATCCGAACCTTCTCCAAATTCTTGCTTCTCTGAATATCCACCTCCAACGGCCCCGCTTGCGACAAAGGTTTTGTCACCCCCCACTGCTTCGACGGCTGCTTTTCCTTGTGCTGGGGCGGGGAAGGCGAAACACTCAAACCATCCGTTCCCACCATCTCTCCTCAATATCAAATTTCACGCAAAACCCTAACCTAACTCTTAATCAAACAAACAAAAAAAATCAACCCCTAAAACATAATTGATTTAAAAAAAAAAAAAAAAACTAACTTTCCGCCTCAAAAACAATTCTTTTCCGAGAATCTCAACAAGTTGAAACCCAAATCAAACTATAAATACTGAGGCCCTATGATTTGAAAACAACGGATCTCAGAAATTAATTTTTCTAGTTAAACTAAAAATTGGGCAATTAAATTGATAGATCTAACGAAAGCCAAGCCCTAAAATTGCCGAGTTGACACAGAATTCCAGAAGTAGAAAGAAAATGGAGATTTTGTGGGGGTGGATGGGTGGGGGTTCTGTAGGAAGATGGTCAGTTAAGAATGGAAAACGCTGGACGTACAGATGGGCTTCACAGATGAGCTTCACAGAAAATTAAAAAAGTCACGTGAATGGGTCGAGATGCACGAGCTGCAAAAGAGAAATTGGCTGTAACAACAAAGGAAAAGAGGGAAAAAGTACTGTAGAATCAATTTATCTAAAACTCGTTCCCTCTCGTTCATCCAAATCCCTCTCATTCATCCAAATCCCTAAACAAGCATTGCTCCTCCTCTTCCTCGATTGCTCCTCCTCTTCCTCGAATGCCTTGTTGCGGTTGAGTTGCAGTCCGTAAAGATTCTGAGGTGTGAACTTTCCGGGTGGTGGAGCCTTGCTACGGTGGAGTTGCAGTTCCCCCTGTGTTTTCCAATTTTTCCCGTCCACCAACCCCTAAACGTCCCCATTCCAATCGACTGACAAAGCATGTTGAAGGCCCTTCGCAACCCCTAAATCGCACTTCGCAACCCCTAAATCGCCCTTCACAACCCCTAAATCGCCCTTCGCAACACCTAAATCGCCATTCTTGCCCCATGGAAGTAATGAAGCCGAAGACGTCACCTTGAAGTCGGAATCGTGGAAGCCGAGCTTATTGCGAGGATCTGCAGCTGAGAAGGGTAAACCTCTTACTATTGAACAACAACTTTCTTCACAGTACTGAAGCCGAAGACGCCACCTTGAAGTCGGAATCGTGGAAGCCGAGCTTATTGCGAGGATCTGCAGCTGAGAAGGGTAAACCTCTTACTATTGAACAACAACTTTCTTCACAATTGAGATGAAGAAGATGTATTTCGAAGTTCCAGTTTTTATAAATTCATCAACACTGAGGCAGAGTATACTCAATTGTCATTGAATGCCCAATATAATTAGGAATTAAACCATTGTTGTAGGAAATTTATTGTATAAAAGTTATTATTATTATGTGCAAGTTACAATTAGCATGTCATATACTTGTGCTGATTTTGATATTGGTCATATACTTGTGCTGATTTGATATTTCCTCAAAAATGTGGAAATTTCATCTATGAATGAGTATTTGATTTTTGAACTTGTCCCTTCAATGTAACTTCAATTTTTTTTCCTGTACATTATGGATCTCTTGGAGTTGTGTGTTTTTAGCGAGGAAGTCATATTCTTTATTTTGGACGGGAACTCAAATTTTGTCACCAAATTGTTGTAGGAACCTAAACTATGGAAGGTATGCATGAAGATCCTTTATTGCATTCCGATGGTGTGATAGTTGTGGACAATATGAATATTGTGGAGGACGAAATGCTAGGAGTAGAAAGAGAGAAAGTGCCGGAGGTGGGTATGACGTTCGAGAATGAAAAAGAGGTGTTTGATTTTTATAAGCGATATGCTTTCAACGTCGGTTTTCCAGTAAGGAAAAGGAATTCTAAGAAGGGGGATGATGGAGTTGTTAGATATGCTACATTCACATGTAGCCGTGAAGGCCGAAGAAGCAATAATGCAACCACATCATTGAAGCCGCAACCAATAAGTCAGACAGATTGTAAAGCGAGGATAACTGCATCGTCGGACGATAATGGAATATGGAGAATCAACACCGTCCACCTCGAGCACAATCATAAAACAAGCCCTTCGAAGTCAAGGTTGTATCGATGCAACCGAGAATTGACTGCAAATGCGAAACGGAAGCTTGAATTGAATGACATGGCAGGGATTCCGTTGCACAAAAGTTTCAACTCAGCAGTTGTCGAAGCAGGTGGTTATGAGAATATGACTTTTGTGGAAAAAGATTGTCGGAACTACATCGAACAAGTTAGACGGCTACGACTTGGAGAAGGAGATGCCGCAGCATTACAATCCTACTTTTCAAAGATGCAAGCACGTTGTTCGGGTTTTTACTTCAGTATGGATGTGGACGACGAGTCACGTCTAAAAAATGTATTTTGGGCAGATAACAGGTCTCGGCAAGCGTACAAAGAGTTCGGCGATGTTGTTACCTTTGATACCACGTATCTCACGAATAAGTACGATATGCCGTTTGCCCCTTTCGTTGGCGTGAATCATCACGGGCAATCAACACTGCTTGGTTGCGGTTTGTTATCGAATGAGGATACAGGTACATTTGTGTGGCTTTTTAGGACGTGGTTAGAGTGCATGCATGGTCAACCCCCGCATGGTATAATTACTGATCAAGATAGGGCCATGCAAAATGCTATCGAGATTGTTTTTCCGAATACTAAACATAGATGGTATTTGTGGCACATTATGAAAAAGTTACCAGAAAAGTTTGGCTACCACGTAGATAAAAGTTTGATCTTCTCGGCTATACACACGGTGGTATATGATTCCCAAAATGTTGATGAATTTGAAGAAGGTTGGAAAGCAATAATCAATAGTTATGACTTGCATGATAATGATTGGTTGTCCAGCCTTTACGAGAACAGAGGTCGTTGGGTTCCATGTTATTTGAAGCCCACTTTCTGGGCAGGCATGTCGACAACGCAACGCAGTAAGAGCATGAATGTCTTCTTTGATGGGTATGTCCATTCGAAAACTTCGTTGAAGCAGTTTGTCGAACAATACGAAAGAGCCTTGCGGAACAAAGTTGAAAAGGAGTTCCAGGCAGATTTCAAGTCGTACTCGATGATGGTTCCTTGCACTACTACTTTTGAAATGGAAAAGCAATTTCAGTCCGTTTACACTATTTCCAAGTTCAAGGAAGTTCAGGAGGAATTCCGTGGAAAGGTTTATTGCGACGTCATTTCATGGTCAGAGAGTTGCCTCGGGATTAAGTATGAGGTTAGAGAGTCTGTCGTACATCACGGGGGTCGGAAGAAGAAAACATGTGTAACTACGTTCCGTCTATTTAATGTTTGGACATTTTTGTGTAAATTACCTTCCTTCTATCATGTTTGGAGAAAGTGGTGTAAACTATGTTCGTTCTATTATGTATGGTGATGGATTTGTGATACAGGAAGTTCCATGAAGAAGAGTACTTAGCTACATGCTTGTTGATTTAAACTTTTTTTTTTTTGTTAATTGTAATCTATTCCAGGTTATGTTACAAAAATAGATTATAGTTATGCTTGTGATACAGAAGTTATTTGGGAGGTATTACCTGTGAGATGTGCAGGTAGCAAAATGTATGTTACAATTCATCCCCATAATAAAAACATTTATGAGATTTAATAGTTGTTACAACATAATTGCTACATGAAAACAACACTGTCACAGGTCATGAACAAGGGAAAAGTGATTCCAATAAGCTAATTCGTAATTGGAATCGAACAAAACTAGGTGACAGGATGTTTCACAGCTTCACATATCTTCCACAATCAACATACTTTCAACCTAACTACACTCCACTTAACCTGAACAATACTAAACTAAGTGATCAAACGACGCCCTTGCCTTTTCCATTCACAGTCGCAGAGGTGTTCCCCTTTCGGAATGTGACGTTCAATGAAATCTCGATGTCTCGTTTTTCGGCTATTCGAGCTAGGCTGTCGAACATAGCTGGCAAGTCTTCGACTTCCTCGGTTGCCACAGTATTATCCTCTTCAGACACGGTGCTCGATTCACCACTTTCTTCATTATTTTTGACCCAATCAAAATAACCACAATTTTTGCTACACGTTTTGAATAATCGTCCTTTGTTATTCGTCTCCCTTTCAACCTCAAAACATTTTTGCAATCCAGTTTCACACCATGGGCATCGCCTTTTCATCGGGCAATCCATAAAGAAGTGCGCCGTACTTCTACAGCCGTGACAAACACCAACATTTCTACCCCTCATCCTGGAAGCAACAACAAATATGTCAACATATTGTTTTCACAGGCAACTTCACACAAGTATCAAAGCTGTCAAGAATTACTTCAAAGCAATGTCACCCAATTATCAAAACAGAAATCAAATCTGAATGAATGAAACATCAGTCACCACAATTAACAAATGAAGGTGAATTACACCACGATCACAACATAACTACCAGCTAAACCTCTGATTAACTCTGCTTAACACAAAATAACAAATGAACACATTAACTCTGCTTAAACCACGATCACAACATAACAAATTAACTCTGCTTAACACAAAATAACTCAACAAATCAACCTCAACAAAAATTTACTCAACAGCTACACCTCAACACAGAGAAATCAACAATGACTTAATTAATATTAACGTTAATGAAACCACGTGAATTAAACATTTCCCAACGCAGCAGGAATTTGAACTTCGAAAATTAACACCACATTTCACAAATTGCAGGTAATTATACGAGCACCACAATTACTAAACAAGCAAAGAAGAATGGTATTGGAAGAATTTGGCCTCAGTTATCACCTAGGTTTTTCCATTTTCGTTTCTGAGAACAGACCTGATAACAATGAGACGATGTGCGAGGCGAAGATTGAGATGACTGGGGCGACTGCAGACTGAGACGGTTCCAGTGGTCTACCTTGCTGACTGCGTCGAGTGTTCCATGGTTCGAAAACTTTAAAATCGAGTAAAGGGGGAAGAGAGGGAGGTCGAGGAGGACGCGATTTCTAGGGTTCCAGTGGTCTACCTTGCTGACTGCGTCGAGCGTTCCATGGTTCGAAAACTTTAAAATCGAGAAAATGGGGAAGAGAGGGAGGTCGAGGAGGACGCGATTTCTAGGGTTCCAGTGGTCTACCTTGCTGACTGCGTCGAGCGTTCCATGGTTCGAAAACTTTAAAATTGAGGAAAGGGGGAGAGAGGGAGGTCGAGGAGGCCGAGATTTGCAGGGTTCCAGTGGTTGGAGGAAGGGGATTCAACCGGTGGAGTGAGGTGAGGGGAGATGTCTCGTGTCTGCCTATTTTTAATTTTTTTTCCCCTTTTAAATGTCTCAATTGCCACCTCATCTGTGAACCTTCTGTAAGGCAGCTTCTGTAGGTGTAGCGCGACTGGTTAAGAATTGAGATTGTAGTAGCAGTGGGACAATGAATTGGAATATTATTAGGAGAGAGATATTTTTTTATGTTACTGTTTTATTCGCCCACCGATTCATTTCATTTATAGCACCAATATTAAGTTTGACTCTGTTCTAATTTCATTTTTCTAATTTTTTGCTATCAACAAGAACAAATATTTGATCATTCTTCTCCACGTCCCACACCCCCGCAGCCTTAAACGACTTGCACACCTTGGAAATCAAATCCCAATCACCGACAATGGCTAAAAAAAGTGCAGCCTGAGAAATGAGGGAAAATGATAACTTGATTTTTGAATAATGACTTTTCCAAAAAAACGTGTGATTAAAAAGTGAAGAAAAGTTTTGAGGTACGTACAAAATATTTTATTAAATGTATGATCGAAAATAAGTATGAAAAATAAATTATTTTATTAATGAAAGGTAACAAAAACCAATGAGATAACCATTTATTTATAAGGGTTTGCATGAAAACCTAGTTTAATAGGACTAAAATTAATGAAAACCTAACTTTAACAACTAAAATTTAAAAAAGAATTCAAGATAAAATAAATGACAAAAATAGCGCTAAAACTTTAAAAATTAGTTTTCGAGTCCTAAAGGAATTTGGATGGTCAAAATCCATCATACGACGATGAGTATTACTCGTATTATCATCCTCTTTTCGGAATGCTATTACGAGTCCAAACCGAAATTCAAATGTTCTCCCCACACTATTATTTTTTCCCCATTTTGATCCAATTTTTCAGCAATACGTTCTACGTCAAATGGTTTCGGTGAGGACAATTAGCAGGAAACATGTTTGTCGACTTTAAGAAGTGATTGTCTTTTAAAATCTTTTTCATATTGATGTTAGCTTGCAATTTTCACGTTTAGGCTGTGTTTAGTGATATAGAAATCAAAATATACTTGAATAATGAAAATTGTCATTCAAATGTATATAAGTGAAATAACAGGTTTTTCTATGTTTACTTGCTTATAATGTATGCGCTACTTTGACTCCATTTGCTCCTATGTATCTTTTTTACATGAACAAGTTTGACTCTGAAAGTGCCATTAAAAATGTTTATTATTAAAGTTTGACCCAAATTCCATTGGACATTGTGGATTTATTGGATTGGATTTTGAAGATGTCGAAATATGGATCAAGGGAAAATCGACAAATTCCACCTCGCTATCCTCCCGGTTCTTGCTTGAGTGCTTAAAATAGGAGCGCTAGCACTAGCTTGGAGTCAATTGTCGCTCGAGCAACGGGTCACCGCTCGCTTACCTTGACCCTAGCGCTTGAGCGCCACCCTATTTTGGCACGTTATCCGTTTCGCGTTTTAACTCTTTTTTTTATATTATTTCCATCTTTAAAACTCTTATTAGGATTTGTTTGTGATAAACACAATATTTTGTATTATTTCTCCATATTAATAAATTATCGATTCCTTTGCCTAATTTATTGTGTTCTTCTAATGTTGTGATCGATATTTCTTATTTTGTTATATATCTCGTTATTCTGTAACAAGTGGTGTTAGCGCGCATAACTACTTGGTTAGATTTGTTAACACTTATTGTGCAAATTGATTTATTGATCTGAGTTTCAAAATAGAAAAACAACATGAAAATTGTTTAAAATATTCTTTTGATCATTTTTTGGTCCGGCTTGATCAAGCAAATAGCAGTGTGAACATTTCCACTTCCAACGAGAAGAAAAAAAAATGGTCATTCAGGTGATGAAGAACCAAAAATGAAATCCACCATTTATTGGAACATTTTTAATTCATCCAACGTCAAATGAAGGAAAAATAAAGAACAAAACACTTCAAATTAATGAATTCCGCTAACAGAAAAATGGCCAAAAAAAAAATAAAGAAAAATGATATCTCCAGGAAGAAGACAATGGTATAATTTACAAAATTATTGCCTTTAGAGAATTCAATAGGCCCAATCTCAAAATAAAGTTCGCCAAACTTTGGAAAGCCATTCGCAACTGTGATGGGACAACTTTCCTCAACATAATGCATATTCGGTTTCATCAAAAACTGAAATCGGAGATGAAAAGAAAATTATTTTCCATGTGGAAGAACAAAAAGGTGGTCGACGAAAAAGCTATGGCACATCTGTTGAGGGAAAAGAAAGAAAATATTAGGTTTATGATTGTGTGTATCAATTAATTGTTTTATTTGATAAATATATTAAACCCCATTTATGTAATTTTACTTTAAGTAAATGAAAAAATGTTTTAAACGGTCGTATAGCTAACAAAAATTCGAAGTGGTAGTATAAGAATAAAAGGGCCAAACTAGTAAAATGTTGGAATTTGGGTGTGACATGAATTCCTTTGTTGAAGTGTTTGAAGAATTCTAATTAAAGTACACATCAAGGAGAATTCAGTTTGAAATGTTATTGGAGTCCTATGTCAAGTTGAAGTTCTATTTTGAAAGCTCATTGGGAGTTGAAAATTGGTATTGGACTTGAAGAAGAATTTGGAATGGAGAAAACAATTTGAAAAAAAAAAAATTGGCCAAGACCTAGCGCCTAGGCGTCGCCTGTCCTGTTTGTGATTTTTCCGCGTTTTTCATTCCTGTTTCGTTTTGGACTCGATTTTTTGTCATTATACTTCATCAACAACTATATTAAGAGGGGTTGGACGTCCCCTACATGTTCCCTATAAATATTAGGCACTTCTATACAATTTTACAAGTGTAAGAAAATATATTATTAAAATTATAGGATCCATTGTAATTTTATCTCTTCTCAATTATTTTTGAGTCAATAAAATATCTTAATTCATCTGTCACATTTCTTGTCTTTATTATTCTTTTACTTGATCTAACACTTCATCATTGTGTCATATAACTTCAACATCTCAATCCGGTGGCTCGTTTCACAACAAGTGGTATCAGAGCAATTCGGTATCTCGTTTGTTTTGCTACAGCTTACAAGTGGTATCAGAGCCTAGTTTCAGCAGTTCCGCAAGAGCCCAAGGTTTGATTTGTTCGAAGTTTTTATTCGTAATGGCTACCATGAAATATGACATTCCGCTTTTAGATCTGAGTACTAGATTTTTGCTATGGCAGGTTAAGATACGTGCAATACTTGTATAGCTGGATTTGGATGATACGTTGCTCGGAATTGACAAGATGTCCGCAACTTTGAGCGCGGATGAGAAATTACGAAATGATAAGAAGGCAGTTCTCACATTCATCTATTAAATACCATTCTTCAGGAAGTATTGAAGGAGAATTCAGCAACTGCTTTATGGTTGAAGTTGGATCAATGTGCATAACTAAAAGTCTGATGAGCAAGTTGAACCTCAAATAGTGTTTATACTCTCATCAAATGGCATAATTGTATTTAAAGAGGTCATCGCTAATTTGGAAACTTTAGAAATTGAGTATGATGAATAAGATTTGCCCTTGATCCTATTGTGTTCGTTGCCCTCTTTGTTTTATTCATTTAGAGACATGATCTTGTATAGTCGTAATACTGTCACCATAGATGATGTCTTGTATTCAAAAGAAAAGATAAAGCATCTGGTTTCTGAGGCCTAAAATGGAAAAGGCTTGGTTCTTCATGGTAGTTCTGGAAGGGACATATCGAAGTCTAAGTTCAGTAATCAGATTTGTAACTACTGTAAAAAGAAGGGTCACTTGAATAAGGATTGCTACAAATTGCAGAACAAAGAAAGGTTGGTTGCAAGTTCATATGGGAACCAATTAGATATTTCAGGCAAAGCAGACCTCGAGGAGAACATTAATGGAAATCTCTTAACTATTTCTGATATTGATTTTAAATCGAAAGAGGATTGGATTCTTGATTCAATGTGTGTGTTTCATATGTGTCATAATAAGGACTTGTTTATTACATATGAAATTGTTTCCAAAGGTGTCGAAGTTATGGGAAACGATGTACCTTATCGAGTTGTTGGAATTGGTACAGTTAGATTGAAGCTTTTGGATGGTTAATTCAAAAGGTCATGAGTTCTTTGGTGGATATGGAACTTTAAAGGTTTGTAAGGGCACCCAAGCTGTATTGGATGGATGAAATATGTCTCGGTTATATATCTTGCAAAGACATGTAGAATCTAGAAGAGTCAATCAGCATAAGTTTAGATTCGTGGTGGAAATTCAGTTTTGTACAATACCTTTATGGGCTCATAAAAGGGTCAGATTTGAAGAATACAGTTCAGTGGAGTTTCGAAGATATGAGTAATGTTGTTTTGCCACCATCACCTACGATACCATTGTTATTACATTGTTAGAGATAGACACACTGGAACTGGTATGTAGATGTTTGATTTTGTGAGCATGTTTTAGTGGAGTTAGAATGTGTTCAATCTAGCAAGGGGCTATTCTGCCTTGGGGTATGTTACAGCCCATTTTGATTAATTCAAATCATTATAGTATTTGGGGCTGAGATAATTCTAACAAGAGTAGTGCTGACAATTCTTAAAAGAGTGGGGTGTGTAGGGGGGGGGGGTATTGTGTTTTTTGGAGAAATTATTTTTATTATTGTTGAAGAAGTTTGTTCATTCATTGAATTGTATTTGTGTCAAGATTGGAGATTGTTGAAATTTGGATATGACCCGAATTCCATCTCTTTGAAGTATTGAACTTATTGAAAATTTCTAATTGAAGTGCACGCTAAGAAAAATTCAATTTGAATACTATTGAAGTCTTATGTCAAGTTGAAGTTTCTAGTTTGGAAACTCATTTGGAGTTAGAAACCGGTATTGGAGTTAAGAAAAATGTGGGATGAGAAAACAATTTGGAAAAAAAGAATTGGCCGAGACCTAGCACCTAAGCGCAAAGGTCGCGGCGCCTAAGTGCCCCTTGTTTTGTTCGAGTTTTTTCGTGTTTTTAATTCCTACTTCGTTTTGGACTTGATTTTTTGGCATCATATTCCATCAACAATTCTACTAAGAGGGTTTAGATGTCCCCCTACATATTCCCTATAAATACTAGGTTCTTCTATACAATTTTATAAGTGTGAAAAAATAGATTACTAGAATTATAGGATCCATTGTAATTTTCTTTCTTCTCCATTATTCTTGAGTCAATAAAATATCTTAATTCATCTATCATATTTCTTGTCTTTATTATTCCTTTTTTATCTAATATTTCATTATTGTGTCACATAATTTCAACATCTCAATTTGGTTGTTAGTTTCACAACAAGTGGTATTAGAACGATTCTGATATCTCGTTTGTTTTGCAACATCAAATGACACTACTATCCTTCCAGCAATATAAAAATAAGAACAAAGACTACAAATACTCTTATTGCCTGTTTGAGGCTCATTTATTTTTTAAATTTTTTTTTGGTGAGAACGTATTTTGAAATAGTAGATTAATAGGAAATATGTGATTCAAAACAAGGAAAAGTTTTGGATTTACGAATAATATTATTTTATTGAAAAATGTATGATTGAAAGAAGATAAAGAAAAATGTATTTTAAAAATAATGTGGATCAAACAATGTATTAATTCAATTGAGCTTGCAATTTGTGATAAGTACTTAATGATTTGTGAAAATACACTAGAATAATTCAACTCTAACTGGAAATGTGATTTCTGGAAACCTAAAGCTGTGTGATAGAGTAAATACTTCGGTAAAAGAATTATGGGTCATTGAATTTACCTTCTAATTTTAAGTGGGTTTTTGAATTTAAAGCTTGTATTTAGAGGAAGTGTCTCACTATCATCCACGCGTCATGCCTCTAGTATACAAAAGAAGAATGCATGACAATTGTCATGTAAAAAATTAAGATTGGAGAGATAGCTCATTGCAGTCACTAAACTTTCACAGAGGTTATTTCCTCTATTCTAGTCCAAGATTTCACTATAAGAAAGCCTATGGGATATCGCCAGAAGGTCCTTAACCCATGTTTTCCATTCCTCTGATGTTAGTGCCTCAGGTTTTTTTTCCCTGAACGCTTCTTTTCACACACTTTTAACTGCTAGTGAAGGCTGGGGCAGTGAAGCTGAAATTACTGTTAATGTTACAGAAAGCTTCAAATAATTAAATTTGGATTTCTTGAATTTTGATTCTTCTTCCTTCGCTCCACATATTATTGTGCACTTCCTAGAAAGAGATGAAATGGAGGGTCGGATACGTGTTGGGTGTACAGAGGAATTGAGAATGAATGTCATTAATTAATTACTAAGAACAAGAGATTGATTGTTATACATTCCGTTACTTCAAAGTATGTATATTCGTGTGTATCTATCCATGCAAGAATAGGCTGTAGCGGGTGGTGGTGGAGCCAATACGGCCATGCAGTGATGGGCGAGGAGACAATGATTTTCGGGTTGTCATCCTTCTATTGAGTCTAGGCCTATTTGAGTAGCTGTCTGGCATGGAATGAGGCCCAATGGGCCTTATTGGGGTAGTCTTATTTTTTTAAGTTTTAATTTAAATAGCACTAAATTGATAAGTTTTAACACACTTTGCAAATTTTAAATCTTACTTTTGTTAGTGTGGGAAATGAAACAAAATAAATGATATCCTTTCCAAAATTAAGTCCATTTAAGTTTTTTTTTATTTCCACTCTGAGCTGAGTGGCGGGATACAATGTACCATTTTGACGAGAAGTACGAGAGCTGAATTTCCTCAGCTCCAAAAAAAAAAACTATCTAATCAAGTAACAATACGACAAAGTATGCTATTCTAACCAACCAATAGCACAAAAACACGTGTTGTTAGATTATTAGCACTTAGCAGAAATAGCAAACGTAGTAAAAATCATCTCTGTGTTAGGCCTTTGATAAAAGAGGTGTGCCACTTTGACAAAAAAATGTTAACATGTGCTTTGACATAATAAGTATTGGCAAGATATGATTGGATGTAAAAGTTAATTATATTTTAAACAGTTTAATGATAAAATACCACGTGATATTATGTCAATGATTATGTCAATAATTATGTTATTGTAGCATGATTCTTGATAAAAATAAAAGAACTGGATGCACATGTGATGCATTTTAAAATCTACATTTAAATAAATATATACAATCCCTCTAATAACTTAGATTTAAATGAATGACACTTAGATGTTAACATACATATAACAAACATTAAATAATTATCAAACAATAGAAAGCTCAAGACAAGCTAAAAATTCTGCAAGAGGATGGCAATTTTGTGGACATTAAATGGAATGACTTGGTGTGGAGACAAATAATAAATGTCACTTTCGTACAACGGTATTTTTAGAAACCTTTGTGGTTAGACGTGTATTATATGTACTAATCAACAAAGCCGTCGTTTGTGTAACAAATGCATTATTAATTTTTGAATAAAAAAATATTTTTTACTTTTAATTTTGATGAAGTTGTTTGAGAGTAGATAATTGTCTTGATCCATATTCATCTTCACTCATTTATAAACAAATAAATTGACTCTTCCAAGTGAGAAATAGTGTTGAATATATCATATATATATAAATAAATTTCTTCATTCCTTGGCATCTTAAATAGGAATTTCCTTTTCAAAGAAGAAGTCTTCAACAAGAGCCGGTAGCTATTTATTCAAAGTGGGACTCTTTGTCCCTACTAAACTTTATGAATATTAACTGCATTCATTATGTTGTCCCAATGGTAGGAGTGGATATTTTTTTCCTACTGAATAAGTCAAATAAGCACTGATTCCTCTAAAGAACATGTCAACTTTGAGACATTGCACACAGAATCACTAACTCCAATCTAGTTATTGGTGCTGATTTGAGAACCGAATCTTAGAGTGTGTTTAGTGGAGATTAAAATCGGATTAAAATTGAAAAACTAGCTTTTATTGTTGATTTTATTAGACGAGTGAGACCCTATAATGACTATATTTTCAATTTTAATTAGATTAAAATCTATACCGAACATGCCTTTAATTTATTTTTCCCAAAATTCTCTCTCTTAATTTATTATTATTATTTGTAAAATTACACATCCTATATTTTTTTAATTTTTTTAATATAAAACATGAGATACAACATATCATGATATTTTTCGGTCCATAAAAAGATGATCAAATTATAATCAAGTTAATCGATTCAATTTCTTTCAAAATCGGATCGAACCAGACCACACCCACTCATATCATATGTGGTCATTATAGAGGTGTATTCAAGTAGTCCAACAAGGTGGTACTTTTAACGTTTATAATTATTATTATTGGATTAAAATAATCTCTCACGTTGATATATGTTTATTGTAGCGCAATAACTCCCACATAAAGCCAAATCGTCTTGGCGTATGACGAACGTCGATGGCCAGATAACTTAGGTGATATATCTACTTCATACATTGAATAGCAAGACTACAACTACTTTCCAACTTGCATAAATGAGATTTTTTTTTTTTTCTATAAATACAGATTAGCCTAATCATTCTGAACATGAATATTACAAAGAAAAAATATGGTCATTCGTTATGCTTTGCTCCATATGTTCTTCTTGCTCTCACTGGCAGTGGCACCACCGTCAAACGCTACCACCACTACCAAACCTGGCTGCCATAGCAGTTGTGGTAACGTAGAAATTCCATACCCGTTTGGTATCGGGCTAAATTGTTCTAAGAACTCGTACTTTAACATCCACTGCAATACTTCTTCCGATCCTCCAAAACCTTACCTCTCCCCTGTTAATAACTCTTACTTAGAGGCTGTTGATATCTCAATCTCAAAATCCCAAATCTATGTTAAGAACCGGGAGATGCAGCTGGCAAGGACATGCTATGGCACGCGGGCCAATAACAATACGAAGAATTATTCTATACACTTCGATTTTGGTTCTACTCCTTATACCTTATCAGATGCAAACCAGCTTACGGCAATTGGTTGTGATGACATGGCTATGGCACAACAAATTTCAAACAAATCAATCCATCAGAACGGTGGTATTGGTTGTCTGACGTACTGTCAAAAAAATACAGATGTGTTCGGAAGGTGCCCCAGCGTGGGTTGTTGCCAAACCTCCATATCTAGAACTGATGGTCTCAAGGTTGAACCCGTCGACATGCATGATAATTGGGAGAAAGAGAGCAAAGATTTCCAGTGCAGTTTTGCCTTCGTTGGAATGAAGGGCGATCTTGGTAATTTCACTTTTAAATTATCTGATCTCAATCATCCAACAACATTCCTACAGAATAATAAAGAGTTTATGGATAGGCAATTGGTGTTAGAATGGAGAATTGATCCTTCTTCGAATTGCACCAAAACTTCATGTGGAAAGAATAGTTATTGCATTAACTCGGATGTAGGTTATAATGGAGGATATCACTGCAGGTGCAAGGAAGGATATGAGGGCAATCCTTATCTAGGGTGCCAAGGTTAGTTTTATAATTATAATTATTATATATGCATTCGGCTATTTGAATTCAATACAAGAAATCTAACAGTTATTTGCTCTGATGTTTGATGGATGGGAGGCAGATATCGATGAATGCAAGAATAATCCGTGCGCTTCCCATGGAATTTGCAGCAATAATTTGGGTTCTTATAACTGTCATTGCAGCTATGGTTATTATGGTGATGGCAAAAAAATTGGTACTGGTTGTAGATTATCGGTATTTCATAGCAAACTGACAATAGGTAATTTTTAATTAATTTTTGCATATTAAATAATTAGCTTATTTCACTTAATTTTCCTCCTTTTATATTACAAAACAGTTTTTTTTTAATATACAAAATAATTTAGAATATTTATTAATGAAGTAGAACAAAAATTAGTCAGATATATTTCAATTTTTTATTTCCATTGTTTAATTCATTTAATATTATTTTTTTTTTCTATTGATGATACTATTAATGAATCTCAATATTTTAAAATCAGATCGGACATTGATTCGAAAAAGGAAGAGAGTCATAAGTCATATGATCGAACTTGGGTTAAACCGGGATCAACCCAAAAAGGGAAAAAAAAATTTAATCAAATAAGATCTTATATAAATATGTACTATTTAAAAAATAAATTACTATTATAAATATATACTTTTAAAAAAAAAATTAAGTTTAAAAGTATTTTGAGTTTCTAACATTTGTTAATTATTTTTAATAATAATTTCATCGCACAAAAATTAAATGATCCCAAAAAAATCATAAACCTACATGTAAAATAGAAAAATCAATTAAGGTTATAAACCTATAAACTTGAGCCATTTAAAAAGTTATAAAAAGAAAAATGGAAGACGGCGGTTGCTTCTTCTCTCAATTTTTTCTTCCCTCGTCGGCTTCCTTCTCATTGGTTAAAAAGTCAGAAAAGAAAAATCACAAATCATATTAAGGGTTCGTTTGATTGTAAGAGTGGAATTTGAGTGAAAAGAAAAAGAATTACAGGAAACTAAATTATCTAGAATTGTTTTCCTGAAAATTGTCAATTAATTTTATTTGATTAGTATAATTTTCCACCTGAGAAATGTTGAAATTTTAGATTTTTTATGTTCGTTTAACTTTGTTTTCCAGAAAATTGTCCATTGAAGGGAAAAAAATTTGTTGTCTATAAAATATGTTTTTATTGCCAAAAAAATTAATTTTAAAAAAAATGAAAATCATTCTCTCACCACTTCAGTGGGAAAACCAATTCAACAAAAATATGGAAAAAGGGGTCACGTGGGGGTGGGAGGAAAAAAAAATTCATGAAAATTTTTGACAATCAAATATGGCAAAAGTTGGAATTGAAATTTCAATTCCACTTTTCGTAGAAAAAAATGGTCTATCAAACAGGCCCTAAGAAATCTATGCTCTCAATTTAAGTATTATGTTTGAAAGGGCTTTCGAAATGTAAAAAATTTCATTGACACTAAGAAACTTCTTTTGTACATATTTAAATAATTTTTTTTACAATACTTTGTCTATTTAGCCATTGTCTAATCCATTTTATTTACAAAATATATTTTTCTCTCTATTATTTTCAATTACACATTTTTCAATAAAATAATATTACAAGTAAATTCAAAAAAAAATTCCTTATTTTTTAACCACGCATTTTTCATCAATCTACTATTTCAAAATATATTCTTAACCCAAATAAATAAATAATATTGGACTCAAACATGCACTTTGGAGTAATTTTTAGAGGAAGTTGCCCAATAATGAATTTTGAAGAAAGCTCTTCTAACAAAAATAAAAACAATGTCAAACATGCCCTTAGTATTCTTAATATTACCATATTGTTTTCTCAATTTCAAATAACTAAACATACAAAAAAGAGCAGCATTCCTACTTGAAGAAAACTATACGTGATTGATGTCCAAATTTGATACAATATTCTTGTCTTGAATTAATTTGCATATGTTGACACTTTCAGGAGTAAGCTTGGGCTTTGGACTTGGATTACTACTACTATTATCAAATTGCTTTTGGTTGTACAAGTTCCACAAGAAGAGAAAAACTAAGAAGCGTAAACAAAAGTTTTTTGAACGAAATGGTGGACTCTTGCTACAACAAAAAATAGCAAGTGTTGAAGGTATACTTGAAAAAACACGACTTTTCACTTCTGAAGAACTAGAGACAGCAACGGATCGCTTCAATGATAGTCGAATACTTGGTAAAGGAGGTCAAGGGATTGTGTATAAAGGTATATTATCTGATGAAAAAATTGTAGCTATAAAGAAATCCACCTTAATAGATGAAAACCAAGTGGGGCAATTCATTAACGAGGTTGTTATGCTTTCACAAATCATTCATCGGAATGTTGTCAAACTATTAGGATGTTGCCTAGAAACAGAAGTTCCTTTACTAGTTTATGAATTCATTTCTGGTGGAACTCTTTTTGATCATATACATGATGAGAGCAGTGAATTCCCATTTTCATGGTACCAATGTTTGAAAATTGCTGTAGAAGTCGCAGAAGCACTTGCATATCTTCACTCTGCAACGTCTATGCCCATCTATCACAGAGATATTAAGTCATCCAACATACTTCTTGATAAAAAACATGTAGCAAAAGTAGCTGACTTTGGAACTTCAATTTCAATTGCGGTGGATCAAACTCATCAAACTACTTTAGTAAAAGGGACATTGGGATACTTAGATCCAGAATACTTTCATTCAGGTCATTTTACAGAAAAGAGTGATGTTTACAGTTTTGGAATTGTTCTTATCGAGCTCTTGACAAGGCAAAAACCAATATCTTTTGATAGAACAGGAGAGCAAAGAAGTTTAGCAACAAGATTTTTGTTATGCTTGGAAGGAAAAAATCTTGAAACAATTCTTCACACCCAAGTTTTACAGCAAGGTAAAAGAGAAGAGCTTATTACTGTGGCCAACATTGTGCAAAGGTGCCTAAATATGAAGGGACAGGAAAGGCCAACTATGAAAGAAGTAGCCATGGAGTTGGAGAGTATCAGAATGTCTCAAACACTTTCGACTACTTCTGAAACTAAATATCAGGGTGTACAACTGCTTAGGTCAAAATCAGTATTGATCTCTGAGGACAACTACACATGGACAAATACTAGAGACAATACCATCCCATCATCAGACACTTGTCCCCTAAAGATTCACACAGTTTGATGATGTTCTGTGGTTTCTAAACAATCTTCTCATTTGTAGCAACTATGTATTTTTGTAGTTATTTATTTAAGCAACTAATATCATTTTCTAAAAGTTTCCCGTATCAAACAGTTCCACATATTCTCTGTGTTAACATTTTGATAAATACAATTTGGGCTCTTTTTATCTTCAATCTCTTAATATGCAGCAGCAAGAGGCATCTGATAGACTAAAATTCTACGACAATTTTGAATAGTTATTGAAAGAATTAATTTGGCCTAGTGTGTCATGTTAAGTGTTTGGTAAAATCCTGCAAGCTTATGAGATCGTTGACAAGTAGATACAAAAACAAACGGAATCCATGTAATAGCCATTTTAGTGCAACGGAGCTAAGTTCAGTGACCATTGGAAAGCTTGGTAAAGTTCAACGAGTAAACTGTGATGAGGTGTTTTAGTACAGTGGCCAATGAAACATTTAACTCATGTTTTATTCGCCCACCAATTCGTTGATTTATAGCACCAATGTTTCGTTCAACTTTGTTCTCATTTCATTTTTCTGTTTTTTACTTTTTCTTTTTTTCTAAAAAGAAAAAAACTTGTAATTCATTTCCATCGTCTCACTAGATGTTCAAGGATTGAATAAAGTAGTATGGATGAGCAAAAGTTATCAAAACCATCCAATTAGTACAAGAATCACGGATTGATTCTCTAATTAAGTTTTCAATTCTAACGTCGAAATAAAAAAACCTAATTAACTTCAGTATAAATTAATTAAAATAAAATAAAATTGCATTCGAAAGAATAAGTATGTACCAAGAAAGTCGTAATGCGTGAGTATAGGTATATTCTCGTTCTCATGAAAATCGTCTTGATCACTCTAGGAGCATATTTGATTGTTTTACAAGTTAATCAAATGTAGTGAGTTACACATTTTGCAAATATGATTTTCGAAGTTTTTAATAATCGAACCGAGTCATTTTATTAATTTAAATCACGCCACATTCTAGAACCAAAACCTAAAGAGCATTTGGTTTTGGTTTTTAATAAAGGAAGCAACTTCATGGATTACTATACTCCTCTAATGGGGAATTAAGCAATGAGAATCACTATTAATTTTATGTAACGATGAAAAAATATCCAACAAAATAGGTGCATTTGAAGTGCAAATTAAATTTGATTAGAGACTGAGGTAGTTAGACTGAATAACAGTGTTCCATCTCTAACTAAAGGCCACGGTATATGGCAAAGGATAATCCATCTCACAATGCCATCGAAATCTTTAGCCTGGACACCATCAAATGTCGCAAGGCCTCGACCAATTGATAGCTCCTCCCTCTCTCCCTTACCAACTAAAACTCAGCATTCGCTCTTCACCGTGTACTCTCGAAGACCCCTATTACCCGAAGGAATGGAGAGAAATTTTTTGCTATCAACAAGAACAAATATTTGATCATTCTTCTCCACGTCCCACACCCCCGCAGCCTTAAACGACTTGCACACCTTGGAAACCAAACGCCGATCACCGACAATGGCTAAAAAAAGTGCAGCCTGAGAAATAAGGGAAAATGATATCTTGATTTTTGAATAATGACTTTTTCACAAAAAAAAAAAAAAAAAAAAAAACGTATGATTAAAAAGTGGAGAAAAGTTTTGAGGTACGTACAAAATATTTTATTAAATGCGTGATTGAAAATGAGTATGAAAAATAAATTATTTTATTAATGAAAGGTAACGAAAACCAATGAGATAACCATTTATTTATAAGGGTTTGCATGAAAACCTACTTTAATAGGACTAAAATTAATGAAAACCTAACTTAACAACTAAAATTTAAAAAAGAATTCAAGATAAAATAAATGACAAAAATAGCACTAAAACTTTAAAAATTAGTTTACGATTCCTAAAGGAATTCGGATGGTCAAAATCCATCATACGTCGTAGTACAACGATGAGTTTTACTCGTATTATCATCCTCTTTTCGGAATTCTATTACGAGTCCAAATCGAAATTCAAATGTTCTCCCTACACTATTATTTTTTTCCCCATTTTGATCCAATTTTTCAGCGATACGTTTTACATCAAATGGTTTCACTGAGGACAACTATCAGGAAACATATTTGTCGACTTTAAGAAGTGATTGTCTTTTTAAATCTTTTTCATATTGATGTTAGCTTGCAATTTTCACGTTCAGGCTGTGTTCAGTGATATAGAATGTAAGTGTTATGCCCTAGGTCCAATCAACTTTGGACATAAGCACTTTTAATGTATATATAACCGATGCATATTTATGGCAAGATTTATTATTGAATTAATATTCTAATTAATTAAATAATAGAATCCGTAGATTCAAGTTTTGGTGATTTGTTAATCACAAAGAGTTGTGATTGTGAGATACAAATTACATATGACTGAATCTTAAATCGTCCGTGGTTGTATGTAATAACGAGATACGGATATCGTTATTATAGATAGATCATCACGTGTGGCATTTCTTACTTATGAAGTAAGTAGTTGATCTCACAAGCTAAAGTGTGGTGACACTTGAATGAACACGTGAATGTTTTGTTGTAGAACAAAACATTGGAGACCCGGTGAAAGATTTCACATGGAAAACTATCTGAGTGTCAATGGTTAATCTCTAACGTTCGGTAGTGGAATTGGTCCTTTGACTTGAGGTCATTATAGTGCCTTATGTGAGGACGGTCATGCTTTGGTGATGTCGGATGTTGCTCTGTCAAGGGTCGCTAATACGGCATCGTTCGGGTATGTCAAGAATCATATGAAGGTTGTGAATGATCAATAGAGGATTCGTCACTCTTAGATAGTAAGAGATTATGATCTACATTTCATCCATTTAAGTTGATAATGAAATCCTTGGCCAAGGTGAACTCATAAGTCGGAAAGAGTTTTCGACTTACATTGACTTAACAGTAGGATAAAAGATATGATCGATAATTGAGATTGACACACATCCATATCTCGTAATTGATTGGATCATATTGACGAAGGGATTATAGTTTCACGATAAACGAACAAGTTTGGTTTTGTCATGTCACGTGACATTTCCCGTCACATGTATTGCCCGACACATTGCTAGATGTCAATCTGGGACAACGAATGTAAATTGATGATAAATTAAAATGGGTATTTTAATTTATCAATCTTGATTAGATCAAAATAATAATTCACGTCGTTAGATATCGTGATCGGGAACCTAATGGGTCACACACAAAAGAGAATCAGAAGAATGAGATTTACCAATTAATTAATTGACAAATGTTGGATATTTAATTAATTGGGTTGCTTATTAATAGACCCGAATTAATTAATTGGATTAATTAATTCATGGACCGGATTTAATTAATTTGATTAATTAAATGTTGGACCGGGTTAAGTTAAGAGATGGGCCAGCCCCGTTTGGACTCATATTAATAGGCTGTTAGGGTTTGAAAAATATGATGAATTTTCATTATTCTTGCTAGCATGAGAAAAGAAAACCCTAGCCGTCATTCTTATTCTCTGTGTGGATCATCATTGGAGGCTGGACAATTGGACAGCTTGGATTGTAGATCGTCATCATTGGAGTTCGTGAATCAGCAAAAGAGTTTGCAGAATTCATCAAGGTATTATTTCTATCACAGTTTCTATCTAAACATAAAGCAGATCCTTGTTTGGGAATCGAAATTGCTTTTTACTTCCGCTGCGCATTGATTAAGTAGGTTCCCAACAGTGGTATCAGAGCCTACTTTGTGTTTGTTAGAAATTGTTTTTGCATGTTTGAACAATCAAAAGTTGATTGTTTAATTTTTCTTGTATCTAGCAATTTACAAAATTGAATTTACATTCAAAAATCTGTTTTTGAAAAGTAAATAATTTTGTTAAATTTTGGATCAAACAAAAAAAGAAAAAAAAAAAGGGGCGGCCGGACCCGGCGGCGAGACCACCGGGCCATGGCGGCAGGAGCGGCCCCACGACCCGGAAGCAGTAGCGACCGTCGCTGCTGCGTCTGGGTGTTGCAGCAGCGACTGTCGCTGCTGCTGCAGCGGCGCTCGAAACGCAGCAGCGCACGGCGCTGCTGCTGGTAATTGCAACAGCGCCGTGCGCTGCAGCAATACCCCGGTGGTGCGACGCTGTCGCACCACCGTTATTCCTGTACAGGTCGCCGCAAAAGAGGGGGCAAATTTCTAGGGTTCCTGTGACGGGAAATGAAGAAGTGGAGGCGGGGCCTCTCTTGCAATTTACGAAATTGCAAGCCCTCGCCTGAAATTATGACTATAGGGTCAAAACTTGCAATTTTAGAAAAGGGGACCTGTTCTGAAATTTTCGAAATTGAAAGGCCCTTATTATAATTTTAAACTTGGGTCAGATTTGCAATTTTCAAAATGGTTTTGAATTTAATTATTAAAATGGTTTTTAATTTTATTTTAAATGGGTTTTGACCCATATTATCAATGATGACCCGTTTGAAATTTTATCTAAAATTGATGACTTTTCATATTTTCGTTAAAATTGGATTTTAACTTAAATATTAAATTTTGACCCTAATTTGAATTTTATTTTATTTAGGAGTTTTATCCTAAATCAAAATGTTAATTCAATTAAATTAGAGTTGGATTCTAATATAATATTTAATTAAATTTTGATTTTAATTAAATTATATCACCATAATATATTCTTGAAATTAGGGTTGGACTCTAATTTGACATTTAATTGAAATTTGATTTTGATTAAATTTTCTCACCCTAAAATCCTTTTTGAATTAGAGTTGGACTCTAATTTGGTATTTAATTAAAATTTGATTTTAATTAAGTAAGTTCGCCCTAATATCTTGGAATTGAAGTTTGACTCCAATTTTATATTTAATTAAAATTTGATTTTAAATTAAATTTAACCGCCTTAAGTTTTGAAATTAGAGTTGGACTCTTATTTTTGATATTTAATTAGAATTCGATTTTAATTAAATTATGTTATTTTAAAACTTGAAAATTAGAGTTGGACTCTAATTTGATATTTAATTAAAATTTAATTTTAATTAAATTGTTCCGCCCTATAATAGTGGAATTAGAATGAAATTCTAATTTGATATATAAAATTAAAATTTGATTTTAATTAAATATATCCGCTAATTAAATTAATTAATTAGATTAATTAATTATTTCATTGTTCCGATCCATTTGTCTAAATTAGTTTAGACGACTTTAATTGCTAGAAACTTGAAACATGTTTGCATATAATATTAGATATTATATAGGAATGTATTTATATGATGAATGTTTTACTAGTGGATGATTATGGACTCGACCATGTGGATGTGTTGAATGGTTAGTTTTATTCTTGTTGTTTTATGGGCCTGCGAGCTCTAATTTATTTTGGACCTGCGAGTCTGTTATTATTATGGGCCTGCGCGTCCAATATTATTTAGGCCTGCGTGCCAACTAATATAGGATACAAGTTGCAGCTGGACTAATTGAAGATACAAGAAGAGGAGGAGACCATAGAGATGGAGCATTGTATGAATCAATGTTATACCCCCTAGGAACTGACCAACTAGTCTTCCTTATGGCTCGAGAGGACTAGATAGTATAAGTCCATAATCGTCCACACTATTATATGTATGTTTATTTGCATGCTAGATGTATAATAAGATATATATAATTATTACGATGAGACCTTTGCATGCAAAACCCCTCGCTAAAATATTAAGTCAATTTCTTATTCGTCTTCCATCATTATAGTGAAAAACTAGAATCCTAAATCGATCTCAACTTGTTGAGTACACTCAAGGCTGGTCTATTATGGATATGTTTGACACTATGAAATATTAGATATTTCTGAATGATGGGTTTGACTTAACTAAAATTTATCTTTTGTTGAGTACACTCATGGAGACGAATTTTAGAGGCATGTTAAAATATTAAGTCATATTTATATTAGCCTTCCATCATTATAGTGAAAAACGAGAGTCCGAAATCGATCTCAGCTTGTTGAGTACACTCAAGGCTGGTCTATTGGGAATATGTTTGACACTATGAAATATTAGATATTTCTGAATGATGGGTTTGACTTAACTAAAATTTATCTTTTGTTGAGTACACTCAAGAAGATGAATTTTGGAGGTATGCTAAGTTAACACATAAGATGTGTGAAGACAAAGAGTTGTCGCTTAATGATCTGGGAGTTGTATGGAGATATAATTGATAATAGTATCTACCCAAATGTTTTATTAAGATTTGTTGAGTACACTCAAGGTTTTAATATAATAAATGGGATCCCAGCCCACTAGGAATCAAGTATGGATTCCATAAATTTATGTGAGAGGGTTATAAATTTGAGTTAAACAGTGGGAGCGAAATTAATTTAATAAAAGACCATATTAAATTAATTGATGCATTTTATATATTATTCTTTTACTTTTCGTCGTTTACATTTATTGAATTTTTGAGTAACCATATGTATTTGAGCGGCATACTCTATGCCAACAACCAAACCAAATTTTCTTGATTGATACCGCAATCTGAGAATTGTTCTCATGCATGATAATTGATTATGTCCTTGAGTAGCCCTTTCCAGAGACACTCGTTGATGACTCGATAAAGGAAGAGATGGCTGCTATAATAAACACAGTGATGACGATAGTACTGCAACATGTGTGATGTTTGCGACTATGTCACCTGAGTTACAAAAGCAACATAAGAGTATAGATGCTAACACATGATTTTCATCTCAAAGTGTTGAATGATAAATAATCATGTGTGGAAAGATATGAGATTTCCTAGCAACTATACCAGTGCATAATGGCAGAAGAGTCTCCGGCCAGTTCTGATGTGCTGAAGACGTTGACTACTTTGAGAAGTTGTCTCAATCGAGTTCAGTCATGAACAAAGAACTAAGTATGACTTGGTTATGCAATCTTTGCCAAAGAGTTATTCATAACTAATTATAAATTTAACATGAATAAATTCGAATGCACACTTATTGAGTTGTTGAACATGCTTAAGACTGTTAAGCCCGATATCTATGTTTATAATGGGCAAATTTTAGTCATAGATTCCTCCAGGGAAGTCTAAAGGATGTTTTAAGAAAATATCTAAGATGACTAAGACAGTTAAAGCAAATAAGGACAATACCAAATCTAATGACCATTATTATCATTTTGGAATGATAGGTCATTCGAAAGAAAATTGCAAGGCTTATATCTATTTCATTAGTTTCATGGGTATTGGATACTAGATATGGATCTCATATTTGTATAAATATGATGAAACTAAACAGAAGTAGATCACTGCAAAAAAGGGAGAAGTTGACCCGTTGAATATGAGCAAACGTTGTTGCATTGCCTATATGAGCTACTTCTTACCTCTGTCTTTAGGCTTAATAATAGAATTAGAGAAATATTGTTTTGTTCTTACCATTACTAAGAGCATTAAATAAATTTCATGTTTGGACATGAATTATTTTAATGTTAAGGACAATTGTTGTTCCTTTTATCTTGATAAGATCTTAATGGTCATGGTAAATTACAAAATGACATTTATATTCTAAACATTGAGTATTCTATAATGAGTATAGATACCGAAAGGCATGAAAATGATAATCTGAATAACACCTATATCTGACATTGCAGATTTGGTCATATAAATGAAAATGCAATTCCAAACTTACATGGAGATGTACACTTGGGTCAAATGATTTTGAATCATTTGACAAATGCAAAATATGTCTGTTAGGCATAATGACCATATCTCCTTTTACTTGAAAAGGAGAAAGATCTGTGTAATTACTGAGTCTAATCTATAGTGATGTATGTGGACACATATCAATCAATGCTAGATAAAGTTTCTCTTATCTCATCACATTTACTAGACGGCTATTTCAGAAATGGTCATGTATATTTGATGAAATTCAAGTATGAAACTTTTGAAATGTTCAAGGGATTCAAACTAGAAATTGAGAAACAAATAGGTAAATAAGTTCTCACACTAAGATTTGATCGATGTGGAGAATATCTAAAATGTAAAATTTTAGATTATCTAAAAGAGAATGTGATTCTCTCGCAGTGGATTTCTCTACATGCATTGCAATATAATGGTGTATTTGCAATAAGGAATCATGTACTATTAGATATAGTGCAATAAGGACAAGCCATGCAAATGCTTCAAAATCGTTTTGAGATCATGCACTGATTGCCACGTGCCACGCACTAATCGTGTCCCATCTAAATCAGTTAACAAAACTCCATACGAGTTATGGAAAGACAGAATGCCCCACTTTTCTCATATGAAATATTGGGGCTGTGACGCTTATGTGAAGCGCACTGAATCGGATAAGTTTGAAACTAAATTCGATAAATATATATATTTGTAGGATATTCAAGAGACAATTGGATATCAATTCTATAATCTCATTGAGAAGAAGAAGTTCATCTCAAGACGTGTCATACTCCTAGAGAAAATGTTTGTTCTAGGAGAGGACAGTGGGAGTAGAGTAAATCTTGAAAGAGTTCAAGGATTCACAGATATAGTTAACCAAGTAGATAACATGAGTCTGATCCCAAAGTGTTGAGGGACATACTCTTGATCAGGAAGTGGAGACTTCTGAGGACACGACAGCTCCATGTAAATCTTGTAGGATCATTCGACCTTCTGGAAGGTAATAATCCATGATTATTAATCTAGCATTACTAATCAAGGATGATGATCCTACTAATTATGCATAAGCAAAGTCAAGTGTTGACTCGCTGACATGACATAAGGCTATGATATCCGATATGAACTTAATGTTGCCAAGGTTTGGACCTTGGTCAACCCGCCTAATGGATTAGAACCCATAGGTTGTAAATGAGTTTACAAGAAAAGTTCAATATGGATTAAAATAAGCCTTTTGGAGCTGAAATATTCGATTTGATATAAAAGTCAAAATGTTTGATTTTATCAAAAATGAATTGTGTGTTTAAAAGAAGATAGTGGGAGCATTGTCGCATTCCTAATATTATATGTATGAGACATACTAACAGGAAACGACGTCTTTATATTTCAATTGTTGAAATTATGGTTGTTAAATAATTTCTTCATAATAGATATGTAAAAAATAGCTTGATCTATAGAGATAGATCTATAAGATTGCTTAACTCATCCAGATCTATATAGATAAAATCTTAAGAAGATTTTATGTGGAGAAAATGAACTGGGAGTTCATGGATACATTGATGCTAACTTCTAGTCGGACTAGAATGATAGCATATTTCAATTAGGATATTGGTTTACTCTTAAACGATGTGTTGAAAAGGTTTCAAATTGAAAATCATCCCTGATTCAATAATAGAAGCCTTATACATCACTGTTTTAGAAAGCAACAAAAGTTGTTGTCTGGGTCAAAGTGTTCATTAATGAACTTGGAGTAGTTCCTAACATTGTTGATCACACGCTTCTGTATTGTGATAATAGTGGAGTCATCGTGCAAACGAGGGAACTAAGGTCTCATCAATGATCTGAACATGTGTTAAAGCAGTATTATCTCATTTGAAAGATAATATAATGAAATGACGTAAAGAAAGAACGAATTCCCATAAGTTATTAAATTGCAGATCCATTGACAAATAGTTGTCGCAGTATAAACATGATTGTCATGTAGACTCTTATGATATAAGATACATAAGGGATTGGATCTAGTACAAGTGGGAGTTTGTAAGTGTTATGCCCTAGGTCCAATCAACTTTGGACATAAGCACTTTTAATGTATATATAACCGATGCATATTTATGGCAAGATTTATTATTGAATTAATATTCTAATTAATTAAATAATAGAATCTGTAGATTCAAGTTTTGGTGATTTGTTAATCACAAAGAGTTGTGATTGTGAGATACAAATTACATATGACTGAATCTTAAATCGTCCGTGGTTGTATGTAATAACGAGATACGGATATCGTTATTATGGATAGACCATCACGTGTGTCATTTCTTACTTATGAAGTAAGTAGTTGATCTTACAATCTAAAGTGTGGAGACACTTGAATGAACACGTGAATGTTTTGTTATAGAACAAAACATTGGAGACCCGCTGAGAGATTCCACATGGAAAACTATCTGAGTGTCAATGGTTAATCTCTAACGTTCGGTAGTGGAATTGGTCATTTGACTTGAGGTCATTATAGTGCCTTATGTGAGGACATTCATGCTTTGGTGATGTCGGATGTTGCTCTGTCAAGGGTCGCTAATACAGCATCGTTCGGGTATGTCAAGAATCATATGAATGTTGTGAATGATCAATAGAGGATTCGTCACTCTTAGATAGTAAGAGATTATGATCTACATTTCATCCAGTTAAGTTGATAATGAAATCTTTGGCCAAGGTGAACTCATAAGTCGGAAAAGAGTTTTCGACTTACATTAACTTAACAGTAGGATAAAAGATATGATCGATAATTGAGATTGACACACGTCCATATCTCGTAATTGATCGGATCATATTGACGAAGGGATTATAGTTTCACGATAAACGAACAAGTTTGGTTTTGTCATGTCACGTGACATTTCCCGTCACATGTATTGCCCGACACATTGCTAGATGTCAATCTGGGACAACGAATGTAAATTGATGATAAATTAAAATGGGTATTTTAATTTATCAATCTTGATTAGATCAAAATAATAATTCACGTCGTTAGATATCGTGATCGGGAACCTAATGGGTCACACACAAAAGAGAATCAGAAGAATGAGATTTACCAATTAATTAATTGACAAATGTTGGATAATTAATTAATTGGGTTGCTTATTAATAGACCCGAATTAATTAATTGGATTAATTAATTCATGGACCGGATTTAATTAATTTGATTAATTAAATGTTGGACCGGGTTAAGTTAAGAGATGGGCCAGCCCCGTTTGGACTCATATTAATAGGCTGTTAGGGTTTGAAAAATATGATGAATTTTCATTATTCTTGCTAGCATGAGAAAAGAAAACCCTAGCCGTCATTCTTATTCTCTGTGTGGATCATCATTGGAGGCTGGACAATTGGACAGCTTGGATTGTAGATCGTCATCATTGGAGTTCGTGAATCAGCAAAAGAGTTTGCAGAATTCATCAAGGTATTATTCTAAACACAGTTTCTATCTAAACACAATGTAGATCCTTATTTGGGAATCGAAATTGCTTTACTTCCGCTGCGCATTGATTAAGTAGGTTCCCAACATAGAAATCAAAATATACTTGAATAATGAAAATTGTCATTCAAATGTATATAAGTGAAATAACAGGTTTTTCTATGTTTACTTGCTTATAATGTATGCGCTACTGCTACTTTGACTCCATTTGCTCCTATGTAACTTTTTTACATGAACAGGTTTGACTTTGAAAGTGCCATTAAAAATGTTTATTATTAAAGTTTGACCCAAATTCCATTGGGCATTGCGGATTTATTGGATTGGATTTTGAAGATGTCGAAATATGGATCAAGAAAAAATCGACAAATTCCACCTCGCTATCCTCCCGGTTCTTGCTTGAGTGCTTAAAATAGGAGCGCTAGCACTAGCTTGGAGTCAGTTGTCGCTCGAGCAACGGGTCACCGCTCGCTTACCTTGACCCTAGCGCTTGAGCGCCATCCTATTTTGGCACGTTATCCGTTTCGCGTTTTAACTCTTTTTTTATATTATTTCCATCTTTAAAACTCTTATTAAGATTTGTTATGTACTTCTATACAGGGGCGGACGCAGGACTTGAAACTTAGGGGACACAATTAAACTCGAAAAAAAGTTGGAAGAAATTATACAATCGAAAATTTACGTCCAAAAAACTCACACTCATGTAATTTTGCATCCGACCATTTATATAGAATATGACTTTTTCAAATGTAAAAAATTCAATTTTTTTGTCATATTCCATATAAAATTTCCTAATAAAATAATGAAAATTACATAAAAAAAAATTGTATCATAAAAATAATAAATATTAATGAAATAATTGAATTTTTTAAAAAAAATATTCGAGTTGGACGTCTTTCTTAAAAACTCACGTTTAACGTATTTTTAACTATTTTCGATATCTGTTTAGACTATTCGATATGTCCATAATATAGTTCTCGAAATAGGTTTTGAGATGATATAAACAATTTGTAAAATCGATTAGCATACGATCGTCGGAGAATTTTTAAAATTAGCTTTCAAATTTATTGTGATTTTGCCCCTGTTTGGTGGAGATTAAAGTCAAGTTTTTAGTAAATTTTGATAAAAGTTATATATTTAAAGATTCCATGATATATGTTAGCAAAATTAATTGTTAACTTTGATTTAGATTAAAATTTATATTTCAATCAATATCAAAAAAATTCTCAAAAGTTAGTGGGGCACGTGCCCCACTAGACCCTACCTTGGGTCCGCCAATGCTCCTATATATAGTTGGTTGTTCTTCATAGTTAGAACAAGTTATACTTCATTAGAATTGTGATAAACACAATATTTTGTATTATTTCTCCATATTAATAAATTATCGATTCCTTTGCCTAATTTATTGTGTTCTTCTTATGTTGTGATCGCTATTTCTTATTTTGTTATATATCTCGTTATTCTCTAACAAGTGGTGTTAGCGCACATAACTACTTGGTTAGATTTGTTAACACTTATTGTGCAAATTGATGTATTGATCTGAGTTTCAAAATAGAAAAACAACATTAAAATTGTTTAAAATATTCTTTTTGATCTTTTTTTGGTCCGGCTTGATCAAGCAAATAGCAGTGTGAACCTTTCCACTTCCAACGAGAAGAAAAAAAAAAAAGTCATTCAGGTGATGAAGATCCAAAAATGAAATCCACCATATATTGGAACATTTTTAATTCATCCAACGTCAAATTAAGGAAAAATAAAGAACAAAACACTTCAAATTAATGAATTCCGCTAACAGAAAAATGCGAAAAAAAAAAAAATAAAGAAAAAAGATATCTCCAGGAAGAAGACAATGGTATAATTTACAAAATTATTGCCTTACTTTAGAGAATTCAATAGGCCCAATCTCAAAATAAAGTTCGCCAAACTTTGGAAAGCCATTCGCAACTGTGATGGGACAACTTTCCTCAACATAATGCATATTCGGTTTCATCAAAAACTGAAATCGGAGATGAAAAGAAAATTATTTTCCATGTGGAAGAACAAAAAGGTGGTCGACGAAAAAGCTATGGCACATCTGTTGAGGGAAAAGAAAGAAAATATTAGGTTTATGATTGTGTGTATCAATTAATTGTTTTATTTGATAAATATATTAAACCCCCATTTATGTAATTTTACTTAAGTAAATGAAAAAATGTTTTAAAAGGTTGTATAGCTAACAAAAATTCGAAGTGGTAGTATAAGAATAAAAGGGCCAAGCTAGCAAAATGTTGGAATTTGGGTGTGACCCGAATTTCTTTGTTGAAGTGTGTGAAGAATTCTAATTAAAGTATACATCAAGGAGAATTCAGTTTGAAATATTATTGGAGTCCTATGTCAAGTTGAAGTTCTATTTTGGAAGCTCATTGGGAGTTGAAAATTGGTATTGGACTTGAAGAAGAATTTGGGATGGAGAAAACAATTTGAAAAAAAAATTGGCCAAGACCTAGAGCCTAGGCGTCGCCTGTCCTGTTTGTGATTTTTCCGCGTTTTTCATTCCTGTTTCGTTTTGGACTCGATTTTTTGTCATTCTACTTCATCAACAACTATATTAAGAGGGGTTGGACGTCCCCTACATGTTCTCTATAAATATTAGGCACTTCTATACAATTTTACAAGTGTAAGAAAATAGATTACTAAAATTATATGATCCATTGTAATTTTATCTTTTCTCAATTATTTTTGAGTCAATAAAATATCTTAATTCATCTGTCACATTTCTTGTCTTTATTATTCTTTTACTTGATCTAATACTTTATCATTGTGTCATATAACTTCAACATCTCAATCTGGTTGCTCGTTTCACAACAAGTGGTATCAGAGCAATTCAGTATCTCGTTTGTTTTGCAACAGCCTACAAGTGGTATCAGAGCCTAGTTTCAGCAGTTCCGCAAGAGCCCAAGGTTTGATTTGTTTGAAGTTTTTATTCGTAATGGCTACCATAAAATATGACATTCCGCTTTTAGATCGGAGTACTAGATTTTTGCTATGGTAGGTTAAGATACGTACAATACTTGTATAGCTGGATTTGGATGATGCATTGCTCGGAATTGACAAGATGTCCGCAACTTTGAGCGCGGATGAGAAATTACGAAATGATAAGAAGGCAGTTCTCACATTCATCTATTAAATACCATTCTTCAGGAAGTATTGAAGGAGAATTCATCAACTGCTTTATGGTTGAAGTTGGATCAATGTGCATAACTAAAAGTCCGATGAGCAAGTTGAACCTCAAATAGTGTTTATAATCTCATCAAATGGCAGAATTGTATTTAAAGAGGTCATCGCTGATTTGGAAACTTTAGACATTGAGTATGATGAATAAGATTTGCCCTTGATCCTATTGTGTTCGTTGCCCTCTTTGTTTTATTCATTTAGAGACATGATCTTGTATAGTCGTAATACTGTCACCATAGAGGATGTCTTGTATTCAAAAGAAAAGATAAAGCATCTGGTTTCTGAGGCCTAAGATGGAAAAGGCTTGGTTGTTCATGGTAGTTCTGGAATGGACATATCGAAGTCTAAGTTCAGTAATCAGATTTGTAACTACTGTAAAAAGAAGGGTCACTTGAATAAGGATTGCTACAAATTGCAGAATAAAGAAAGGTTGGTTGCAAGTTCATATGGGAACCAATTAGATATTTCAGGCAAAGCAGACCTCACGGAGAACATTAATGGAAATCTCTTAGCTATTTCTGATATTGAGTTTAAATCGAAAGAGGATTGGATTCTTGATTCAATGTGTGTGTTTCATATGTGTCATAATAAGGACTTGTTTATTACATATGAAATTGTTTCCAAAGGTGTCGAAGTTATGGGAAACGATGCACCTTATCGAGATGTTGGAATTGGTACGATTAGATTGAAGCTTTTGGATGGTTAATTCAAAAGGTTATGAGTTCTTTGGTGGATATGGAACTTTGAAGGTTTGTAAGGGCACCCAAGTTGTATTGGATGGATGAAATATGTCTCAGTTATATATCTTCCAGAGACATGTAGAATCTAGAAGAATCAATCAGCATAAGTTTAGATTTGTAGTGGAAATTCAGTTTT
Source organism: Fraxinus excelsior (assembly GCA_019097785.1). NCBI lineage: Eukaryota > Viridiplantae > Streptophyta > Magnoliopsida > Lamiales > Oleaceae > Fraxinus > Fraxinus excelsior. The sequence continues at coordinate 1,255,110 of CM032629.1, read as the reverse complement.
GTACAATACCTTTATGGGCTCATAAAAAGGTCAGATTTGAAGAATACAGTTCAGTGGAGTTTCGAAGATATGAGTAATGTTGTTTTGCCACCATCACCTACGATACCATTGTATTACATTGTTAGAGATAGACACACTGGAACTAGGTATGTAGATGTTGATTTTGTTGAGCATGTTTTAAGTGGAGTAGAATGTGTTCAATCTAACAAGGGGCCTCTGGTAAAAACATTTGGTATTGATTCTGCCTTGGGGTATGTTACAGCCCATTTTGATTAATTCAAAATCATTATATTTTTGGGATTTGAGATAATTCTACAAGAGTAGTGCTCGAATTCATTAAAAGATGTGGAGGTGGAGTATTGTATTTTGTTGGAGAAATTAATTTTTTAATTATTGTTGAAGAAGTATGTTCATTCATTGAATTGTATTTGTGTCAAGATGGAGATTATTGAAATTTGGATATGACCTGAATTCCTATCTTGAAGTATTTGAAGTATTGAAAAATTCTAATTGAAGTGCACGTTAAGAAAAATTCAATTTGGAATACTATTGAAGTCTTATGTCAATTTGAAGTTTTATTTTGGAAACTCATTTGGAGTTAGAAATTTGTATTGGAGTTAAAGAAAAATGTGGGATGGAGAAAACAATTTGAAAAAAGAATTGGCCGAGACCTAGCACCTAAGCGCAAAGGTCGCGGCGCCTAAGTGCCCCTTGTTTTGTTCGAGTTTTTCATTCCTACTTCGTTTTGGACTTGATTTTTTGGCATCATATTCCATCAACAACTCTATTAAGAAGGTTTAGATGTCCCCTACATGTTCCCTATAAATACTAGGCTCTTCTATATAATTTATAAGTGTGAGAAAATATATTACTAGAATTATAGGATCCATTGTAATTTTCTTTCTTCTCCATTATTCTTGAGTCAATAAAATATATTAATTCATCTGTCATATTTCTTGTCTTTATTATTCTTTTTTTATATAATACTTCATTATTGTGCCACATAATTTCAATATCTCAATCTGATTGTTAATTTCACAACAAGTGATATTAGAACGATTATGATATCTCGTTTGTTTTGCAACATAAAATGACACTACTATCCTTCCAGCAATATAAAAATAAGAACAAAGACTACAAATACTCTTATTGCCTGTTTGAGGCTCATTTTTTTTTAAATTTTTTTTTTTGGTGAGAATGTATTTTGAAATAGTAGATTAATAGGGAATATGTGATTAAAAATAAGGAAAAGTTTTGGATTTATGAATAATATTATTTTATTGAAAAATGTATTTTGAAAATAATGGGGATCAAACAATGTATTAATTCAATTGAGCTTGGAATTTGTGATAAGTACTTAATGATTTGTGAAAATACACTAGAATAATTCAACTCTAACTGGAAATGTGATTTCTGGAAACCTAAAGCTGTGTGATAGAGTAAATACTTCGGTAAAAGAATTATGGGTCATTGAATTTACCTTCTAATTTTAAGTGGGTTTTTGAATTTATAGCTTGTATTTAGAGGAAGTGTCTCACTATCATCCACGCGTCATGCCTCTAGTATACAAAAGAAGAATGCATGACAATTGTCATGTAAAAAATTAAGAACATTGATAGGGGTACATCACCCCATACATAAGGGTCTACACCCCTCTCACATGGGGGTGGGACCCGCTCGAATAAAAAAATATTATTTTAGTGGGTCCCACCCCCCATGTGAGAGGGTGTGGACCCTTATGTACAATGATTGATGTACAAGTAGATAAATCCAAAAATTAATCTACGCCGCTATTTGTTTTCGATAAAAATAATTTTGGAGTTGTACTTGTTGAAAGTGAACAAAAACCAATAACTTCAAATAGAAAAGAAGAGGAAAGGGGTTATGCAACACGATTTATTTCTTGTATGTAAGGCAACAATCTTGACACAAGTCTTGACACTCCAGTTTCAGATCAAGATTGGAGAGATAGCTCATTGCAGTTACTAAACTTTCACAAAGGTTATTTCCTCTATTCTAGTCCAAGATTTCACTATAAGAAAGCCTATGGGATATCGCCAGAAGGTCCTTAACCCATGTTTTCCATTCCTCTGATGTTAGTGCCTCAGGTTTTTTTTCCCTGAACGCTTCTTTTCACACACTTTAACTGCTAGTGAAGGCTGGGGCAGTGAAGCTGAAATTACTGTTAATGTTACAGAAAGCTTCAAATAATTAAATTTGGATTTCTTGAATTTTGATTCTTCTTCCTTCGCTCCACATATTATTGTGCACTTCCTAGAAAGAGATGAAATTGAGGGTCGGATACGTGTTGGGTGTACAGAGGAATTGAGAATGAATGTCATTAATTAATTACTAAGAACAATAGATTGATTGCAATACATTCCGTTACTTCAAAGTATGTATATTCGTGTGTATCTATCCATGCAAGAATAGGCTGTAGAGGGTGGCGGTGGAGCCAATACGGCCATGCGGTGATGGGCGGGTGGAGGGAGGAGACGATGATTTTCGGGTTGTCATCCTGCTATTGAGTGGCCTATTTGAGTAGCTGTCTGGCATGGAATGAGGCCCAATGGGCCTTATTGGGGTAGTCTTATTTTTTTAAGTTTTAATTTAAACAGCACTAAATTGATAAGTTTTAACACACTTTGCAAATTTTAAATCTTACTTTTGTTAGTGTGGGAAATGAAACAAAATAAATGATATCCTTTCCAAAATTAAGTCCATTTAAGTTTTTTTTTAATTTCCACTCTGAGCTGAGTGGCGGGATACAAGGTACCATTTTGACGAGAAGTACGAGAGCTGAATTTCCTCGGCTCCAAAAAAAAAAAAAAAAAACTATCTGATCAAGTAACAATACGACAGAGTATGCTATTCTAACCAACCAATAGCACAAAAACACGTGTTGTTAGATTATTAGCACTTAGCAGAAATAGCAAACGTAGTAAAAATCATCTCTGTGTTAGGCCTTTGATAAAAGAGGTGTGCCACTTTGACAAAAAAATGTTAACATGTGCTTTGACATAATAAGTATTGGCAAGATATGATTGGATGTAAAAGTTAATTATATTTTAAACAGTTTAATGATAAAATACCACGTGATATTATGTCAATGATTATGTCAATAATTATGTTATTGTAGCATGATTCTTGATAAAAATAAAAGAACTGGATGCACATGTGATGCATTTTAAAATCTACATTTAAATAAATATATACAATCCCTCTAATAACTTAGATTTAAATGAATGACACTTAGATGTTAACATACATATAACAAACATTAAATAATTATCAAACAATAGAAAGCTCAAGACAAGCTAAAAATTCTGCAAGAGGATGGCAATTTTGTGGACATTAAATGGAATGACTTGGTGTGGAGACCAATAATAAATGTCACTTTCGTACAACGGTATTTTTAGAAACCTTTGTGGTTAGACGTGTATTATATGTACTAATCAACAAAGCCGTCGTTTGTGTAACAAATGCATTATTAATTTTTGAATAAAAAAATATTTTTTACTTTTAATTTTGATGAAGTTGTTTGAGAGTAGATAATTGTCTTGATCCATATTCATCTTCACTCATTTATAAACAAATAAATTGACTCTTCCAAGTGAGAAATAGTGTTGAATATATCATATATATATAAAAATTTCTTCATTCCTTGGCATCTTAAAAGTTTTTCAGTGAAAATAGGAATTTCCTTTTCAAAGAAGAAGTCTTCAACAAGAGCCGGTAGCTATTTATTCAAAGTGGGACTCTTTGTCCCTACTAAACTTTATGAATATTAACTGCATTCATTATGTTGTGAGACCCAATGGTAGGAGTGGATATTTTTTTCCTACTGAATAAGTCAAATAAGCACTGATTCCTCTAAAGAACAGGTCAACTTTGAGACATTGCACCCAGAATCACTAACTCCAGTCTAGTTATTGGTGCTGGTTTGAGAACCAAATCTTAAAGTGTGTTTAGTAGAGATTAAAATTGAAAAACTAAATGTTATTGTTGATTTTATTAGACGAGTGAGACCCTATAATGACTATATTTTCAATTTTAATTAGATTAAAATCTATACCGAACATGCCTTTAATTTATTTTTCCCAAAATTCTCTCTTTTAATTTATTATTATTATTTGCAAATTTTAAATCTTACTTTTGTTAGTGTGGGAAATGAAACAAAATAAATGATATCCTTTCCAAAATTAAGTCCATTTAAGTTTTTTTATTTCCACTTTGAACTGAGTGGTGGGATACAAGGTACCATTTTGACGAGAAGTACGAGAGGTGAATTTCCTCAGCTCCAATTAAAAAAAACAAAAAAACTATCTGATCAAGTAACAATATGACAGAGTCTGCTATTCTAACCAACCAATAGCAAAAAAACACGTGTTGTTAGATTATTAGCACTTAGCAAAAATAGCAAACGTAGTAAAAATCATCTCTGTGTTAGGCCTTTGATTATATTTTAAACAGTTTATTGATAAAATACCATGTCAAGAATTATGTTATTGTAGCGTAATTTTGATAAAAAATAAAAGAATTGGATGCACATGTGATGCATTTTAAAATCTACATTTAAATAAATATATACGATCCCTCTAATAACTTAGATTTAAATGAATAATTTAATGTGCCGTTGAAATGACACTTAGATGTTAACATACATATAACAAACAATAACATTATTATCAAACAATAGAAAGCTCAAGACAAGCTAAAAATTCTGCAAGAGGATGGCAATTTTGTGGACATTAAATGGAATGACTTGGTGTGGAGACCAATAATAAATGTCACTATAGTACAACGGTACTTTTAAAAACCTTTGTAGTTAGACGTGTAGTACACGTACTAATTAACAAAGGTGTCGATTGTGTAACAAATGCATTATTAATTTTTGAATAAAAAATATTTTTACTTTTAATTTTGATGAAGTTGTTTGAGAGTAGATAATTGTCTTGATCCATATTCATCTTCACTCATTTATAAACAAATAAATTGACTCTTCCAAGTGAGAAATAGTGTTGAATATATCATATATAAATAAATTTCTTCATTCCTTGGCACGTGCCGTTGAAATGACAGTCAGATGTTAACATACATATAACAAACAATAACTTTATTATCAAACAATAGAAAGCTCAAGACAACCTAAAATGAATTGTGAAGACAAATAATAAATGTCACTTTCGTACAACGATATTTTTAGAAACCTTTGTAGTTAGACGTGTATTATATGTACTAATCAACAAAGCCGTCATTTGTGTAACAAATGCATTATTAATTATTGAATAAAAAATATTTTTTAACTCTTTTAATTTTGATGAAGTTGTTTGAGAGTAGATAATTGTCTTGATCCATATTCATCTTCACTCATTTAAAAACAAATAAATTGACTCTTCCAAGTGAGAAATAGTGTTGAATATATATATATATATATATATATATATATATATATATATTTCTTCATTCCTTGGCATCTTAAAAGTTTTTCAGTGAAAATAGGAATTTCCTTTTCAAAGAAGAAGTCTTCAACAAGAGCCGGTAGCTATTTATTCAAAGTGGGACTCTTTGTCCCTACTAAACTTTATGAATATTAACTGCATTCAATATGTTATGAGACCCAATGGTAGGAGTGGATATTTTTTTCCTACTGAATAAGTCAAATAAGCACGGATTCCTCTAAAGAACAGGTCAACTTTGAGACATTGCACACAGAATCACTAACTCCAGTCTAGTTATTGGTGCTGGTTTGAGAACCGAATCTTAGAGTGTGTTTGGTAGAGATTAAAATCGAATTAAAATTGAAAAACTAGCTGTTATTGTTGATTTTATTAGACGAGTGGGACCCTATAATAACTATATTTTCAATTTTAATTAGATTAAAATCTATACCGAACATGCCTTTAATTTATTTTTCCCAAAATTCTCTCTCTTAATTTATTATTATTATTTGTAAAATTACACATCCTATATTATTTTAATTTTTTTAATATAAAACATGAGATACAACATATCATGATATTTTTCGGTCCATAAAAAGATGATCAAATTATAATCAAGTTAATTACCTAATCGATTCAATTTCTTTCAAAATTGGATCGAACTAGAGGTGTATTCAAGTAGTCCAACAAGGTGGTACTTTAACGTTGTTTATTATTATTATTATTGGATTAAAATAATCTCTCACGTTGATATATGTTTATTGTAGCGCAATAACTCCCACATAAAGCCAAATCGTCTTGGCGTATGACGAACGTCGATGGCCAGATAACTTAGGTGATATATCTACTTCATACATTGAATAGCAAGACTACAACTACTTTCCAACTTGCATAAATGAGATTTTTTTTTTCTATAAATACAGATTAGCCTAATCATTCTGAACATGAATATTACAAAGAAAAAATATGGTTATTCGTTATACTTTGCTCCATATGTTCTTCTTGCTCTCACTGACAGTGGCACCACCGTCAAACGCTACCACCACTACCAAACCTGGCTGCCATAGCAGTTGTGGTAACGTAGAAATTCCATACCCGTTTGGTATCGGGCCAAATTGTTCTAAGAACTCGTACTTTAACATCCACTGCAATACTTCTTTCGATCCTCCAAAACCTTACCTCTCCTCTGTTAATAACTCTTACTTAGAGGCTGTTGATATCTCAAAATCCCAAATCTATGTTAAGAACTCGGAGCTGCAGCTGGCAATGACATGCTATGGCACGCGGGCCAATTACAATACGAAGAATTATTCTATACACTTCGATTTTGGTTCTACTCCTTATACCTTATCAGATGCAAACCAGCTTACGGCAATTGGTTGTGATGACATGGCTATGGCACAACAAATTTCAAACAAATCAATCCATCAGAACGGTGGTATTGGTTGTCTGACGTACTGTCAAAAAAATACAGATGTGTTCGGAAGGTGCCCCAGCGTGGGTTGTTGCCAAACCTCCATATCTAAAACTGATGGTCTCAAGGTTGAACCGGTCGACATGCATGATAATTGGGAGAAAGAGAGCAAAGATTTCCAGTGCAGTTTTGCCTTCGTTGGAAAGAAGGGCGATCATGGTAGTTTCACTTTTAAATTATCTGATCTCAATCATCCAACATTCCTACAGAATAATAAAGATTTTATGGATAGGCCATTGGTGTTAGAATGGAGAATTGATACTTCTTCGAATTGCACCAAAACTTCATGTGGAAAGAATAGTTATTGCATTAACTCGGATGTAGGTTATAATGGAGGATATCACTGCAGGTGCAAGGATGGATATCAGGGCAATCCCTATCTAGGGTGCCAAGGTTAGTTTTATAATTATTATTATTATATATGCATTCGGCTATTCGAATTCGATACAAGAAATCTAACAGTTATTTGCTCTGATGTTTGATGGATGGGAGGCAGATATCGATGAATGCAACAATAATCCGTGCGCCTTCAATGGAATTTGCAACAATACTTTGGGTTCTTACGAGTGTTATTGCCACGATGGTTATTATGGTGATGGCAAAAAAAATGGTACTCGTTGTAGACTAGTGCCGGTATCTCATAGCAAACTTACAATAGGTAATTTTTAATTAATTTTTGCATATTAAATAATTAGTTTATTTCACTTAATTTTCCTCCTTTTATATTACAACACGGTTTTTTTTTTTTATTACAAAATAATTTAGAATATTTATTAATGAAGTAGAACAAAAATTAGTCGGATATATTTCAATTTTTTATTTCCATTGTTTAATTCATTTAATATTATTATTATTTTTCTGTTGATGATACTATTAATGAATCTCAATATTTTAAAATCAGATCGGACATTGATTCGAAAAAGGAACAGAGTCATAAGTCATATGATCGAACTTGGGTTCAACCGGGATCAACCCAAAAAGGGCAAAAAAAATATTTAATCAAATAAGATCTTATATAAATATGTATTATTTAAAAAATAAATTACTATTATAAATATATACTTTTAAAAAAAATTAAGTTTAAAAGTATTTTGAGTTTCTAACATTTGTTAATTATTTTTAATAATAATTTCATCGCACAAAAATTAAATGATCCCAAAAAAATCATAAACCTACATGTAAAATAGAAAAATCAATTAAGGTTATAAACCTATAAACTTGAGCCATTTAAAAAGTTATAAAAAGAAAAATGGAAGACGGCGGTTGCTTCTTCTCTCAATTTTTTCTTCCCTCGTCGGCTTCCTTCTCATTGGTTAAAAAGTCAGAAAAGAAAAATCACAAATCATATTAAGGGTTAGTTTGATTGTAAGAGTAGAATTTGAGAGAAAAGAAAATGAATTACAGGAAATTGAATTACCTAGAATTGTTTTCCTGAAAATTGTCAATTAATTTTATTTGATTAGTATAATTTTCCATCTGAAAAATGTTGAAATTTTAGATTTTTTGATGTTCGTTTAACTTTGTTTTCCAAAAAATTGTCCATTAAATGAAAAAAATTTGTTGTCCATAAAATATGTTTTTATTGCCAAAAAACATAATTAAAAAAAAAACTGAAAATCATTTTCTCACCACTTCAGTGAGAAAACCAATTCAACAAAAATATAGAAAAAGGGGGTCACATGGGGGTGGGAGGAAAAAAAAAATTCATGAAATTTTTTGACAATCAAATATGGCAAAAGTTGGAATTGAAATTTCAATTCCACTTTTCATAGAAAAAAAATGGTCTATCAAACATGCCTTAAGAAAACTATGCTCTCAATTTAAGTATTATGTTTCTAAGGGCTTTCGAAATGTCAAAAATTTCATTGACACTAAGAAACTTCTTTTGTACATATTTAAATAATTTTTTTCTTTTACAATACTTTGTCTATTTAACCATTGTCTAATCCATATTATTTACAAAATATATTTTTCTCTCTGTTCTTTTCAATTACACATTTTTCAATAAAATAATATTACAAGTAAATCCAAAAAAAACAAATCCTTATTTTTTAACCACGCATTTTTCATCAATCTACTATTCCAAAATATATTCTTAACCCAAATAAATAAATAATATTGGACTCAAACATGCACTTTGGAGTAATTTTAAGAGGAAGTGCCAATAATGAATTTTGAAGAAAGCTCTTCTAACAAAAATAAAAACAATGTCAAACATGCCCTTAGTATTCTTAATATTACCATATTGTTTTCTCAATTTCAAATAACTAAACATACAAAAAAGATCAGCATTCCTACTTGAGGAAAACTATACGTGATTGATGTCCAAATTTGATACAATATTCTTGTCTTGAATTAATTTGCATATGTTGACACTTTCAGGAGTAAGCTTGGGCTCTGGACTTGTATTACTACTTCTATTATCAACTTGCTTTTGGTTGTACAAGTTCCACAAGAAGAGAAAAAATAAGAACCGTAAACAAAAGTTCTTCAAACGAAATGGTGGACTCTTGCTACAACAACAAATATCAAGTGATGAAGGTATACTTCAAAAAACACTACTTTTCACTTCGAAAGAACTAGAGAGAGCAACTGATCGCTTCAATGAAAGCCGAATACTTGGTAAAGGAGGTCAAGGAACTGTGTATAAAGGTATGTTATCTGATGGAAAAATCGTAGCAATAAAGAAATCCATCTTAATGGATGAAAACCAAGTGGGAAAATTCATTAACGAGGTTGTCATGCTTTCACAAATCATTCACAGAAATGTTGTTAAGCTATTAGGTTGTTGCCTAGAAACAGAAGTTCCTTTACTAGTTTATGAGTTCATTTCCAATGGAACTCTTTTCGAACATATACATGATGAGAGCGATGAATTTCCGTTGTCATGGAATCGACGTTTGAAAATTTCTGTAGAAGTCGCAGAAGCACTTGCATATCTTCACTCTGCAACTTCTATTCCCATCTATCACAGAGACATCAAGTCATCCAACATACTTCTTGACGAAAAATATGTAGCAAAAGTTGCAGACTTTGGAACTTCAATGTCAATTGCAGTGGATCAAACCCATCAAACTACCTTAGTAAAAGGAACGTTCGGATATTTAGATCCAGAGTACTTTCAGTCAAGTCAGTTTACAGAAAAGAGTGATGTTTATAGTTTTGGAGTTGTTCTAATTGAGCTCTTGACTGGGCAAAGACCAATATCTTTTGATAAAATAGGAGAGCAAAGAAGTTTAGCAACAAGGTTTTTGCTATGCATGGAAGAAAAAAATATTGAAACAATCCTTGACACCCAAGTTTTACAGCAAGGTAAAAGAGAAGAGCTCATTGCAGTAGCCAAAGTTGCTCAAAGGTGCTTGAATTTGAATGGGAAGAAAAGGCCAACTATGAAAGAAGTCGCCATGGAGTTGGAGAATGTTAGAATGTCTCAAACACTTTCGACTACTTCTGAAACTAAATGTGAGGGTGTACAACTGCAAAAGTCCAAATCAACATTGATTTCGGATGATAACTACATATGGACAAGTACTAGTGACGATACCGTCCCATCATACACTTTGTCCCCTAAAGATTCACACAGTTTGATTCCTTCAAGTGGTTTCTAAACAATTTCCTCATTTGTAGTAGCTACTATTTTTGTAATTGTTTATTTAAGCAGCTAATAACATTCTCTAGAAATTTTCCTATAAAATAGTTCGCATATTCTCAATATTATCATTTTCATAACACAGTTTGGGCTCTTTTTTTCTTAAATCTCTTGAGATACAATAGCAAGAAATGTCTGATGAATGAAATATTCTAAGATGATTCTCAATAGTGTAAAATCTATTTTGCAATTGACAATTTTTTAAGACAAAATTATAAAAGTCATAAAAAATCCAAGAAGAATATCAAGATTCGAACTTGAAGTTAAAATCTAGGACGCTTGTTCGCTAGAGTGCTGTCTAGTCTGTGCTCGAGCGGCAACATTAGATCCTTGTCGCCCGCCTAGCACTAGACCGGCGCTCGAGCGATAGGTGCGCCGCTCGCCTTTACCTTTCACCAAGCAATCTCCTTTTTTTTAACCTCCTTGCGCATTTTTTCTAATGGCAGTGAAACTATCAGCACCTCTTTCATTCATGTTTTTCAATTTTCTTATAGTTTTCCTATCATCCCCACCCTTGCATTCCCTTTCTTGTGCTCTTTCTTTTTCTTTCTCTTGGCATGTAACCATCGACAATCTTCATCCCACATTTCTTTTCCCTCGGGTTTGTTTTTTAATCTGAACTCTTCACACATTAGCCCAACATTTAGATTGATAATAATGACAAAAAAAGGGTATAAAAATGATTTTTAATGTCTTTAACTATTGACACTTTACTTAAAGAAAACAGAAATTTTAAAATAATATAATTTAAGTGGGTTTTTGGGGGAATTGGGTTTGGATGTCAAAGGGTTGCAACCAGCCATGATTATGGTGTGGATGGAAAGGCAAAGGCAAGAGGCTGCCAAGAAGTGATAATTATAGGATGCAGTGGGTTGTAACTGGTGCAGTGCAGCAGGTGTAAAGCAAGTGCTGGCAATGTAGTGGCAGTGGAGAGGGGGGGCAAGCATTGGAGCAATGTCAGATGGTGAAGATAAGTAACCCATTTTCATCTAAACTACCCAATTGCCAACCATTCAGCTAACTAGTTATTCAGACACGCAACACCCTTATTAAGTGGAATTCTTTTCCTCCCCTCTTATAAATAAAATCTTCTCTGTTCCAATTATTTACAATTGCAAACTGCCACAATATTTTAGTCCCTGATTTCAACAATGTAAGTTATAACTCAAACTGAATGGATCGCAGTTTCATAAATTGATATACCTGTTTTAGTTGACCCAAAACCTCTTTTCGCTTAGCAGCTTCTTCTGCACTCTCATATAATCCCGCATCCACCAAAAACTAAGAATCCGCCAAACACATCAGAATCTCAAAAGAACCAGAATTCCGATTTCAAAACAAAAGTTTTAAATCCGAACCTTCTCCAAATCCTTGCTTCTCTGAATATCCACCTCCAATGGCCCTGCTTGCGACAAAGGTTTCGTCACCCCCCACTGCTTCGACGCCTGCTTTTCCTTTTGCTGGGGCGGGGAAGGCGAAACATTCAAACCATCCGTTCTCACCATCTCTCCTCAATATTAAATCTCACGCAAAACCTTAACCTAACTCTTAATCAAACAAAAAAAAAAAAAAAAAATCAACCCCTAAAACATAATTGATAAAAAAAAAAGTAACTTTCCGCCTCAAAAACAATTCTTTTCCAAGAATCTCAACAAGTTGAGCGTCATGTTTTACTCACTGAACTTTACCAAGCCTCCCAATGGTCACTGAACTTAGCTCCGTTGCACTAAAATGACCATTGGATGGATTCCGTTTGTTCTTGTGTCTACGTGGATGACGGAAAGGTGAAGTGTTAGTTAAAATTGTCGACATTTTAAGTGAGTTGCACACGTGGATACCAGATCATCCAAACGAACCCTTACCTACAGTAAAATTTAAAAAAAAATGTTCTATTACCTCATATCAAAAGATTCAAAACACCATCTCCACATAGAAAAAGAAAGAAATAGTAGCCCTGTCCTCAAATCCATTTCATTTTTCACATCCTGATTTCAGCTGCAAATAGGAAAACCCAAAATCACACTCAGAAGAACCCTAACCCCAAATCCATTTCAAACATGTAGGTGAAATTGGCAACCAATATCGCGCACAGAAGGTCCACTTCCACTTAATGAACGCAGACAAGAATTTACCTTCATTTCCAACACCCATGTGCACGCCTTCTCTAATGCAATCAAAATACTCTCAACTCGTAAGTCAGATTTTAGGAGGCAGTTGATGGAGGTTCGAAATTGATTTCGAGGTTATGGTTTGGCTTTGCGATTATCGTTCTCGTGTTTTCAGCTTCTGCATGATGGAATTTGGGTTCATTTTGCAGAAAAGTTCGAAATTGATTTGAGGGTTAGTGTCGTCCTTTGCGATTTGGGCTGAAGGGTTCGAAGGTGTTTTGATTTCATGAGTTAAGTGTTTATATGAGTTAAGGTTTGGGTGATTTGGCATTCACGTGTACAACTCACTTGAAATGTGGACAATTTTAACTTTACATTTTCGTCGTCCATGTAGATACAAAAACAAACGGAATCCATGAAATAGCCATTTTAGTGCAACGGAGCTAAGTTCAGTTAAGGGTGTCCGTGGGTCGGTTCGGTTCGATTTTGCTCGGTTCCAGAATTTTCGGATATTTAATAAATGGACCCGTCGGGTCCAAATATAATTATGGAACCGTTCGGGTTCGGTTTCGTTCGGTTCCATACTATAATTAAATTTTTTAACATTTACAGCAACACTACATAAATATAACTAATAACATTTCATTTGTAACTTTTACAAATTAACGTAACCAAATTCAAAAATATAAAAATAACTAGCTGTCGAATAACATTAATTCAATGCATACATCCATGCAACCTCAGATAAAAATTCAAATCTTGATTTATTAATCTTCTACCAATGTAAAATGTTAGAAAAAATAAAATAATTTAATTAATTCAATAAAAAAATTATTTAGTTTCGGGTCTCATTCGGTTCTTAGTCGAGACCCGAGACCCGATCCAAACATTTCGGTTCTCGATTCGGGTACCCGTTCGGGTCTTTAACTTATGAAGAACCGCTCGATTCGGTTCGGTTCGGATATTTTGGACACCCCTAAGTTCAGTGACCATTGGAAAGCTTAGTAAAGTTCAACGAGTAAACTGTGATGAGGTGTTTTAGTACAGTGGCCAATGAAACATTTAACTCATGTTTTATTCGCCCACCAATTCGTTGATTTATAGCACCAATGTTTCGTTCGACTTTGTTCTCATTTCATTTTTCTGTTTTTTACTTTTTCTTTTTTTCTAAAAAAAAAAAAAAACTTGTAATTCATTTCCATCGTCTCACTAGATGTTCAAGGATTGAATAAAGTAGTATGGATGAGCAAGAGTTATCAAAACTATCCAATTAGTACAAGAATCACAGATCGATTCTCTAATTAAGTTTCCAATTCTAACGTCAAAATAAAAAAACCTAATTAACTTCAGTATAAATTAATTAAAATAAAATAAAATTGCATTCGAAAGAAGAAGTACGTACCAAGAAAGTCGTAATGCGTGAGTATAGGTATATTCTCGTTCTCATGAAAATCATCTTCATCACTCTAGGAGCATATTTGATTGTTTTATAAGTTAATCAAATGTAGTACATTTTGCAAATATGATTTTCGAAGTTTTTAAAAAAAAAAAAAACGTGTGATTAAAAAATGGAGAAAAGTTTTGAGGTACGTACAAAATATTTTATTAAATGTGTGATTGAAAATGAGTATGAAAAATAAATTATTTTACTTTAAAGAGAGTCAAACAGGGACTAAGTACAGCCAAACTTTTTTAATTTCACACCTTTATTCCCAAACCATACATTTCGTTAGATTTTATATATATTGTATCGAAAAAACAATTTAACTTAATTACGTGTGTATCTTCTTTTTAATTGACTACAACTTGTTACTTTGTCATGTACTATTCAAAAGAATTTATTACGTTACATGGATATATATATATATATATATGCACGGGGATCGTTCTTTCTACGAATGAATTTGATAAATAAGATCAGAAATAATCGCAACTCATAATTTAAGCTAACATAACAGTTTAACTTAATTACCTAAGTATGTTCTTTTTAATTCACTACAACTTGTTACTTTGTCATGTACTTGTTCAAAAGAACTTGTTACATTACATGGATATATATGCACGGGATCGTGCTTTCTACGAATGAATTTGACAAATAAGTTTTAAAATGATTGCAACTTGTTAAGTGCGTTTTGTGCACTTATTTAGGGCACAAAATATGGAAATTTGTTGATGTATGTGTTGAACTATGGCTTAATTCGATATAACTTGTGTTTGTAGGAGTTCATTGATGGATGGAATGAAGAGTATGCAAAAGCGAGCAAAAAATGACCAAATTGGAAGAAAATAAAACTTCGGGAACCAAAATGCAATTATTTAAAAGATGGCCCGAATGGCAAATCAAGTATGGAATTGAGCTAAGTAACACATTGGGATGTCATGGAATGTGAGAAGAAGAGGGAGAAGGAAGCAAAGTCAAAAGGTAGATGAAACAAACTTGGGGACCAAAGTGAACCAAATGAAAAAAATGTTCTACCATGAAGTCGCATGGTAAAAATCTCATGCAGTCGACCAAGCATCAACAGGACAGTGCAAAATCTTTATAACCATGCTATCGTATGAGTTTATACCATGCAGTCGCATGACTCATTCTGGGTGCGAATTTTCCAGTCTCCTTATTCGAACCAATCTCTTATGGTAAGGTGTCTTGAGACCCTATTTAACCTTAAACTCGTCCATAACTATGTTTTTACGCCTTCTTTGAGAGAAAAACATATTGGAGAGCTAACGAGAAGGCAAGAACAATGATTTTCACTTCAAACTTCAAGATTTCAAGATTTAATTCACGTTTTTTGTGATGTTTTCCTTCTATTATTTTTATTGTTCTTTTATTTTATCCATTTTAGACCAGACTTTTTTATGTACTAGGTGAACGATGAACCTCGCATTTTAATCTTTTAATTTCTATTTTGCTTTTGATATTCAAACACGATTTATGGATGTTGAATGATTTATATACACTTTCTTGCTTTCATAGTTAAATGCATGTGATTATGTGAGTTAGGGTGATCTATTTTATGCATTCGAAAGAAGGGAAATATATTCTACAAGGTATAAATCATCGTAGGGTCCGATAGGAGATATAATATACCGTTATGCTTTATGTGCCCCTCTAAGTGTTTACAAAACGTCATGCATTCTTGTATATTGCATTTGTCATAGAAATATAGTCAAATGTTATGCTAGAATAGGTTCAATTCTACTCGAAAGAGATTGTTGAATAAGTTAGAAATATTGATTCTTCAACCAATTCATCGTGTTATCGAATTGTGAAATAGGGGATAAAAGGGAACTTTGGTTGGTCATTCGGGATCCTAGTGCGTTTTTTCATACATTAATTTCATTCAAATCTTTTTGCATTGAAACGTCATTTTTGCATTTAAATCTTTATTTTAGTTTAATTTGCATGCTAGTTTTAGTTTAATCATAGAAATCGAAAAACTCATCTCAAATTTAATAGATTCGGTTAATGTATGATTATACGACACCGTTTTGTATAATTATTGGTGTGGTTCATTTCGTTAAGATATCAAGTAAACTCATTAGGCAGCGTTTGGCATAACCATAAAGTGAATGGAAAATAAAAACGGTCGGGGTCGAGGGGGCAATCCCCTCGTGGAGGTTTGGGGGCATTGCGCCCAGCGGAGATCGACCTAGTCGGTCAAGTTGCGGGGTCGAGGCGGCAACGCCCTCGTGGGGGTTTTGGGACAACGCCCTTGATGGAAATCGATAGACCGATTAGGTCGCGGGGGTCAAGGGGGCAGCGCCCCTCGTGAGGGTTTGAGAGCAATGCTCCTGACTGGGATCGACCTGCCTAGTCAGGTCGCGGGGACTCGAGCGGATAGCGTCCCTTGTAGGGGTTCGGGGGAATCGACCGTATGTACAAAATGAAGCACGAGAACTAAAAAAAAAAACTCAAGACTTCGCAATGTGCGGAGCAAGTGCAAAGTAAGTCTCCACACAGTTTGGAGTTCACACCGCACTTTGCGAAGTTTTGGCTCCGCACAGCATAGAGTGAATACGTTGTGCGGAGTCAAATTTTTTTATTTACGTGTTAACAATAATCTACGACAAAATCATTTATATCTTGTATTCCAATTGCTATGCACAAGTCTTTCCATTAGAATGATATGTTGACACAATCTTAAAGCTAAAAAATGGAGGAAAAAATAATTCAAGTGCCTGCATAATCAATAACTCTGGAATAAAACTTAGTCAAGTTTTATTGCTAAAGTTTTATTGAGTAATCAGAATATCACCTTGTTGATCAAACTTTAAATTTAATAGAAAATCATTAGTTTGGAAATAATATTTTTTTTTCATAATTTATTTATTGTTATTATGAAAATGGTTTGCCAGGTCGTGGGGGTAGAAGTGTTCTAACATAACTTGCTCATTTACAATGAGCGCTTATATTTGTCTTTTTCCAAAGACATCCATTTTCATCAGTCAATATTCTTCTCGCAATTCAGGATGATGCAATACATACGAATGAAAAATGTGAAAATTTCGTTAATAAACTACCAAGAAGGTATACACATGTAATGAGAATTCACTCACCTAATCTAATACATCTAAATACTCGTGAGGGGATACACAATTTTAAAGACTTGCTTTGTCCAAAAAATAATGTCAACAAAAGATATATGATAACATGTTTATAGTTTTCTCAGCATTTCCTTTCCTTCTATTACACTCCATGATACACTGCAGCCCAATATCCCAAGTTCCATATCTCCACCAAGTCAGACAGCATTGAGCAAACAAAAGAGATTAGAGATCTTGATATTTTAGCCACTTCATAGTGCGACAACTCGTGATTTTAGTTATTCTGCCTCTTCTCGCCATTGTCAACTCTATCTTCTTCCTCCTCACCTTCTTTGTCCTCCACATCATCCTCTATAAACTTATCTTTCTTATATTCATCCTGCTCAGAAATACCACATGAGAAATAAAAAATTTCAATTGAAAACCTTGAATTATGAACAATACCAAACCATTTCAGATAGAAATCTTCAATAATTGCTTGATGATATTCCATTCCACAATGTCGTTCAAACTATAAAAAAAAAAAAGAACAAATATCAAACACGAGAAATGATATCACCAAAACAAAATGGAACTTTATCCGATGGAGATCGTTTTGCTATTTCACAGCGCCACTGAGAACAAGTGGGTGAGAAAGAGTGAGAAGTCAAAAACTTTAAGAGGACGAATGAATTGAAATATATTTTTACGGTAGAAGATATGTATTGACATCCATTTAATAATTGAAAACCTTGAATAATTAACAACACCAAACCATTTCAGATAGAAATTTTCAATAATTGCTCGATGATCTTCTGATCCACAAGGCTATTCTAACTAAAAAAAAACAAATATCAAACACGAGAAAATATCACCAAAACAATATGGAACCTTACCCGATGGAGATCGTTTTGCTACTTTACAGCGCCACTGAGAACAAGTGGGAGAGAAAGAGTGAGAAGTCAAAAACTTTAAGAGGAAGAATGAATTGAAATATATTTTTACGGTAGAAGATATGTATTGACATCCATTTAATAATTGAAAACCTTGAATAATTAACAACACCAAACCATTTCAGATAGAAATCTTCAATAATTGCTCGATGATCTTCCAATCCACAAGGCTATTCTAACTAAAAAAAAAAAAACAAATATCAAACACGAGAAAATATCACCAAAACAATATGGAACCTTACCCTGTGGAGATCGTTTTGCCATTGCACGGTGCCACCGAGAACAACTGAGAGAGAAAGAGTGAAAAGTGAAAAGATTTGAGAGAAAGAATTAATTGAAAGATATTTTTACGGTAGAAGATATGTAAGATATATATTGAAGATATTTCATCCATTTAATTATTAAATTTGAAAAGAAAACTATTAACAAACAAGTTCAAAACAGAAAAGAATACAAAAGATATATGGAGAAGATATTTATAAAATATCAATTGCAATACCAATTAGTCAACAAAGATGGCTAATAAGTAACTGTAGCAAAATCAAATTGCAAAAGGATCAATGCGAAAACTCGTGTGATATAAATGAACAGTGATCAGGGGATTGCCTCTTTTAAGGGAAGGAGGGATTAGATGAGAATTAAAGTCGGCTGGCAATACTAAAAATGTTAAATGAAAAGTGAATTATATACACTTCGTACCATTTTTTCTAGCAAAAACGAGTTGTGTCCGCAATATTGTGCAGCATCGATTATAGTCAAATTTTGGCCCAAGAGAGTCTGCTCATGGGCGTCCCAATAGTTCTCTATGGACGATCGTGTCAACTCGAAAGTGAATTTAGTGCCTTTGACGAAGATTACTTCATAAAAATTGAAACAAATGACACGAAAGAAAGATAACAATAATCTATATATATGATACATATAAAATCATTATTAACTTTTTAGTCCCATGAAGAGTTCATTGTTACACATCTCGCATCCGTTGGATCAGCTTAGGGGCAAGGCTAAGTGCTTCCGAATTAAAAAGAAAAGCTAGCAAATCAAGAGGAGGGGGATGGTAGGCGGGGGCGGACCGAGACCAATTTTTTTGTGGGGTCAAAAATGAGATTTCAAAAATATTTAGGTTAAAAAAAAAAAAAAAACTCAAAATTTTTTTTTTTTTTTTTGTGGGGTCATCTGACCCCATGTGGGTCCGCCCCACTAGGCGGAAGGTAAGGAGTGGCACAATTATGCCTTCCCTTTTGTATGCGATATCAATATGTAAAGTTCATTTCTTTCGTAACACATTGAAATTTTTGGTTTGAGAAACTTCACCGCTATTACAAGTTTCGATAAGTTGTCGCAATCAATCCAAGCGATTCCCGTCTTTATTCTATATAATCCGTCTGTAATCTATATCTATAATACATATAAAATCATTATTAATTAACTTTTCAGTCCCTTGAAGAGTTCATTGTTACACATTTATTTGCAAGTGGCAATGCCATAAATTCTAGTCAGTCCATTTTTGAATCTTATTACATGGATTGTGTTTCAGGTTATTAATTGAGCGAATTGACCGCATTCAATTTCTGGAAGAAAAATGTGTTTTTGAATAGTGATTGATGAAAGAATGTGAGGTTAAAAAGTAAAGAGAATTTTTAGGTTTATGTGTAATATTATTTTATTGATAGAATGTGTGGTTGAAATGAAAAATGGGAAAAAAAAAATGAGTGCCAAACGGGGGCTAAGCAAATAATTCAAATTCAAAAGTTCATACCACATTGCATTCCAAGTGTAAAATCATCTTCTACATCAAATTGGTATTTATTTATCCCTCCTACTAGGGATGGCAAAAAAACTCGACGGCTTGAGCTTGACCCGAAAAAAGCTCGAGCCGAGCCACATTTTGAGGCGTTGGCTCGAGCCTGCCCATTATTAAAAAAAAAATTAAAGTAGCTGCCTACACCCTTTTGTATTTAAATTTAACAAACAAACAAAAAATTCGAGCTGGCTCAGCCTGGGCTCGGTTTGGCTCGGATCGAACCTCATTTTTTTTGTCGGCTTTGCTCGGCTCGGGCCCAAAAAAGTTCAAGTCCAAGCTTTTTTTTGGGCTCGGGCTCAGCTCATTGACATAGCTACCTCCTACACTCATAGGTTGCTGAGAAATGAAATGAACAAACCCCAATGTCTTAAGAAAATCGAAAAACTCCCCGCAATCCATTGTTATCATCTCGTGAGAACTTGATAAATGAATCTATCATCGTGCCATAAGTTATCTTGTATTGTCGAATAGTCATAAAATGATTTTTCGTGTTTTTAAACATAAAATATGTGGGGGCTAATCGAATTGATTTGGTCATGTAGGAACAATTCTCAAGTCTACCGATTTGTTATAATGCCTCAATTGCATGTATTACTTTGCTTACAATTAACATCTACACTCCAAAATCTTTATACCTAGATTCGAGACCGCCTCATAGAAGGTACTACGAATAGCAATGTTGGTTGTTCAGACGATCAAGCAAGTATAATGCAAGTATAGGATCGGGGAATAGCCTTTTGGGAAAGCAAGAAAGATTCTGGATAGATGGAATTGCTTGTTCAATTAGGCTCGAGTCTACCCGAGAAAGAAAAGGAAGAATAGTTCATTGATGTGTTCACATGGTAGAAATTCAAGAAATCAGCTAATCAAAAAATTATCCTAAATCTTGATAGAAGTTCAATTTGCTCCCCAAAACTAGTGTCAAGCAACAGTCGACGAGCTGGTAGCAATAAATTGTAACAATGAATAACTCTCATAGTAATCTTATGATTTAATTATTGATAGGGTTGTCTACAGTATTTTTTAAAAACTTATGAGGAACACGTTAGAAGAGAGATCGATACACCAAAAATAATATGACTTTTAACCGTTAAGAATTTTGTTTTCTAAATGATTTAACAGTGCAAATTAAAATACATCGTTCTTGTGTTTCAATATTCAACCTATTGGAGATCTGCTTACACTAAGACTCACAATTTCACATCATGAGGCCTCGCTCTTTATTACTACCCACCAGAAGCCACTCTCTCTCAAAGAGATTTTCTGCACCAAAAACGGCAAAGATTTCTGAGCAAATCAACCCAAGTCAATTTCAAATATGGGGACCCAAAATCCACAAGATTTAATTTTTCTATAAGCAATTTTATCGGATATATGCTTTTAATGTGGGCTCAGAGTTGAGTGTACAATGTAACAGTCGATTTGAATCATTAGCCAGAAACCCTCTTTCCAGTTAATTATTAAAGGCCATTAAAGTCGAATTTTTTTTCTTCTAAACAAATCACCAAATATTTTCTTCCTATAACGACCTTTTTCTTAAAATGGTGACAGCGGCTGAGATTGCTTTGTGGGATTTCATCATTTTTTGATACACGTTGCTCCAGAGAGAGAGAGAGAGAGAGAGAGAGAGAGAGAGAGAGAGAGAGAGAGGGCATATATTAGTATAATATTGTTATAGACTCTCTGATTGGAAGAAGTGGAGTTTTGAGTGTTTTTATTTTTGAATTTAAAAAGGTGGGTTTTTGCTTAAAATTTGAGTCTTTTCTCTCTGTGATTATTACTTTCCACTTTTCTTGAATTTGTCTGTTGATTTTTGTTTGTTTAATGATCGTGCTTTTTGTAAGAATATCAGAGTTTCTCATTGATGGAAGGTGGAAGTTTCAATGGCCTTTTTTCAATTTGTTTAGGTTAGGCGACAATGGTTTGAATCTTTGAGACATTTATCACACTTTTTTTTCAAACCTTTTCATGTACTTTTTTTATTTGTTTGGGTTGGTGGGATTTCAACCTTTTTTCAATTTAATCTTTTTAAATTCTGTTTTTAATCTGAGATACCTTTTTGTCCTGTAATACAGTTCTTCACGAGGCTCTGTCAGATTAAAAAAAATCCCAAAATTAAAAATAAAAAAACCCATTCTTTTAAGGCTTGATGCCCTTTTGTTAATCTTTCCTCCACACTGTGTTTCTGCCTTTTCATCCCTTATATGTCTGCAACATGTAAAGATTCAAAGTCCATATTTTTGATACACAATACTCGATAGTACGGTTCTTCTTGTTCCTCAATTTATTTAGTACTGTCCAATTCAATATATCTATTGTATTTGCTCACATCCTCAGTCCTCTCTCATTATCTTTGTCGGTTACACTGTGACAGCATTGTGTTTCTATCTTTCTTGAAGAGAAAAGAATGGGGAAAGCTACAAGGTGGTTAAGAGGCATGTTGGGAATGAAGAAAGACAAGGAAAATGTGGAGAATAATTCAAATTATTCTGAAAAAAGGGATAAAAAAAGATGGAGTTTTGGAAAATCAGGGAAGGAATCAAGGGGGTTGAGTCAGATTCCGGCAAATATTCCGGTGACTAACTCGGGCTGGACGAGATCTTACATTGCTGAGAATCAGAACGAGCATGCAATTGCGGTGG
The DNA here is from genome assembly GCA_019097785.1 of Fraxinus excelsior. Classification (NCBI taxonomy): domain Eukaryota; kingdom Viridiplantae; phylum Streptophyta; class Magnoliopsida; order Lamiales; family Oleaceae; genus Fraxinus; species Fraxinus excelsior. The sequence goes on along the minus strand of CM032629.1, from coordinate 1,232,512 downwards.
CTGCCGCCACAGCTGCGGCTGCGGATGTTGCTGTTGCCGCCGCACAGGCTGCTGTTGCTGTTGTGAGACTCACAAGCCAAAGCAGAGGAGGTTTGTTCAATGGTGGCAGGGAGAGGTGGGCTGCCATCAAGATTCAGTCTGTTTTTAGAGGTTATTTGGTAAGTGGGATTTCAATTTATGTTTGATTTTTGAGTTCTTTAAGTTTCAAAATGTCTTAAATTGCAATTCATTAGAGCGGAGCTCATCCTTAAAATCGACTTGTGTTCTTTGTTGTGTTGTCTGATAATTGAAATTTTGTGCACAAAAAATTTAGCACATTGTCTAACTTCAGTCCAAGAATTTCAATCTAGAATGTTGTTGTGAATCTATGTTCCTCTGTTTGCTTGAAATTTCAACAAAAGTATGTCCAAACATTCTAACCTATCAGTACAAATATTATTCTATTTTCATGCATTGGGATAATAATGATGTTTTTTCTATTTTATTGCTAAGAATTCAAATTTTGAATATTTGCATTTTGAAATTTGATGTTGAGTAGTTTATATTTGGTTAGGCCTAACTTCAGGGTCTGTATTTAATATTCGTTTTACTGTAATTTTCCTCCTTAATCTGGCTTAAAATTGTCTACGAAGAAGCATATATCGAGTTATTCATCTTAGATTCCTTCGTATTTTCTTGTTTTACTTGATTCTGTAAGCAATGCTATTCTCGTTGATCTAATTTTTGTTCACTGCCAGTCCCGAAAAGCTCTCAAGGCGCTAAAAGGATTGGTGAAACTACAGGCTCTTGTTAGAGGCTACATTGTACGAAAGCGTGCTGCTGCAGCTCTACACAGTATGCACGCTCTCATTAGAGCTCAGGCAGCTGTCCGGTTCCAAAGGGCTCGTCGTTTGACCAACACCAACAACAGATTTCATCCAGAGAATCAAGCTAGAAACTCAACTGTAAGTATCAATCTGTAATATATTTGTGTCTATAGAGTATGTTGTGTCTGGAGAGGACCGTGTAACTCACCATGCACGTCCCTCTTATAACAGAATTGGCAAAAAAACTTCCAAGTGGCACGACTGAGGAATCATAATATCCATATCTCACTAATACTTCATCCATTTGCAGGAAAGATTTGATGAAACTCGAAGCGAATTTCATAGCAAGAGGCTCTCAGCTTCATATGATCCTTCACTTAATGCATACGATGACAGCCCAAAGATAGTAGAGATAGACACGTACAAGCCCAAATCGAGGTCTCGAAGGATCTACACTTGCACACCAGAATATGGCGATGACCAATATTACCAAGAAATTTCATGTCCTCTTCCATGTCCAATCCCGGCTCGTCTATCCATCCCTGATTGCCGTCACCCCCAAGATTTCGACTATTTCTTCAATGGAGAGGACTGTAAATTGGCTACTGCACAGAGCACTCCCCGGTTCACGAGTTCTCGACCATCCAATGCCCCGGTTACACCTGCTAAGAGTGTATGTGGGGATAGCTTCTTTAGGCCATACTCAAACTGTCCAAATTATATGGCAAATACTCAGTCTTTTAAGGCAAAGCTGAGGTCTCTCAGTGCTCCAAAGCAAAGGCCAGAAACAGGGTTGAAAAGGAGGCTTTCATTGAATGAAATAATGGCATCAAGAACAAGTTTTAGCGGTGTTCGAATGCAGCAGCCATGTACTCAAGTTCAAGAAGACTTTGGTTTCTAAAAGCTGAATTTACGGAGAATCCGTGTTGGAATTGTTGCACATATAATGACTCAGTTGCACAAAAACAGAAACACTATGTGACGCGATTCTCGTCTTTAACAAGTTTTGACCATGGATAATGCCTTTATTATCCCATGGTTCTTTGACATCAAAGAATAGAACAGAGTGCTTGTTGTAAATTCCTCAACAGAGTAAAGTTGAACAAGCTTCTTAAAGATTTTATTACGCTAATTGAAAGGAATCGTATTCACCATTTAAATGTGGAATTCTAGTGGATGCATTTTACTTTTCCTTCGGACTAGATCACATGTACATTTTGCACTTGCAAAAGTTTTAAATAAGTATTTTAAGAAGTCTATGGCTGATCCCGACTAATGGTAAATGCATGCGATAATAATTTAGATAGTTGAGACACGTTATGTGTAAACTGTAACAAAGTTTAATTTGTACTTTATACAACTTTTCATATTGATATATTTGATATCGTGGATAGTACAAACTTGTCTTGAATAAGGAAATAAAATTATTGTAGTGTAGAGTACGATTTAGTACTAAACACAAAACATGCCCAAAAATCCATTTCTAATACACCGTACTCAACAAAATTTGATATTATTAATTAAGAAAAAGATAAAATCTTATTTCTAACACTGTTCAATACTATTTAGGACTCGTTTAACAAGACTTTTAATTGGAAAATTTGATAATATTAATTAAGAAAAATATAAAATCTTATTTCTAACACTGTTCAATACTATTTAGGACTCGTTTAACAAGACTTTTAATTGGAGTAGAAGAATTTCCTGAAAAAATTATGTAAGTTTTTTCTAAAAGTTCTTCACAAAAATCACTTTCAAAAAATTGTCTCATGTTTGGTTTAGATTAAAATTTGATGTTAATACAAGTCAAGGTCAAACAATCAACATTAATTATATCTTTCATGGGTCTCACAACTTTTCAATCACATATTTCAAAAACTTTTATTACAATCTACTAAAAATTTAATTTTAATCCCCACCAAATATGTTCAAAAATAGCTTTTTAATATCAAAAGGAGCTTTTGACTTCTTCATAGACTTGCCAAACTCGAGTTCTCTTCGAGTATGAAACAAGAACTTTCCATGTGGCTTCAGTCACAATAACCTAAGCGCTGCTAACTTATTTGCGACTTGGGAGTGCGCCATTTCATGGTAAAATGGCACAATTTCCGATCCCTTGTTCCTTTTGCAACAATGGGAAATTCCTGGTAGAAAATTCTCTCTCTTGTCTGCTCTGAATTCATCTAACCTAATATACAAGAATATTCTCATGTCCATACCACAACAATGGCCGCCAATACCATATTTCAAATTTCAAAATTAAGGTTTCACATGTTTCCATGTTGTTATTATTATTATTTTAAATGATAGGTCTATATGTATTTAATAAATATTGCTTTCAAAAATCTTCTCTTGCCACAGAATTGAATGCTTCACATTATGGCAGAAATTTTAAAAAATCAAAAGTTGTTTCTATTCAAAATTAAGTAGCAGCTTTTCAAGTCATATTTGGTACATATTAAAATTTTCGTTTTCATTCTTCTATTCATCTTCAATCACACATTCTCCATCAATCTATTATTCCAGAATACATTCTTCCAAAATAATGCGGCTCAAACACGCCCTCAATATGTTTAGATAGTTTTTTTAAAGTGACTTGTTTGTTTAAAAGAGATTTTAGAGAAATTGATCCGATGCAACTTTTTCAAAAAATTCCTTTATAGCAAGTTAAAGCAAAAATAGAAATCATGCAAAATATGCCCTAAACACGTCAATATGTTTTTCATATCTTTTTTAGGCAAGATTGAAAACGTTTATGTAGCTATGTAAATGAGCAGAGCCCAAAAAAAAAAGGCTCAGGCTCGGCTCGGGCTTTTTTGGGCCCGAGCCGAGTTGAGCAAAGTCTGGCCAAAAAAAGAGGCTTGGCCCGGGCTTTCGCACCGAGCCTTAGCGGGCTGAGCTAACTCGAGTTTTCTGGATTTTTTTTTTTTTAATAATATAAAGGTAGGCAGCTAAAGCTTTGTAGAAGCTGCCTGTGCATGCAGCTTTTCTACAAGCTGTCTGCTCACTTAAGATTTTTTTTATTTTTTTTAATAGCGGGCTCCTGGGCTCGAGCCGACGCAGGCTTTTTATGGGCCGAGTCCTAGCCCAGCCACCCGAGCCAACAAGCTTTTTTGCCATCTCGACGTTTATTATACTTTTGAGAATTTTGTTATTTGTACAAAGCGTGAGCCTCCCTATCGTGAGGAAGCCGTACAACCTGATGTACACGTAACATCTTTATATATATAAATTAGACGTCTTTTTTAACACTCACGTTTGACGTATTTTTAACTACTTTCGATATCTATTTAGACTATTCGATATGCCCATAATGTAGTTCTTGAAAAAAAATTTGAAATGATATAAGTAATTTGTAGATTCGATTAGCGTACGATCGTTGGAGAGTTTTTAAAATTTACGTATATTATCAAAATTCAAATTTATTTTGATTTTGCCCTCGTTTGGTAGAGATTAAAATCAATTTTTTAGTAAATTTTGATAAAAATTAAACAGTTATGGATTTCATGAAATATGCTATTAAAATTAATTGTTAACTTTGATTTAGATTAAAATTTAGATTTCATTCGATATCAAACATGATTTTATATATAAAAAATAACAGAAGTCAAAAAAAATTTTTTAAAAAAAAATCAGCTTTGCCTTGCCTTTTTGCGACGCAAAGCGTTTGCGCGCATGAAAACGGAACTGGTATACTGTATAATATTAAAGTCAAAAAAATGAAATTAAAACTATTTTTATAATTAAATTATCCAATTGTGATTTTGAGGGATCAAGATTAATAGCCAAGGTATTGGTCCAAATGGATCTTAAACATCAAATCAAATCATGATTAGATATTGATTTGATTGATGTGTTTTGGTGGGAATATCTTCTTGAAACTTGTAGCTTGCATCATCTATTAGACTTGATACACCGTACCTGGTAAAAAGACATAATTATAAGGATGTTTTGGTAATTGTGTTTTCTTTGACTGTATTTTCGACAACATCTCGTGTACCGTGTCGATTAGTGAGTTTTTGGATTTAAAATTGCACTTCTACATTTAGAGGGTGTGTGATAGAGATTAAAATCAGATTAAAATTGAAAATATAGTCGTTATTGTTGACTTTTATTAGACGGGTGTGACCCAATAACGGCCATATTTTCAATTTTAATTGAATTTTAAGCCGTACCAAACATCTCGTGTACCGTGTCGATGAGTGAGTTTTTGGATTTAAAATTGCACTTCTACATTTAGAGGGTGTGTGGTAGAGATTAAAATTGAAAATATAGTCGTTATTGTTGACTTTTATTAGACGGGTGGGACTCAATAACGGCCATATTTTTAATTTTAATTGAATTTTAAGCCGTACCAAACATCTCGTGTACCGTGTCGATGAGTGAGTTTTTGGATTTAAAATTGCACTTCTACATTTAGATAAAACATAAAAAGACAAAATTGCCCCATTCTTTTTTCTTAAAGCCCTTACGAAATATAACACCCCCCCCCCCCCCCCCCCCCCCCCTTTTTTTCTTTTTAAACAAACCATGTGTATATGAGAATCGTGTGAATCGTGCTACATGTACAACATTTGTTGACAATATTGGTTGAGCGGCTATGCTATCCCATTTTTAAGGAAATCATGCTACATTGGTTGAAATTATCATATTTGACATATCATATTCATTCATTTTAAAAAATTATTTTCTACTTCACATACTAGAACCATGTGTTTTCAACCGATATTGCACACTTAGATTTATTCTTTATAAGAATAGCAAAATAATTAGCACAATAATCTAGGTTAATTAATGCTAATCAAGGACTTATTTTTTATAATTATCTATAATTTAGCAATGTGCTTTAAATTTTGAAATGGGAATTGAAAGCAACGTCTTTCTTTTGTTTTATATATTCATAGCGAGGGTCAACTTAGATATTAGAAATCTGTATAAATAATGATTTTTGACTAATTCTCGTAGTAAAAATTAATAACGTATGTAATAAATAATAATAATGTACACAAATACAAAATCTGACACACATAAACACAACAAATACACATGGAAACACACAACTTCCACCACCAACCACCGACTACCACCATTGTTTCGACAACACCACTACAACCAAAACTATCTTCTCCTCCTTCCCCATCTCTAAACCATCTTTGGGCATGGGAGAAAGTTGTATTCGATTTGAAATCTTATGACTCTGTCCATATTTATGAAAGTTGTATTTGTACCATATAAATAATTTTAATACAAATATATTTAGTATGTATTATTAATATAAAAAAAATATTAAATAAAATTAATTATATATTGTTTGATGGGGATTAAAATCTATTTTTAATATATTGTGATAAAAAAATCGATGAAATGTGGGAAGAAAAGTTACGAATCCCATAAAATATATGCTAATAGATTTTAATCCCTTGCAAACAAGGAAATATAACCTCAGATCAAGCTTGAAGTGGTATGATTGACCAAGGCTTCCAGCCTTCCACTGACTAAGCCATCACAAAACTGACAGCTCCAACGGTCAAAAAACAAGAATTCAAAATTTCAGATGTTTAAAAACTACACGTGCCAACGGTCATCTTTTATCCCTTCATTGGCTTTGTATACCAATTCTTCCTTCCTCCATAACCCATCAAGAAATCACCAGTAATAAAACAAGAATCAGAAAAAGGCCCGAAAGAAAAATAGTTCCTCTGTATTCTTCAAAGAACCTGCAGTAAATTAAAAAAATTATAATAATAATAAATAAAATAATGGAAGGTTCTGATGAAGGATTTTCATCATCAAACACTCCCAGTCCCAGATCTCCTCTAGTTCCAAAATCATCACCTTCAGGTATGTCCCCTTCTCAATATTTACTGTGGTGCAAGTTAAGTAGAACTTTGATTTTATTTTTTAAAACCAGGAATCTATATTTGATTAGGCTCAGGAGAAAACAATGATAACGATACAAGTCAAGACCAAATGATCTCCAAGTTGCATAATCCTAAGAAACCAGTAGCCAAACGTTATATGTCACCCACCATATCAGCATCTTCAAAGGTTGCGGTTCCAAGAAAGAAAATTTTGGCTGAGAGGAATGAAAATTCAAGCTTCTCCGACACCCAAATTTGGAAAGCTCCAGACGCGGATATGAAAAATTGTATTGGCCACTATGATCTGTCCCCATCTTGGTTTATTCCATCTAAAAATTGCGGCTGTGTGTCAAATGATGATGGTGTCGTTGCTGATTCATCTTTGAAGCCTTATGACCCTTTGACGAATTACCTCTCCCCGAGGCCTAAGTATTTGCGGTATGATCCAAACAAACGACGTATGATCTTTCACCGCAGAGTAAGTGAGAGCAGAGAGGGAAAAGATGGTACAGGAATTGGGAAAGAGGAATCTTCAGCAGATGCACAAGATTCCTTAGTTCATGCTCAAGAAAACCTAGGGGAAGTAGAGGAGGACGAGGAAGACGAGGACAAAGAAGTTGGGAAGTATGAGGAAAGGGGATGGAGTTTGAGAGGAGTACTGAAATTTCTTCTGACATTTTATGTTTGTTTTCTGTCAAAGACATACATATATTCTACGAACTCTTCTACACCATCACCAATTCAACGAGCCATTTTGGGTTTCAAAGCTGACTATCCTATGATTCAGAAGCAAATATGTGAAGCTGCATATATGGAAGTGTATGGAGGTGGTTTCTTGGAAGTGGAAGAGAGAGAGAGTGGACTTGAGGTCCATAACATACCAATGGTTGAAGGGGACAATTTGGAAACTGTGGACAGTAGTGATGCAGAAATGGTTGAAGAAGACGAGTTGGATATGGAGGCTAGGAATACCGAGACTGTTGAATCTCACTGTGATTATGAAGGGAGTAAGAATAGCGAGCCTTATAATGTACAAATGGTTGAAGCCGATAATGTGGAAAAGGTCAAGAATAGTAAGGTAGAATTGGTCGAAGTCGATAATGTGGAAAGAATTGAGAGTAGTGAGGCAGAAATGGTTGGAAATGACACGTTGAATATGGAGGATAGTAATACGGAGTCTGTTAAATATAACTGTGATAATGAGGTGGTTAAGACTGATGAATTTTCTGAACGGGTGTTGCGTGCAGTAGTTGCCGAAAGCAAAGATATAGAGGGTTGTGAAGTAGAGTATATAGCAGAGGCAAAAACTGCTCAAAGTGACGATGCTGGTAGCTATGAATTGGTGACAGAAGTTGAGGGTTCCGACCAATCAAAGAAGCCTGGCTCATTCTACGAAGACCGGACGCTACTGAATACTGAAGGGGTGACTCAGCCTGCTATGGAACTTCAAGAAGCACATGAGATGCCTGTCAACTTGGTCGATGAAGTTAATGAAGAATTTGATCATGGCAGCGAAACAGAGAAAGTTGGATCTAATATCCTAGCTATTGCTGGAGTTTCTACATTCCCCATAATTTTGGCATATCTAGCTTTTATCTGTCGTTCAAGGAAAGGTAAACCTAGTTCTATAGAAGATTCTCGGCCTACGCTAAAGCCATTTAAGTCTACAGTAGAGGGTAAACTAACACGAGTATTTGCACTGGAGGAAGAGCACATTGAGAAGACAATGACCCCAGGATTTCCAGCTGAGGAGGAAGAGCACTTTAGAAAGGAAATTGAATCTTCTACTAGGCCTTTATTCTTGTCTAATTCAATAGCAGAAGCACCCCAAGAAGCCAGCGGTTTCATCCATGCGCCAACCATTGAGTTGCTAGGAGAAATTGTGATTAAAGAAGTCGGCAGCTCCCACAGGAAAATCCCGGTGATTGAATATGAAGAGAGCAATGCTTCTCAGAAGGGGTCGAAATCTCGTCCAGTTTCTGTTCCACCTCAAACGTTCACACAAGAGATTTCGACTAGAGATTCACCATCATATGGAAGCTTTACTGATGAAGGGAAGATTTTAAAGAAAGAGGTAATATTGAATCACTCATTCAGTAGCACATTTTCGTTCCTTTTCCCTTTCATCTCTTTTGGTCACTGATACAACATTTCCATCCTTATGCAGGGAGGCAAATATGGAGAACCCAAGATAGAATTCACTACTCCAGTTAGGCGGTCGAGTCGAATTCGCGACCGCACAGTCATGTCTCCATGAATCTTCATCACTCTTCCACTGGACTAGGTGAAGAGGTTGTTTACTTCTATCCACTTTACTCTATCTTCCTACAATCTGAGTAGGAAATGGTTGTTTGATAAATTAGATGGATGTTTCTTAATTCAGATAATTAGTCTACATTTGATTCTGAAAGTGGAATTTCTGTTCTGCTAATTAGTTCGCATTAATAAAATCAAAGGTAGTTATGAAATTAATAAGATAATGCAAAAATATTGTGAAGAACTCAAAATTCGGTGTTTATGAGGAACCAATGACACCGGGGCAGTGTAACATGGTGGTCGAGAAGCTGGGAGACTACCTTGTTGATCAGGGCATGTAAGTTTGCCCTTCAGTTCTTGACTACGTTATTGATTCTGGTTTCTGAGGTTTCATCTTCTGCTCTACGTGTGCGACTGACAGATGAGTTTTTGCAGAAAAAATAACTACGAAGATATGTCCTTGCCCTTTGCTTCAAATTTGTTATTATTAATGCTGTCTTGCAGCAAGTGAACTAATTGCCTCTAGAGCTTGGCCGGTTTTCTTTATAGTTACACCACCAAACCCCTGCATCGGAAGGGATAATAACAAAATTAAGGCTTAATGCAGTTAGCAAGGGGTTCACACATCATGTGCCACATTAATATTCGATGGAAATATTGCAAAGAAATCCCATATTGTAATTTAAACGATGACTACATTATTTTGGCCACTCCGTTCCACCCTTAACTTCCTCTATCGAAACAATCAATCTGTGTTAATTTGGCGTACGTCTTCCTCTTACCTTACTATTTGAGATATATGAAGTCATGCCCCCACCAAGTCCACTTTTCTTCAAAAAAAAATTCAATTGTCTTCTTTCTGTTGCGATTCTCCGATCACGAAAGAGGAGTTATAAGAGGAAAAATTATTCTATTTCTTACTTGAATAGAATCTTACAATGAGAATTTACAAACTCAACAAAAAACCTCTCAAACTCTCTCTAATCTCTCTATTTCTTTCCTCACTTGGGTGTATTTCAAACAACAATACTGAAGCTCTATTTATAGCCACGGGAGATGAAGGTGATATGAGATTTTCAACCATTTACAATTAATTGGTGGTTGGTTGTTGCAAGAATGATGGTTGGCTGCTGCAGATTTTCCTTCCAAAATTAACTAGCTGGTAGAAAATGGTGGCTGGGAGTTGATAATTGAGTCAACAAAAATGGCTAGGCTGGACTTTACAATTCTCCCCCTCCAGCCGCATTTGAAGTGATTGTTATTTGATAACCATCCCAGCTATGTCTCTGCATAGCTCTAACTTTTCTCTTGGAACTACCTTCGTCATCATGTCTGCTGGATTCTCACTTGTATGGATCTTTACTAGTCTCAACAGTTGTTGATCCATCACCTCTCGTATCCAATGATAGCGGATGTCAATGTGCTTTGTCCGAGAATGATACATTGAGTTCTTACTCAAATCAAGAGCACTTTGACTATCACAATGTACTTTATAATCTTCTTGCTTGATCCCTAAATCTTGAAGAAATCGCTTTAACCACAACATTTCTTTTCCAGCTTCCGCTGCTGCAATATATTCTGCTTCTGTTGTGGATAACGCAACACACTTTTGTAATCTTGACTGCCATGACACAGCTCCCCCAGCAAAAGTGTAAATAAATCCCGAAGTAGATTTTCTACCATCAAGATCTCCGGCCATATCTGAATCTGTATAACCTTCCAAGATTGGATCAGCTCCCCCGTAGCACAGACGTGCCTTTGATGTACCCTTGAGGTACTTGAGAATCCACTTGACTGCCTCCCAATGTTCTTTTCCAGGATTAGAGAGAAAACGACTTACCATGCCCACTGCATGAGCAATATCTGGCCTGGTACATACCATTGCATACATCAGGCTTCCAACTGCTGAAGAGTAAGGTACCAATGACATCTCCTCTATCTCTTTCTTGGATGAGGGGCATGACTTCTTGCTCAACTTGAAGTGATTTGCCAGAGGAATGCTGACAGGTTTGGCATCATGCATGTTGAATCTTTTGATCACTCGTTCAACATATTTTTCCTGAGATAACCATAACCTCTTATTCTTCCTATCTCGAGTTATGTGCATTCCCAAAATCTGTTGAGCTGGACCTAAGTCCTTCATGTCAAAGGACTTAGAGAGTTCCTTCTTCAGCTGGCTGATTTTTGTTGCATCTTGTCCAACGATCAACATGTCGTCTACATACAATAGAAGAGCAACAAACTTTCCATCCGCAAATCTTTGAATATAAACACACTGATCTGCAGCTGTTCTTTTATAGCCTTGACTCACCATAAACGAGTCAAACTTTTTGTACCACTGCCTTGGAGCTTGCTTAAGACCATACAAGCTCTTCTTTAGCTTGCAAACGAAGTTTTCTTTACCTGAAACTTCAAAACCTTCTGGCTGCTCCATATAGATTTCTTCACATAAATCACCATGAAGAAATGCTGTCTTGACATCCATTTGTTCAAGCTCTAGATTCAAACTGGCTACCAATCCGAGAATAACTCGAATTGAGGCCAATTTTACAACTGGTGAAAAAATTTCGTCAAAGTCAATTCCCTTTTTCTGTAGAAATCCTTTGACTACCAAACGAGCTTTATGTTTCACCACCTTTCCACTACCATCTTTCTTGAGCTTGAAAACCCATTTATTCCTCAGTGCCTTCTTTTCCTTCGGAAGCTCGACCAACTCATATGTTTGATTATTCTGCAATGACTCCATCTCTTCCTGCATTGCTTGTATCCATTTGTCTTTGTCTCCATGAGATTGTGCTTCCTCAAAGCTTTCTGGCTCCCCTTCGTCAGTAAGTAGAATGTACTCAGACTCTGAATATCTTGTTGACGGAATCCGTTCTCGTTCAGATCTTCGTACTTGTAGATTACTGGTATCAGGAAGTGCACCATCACCTGGTTGATGTGATGATCCAACAGCTTCTGGTGAAGAGGGTTGTGACTCCCCCTGATCAATACCCTCTTCTTCATCCTCATGCTCTGCTTCTGGCATTTCCTCATGCACATCGCCATTATCTATGGTGAATTGTATTGGTGCTGGATCTGGAGCAATATTCTGGGCACTAAATTTAGGATTAGGAGACATTGTGGGATTTTCAATGTCTTCTAATGTTTGATTTTCATGGAACACCACGTCTCTGCTTCTGATGACCTTCTTTGCCTTTGGATCCCATAATCTGTATCCAAATTCTTCATCTCCATAACCTATAAAGATGCATGGAGTAGTCCTTGCATCGAGCTTCTGTCTTAGCTCCTTGGATACATGTGCAAAGGCTAAACAACCGAATACTCTCAGATGAGAGTATGAAGGATTTTTGCCAGACCATATTTTCTCCGGAATTTCAAAATTCAATGGTACTGACGGTGACCTGTTGATTAAGTAGCAAGCGACTCGCACAGCCTCTCCCCAGAATGGCTTTGGCAGCTTTGCCATACTGAGCATACTTCTGACCTTTTCCATGATTGTCCGATTCATTCTCTCTGCTACTCCATTGTGTTGTGGGGTGCGTGGGACCGTCTTCTCATGTCGAATGCCGTGACTTCTGCAATAGGCATCGAACTCTCTGGAAGTGTACTCGCCTCCATTGTCTGAGCGGAGACACTTCAGCTTCTTTCCTGTTTCTCGCTCCACCATGGCATGAAACAGTTTGAAATAATCCAATACTTGGTCCTTTGTCTTCAAGAAGTACACCCATACTTTTCGAGAAGCATCATCAATGAATGTCAGAAAGTACTTGTTACCGCCTAGTGATTCAACCTCCAACGGTCCACAAACATCAGAGTGTACCAGACTGAGCAACTCCGATCGTCTCGTTGAAGAGAAATTGAAAGAGACTCTATGTTGCTTACCAAATAGACAGTGATTGCAAGGATCTAGCGTACCTTGCTTGGCAACAGTGATTAGCTCCTTCTTTGTCAAAGTAGATAACCCCTTCTCACTCATGTGACCGAGTCTCTGGTGCCATAGATTTTGAGAAGCCTCACGTTCCACTACATTGAGACTGTCTGCACACATTTTCACATGAGTTTTGTACAAAGTGCCACAAATATGCCCTCGAGCGACAACCATAGCACCTTTCATCATTTTCCATGTGCCATTGCTAAAGTGATTATCATAGCCCTGTTTGTCAAGGGCTATCCCGGAAAGCAGATTGAGTCGAAGATCTGGCACATGTCGGACATCCTTCAGGGTTATTTTGCATCCGATGTTCGTTTGTATCTGAACATCACCAATTCCTACGATCTCAGAAGAACTGGTATTTCCCATCTTCACTGCACCAAAGTCTCCAGCTTTGTATGTTGTGAAGAAGTCTCTGCATGGTGTAGCATGGTATGATGCTGCAGTATCTACCACCCACTCAGCATCATGGCTTGAAACATGAAGACATGTTTCCTCATGGATAGAGCAGATAGCCACCTCTCCAGAAATAGTGACTAATGTCTCTCCTTCCTTATCTTTCAGATGTGAACTGTTTTGACCTTGCTCTCGTAGCAATTTTCGACAGTTCTTCTTTAAGTGGCCCTCCATGCCACAATGGTAACACCTGTAAGTAGGCTTTCTTCCATCTGTGGATCTGCCTCTACTTTTGCTCCTGCCTCTCCACCTGCCTTGATTTCCTCCTAGCCGTCTTCCTCAATTTTCTGTGACAAGGGCATGTGAGTGATCTGTGACAAGGGCATGTGAGTGATCCTTGTCAACATCCTTTCTCCTGGCTTCTTCATTAAATAGGGCATCCTTGACCATAGACATGGTAAGTTTGCCATCAGGGGCTGAGTTGCTAAGAGATACTACTAGCGTTTCCCAGCTGTCAGGAAGAGAACTCAGAAGTAGGAGTGCTTGCATTTCATCCCCGAGCGGCATCTCTACAGATGATAGTTGGTTCACCATGCTCTGGAATTCACTGGTGTGTTCAGCAACTGAAGTTCCACTTTTTAACTTCAGATTCACCATACGCCTCATCAACAGGGCTTTGTTTCGACCGATAGTTTTTCTATTCAGCTTCTTCCACTCAGTCTCCTTGGTAGGATCGGGGTTCACACCTTTAGCTTCCAGGGGATCATACAAATCCTTACAACTGAGAAGGTCTTCCATCCGAGGCCTCCATAGTGTGTAATTGGTGGCAGTGAGCTTGATCATAGCTCCTGATGATGATTCCTCTATTGACATAATGGCTTGATCAAAAATTCGGTTTTGGCAAAAAACAGAGTATACCGTTGCGTTTGGAACGATAAAAAAATGGTTGATTTGACTCTTCCCTGGTCAAAAACCGACTCCCAGAAAAATTCAAAAAATAATGAGATATTTTGAAAGTTCTAGGACCAATCTGTAAATACCAAAAACTACAGGGACCAATATGAAAAGGAATATTTTTGGCTTGAAAAAAAATATTTTGGCTTTGAAAAATATTTTTGGCTCTGATACCACTTGTTGCGATTCTCCGATCACGAAAGAGGAGTTATAAGAGGAAAAATTATTCTATTTCTTACTTGAATAGAATCTTACAATGAGAATTTACAAACTCAACAAAAAACCTCTCAAACTCTCTCTAATCTCTCTATTTCTTTCCTCACTTGGGTGTATTTCAAACAACAATACTGAAGCTCTATTTATAGCCACGGGAGATGAAGGTGATATGAGATTTTCAACCATTTACAATTAATTGGTGGTTGGTTGTTGCAAGAATGATGGTTGGCTGCTGCAGATTTTCCTTCCAAAATTAACTAGCTGGTAGAAAATGGTGGCTGGGAGTTGATAATTGAGTCAACAAAAATGGCTAGGCTGGACTTTACACTTTCTTATTTTAGAATACAGATCCATCTCAATATAGTATCATCGACATTTTTTAAGAAAAAATTAAATCTTTACTCTCACACACTAAGAGACTGGCCAAATTGTAACAAACCTTTTAAGTTCAGTAACAAACTTAAACTTTTCTTGAAACAAATTTTATTCTCACTGACCAGTTCAGAATAAAATAAAATCTAGCGACCAATATTAAATTTCATTAAAATTTCAGCGACCACTAGTGTTTTTAAGCCGATGAACAATAAATTCTTACATATGCATACTCATTCTTATTTCAGAAGAGAGAGAAAATAACCTTCTTTCCTCGAACGACAGCACCAGGCTCTCCTTGAATCACCATGTACTTTGTACCACCAAGATATAGCCCAGTAGGAGCCAGGAATCCCGGCTCATCAAAATCCTTCATGATTTTAGCAATTTCCTCATGTTTAAACTGCATATAGATTGGTGTATACCCTCATCAACATTAGAACATAACAAAAATATTGCTCCATTGTTTTTTCTTTTCTTATTTTGCAAAACTTCCAGCCACAATCAGTTACATAAAATATAACAATCACATTCATAGTTTATGAATTCCTATAGAATAATACTATCCATCATCAGTGATGATTGTCATCCATGATGATACATAGCATTACTAGTTCCTATATCATGCATAACACACTAATCTAATCTAAAAAAAAAAAATTAAACGACAAAAACACAAATTACAATACTGTTAATCAACCGATCAAATTTCAGCTAAAAAGAAAAAGAATTAGAAAAAAAATAGGACCTGAGGAAAGGTGGCGCTCCGAGCCCAAATGATGCCGTCGTGGGCAATGATGGCCGCCACTGTGAGATGAACGCCGTTAGATTGGTGTAAAGTCGGGATAGGTTGGATTGGGTCGATTTATACCATTGCTTCTTAGAAGTCACAAAGTATTGTTTGCTTGAAATTAAACGACAAAAACACAAATTACAATACTGTTAATCAACCGATCAAATTTCAGCTAAAAAGAAAAAGAATTAGAAAAAAAATAGGACCTGAGGAAAGGTGGCGCTCCGAGCCCAAATGATGCCGTCGTGGGCAATGATGGCCGCCACTGTGAGATGAACGCCGTTAGATTGGTGTAAAGTCGGGATAGGTTGGATTGGGTCGATTTATACCATTGCTTCTTAGAAGTCACAAAGTATTGTTTGCTTGAGATTAAACTCTGCCATACCTCATGTTAGAGAACACTGGAGTCATGTTATATTTTTGGATTGCGGAAGAACTCATTTCAGAATATTTATATTATCAACATGGTCCTTTTCAAGTGTAAGTTGCCTAATATGTGGAACTCTTCAGAAACGGGAGTTGTAGTGATACATGAAACTTTGCTCAGTCTTGTCCGATTATGACTCAAAAAACCCATACATCATTGTGTTGTCATCTTTGGCGGGCTAAATTGACTCGGCATACTTGCTAGCAGCATCAACCACTACGTTATAGACTAGACACAATTATAGAGCTATACGATCTCCTTTATCTTTTATAATTCAGAATATAAAAATATACGAAGTATGTAGGTGATAATGTAGAAACAAGCATTGCCATCAAACCTTCATATCATTTTGAAATATTACAAAATTGTAGCACTAGCTAAGTTGAGATATATTGTAACCCGGTCCATGCCACTTCGACTAGCCCTAGATTCTGCTGGATTCTCTCGAGAAATGACAGATGAAGAATGATTTAGCCTGTATATGGGTTTTAGAAGTGAGAACGAGGGAGTCCAGTGTCAAAATTTCCTTCTCTTAGACGGGCCTTGGTCGATAATGGGATCAACAGGCGGCTGGGTGTCTGCTTGCTGATTTTCAGAGCTTTTCTCCCCTTCTGCAGTTGGAGGGGCATAGCCTTCAGGAAAGGGAGGTGGTGGTGGAGCAGGTGGTAGCTGCACGAAATAGAATATTGCTTAGTACTTGACGCCCATTGTATGAAATGATAATTTTCAAAAGCAAAACCATATCTACTTTCTCCACTTATCAAATTCAAAACAGGCATGATTATCAGCATCTTCATAAATTCGAGAAATAACGTGATATAAAAATTGAATAAGACCATGAGCATTTTGGCAAAAGCTTCAAGGAAAGTAAAAGATTGTTTCCAAAAATGTCTGGACATTTTTTAACTCACTTATTTTCAGAGTATTTCTTATCTCACAGTCAAAATAATTATCGTACATTTTCCTGGCTCCAGCCTTGACCAATAAAAGGGTTATTTTAAAACTTAATTTTGCCAAGGTGGGCACTCAGAAGGAAAAGCTTATCTTCGCTTGAAGAAGTGGACATGATTTAGAAAACAAATAGCGGTGGACACATTTACTTTCTTTCTCTAAAAGTGACCTCTCAATGTAGTTTCATCTGTTAATTTCTTCCAGACAATGAATTGGCAAATACAGATGAAACAACAGATCTTCTATTCAGATACTTGAGTTACCTTGCGTTGCAGCGATGCTAGAATATGGTCCAGTCGCTTAAGTTCCTTAAAGTCAATGGCCTCCTTGGTGGCTTTTGATTCTGGGACTGTATTCTCATTTTCAGCATCAGCTATATTGGAGAAGATCAAACTTAATGATCCACGGTACAAACTACAGTACTGAGTATAGAAAACAGTGAACAATTTATACTTAAAAGTAACACAATGAAATCTATGGAAGTAGGTGCTTAAAATAACAGTCTTTCCAGAATCCAGCCATAGACATAACAAACTTTAAATCCAAATACTATTTAAATTCACAGTCAGAATAAATATTGGAGGGACTGCAAGGGCCTTGTAAAGTAAGCACGTACTTGACTAAAGGAAATAAGAGAAAATGTATGCAAATCAAGTCTGGAGAGCAAAACAAAAAGGCAAACAGCTAGAAGATCATCGAAAGAAGCCTTTATCTACTACTAAAAGTTCACAAGGTTAAGTGTTCTCCTATACCATGTTAGTGCGACGAACTAAAGTTCTATACAAATTTTTCAAAATGGATATTCGCTGAAAAGTTACAAACAAGAAACATATGCAGTCATAATTCTCTACATGTACAAAAAATAGGATGCAAATGAATTACACTACCGAAAGCTATATCATTATGAATTCTGATGAGCTAGCATATATACAGGTTTATGCATAACTGTATCATTTGTCAGCAGCCATAAGCATTTAAGCCAAAACTTGTATATAATAAGTCAATACTGGGTCGGTCGAGACTCCTTCTTAGTGAAGTGGGAAGACAACACCGAATCAGACGGGCACAGAAGAAGAAGTGGTTTCATCCGACCAGCGAGATAGTTCGATTAGAGTGGTAATAGCCAATGAGCAAGAATAGAGCGGACAAGTGACAGGAATATTTTTGCTGGTGATATTAGACAAGGCTTAAAGCATTTGTTGAACAATGGCATAATAGAACTTCAGTAACTATTGGCAGATCCTTTAAAGAGATGGGTGTCAAGCTTAACAGCTAACAGTTCTTAGATCCTGCGCAAAAAGAAAAACAACACCCTTTTCCCCTAATTATCTCGTACAAAGGATCAATGCAATGCTAAAGATGATTTTTGGTACCATGAATTTGTGATACTGTATAGAAAGTGAATGCTTTAGCAATATCATATAACTTTGGCCTGTACAAAATCTCTAAAACACAAATTACTCGACTTCATAATCATTGTAGAAATTAAGGTGTGTAACAAATTGTAATTATCAAGTGGCAGTTGACTTCCAGAAAGCACCAAAAATATGAACACCAATCAATAATAATATAATCATATAGCCAGGGGCGGAGGGAGGGTACGACACTGGGTTTTAGTCCATGGCTGCCCCAAGCCCATTTAATTTATTTATAGGTAAAAATAAAATTTCTGGAATGTTTTTCTATGTATCAGTCTAGTTAAAAAAAAAATGGTCTCCTCTGGCTCCACCCTGCATACAGTAGAACCACATTTACATATTATCTACAATTCAATGCAAAATCTGACACTAAGAAACCATGACCTTTGCAAAAATTGAATCCCTGCACTTATGTGATGATTTTTTTTATTTTTTTTTTAACAACAGATAATTCCCTTTGTATATCTAAGAGCAGTGCTTTAGATTAAGATGGCAGGTAAAAAATACTAGGACATATAATTCAATTACTATTTTATCTATTTCCCTATTATTAGCCTCTCACTGGGCCTTCAAGGTGTTGTAGCAATAATGCATTGCTTCATCCTTTACCTTAGGTCCATAATAAAAGGCATAAAGGTTCATGTGAGTTACCAAATCCAATTTTTTCCAACTTTGATGCTGCTGTAGTAAAAGCTTTTGATATATGATATAGAGCTCGTCCCTGCCAAATGACGACAAAAAACATTTCAATACAAAGCAATATGGGTTAACTCTTATTATCCATAACTGCAATTCATCTTAGAAGCTAAGGAAAAATAAGGAAATCTAGTATCTTAAAAATAAGGAAGAACAGTATGATGGGTTTGCCACCTAACACTTATTGTCCATAACTACATTTCAGTTAGTAAGATAGAAACGATATAAAAACTCTACTTATAACCAATAGACAAGGTATTATGGCTTTGACACCTAAAATAAAGATTAATTCTCAAATAAATGAATTTCAGATTTTACACTGAAATCCAACATTGCTGTTATTCCTACACAGCCTTGCATCAAAGCAGGAAAAGCTTTCCTTGAACTAACTTTGGCAGTGCGCAATTCCGCAAACGAACAAGGAAACCGCATAATCTCAATAAAATATGTTTAAGACTTCCTAGGACTACTGGAGAATCTGTGTTCTACTACTACGCATAGGTGGAAGGAACAAAGCAACCACTGATTCATCAAGTAGAAAAGGGGATAAAATAAAATAGTTTAAGCAAGAGGCACCAGCTAAACTTATTCTCATCATTTTTAGATATCTCATTTAGGCTTTTACCGAATATTACGAGTCCAGCTTATAACCAAGATATATGTTGCCAATGGCAAATTGGCAATAGTCACTAATGAAGCAAACCGCCATAAGACATTCTAGGTTTTCATTTTTCCCAATACTCCAAATTTGTTGGCAAAGAGAGAGAGATCTAATTTTGCTTCGATAACCAACATGCAAAAAAATTGGAAAAGGGGTATGCAAAACAAACCAAGTAAACATCTTACAAAATCATTGATCAGTATCAATCCTGCTGATGACCAAATAATATATAAAACTTGCTGGTCACTCATGGGAATCGAGAAAAAATGAGTAAAGGGATACTTACAACTCGTGCAGCAAAAACATTGCAAAGCTGAGGAGCCTGATAAATTGACCCATCCAAGACGTAATAGGTTAGCATAGGGGTCACTTTCTCCGGACTATCTCTCTTTTGCTTACGAATCACAAACAGATGAGGCTCTGTCACTTCACTCAACATGTACTCTATGCCTGTCATTTTCCTGTATACACAGATCCATTCAAATGAAAAGAAAAACTGAAACCATATAAATTAATCATCTTTAACCCATTAAACCCAAATCCGTCAAAACTTTTCATCAAAAGATGGAACAAAACCAAACTTATCAAAATTACAAAAATTTGCCTTATCTAATCCTTGTCCAAAATAAATATTGGGGGTTAATATTTTCCCCAATATAAGTTTTAAAAAGTGAATCTTATATTTCACAATCATCTGTTGTAGCAAAATATTTTATTTACCACTTCTTTGAATCCATAATTAATAAATTTACAAAAAAAATTAAAAATATCAAAAAAATCAACTCCTCCACTTCAAAGGTCTTTTTTTTCCCCAATCATTTTACCTTACATCGGAACCATAGAGTACAATTCAAATTTACCAATTAAATAAAACTATAATTTAGCTACGGAAGACAATTAGTTAAGCAGAAAAAGGCAAATTAGGAGAAAGGGGATATACATATAAATACATAAACAAATCAGCTATGCAGATATGAACTTTTATGTATATATATCTACTTACAAGAGTTGAGAGTGGTCAAGGGGGTGGATGGAGCGGTGTCGGAGCTGCTCGTTGTTGCACGTGTAGTCGTAGAACGGAGAAAGAGCAAAGTAATCAAACACCAAATTCCGATCTAGTGGGTAAGTGTTAAGCCACAGCTGGTCCCGGAAGCATATGCCGGTCATATCTGTTCCTGGTGGCGGTGGCGCCGCCATAGGTGGTGCTGCGTCGAAATTCGGGTTTCCAGCCGAAGCCGGGTTTGGCGGTACGATCGGCGTCGTTGCCATTGCTTCTACTTTTTAACAGTTGATTTGTTTGAACTACTAATATATTAATAACCTCTCTCGGAAAAAAAATTAAATAAAAAAGAAATATTTTTTTAAAACTAATTTATCACTTCTTTTATTTGATATTAGAAATTATTAATTACAAAATTCAATATTATGCTCTCTTGGTTAAAAATAAAGATATTTGTATGATTATGATTTCCTAATTATGATTACAAGATTTTAATCACATGAAAATACAAGTTATTAAATTAATTTGTATATTTTCGTTATATTTTTGCGTAAATAATTTTTTTTCAAAAAGGATATCCTCCTTTCTAGTGACCCGGCTTGGCTCGACTTGATTATGTGAGGTAAAAAATTTAATTTGTATCAACTATATTAATTTAGCAATGGCATTTTGACTAAAAAAAAATACTTATTTCAATCTACTTAAATCTTAAAACCATAAAAATTCGAAAATCTTAACCATTTTGGTTAATTCTTGATATTAGGGAAAATTGCAGTCACGGTACCAAATATTTCACTTTTTGCATATTTTGCCTAAGCTTTTATTTGTGTCACCCACAGTACCAAACATTTAAATAATTCGCACTCGAAGTCCAAATTGATAAAAACCGCTAGTTGACCAATAATTAAATATCTGACTATTAACCAATTTTCAAAAGGTAAATATGTAATTTTATATTTTTATATGAATTTTTTTTTATAAAAGAATTAAATTAAAATATGAACAGTGGTAGGGTTTTTTTTTTTAAATGTAATTCTTTTATTTTAATTTTTTTCATATGAAAAATGTAAAATTGCGTATTTACCTTTTAAAAATTGATCACTAATTGATCAGACATTTAATTATTGGTCAACTAACGATTTCTGTCAATTTGGATTTTGGGTGCGAATTATTTAAATGTTTGATACCGTGGGTAGCACAAATAAAAGGTTTAGACAAAGTCTGCAAAGAACTTAAAAGTTTGTTACCGTGGCTGCAATTTTCCCTTAATATTATTACAAATCTTGTACTCAAAAAATTATAATAAAAAATTAAATATATAATATAACCATTAATTTACCTGTCAAAAGAAAATAGAAGGCACCTTTGAGGCCTACTAATTACGCGGGGATTCTCTTCCCCCACAGCCTCTAATTAGAGTTTTCCTTTCCTCCACAAACAAAAAATTTGATTCTAACTTTTTTCACCAGATAATTTCAACAGCAATTTTCCGGCAAAATCTCTTCCTGTTTTCTTGTACACAAAAAACAATCTGAGGATTTTTTTTATCCTATGAAAAACATGTATTCATTCGATCAATGCTTAGGATTTTCTTGATCAATCCTCCAAAAGGTTACCTTCTTGATGGAGAAATTTGCATCGGGGCCCCAAATTTATTGAGAATAAGGCTTAGTTTGTTATTGTTATTTTATTTCCATGTTTAGTAATTTTCTGTTCTTCTGATGCAATGTAAGGATATATTACTCATGCAGACAAAGAAATATATAGAGATAACCATTTTTATTCATCAAGATTGTTCCTAGGGCATTCGGGCTTTTGTTCGTTAGAAGAGGATAAGAATTACATGAATGGCTCATCGTGGTCACACGAGGTCCCAATCATTTTCCTCTTCTCAACCACCTCCGTCTCAGAAATTGAAACACGACCCCGTGACAGATAAAACTGATCATAGCACGGTGTCATGCGTTTACCAAACACATATTGGAGGATTCTGGCGAAATGTGACAGTTTTATGGAGCAAGAACCCGATGAACAATTCATTAAGCATATCGGTTGATAGCATGCAGAGAGATCACAATCAGACGTGCAAGATTGATTTCAAACCTTGGCATTTTTGGGCGAAAAAGGGTTACAAGACTTTCGAGGTTGATGGAAACCAATTGGACGCCTATTGGGATCTTCGATCAGCAAAATTTTCCGGCAGCCCAGAACCCTGTAAAGATTTCTATGTCGCATTAGTATCTGATGAAGAAGTTGTGTTACTAATAGGGGATTACAAGAAAAAGGCCTATAAGAGGACAAAATCCAGACCTGCCCTTGTCGATGCAGCTCTGTTTTCTAAAAAAGAACACGTTTTCGCCAAGAAATGTTTCTCCACAAGAGCCAAGTTTGATGACAGGCAAAAGGAGCACGAGATCATAGTAGAGAGTTCGACATCAGGGAACAAGGATCCCGAAATGTGGATTAGCATAGATGGGATTGTACTGATACACATTCGGAATTTGCAGTGGAAATTCAGAGGAAACCAGACCGTGTTAATTGACAAGCAACCGATACAAGTCTTTTGGGACGTACATTCTTGGCTATTTTCTGCCCCGGGCTCCAATCACGGGATGTTCATCTTCAAGCCTGGTACAGCAGAAGCAGATAGTGATAAGGAAGAAAGCAGCCAATGTGATGACAGTGACGGCAGCGACAATAGCTGGTATTACTCTACAAAAAGCTATGTGAAAGCATCACAGTTCTGTCTTTTCCTGTATGCGTGGAAGATCGAGTGAGATAAAATCTAGCCTTCAAAGTCGAAGCCTGCACGAAGAGCATAGTCTATTACATGATTGTATTTGGTCTAATGATCAGAGTAAGTTTAATATTTTGTAAATGAAACAATCATGTTCTTGAAATTACTGCAGAACCACATGCAAATTACAGAAAAGAAAACTTAATGAAACAATCATGTTCTTGAAATTACTGCAGATCACTGAGTATTCGATGTAAGCAACAGAGCAAAAGTGACTCGAGAACAGAAAATAACACTACATAGAATTCAAATAAGGTCTGAATATTCAGTTCTTTTAACTCGATGTCTTCTATGTGATCAAGATGTAATGTGAGTCAACTAGATCTTTGTATCGTGTTAAGTGATTTGTAGTGATGTCCACCCTCTTTACCTTTGTACCGTGCAACCTATCCAACTAGGCACTAGCCAATCATGTACGTGTGTCGATTCTAATAAGAGAAGCACTTGGTGTACAAAAAAAACATACAAACAGCCTACAAATTACACACAATAGTTGGGAGCCATTTTTTTGACAATATTTAATTCACATGGGGGAGAGTATCTGTAATTTGTCCGTACAAAATTTTTATGTACAAACATAATTTTCCTTCTAATAAATCAATGATTTATCAGCGGAACAATAATGCTCTGAATCTTAATTGAATTTCCATATAATTAATTAATTTCACTACCAAATTTTTAAAAACATAAAATAATATTGAACTTTGCTTGGTGTACATAGGGGTGTCCATAACCCTCACATGTGGTTGGGCCCACATTTTTGGGGGCCCCTCCATGTGAGGGTTATGTGCACCTTTATATACAATAATTTTGTACACTTAGCATTTTTTAATAATATTACATTAAACTTCCACCAATGATTACAGAATCGGGAATGACATTAATTGCATCACCTCCTTGAAATTTTGCACAGGAACAACCTGTACAAGCAAATAGAGTTAAATGGAACTATAGCACTAGCAGTTCCTTCCATTAACGAGTGAGAAACTAATGCTTGCAAATATGACACTGCCCTATAATTTTTCCAGCAAGATTCCAGAAGCAAGTTGGAAAATCGAATTAATATTTTAAGATATATGTATTTTACACTTGAAGGCAGCTTGGAACAGCCAGATACTCAAAGAAACAACATTTTTCCTTGAAGACGGGAGTTCATCAGATCTTACGAGTCCCAAGCCGACGGAAAAATGGAGAAACAAAACCTTTCATATAATGCATTTGGCCATCTGGCATTGCAAGATACAAGATACAGAGAGAGTGAAGGACCTGAGAGTCAAGAGGGTAAGCTTCCCGAGAAACAAGATGCGATGATGCAGCCAATATAGGGTCAATTGAGTGCTGAGGAATGGCTGCATGATCCCCTTTTCCACTTATTACAGCGAGAACTCGATGATTGTTTTAGAAATCATGTGTGTGTTTTATTGTCTCAGTTTGCAAATCATAATTGTGGAGTTCAAGACATAGTTCACTCTACAGTTAGCAAGCTCGATAGAATATACAAAGCTAAGGTTCAAGTCGATAGACACCTAAGCCTGCGTGATTTCTACCGTACTCCAGATTATAATTTTTATCTATCTTATTTCTTTCATGTGGGGGATTGTTGTATATTTATACTATAAATATAATATGTGAAAGAAATAATTAATTAAGATAAAGTGTCCAATTGGTAAAAATGTGGAATTTGTGTGGGAGGTCAGGGGTTCGAGCCACGCTTCACGCACTATGTTAAAAAGTCTTTGATTGGGCCTTGGGGCCTTGTGCTCTTGGGCTTTATTGATTCTAATAAAATAATTATTATTTTTAATTATTTTCGGAATTGTTTAGTGGGTCAACTAGCCAGTAAAACATAATTATTTTAACTGTCCAGTATTTACAACCCATTACCATTGGTCATTAAAACTGTAATTAAATACTGGATCATGGGGGTATGCAGTTACTTCTATGTTCTGGCTATATAAACTCACTTCTGGACTTTAGAAAACCACTACAACAAAAACGAAATTGTCTATTCATATATACAGTAAAATATTATACTCAAATTAGTTTTTCATATTTCTGGAGTACACTTGAGAGTTCTGAAAACCTTTTGTGATTGCTGCTCAATTGGTTTATTTGATCGTTGTATCCTGGAGGTGATTGTCCACGGAGGTCGCAGCAGTTATCGACGGGCAATTTCGCTTTAGGACATCGTGCTGTCACGAGACTCGATCTATTGATAAGTTTTTCTGCACTTTACCATTATTTGACAACACCTACTTCCTCTGCCGGTTGGCAAACGAGAAGAACAGTTCCCTGTCAATACTAGAAAAATCAAGAAAGCTTCATCAGTGGACGGAAGGAAACTATTGTGTGTTAAGTAACAGCAGGGCTATGGTGCTATGTGTTTCACCGTGTTGTCTAAAAAAGCCTTCGTTAGAGAGGTCATACATTTATTTACTCCCCGACCATTGCTAGCATGTTTGGCTAAGCTTAAAGTCAGTAAAACTTACTTTTTAAGAACATTTCCGTTTTCGAATATGTTACTTTTTCCTTATAACTAAAAAGATTATAAGGCAAAAGTGATCCAATAAGGTTAAATTTTGACTAATGGGTATTAAGTTTAATGGAATTAAAGTGTAGAAACCGGAAGTTTGTTCTTATAATCTAAATTTAATGTTTTACTCTTTAAGATAAATAACATTTTACTTTTAAAGAATATCTTGAAAATGCTTTAATACTAATCTAGATGATAACATTTGTTACCTTAAATTATAAATTCAATTAAACCTCTGTTTGGTACATGTTAAAATTTTCATTCTCATTTTTCTACTCATTTTCAACCACACATTCTTCAATAAAATAATATTTTCCATCACATCAAAAATGTTTCCTTCGTTTTCAACCACACGTTCTCCACCAATCTACTATTTCAGAATACATTCTTTCAAAATAATGTGACTTAAATACACCCAGAATATAATAATTTAGGATTCATTTAATAAGATATATGATATGTCGACATCTGTATTGGCATTCAACATCAATTGTGCTAGTTTTATGCCTTGGGGAACATAGATATTTTGAGTTAGCGAGACAATCAAACTTGCGGCAAAGTTGCGAGAAATTTTACATTAAAAAAACAAAATCATACTCGTGTAAATTTACATTTGAAAATTTAAATGGGACATGACTTTTTTGATGTAAAATTTCGATTTTTTTATGTCATGCTCCATGTAAAGTCTCATAATAAAATTATGTAAATTATATTGAAAAAGTTGTCGCGCAAAAATAATAAATATTAATAAAATAATTGAAATTTTTTAAAGAAAAGACGAGTTAGTCGATTTTTTCAAGACACGCGTTTGATGTATTTAATTATTTTTATATATGTTCGGACAATTCGATATGTCTATGATTAAGTTTTCGAAATAAGTTTCGAGATGACATAGGCAATTTTTAGATTCGACTAGCGTACAATTGTCAAATTTTTTTTTTTTTTTAAATAGCATGTTCTTGAAATTCTTGAAATACTAGTTTTGAATGACCTATTTTGACGAGCTATAACATTTGTTTCGATTAGCCGTTTCGTGTGTCATTAACGACGTATAAAACTTGATACATGAGATTCGGCAGTTAATGAATAGATTCCCGAAGATTGATGTAAGACATGAAAGTCGTATATTTAACTCAGTTGCACATTGTCTGGGTATTTCCACTTGTACATCAAGTGGCTACACCCCTCTCACATGGGAAGTGAGATCCATTGTATAAATTTTTTTTTATTTGAGCAGGTCTCATCCCCATGTGAGGGGGTATACACCCCGATGTAAAATGTGATGTACCCCAAGCATTGCTCACATTGTCTAGCTAGGAATTCGTGACATCTCAATGACTTGGTAGTGCGGAGGAATGATCCTCCGGAATTTGTTTCACACATTATTGAGCATGATGCATTGATGTAACTTTCCTAAAGTTGTTTTAATGAAATGTGCTTTGTTTATCTAAAAAAAAAATGCTATTTAAAAATGCAACGTTTCGACTTCATTTGACTTCTCGTGATGACTTTGAAAATTGAAAACAAAAAATTAATGTCCAAAGTTGGAGGTCACGCAACCCATGCCAGTATGGGACCTCCTTTTACGTACCAATTGGCCGCACTCCATGTGTTGAATGTGCAAGAGAATTTATAAAGCTTGTCTAAGAAAAGTCAACCCGTTTTACACCTCAACTCGACTCGAACATATTATTGGCCCTACTAAAGGAAATGTTTACACTTGCAGTTGGAAATGAATTCCATTCGTGGCTATATTATACATAGTATCCTGTAGACCTTTCCAAAAACATTTCTTCCGGTTAAATTCATTAATAACCACCTAGCTTTAAAATTAGAATTATCATGGTCAGCGTTTTTCATTTTGTCTTTTACAATAATGAAAGACAAACACACATTTAGTGCTATCATAACCACTCAATTTGATTTTATTTCACCGTGACCATCCAATTTTAACGTTTCACCATGCTATATAATTGCATATTAACATTTCATCATGACCATCCAATTTCTTTTCACAATTTTCGCTAATTTTAAAAGGGGTAAAATGATAACTTTGCATAACATATATAAAATAAATTAAAAAACAAAAAAGTCAAAGTCAAAGTTTTTTTTAATGTTTTTTTTAAAATAAATTTTTATTTTATTTTAAAAACATCCTTTTAACTTTTTATTTTATTTTATTTTTCTAAGTAACAATTTTTTTTAAAAAAATTAAGTTTTTATTATATTTTAAAAACGTTTTTTAAATAAGTTTTTATTTTATTTTGTTTGTTTATTTTAGTTTTTAAAAGTTTATTTTATATATATAATGCAAAATTATATTTCTACCCCTTCTAAAATTAATGAAAATGGTGAAAAGAAATTTGATAGTCATGGTGAAATATTATATGAAATCGAATGATCATGATGAAACGTTATATGAAATTAGATGATCACGGTAAAATAAAAATCAAATCGAGTGACAATAGTGATACAGAATATAAAGTTGGATGATCATTGATATATTTAACACATTTCTTGAAATTGAACTAGACTCGTACCATTTCTTGATAGAAAACGAGTAATTATATGTTATGAATTTCACATGATCTAGAATCAATAATATACACAAGAAAATAATATCGTGACTTGAATTGAATTTTGATTGTTCGCTCATGACACGCGTAGATTATCCAAAAAAGAACAAAATTAGCACATATAACATATTTGGGCTTTATTAATTTCAAAAATGCAATTTTCTCTATTTTCCAATCACACATTTTCAAATAAAATAGTGTTGCATGTAAATCTAATTTTTTTTTCTTCTTTTTTAACCATACGTTTTTCAAAAAATCACTAAATTCAATTTCCCCCAAAACTAATTATAATGGAGCTCAAACATGTGCTTAATATAAATTCCATCATCATAGTTTGGTTTGGAACTCAAACATGGACTTAATATAAATTCAAACGTCATGCTTTGTCTTTGGTTAATTATATTCCCACTACAATTTTTGTATATTGCACCACATTTTAATCATAATGAAAGTCACAACATTTGCTTATTATCATATTTACGTCCTCAACTATTTGTCATCGCATTATTATTCTTAATCTTCAATTAATTAGCCACCTTATTACTGATTATGTCCAAATATTTTTCCAGTGTACTTTGAAATGGGAAGCAAATATTTGAATGGTAAATTAGTCTTTCTTGGCCTCCTAACAATTTTTTGAATGGAAATCATCATCATAAATAAAATATGTTAATTAATAAATATTTGAAAATTATAACGCGACAAAAAAAAAGTCACACATTACATATATATCAAATAGCTATTCAACATTTGATTGACATTGTTTGTCAATCATAAATATGATACAAATAGGAAGACAATGGATTGAATTGAGTCGACTTGACCTTAGTCATTCGAGCTCGGCTTATGCTTAAATGTAGACTCGACTTGGCTTGTTAGCTCGTGGGTTGAGTTGAGTTGTTCACAAGTTCAGAATGATAAAGTTCGACTAGTGAAAAAAAATATATACTCGATTTAATCGATGACCTGTCTCAAAATAAATTCAAATAACTCATAATTCAAGTTGAAACGAGCCAAGAAGCTGTCTCCCGTATAACACTTGGGCGCGTACAATGAGAAAAGATTTGGAAATTTACCCTAAAAATTATTCATAGTTTTTGACAAGAAAATCCTTCTCTTTCCAGCCCTATCCCTCTCTCTATCCGTGCTGTGAGATTTACTCGTGTTGGCAGAAAGATACCAAAAAGTAAGTTCGATCCCAGTTCCTAGACTACAGCGCCTCACTCTACTGCGTTTTTTCATCATCAACACAGATTTCTCTCTCACAAACATAGAAGCCAATGTTTTGATAAAAAATAAATCCTACTTTTGCTTAAAGTAACGATGAATTAGAAAACCTTAATCAAAATAAAGAAATGTTTTAATTTTTTCTGGAAAATAAGGAAAAATAAATAAAAATATTCACATCCAGAATTTCTTTTACCAGATCTATTTTTCGACCCTTCTATCCTAGTTTCTGTTTTCTTGTAGTTTTGGATTTCTGAATCTATTCCGTTCTCCAAGTTTCTTGCTTTTTATGATTTTATACATATGGGTTTTGTGTTTGTTTATGATTCAATTTTTTTCGATATTTCTTCTGTATGTTTCTGCTATTTGTAGTTGCATTTCTTGGTTTTGAGAAGGGTTTATTTGCCCTTAAAAAAAATAAAATCCCGTGGTTCTGTATGAGATGGGGAGTACCGTAGAGCCCATTAACAAGGGCATTGATGCGTCAGTGGGTGGGTTGGTTTGGGTCCGGAGGCGAAACGGGTCTTGGTGGCCGGGCCGGATTCTCAGCCCCGATGAGTTGCCGGAGAGCTCCCTGCTTTCGCCGAGATCAGGGACTCCTGTAAAGCTCCTTGGAAGAGAAGATGCAAGCGTGTAAGTGGCTCTCTCTTTTTACCTTGAATTTTCATTGATTTTATAGTGCAGTGACTGTGCTGTGAAGAAAATTATTTTTATTGTATTAAGAAATTCTTCGACCAATTCTTGTTTGTTGGGTGGTTTTTGCAAGTGATTTATAAATTGGTTGTAGAATTTTCTCTAGGTTTTTCTTTACCATTTTTTACCTTGAAAGTTAGAATCATTATTAATTTGCTGCATAAACCTCTTGGTGTTGTGCAAAGGTGAAATCTCTATTGTGTTATTCAGCAAGCGTGTTTGGCTAAGCTTAAGAGAAAATATTAAAGTTTATTTTGGTCTGGATATCTTATTTTTTTTCTTGCTTTTAAGTATAAAGTCCTACTTATTTTTTTAAAAAAAAATAACTCTTCCCTTGTGAAATTAAGCAACCTACTTGTCATCATTTTAAGCAATCAAAAAGCTTAGCCCTAAACATGCTCATAGTCATTATGAAATTTTTAGTTATGTCTTAGAATTGCCCATTAGGGTTGGACATGGTCTGATTCGAAATTTAGTTCGAATTTATTTATAGAACCGTTCTGGTTTGGTTTCATTCGATTTAGTTCTTGGTTTTCGTACAATAATTAAACTTTTTAATATTTACAACAACACTATATTAATTCAACTAATGACATATTCAATCTTAAGTTTTGCAAAATAACGTAGATCAATCCCGTGTTATTTTTTGCGCCTCTTTTTGTTGAGTGCTTAATAGACTTGACCGATCAATCATAGGAAGGGAAGATAGGAGCTCGCAATAATGAAGATAAGGGCACCGAGCTTCCAATTCGATTTCTCCAAAACGGCAGAAATGACACTATGGTAGAATAAGAGATTTGGGTAAAATTTAGGTCAATTTGATTTAGTCTGGCTTCAGTTGGAAATTAGAAATATGAAAATTATATTTTGAGTTTAGGCTAAATTAATTAGTTAGCAAGTTTGTTTAGAAAAAAAATTAAAATAATATGGCTTATTTAGAATAAAAAAATTAGGGAGATTCGATTCTTATTTGCTTATTCGATTTTTGGTCTAGAATCGAGAACTTAACTGAACCTTTCAGTTCTCAACTCAAATACCCGTTGGGGTATTTAACTTAAGAAGAATAGCTCGGTTCGGTTCGATATTTTTGTCCAGCCCTATTACCTCTTATGGCTTTTCCAACAATTGATTTAGTTGTTAAGAAAATTTGGATGCTTAGGATCATGTTTTCCACTAGAAATATGACATTTGTGTCCATCATAGATTGAAAAGAGGATTATGTCTGTTCCATATTTTTATGTTTCTTTTGAGAAATGGATTACACAAATGCTTGTGAAGCTCAGTTTAATGGCAGTATTCTTTGTTGTATTGCAATATCTATTTTGCTTCAAGTTTGACGTGAGACATTGGCCTTACAAGGACAAGTTAATATGTTATATTGCATAACTATACCTTAAAATATGTTCCCTAGGAGTCAGTAATTACATTTAGTTTTGTTTATTTGTTGTTGGTGTTCCCAGATGCATTATTGGTTTATTTTCCCTTTCAATATTTGTATCTTTGGGGACTGAATCTGAAGGGGTTGTTTCTTTTCTCAAATATTGACCTCTTTCTTTACTTTTAAGATTATCGATTTATCCTTCTTACAATATATTAAATTCGTTTCATTGCTTTTTACTGATAATAAAAGATTGGAAAATTCTTGCCAATCTGATTTCAGGGATTGGTATAATCTTGAGAAGTCAAAACGAGTGAAAGCTTTTCGATGTGGTGAGTATGATGAATGCATTGAGAAAGCTAAAGCTAGTGCATCTAACTCCTCTAAGAAGGCAGTGAAATATGCTCGCAGAGAAGATGCCATTCTTCACGCGCTTGAGCTTGAAAGTTCTCGTCTTGGAAAAAACCGTTCAGATTTCATGTCAGGAAGGGATAAGCAAGGTGGGGAGGATCATGTTGTTGATCAGTCACCTACTTCATTCAATCCTAGCGAAGAAACGGATGTTATTGATGAAGATTTAAGTTGTTCTGAAGATAATTCAGATTCAGCACAGGAATTATCGCAGTCTGGGGTATCATTTGAGAACCTGAGCTATTTAGATACAAATAAGGATCAATGTAGACGACGAAGAACCCCAAATGATTCGGAGGATGATGGAACTGAAGGAATAAAGCGAATGAGAGGGCTTGAGGATTTGGGAATGGGGGTTGTGTCATCATTGAAGCGGAAGCGATCGCAGACGGCACATGTTCACGAGTTCTTGAAAAGGAAAAATCGTCATCGTACTTTGTCAAAGGTTTTGGAGAATACGACGATGGTGTCTGTTCCTATTGTGTCTGAACAACTTGCCAGTCCAACCAGATTATCTCTCCCAGGAGCATCAGACAGTAAGGTTTCTGAATTAGTATCAAATGAATCAAAGAAAAATAATTCAATGGCAATTAATAAAAACTTAGAAAGCGCTGGAGTTTCTTGTGAGAATGGGTCAACTAATCCACCCAGGCATGATAGCGATGGTTCCGTGGTTAAATCCAAACAGGAGAATGAAATTTCCAGTGAGCTGGGGTTGCTTGACGGTGATTTATTTGAAACACTGTTCGATGTTCCCCTTGTTGTGGAAGAAAAGCACTATGCAGGTATTATTGATTGAACACTTGGGTGCTTATGTTTGAACTATTATTTTTGTTACCTGTTTGTACTGTTAATTCTGCAGTGCATATCTATCCGAATATGAAATTATATATTTGTTACAACTATCAATCGAACATTGAGGAATGTTATATGTGTTTGAGTTCACATCCAGGAATCCTGGCTGCGGTTACTGATTTTCAATGTATGAAAATTGTAAAAATACTGCCATTAGGTAATTCTAGTTTTCACAAATTGGGGTGATTTAGTGTGTCTGTAGTGTTCTTGTCTATAAATGATGTTTCTTCTGTACATTACGATGCTAATGTTTCAATTACCATGTATAAAAGTTTAAATAGTGTTTGAAGGGAATTTACTTTGTAGTTTTACTACCGTCTACCAAAAGAGTAGGCATAGATAGATGATACGATGCCATTATGTATTCCCCTTTTTTTTTTTTTTTTGTGTTACCGTTTTATAATTTTCAGCCATTTACAGTCATTGCACACGGCTTATTATTTTATAAATTTTTGCTCTCTTTTCCGCGTGAATTGTTTACTAATATAGAAAGACTGTGACATTCTTCTTCAAGAGTTGTTTCATAGGCCCGATCTGCCTTCTTCTCGTGATTAGTCACTTGGCTTATGATTCCAATGCTAATATGTTATCTTCTTCGAACAGGCTTATCCTCGAGCATTTCCTGTGCATCGATTGGTGCCGGAGCACAACCTAGCCAAAGCAGTCTTGTTGAAACTTTATCTCTTGGAAACGAAGAGTTTAATGAGTCTGCCTCTACCTCTTCAGGTGCTGCTGATATTCATAATATAAGCCAGAGGACAGATCAAAGTACTTCAGAGTGGCAGTTGAAAGGGAAGAGGAATGCTAGGTCTAGAAAAGTGGATGCGAACTACGGATCTGTGGCTTGTGTAGCGGGTCGGAATGTTGATTTAAACTGTGTTGGAGTATCCCTCCCGTCGGACGACCATGGTTATAGTTTAAAGTCGAGAACCATTGCAGAAATTCAGATTGATGAGTTCCCTGGTTGGAGCAGGAATGTTCCTCACACAGCATCTGAACTGCCTGTTCCTCAGAGGGTACTACCATGTCGGCAGTCTCGTTTTACAGTTAACCCGAAGTATGACTCATCAGAATTTTCTCTTAGACATCATAATGCGGGTTCTGTCTTGTATGATGTTACATTGGCGGTGAATGCTAGCTATCGTCCTCAGCATGTTCCGTATATCTCTCTCATGAGCAAGTTAAATGGTCGACCCATCATCGGCCATCCACTTATGATCGAGGTTTTAGACGATGGCTTTTGTGATTATTTGATTAGTGGGTCTGAGTGCTATAGCAACAGTTCAGAGTTAGACGGTGATCAGGGTGCAACAATATCGAGTTCAGGTGGGAGGGTTTCAACCAAGCATCTTGTGTTGCAGCCGAGCATCTCACCCAAAATGCAAAAATCAAGGAGGAATGGACTCTTGTTGAAAAAGATTAGGAAATTGTCTTCACTAACATGTTCCCGAAAACAAAGTGAAGTAGAAAAGAAACTGGTGGTTGAAAAACTTCGTGGCCCAGCCGTAGCTTGTGTTCCCTTAAACGTCGTTTTCAGTAGGATCAATGCAGCCTTGGGACCAGCACCCCGTCTTGCTTCTACAAGCAAAATATGAAGTTCGTTTTCAGTATCGAAGAGTTGTGCACTGGTGGAAAATTATCTTTTATGTAGGCAGCCTGGTTTTTCAGCCGATTTACCGGCACTGTAAATTCTGACTGAAGTTAGAAATCTTCTCTACAAGAATTATGCTGTGATATTTCAATTTCATGATAGAATCGCAAGAGTTCTTTGAAAGTAGCTGCTTTGGTAGTGTATATACTGTAACATTAGTTGAGCATAAGCATCAATGAATTAAACATGCTAGAAATAAACCAACCAAAGTGGTCCCCAAAAAAAAAAAAAAAAAAAAAAAATATGATTTTTTTGTATATTTTGTAACCTTAGTGGTGTTTGTTTTGTGCATATACTTTTAATTAATTGAAGGTTTTGTCCAAAGTGGTGTTTGTTTTGTGCATATGTTGTAACCAATTTACTCTTTATTTATTGTTTAAATCAAACAAAGGATAAAATTGTCATTTTAATCAAAATTTAACTTTTGAACGATCAAAGTGACCGTCACAAAAGTATATTAGCATTTGAAAGATTTGAATTTCGGGAGTTAAAAATCAAATTATCAAGATCCTATCGTTGCAACATTCAAATGTTTAAAATTTTATGGTACTACTACCAGAATAATTTCAATAGAGTTTGGACAAAATTGTCCATACAATGATCGTTAATCATCCAACTTTTAATAGTTTAAAGATAAAGATCAAATTAAAGATTAGGCTGATTAAAATTTTTATTAGTTTTATTGAAAGATGTATTTAGAAAATAATTGTTTGTATTAAAAAACTCTAAAAATGTAGAAAAAAAAAGGCTAAATACGTGGGCAATTTCGGTAATTGACATTTCATCACCTTACTAGGGTTTTAAAGCCTTGAACTAATTGCATTTCCTCTCAAGCCGTCAGAACGAAACCCTAAAGCTCCATCTTTTCTTCTCTTAGGTAAATGTACTAATTTTTTTCTAGCAAACTTCACATTGCACATATATCTACATGTTGATATGCTGTGTTGGATTTTTTTTTTCAGGGCAATTTAACGGTGTGGTGAAAATGGCGACAGTGCCAGGACAGTTGATTTGGGAGATCGTGAAGAAAAACAACTCCTTTTTGGTGAAGGAGTTTGGAAATGGAACTGCCGGTGTCGTTTTCAGCAAGGAGCCAAACAATCTCTACAATCTCCACTCGTATAAGCACTCTGGTTACTATACTTGATTCCTTCTTATTTTTCATTAATGCCCTTTTACAGTTCTGAAATCGCGCTGTTTTCTGTTGAATTATTGGTTGAAATTGTGATTTTAGATCTGTGTGCAGTTTGTATTCTTTGTAAATCCATGGAATTTTATACTCGTTTTGGTTCTTTTTTTTTTTTGCTTATACTTGTTTTTAACAAATGAAATTGCATTACATGTGTAAATGTCTGTTAAAAAGGTTATTACATATGAATTGCTGTTCTACAAGTGTATGTAATGGTGTGACGTTCCTTTGTTAAATAAACCGTTAGAAACTGAATTGTTTATTGTGTAAAATTACAATTTTTACGGGGCAATGTTGGCGAGGAAGAAAATATCTATCTGGGTTCTGTTTAATTATGTAGGAAATGTGGTAAGGGAAGTCATTTTTACTTTTCTTACATTGTTGCCTTTTATTGCAGGACCTATTTTAACGTTTTTATCTTGTGTGTTAGTTAATACTTTTTTAATTAGCATTCTTTCTAGGAAAAAAATTCAGGAAAAAAATGAATTGAGGTAATTGGAATAGCTATTCATCCGAAATATTTGGTCCATTCTAATGACTTTTGTTGAAAATGAACTAGATAGATATAATAAAGAATCATCCTTTTTTTGTTCCATTAAAATTACAATATTTGTTCTGATACACATGCTGAAAAATCATTGTGCATAATAATGAATGTTCTTCTGTTACGTAGGGTTGGCAAATAAGAAGACTGTTACCATTCAACCAGGCAAGGATCAGTCAGTGTTGCTCGCAACAACAAAGACCAAGAAACAGAACAAGCCTGCCAGTTTGTTAAACAAGTCCGTCATGAAGAAAGAGTTTAGCCGTATGGCGAAGGCTGTTTCAAACCAGGTATCTAATCTTTACCTAGGTCATTTGTTAGCTAGTTCACTCATCTGCCTTAGTAGCTGCTATATTTTTTATTTTCAACCAGGAACTGGCATGAGAATTTGACTTTATGAATGATCAATTTGTTCTTAACACGTGAATTCCAAGCATTAGGTTCTTAATCCTTAAAAATTAACTCCATAGTTGTTCGTCTTTTTTTCGGGATATGCTCTATTCTATTAAATTGAACATTTTAAGCCTGTGCATAATGAACTCACCCTCTTCACTATCTAATACAATAAATTGTACTTGCGGGATGCAAGTATGGATTGTCAATCCCTCCTCCCTTGTACAAAATATAGCCTGTACCCACCCCTCCTTTTTTATTTGACAATATTGATGCATCTGATCCGGTTATTTTTACATCGTTTGTGATATTTAACTATTCCAAGTGATTGATTTGTTACCTATTCATGCATTTTTATACAATGATAATTGTATTACTTGAGAGTGATGGGTGACTGTAACTTTGTTAAATGTAGGTTGCTGATAACTATTACAGGCCTGATCTGAAGAAAGCAGCTCTTGCAAGGTTGAGTGTTGTGAACAGAAGCCTTAAGGTTGTCAAATCAGGTCCTAAGAAGAAGAACAGGCAGGCTGTTAAGATCCCTGGTAGAAAGTAAAGCAGCCAACGAGTTATCTTGAACTGCTATTTCTTTTGTTGCCATGCTCTTTCTTATGCAGACACTAGAGTACCAGAAGTTTTTGCTACTTCCAATTTTTTTGAACCATCTTAGCCCCTGTTTGTCAACCATTAATCTAAAACTGTTTACTACAATAGGATTCTCCACACATTCACCCAACAAAACATTCTACATACAAATCAATAAACTTACTTTAAATTTTAACCAAACATTCTCCAAGAAATACTATTCAAAATTCCATCATTCTTCCAATAATGGGAGACAAACAAGCTCTTAGGCTTAAAGTGATGATGATTTCTAAATTTTGGACCAAAATAGATATTGATTTCCTGTGTGCATGTTTTTCTTTTACGTTTGCTTGTGGTTCCTTTGAGATCAAACACGTTACAGATGGATTCTACGTATCAGTAATGTAGGAAAGTAAAAAATAAGGAAAATGCTAAGTGTACATAATAAATGTACATAATGGATGACATAATGTGATGTGGCAATCATCATGTGGTTGATGTGAAATGTCAAATTATGAATCAAAGATTTTGATCAATGCCACTTTGGATTATGTAGACCATTATGTAAGTCATTATGTACATGTAGCATCACTCAAAAAATAAAGTGTAAAGCTACTTGTATAGGCTGGTTGTCACTTGGTTTACAGAATTTTGTACGTTACAATTTACATAATGATTTATTAAATGATGTGGCGAGATTTAATTGGATCAAAATTTCATCAATCAAATAACTTTTTTATATACATTTTGATGCCTTGTCATTATGTAAAATATCATGTAAATAGTTTTGTACATAGAATTATCCTTTTATCTCAAAGTTACACCTTGAAGGCGAATCTTGAACCAAGTGGTAAACTATCCCTACAAGTTGCTTTGCCCAAAAATAAACCATACCCCTCCCACGCCAGCAGCCATTGAGGGTGCAACAAGAACACCATTTCAATTTTGGAGGCACAAGAAGGCTTTGCATCATCATAGTACTTTGAGCGAGCATAAGATTTTAAGTAGTCTCTGCAATGTTTACTTGTAAGCTAACAACAAAGGCTAGGGTATGAAATCTCACAGGAAGAATCCAAACCTCACTTTTATGCTGAGTTTTAATGCATTCTCAGGAAATACATATTTTTAAATTCAAATCCATATCAAGGTGTGTCGTCATATCCAAATATAAGTCAAAAGTTCATTCCTCTAATCAAATATAAAACATCCATGAAATAATTTTGAAAGAAAAAGAATCTTTTTTTTTTTTTTTTTTTTTTATAATTGTGAGGCCGAGACTGTTGTGTGCCTTATGGTATTACGTTCTATTAATACACAGAGCTTGCCTCCAATCAATCTCTCTTCTATCCTCGGAAGGAAATTGGTTCCTTCTTTTGCTTGTTTGAACAATTAAAATAGCGATAAAGACAGAAGAACTGATACTTGTTTGATTCCAAGTATGTGGCGTTCTAAAAGATTGTGAGTCCTTGCATATAGGATTTTAAGGAAATATTCTTTTATATTTTTCAATAGCATGAAAGGGACGAAAGAAAGATTATGTTGTTTCTTAAACAATTTCTCATCTCTAGTGGAGTTCTCGGTAGGATTCAAACTGTCTTGTCATATAAAAAAGAATAGATCTTGTAATTCTTTAATCAAGCCTTAGTCCTTTCAATTCTTTAATCATGCCTACAATTATCAGTTCTGCAAAGAGCAAGAGGAATCAGTTGTCCTGAATACAGCCATCCATAATTTTTACAAATTTACCACTTTATGATACCAGTAAAGCTATTGTACAGGGCTCTGTACAAACAGTTTACATAACACCTGTATGACATTTTATTTGGAAAAAACTTGTACATAATATTTTACCAAATATTTTACCTAATTGACACATAGCCAGCAGTATAAATTCTGTTTTCAACACTTTTTCTCGTAGACTGAAATTATTAATTTTTTTTCAAAATTCACACGTATACAATTTACATAAACGAGAGATGGAAAGACTTGAACCAATCAACGTCCTCTGATACCACGTTAACCTCCCTACTTAAAAATCTAAGCTATTAGCTATTAGCGAGAATTAACCGATTCTGGGAGCAAGTTCAACGCACAGTGGTGGAAGGAGGTGGAAATATAAAATCTATTATTTTTAATGACATTTTTATTTCAATACTATTGTATTTCGCGTTTTTAAAAGACCATTAATAATGCAATTTCCAACTACTACTAGTAAATGTATGACGTGTAATCTCTAGAAGAGTTTTCTGTTTTCTTCTAAGGTACGACGAGCAATCTCTATTATTCGTTTTGCAAATAAGAGTTAAGTCACACCTTGAAAAATATAAATGAAAAAGCAAATAAAATCCATTGCTTGCTACAAAGAAATCTTTTATTACTTGAAATTTATGCTTCCAAATTATTTCACAATACCATAAACAATAAATGTTCAAACAATTATAGACTTCCATATATCTTATGTATAAAAAGAAGCAAATACAAGCATCAAGAAGCTGAAACCAATCGAACCTAAACTAACCTATAAAGTTACATGTAACAACTCCCCCGTGTACATATAGAATCTTGGACGACGGAAGAATTCTGCTCGTAGATCAGCCCCAGATCGATGAACGCATATCTCAGTCATTATAAGGCGCAACTGTGAAACGAGCAGCTTCTGGTGTGCGTGCATACAGGCATTTTTTATAAATAGCTTATACACAACCTTGGTCTGTCAT
Organism: Fraxinus excelsior; assembly: GCA_019097785.1. Classification (NCBI taxonomy): domain Eukaryota; kingdom Viridiplantae; phylum Streptophyta; class Magnoliopsida; order Lamiales; family Oleaceae; genus Fraxinus; species Fraxinus excelsior. Next base: position 1,192,222 of record CM032629.1, on the reverse strand, counting down.
ACTGCTGGCAATTGTTATAAACGAAGAAATGACTGCCCCATGTACCAAGGCCCTGAAAACCAGATAATGGAAGAAAATTAGAGCACTGAGATCTTTACAAAGGGAAACAATGTCTATACAGAAATTTCCAACTGATAGTAATGAAAGTAAAATCTTCTAATTTCTGGCATCATCTTCATTTTATTTACACCTATTTCGGTCGTCTATGCGAGTTTTTCAGATACCTCGAAAATCTTCAACCACATTACAAGTTGTCCTTAAAATAAAACTCCGGCCAGCTTTTGAGTATATTTGATGTTCTTCCTTCATCAGCCATTGACATATTCCCTTCACTCCAGCCTTTCCGAAGCCCTAAACCCCCATCACTGTCACAGGAGAACTCTAGCATCTTTTCACAAGTATTCAAAAACTATTGCAGAAGTATTTCTTCTCCATTGCTTTAAACGCCGGTCGAAAATAGGGGAAGGGCATGGAATCTAAGTTTTCTTTTGCCCATTTTATACTCTGCTATTTTTTCCATGACCACAAATGCACTCGGGTACTTATTAAGGCGAAAAGAATAAATGTGTCTCATCTTTCCACCTGTCCTTTATTTCTTTCATTCCTTTCTATTTTTTCTTTAGGACTTTTTATATTCCTACGATAGAATGGAGATAGTGATGTATCTGTATCTATAACTATTCACCAGTACATCAGCTTCGCTTCGTGCAATGGCCAAACTATGTAATAAGCTATTCTACATCAGTTTCTTAATTACCTGAACAAACACATATTTATCTCCTTGTTTTCTTCATTTCGATTTTGTCTACGTTTCTTCTATTGTTATTTTTTGTAATACGGGAGACAATAGTATTAGTAGATGATCCAAATGAGTATCAGCATAATGAACAAAGCTAATATTTGCAAAACCTTCTAAGGTAACAAGATGCAAGAAATCTGCTAATTCATACAATTACAAACTCTCATCAACTAAATCATATTGTATAGGGTTTAGACTTACTCAGGGCTCTCTTTCTGATAGCCAAAATCTGTTGCAGCTTTAAGTGCTTTTTGATAGGTCTGCTTCATTGCTTCCTGCCATTACAAATAAAATGGAATATGACATCATCTTTGCATGCAAGAAATCCGAATCTTGAAAATGAGAACAAAAACTCGAACACAATGACAATTAACTACACGTTTGGCTAAGATTAAAAGATTTACTTACAAGCAAGTAAATTATTCATTTTGTTTGTCAAAGTTAGTTTGAAAGTAAATCCAGCCTTCTTGACATAAAAGGTAACTTTTTCAGTAAGATAACTAACCTACACAAACAGTTTTGGGAACAAGAAGTAAATGTAAGTCACCAATTCAGTTTGGAGTAGAACACAACCAATAGGACTTTTACAATAGCTTATTGCTACTTTTAATTGCAGCCCGCATCACTTGCACTTGCTGATGACTGAAACAGACGGAAAATCTAAAACTAAATATGAGCACTAGAGAAAGGCCCTCTCACCTGTAGTTTAGATTCAAAATCTTCAGGAGACCAGTTCAAATTACACTCTTTTAATTCAAGTTCACCAGCTACAACCTGTAACAAATGACTAAAAATATTTAAGCACATTGTTTTCAAAGAAAAACGGAGGAAAAACAAGCCACAAGAACATTGGATTTTTGAAGGAAACTGAATAGAAAGCTTTAGCCTGTAGATTGCTCAACAATATGTTTATCTTTCATTTAGCATGCCCTTTAATCTTACATGTATGTCATATTCTTGAATGGTATAATATCAATGCCTAAAAAGATCAGACAACATTCATTCAAACTCAATTCCTTGATACAAATCAATGTTCCATATTAACTTTATTAATTTTCTAATACAAAATTTTAAGAAAGTAGAGACAGTTACATGCCCCCTCTATCACAAAGAGGGTCGAAGAGGCACACTAAATACCATCTGCACCCATTTTTAATCGTGACCTAAATTTGCAACCCTTGACAGTCAAATGAGAAATTTAATATGGTTCACACGGAATATATTGTATTTATTTGAAGGGTATAAGGGCATCTTGTGGCCGTAATATTTTGGGAATAACAGAAACAGAAACCTATGCAGTTATTGGGATGTTATCATTTTTGCTAGGTTAATTTTTGCAAAATATCAATAGGCAAAAAATATAATTTGAGAAGAGAAGCCTCTTTGACTTGAAACAATCCAAGCAAGGGAAAAAATCTTAGAATACATATCGGTCATCCAAGGAGTATTTAGCCTTGCAAGGTGGTCCTTGTTGATTCACATGAAATATATCCTCAGGAAAAATGTAATAGAGAAAAAGAAAAAGAAATAAAAAATGATAATTTCAATTATAGCATAAAACAATTACCAAAAGGTTAACTATAAATTGCAAGCCAAAATTTCAACATCACGAATCTGAATGAACATAAATCAAGGAAAGGAAAATGGTTTCTATATCCTCGTCTAATATCAAAACTCCACCATCCTTGAAGAATTTAAGAAATACCCAAAGAAAACGGTAAAAGAAAATTGAATGTCAATGTTAGGATCAATATATCCTATGATAGTATTTCTTTATCAAGTATCTTGCTATTGTGAAAGAAAGTAAAAAAATAAATCATACCCCTCCCACACCAGCAGCCATAGAGGGAGCAACAAGAACATTTGCCCTCCTCAGAACATCAACTGCTTCAGGGGTACAGGGCATATTTGATCCTGAAAGAAATATAACTGCTGTTAGTTGCAGTAATAAGACAATGACACGTGCTTCTAACAGGGAAGGTGATATATAAGAATAAAAATAATATTACAACAAAATAAACACAGTCCTGGACATTACCTTCTACAAGTATACGACAACCTGAGTTTACCAAATTGATGGCATCGGATTGGTCAATTTCATTTTGGGAGGCACAAGGAAATGCGACATCACACCTTTCGCTCCAAGGCTTTGCATCATCATAGTACTTCGAGCGAGCATAAGTTTTTGAGTAATCTCTGTAAATGTTACTTATAAGCTGACAACCAAAGGCTGAGGTATCAAATCTCACAGGAAGAATACAAACCTCAGACTTCTATGCTGAGCCTTAATGTCTCTCAAGAAAGATATTTTCATAAAATCAAATCCATCCTCATCCACCAAATAACCCTTCGAATCTGCAAGAAATATACGAATACTTAGAAAATCATATGAAATTGAGAGCAAAATACTTGAATTCTCTGCGATCTCATATAAGTCATATGAAAGCAACAATAGCAAAGATAACAATTCATGCACAATATTGCAAGTTATAACTTTAAAATCCATCGTTCAGGCATACAAATACAAGTTGACTTTACAATCTAACCATCCACGTATTTCTAGTTCCATCATACTTCGGTAGTTTGCTTGAGTTTATTTCAAGAGAAAATATGTTATGAGAAAGAGTAATGCTATTTATCATCAAGATGATGAAACATCGCTATTTCAATCCATTATCCCTCACATTTCTCTCTCTCCCTCACATCTCTCTCTCATAATTGAACTGCCTAATCCTATTATTCCACATAGACTGCCATATCACCGATGTTACATCATCATAATGATAAATAGCATTATTTTATGAGAAATACTTATTCACCTGAAACAGTGATGGGAAGAGCACCATAAGCAATAAGCTTCTCGAGGACATGCATCGCTATCTTTCCAGAACCACTAACTATACATCTGGATTAAGAAAATATAATTGTGTCTTACTCAAAGTTCATTCCTCTAATCAAATATAAAACATCCATAAAATAGTTCTTGAAAGAAAAATAAAAGAAACTTTTAATTGTGAGGTCGAAGATTGTTGTGCCTTTCTCCATTACATTCTATTAATACACAGCTTACCTCCAATGAATTTAACCTTAACTGAAACCAATCTCTCCTCTATTCCCAGAAGGAAATTGTTTACATTTTTTTTGCTGCTTTAAACAATTAAAAATAGTGATAAAGAAGAATGGTAACCGCCGAAAGGGAAATTCTGTTAATGATATAGACTAAGTTCTCATTGATTTGATATTAAAAAGGTAAGAGTGTCAAACCTTAGTCCTTTCAATTCCTTATTCATGTCTGCAAGTATCAGTTGTGCAAAGAAAACCTGCAAAGAGCAAGAGGAATCAGTTGGCATGAACCATAAGGGGCCACAAGAAAGACAGTTACCACTATATGATACACAAACAGATATACAAGAAAAAGAGTTGCAGAGTAATAAATTGTTACAGGAACACATATAAAGAGAAGCAGAGAGAAGAAAGGTAGTTATAGAAAGAAATTAAGTCACCAATCCATAGCCAGTAGCCTCTGTCCGAAGGCTGGAGCCAGACCAGTTCACTCTCGGCCCTGTAAAACTTCCCTGCATAAGTCAGGCGTGATTATGAATTCTACTAAAATGAAAACTAGGATTTATCATCGTCATAGTATACTGAGAGGACTGCATGGAACATTCATAATTAAATATCACAAAAACACTACTTATGTTTGAGTATACCAAAAATTGTACGTTATGAAACTTAAAGAATATGTATAATCCTATCCATAATATATGCACATGCTATGTTTAAATTGCAAAACCACCAGCGTCAACATAAGAGCTTAAATAACTTTTACTAGAACTTCAGATTAATAAATCAAGTTTATTAGTATTGTAGCATTAACAAATTAATCAGTATTAGTTGTCATAGACTGCCATCGTGGCCTGATTCATTGCAGAACGAAGGGCAAAAGCCAAATCTTCAAGAGGTCAATCATTTCATCCCAAATGGCATGCATGGTTTAAATTAATCCACAAATATCTAAAATGGCCACACAACCACATTGCTTGGTAAGACAATTCAACTATCTGAGACATTTCATTGAAATTTGAATGGATGATGTAAGTAAAAAGACAAGTTCATCAACATTGGATAAATATTAACAAAATGCAAAGTCTAAACCTGAGAGTGACCAGCCAGACGTCGATATTGTCCATACAAATAACCCATTTCACGAGTACCAACGCCCATCTCTTCTGAAGGAAGGTCCTAAAACAACCGACAGAGGTCAGATCATATCTTAGGAGACTGAAAGACTTAAACAAATTTCAGAATGGAAACCTTCCTTCAATACCTTGTCAGGTCCCAAATAACGATAGAGCTCATTCATGAAACTCTGACAAAACCTCATGATCTACGCAAGAGGATTCACAAATCGAAAGGAAAAAGTCAGTAGTTGTAAAGAGTTTCATCTTTAGAAACTATTTTATTGTACCATAAACACAACACCTCATTATCGCTTCTGCCTTTCGGATCAAAATCACTTCCACCTGAGGAGCCTCCTAGTCTGTATGGAGACAAGGCATTTTTTAAAGTCTGCATGGAAGGAAAGAACATAATATTATAAACCAACGTCCCAGATATAACACATCACAAATTTCCCAAATTTCTAGTAACCAGTTTGTTTGTACAGAGATTCTAGAGAAGTTAAGCGATATTCAAAACCTGTTCAAAACTAAGAAATTTGGCAATGCTCAAGCTCATCACTGGATGAAAACGAAGACCACCCCTGCAAGGACCCAATGTCTGATTAAAGTGAACCCGATATCCACGGTTGATATGTGTCTCCCCCCTATCGTCCATCCATGGAACTCGAAAGATAATCATACGCTCAGGTTCTAACAACCGCTCCATTGTATTGACATAGCTGCAGTATAGTAAAGCCACTTTGTAAAATTATTAGATAATGAAAAGTTTCTTCAAATGGGTCATTCTTGAAGTAAATTACTTGGAATTTTTTGAAATTACTCTTTCTAGAGCATGAACCACTTCTTGAACAGACTGTATGAACTCAGCTTCATGAGGATCTCTTTTCAATGCAGCTTCAACAATTGATCCAGCCGTTTTTGACATAAGTGCTTTAATGAGGGTTCACCCAAAAAATAAGTGGTTAGCAAAGTAAAAATAAAAATAAAAAAAATTGTAGATCGTGGCAGATATAGATGAAACTTGCAACTTAAATTGGTTGAGTCTAGAAAAGACATCCTATTTATAGAGAACTAAGGGATGTTCAACTAAACAAAATTCATAATATACATGAAGATGAAGACTCCTAATTATATAGGAAACAAATGTAACCATCAATTCCCCTTGTTTCCTATATACGAGATTGGTCAACAAACTTAAGAAGCTTGATTTCCATCAAATTGGACGAAAAAATGTTATCAGATCATCTACGTTCAACCCCAGCCAAATAGATTGCATAGAACGGTATATAAGTTTTGCAATAAGAATTTAAAAGATAGAATAAGGAAGAAAATAAAAACCCAGCTAAATGTAGTTTCAAACTTCAGGCTCTGCTATCATGAATAATCATGTTCGCCAACACATTTTGATATCAAAAAAATGAAGACACAAAAAGAAGAGTTCTATAGTCCACAAAATGACAGTTTTCATATCTTCACAAAGAACGAAAAGTGGGAAAGACACAAGTGCAATTATCTCCTTTGCAGCTTCATAATTTTATGTACCAAGATAAAGCATATCCAGGAAACAGAAATACAAAGATCATTTAGTGAACATCAGAGAGAGAGAGAGAGAGAGAGAGAGAGGTTGCTAGTGTCAAATAACTTCTCTCAACCCAAATAAAGGAAAACCTTTAAAAGAAATATAGCGTAAAACAAATAGGAACTAACCTTTCACATATATTGGTTTATCGACAATTATCTTCTCTTTAGAGGCTTGTTGTAGTCGGAGAGCTTCTTTGTGAAGCAAGCTATTGTTGTGCTCCTCCAATGCACTCATCTGCATATTCCTACTGCCTTCATTTCCATAAGGGTTCCGCCTATGCTTTCTGCCATACTCCCTGCAAACAGAGCAGAATATCCTTGCTGTTCCATCCTTCACATCAACATAAGCCCACTTATACGTATCAGCCCACTCCTCTCTCCATCTTTTAACAACTTTCTTTTTCCTTTTAACTGGTTGTGTCCTTGACAAATTCTGCTCCTCATTCGGAAGCTGAGAATCCATCATCTGCTTGTTTTCACTAAGCTCTTCAGTGGAAGAATCCTGGGGCTGAACACCAAGTAGAGGATTGTGCGCAAAAGTGGGATCGTCGTCACCATGTCCCAATTCCAGATCAATTTCTTCTCCTAGATCGCTGACCACAATGTGGTGCCTCTGAGACTGATGGATTAAGTTCATATCATCCATTGTAGAAGTAATCCCTAGCCCACCAGATGGAAGCAACATTCAGCATTACAATTCAGCCTGCAGCTTAAGATATTCACTTTCTGTTGAACACACACATACGATGACTTAATTGGGTAAAACAGCACCAGGTGAAAAGTACTCCCTCTATGGAGGGTTGGGTCCATGACCAAAATGGCCTTATTTCCTTTTTCTGATGTCCACAAATAATGAATTCTTTCCAGGAATAGTTTTTTTCCTGTTCAGGAAGTGCCCTTACAAGTTACATGCATGACAGACTCTTAACAGGTTCTTGGCTATTTGTCTTGAGGATACACATGAAAAGTTACATCATATCCTGACTTTTCAAACCTATCCTAAAACCTTGTACACATTCAAACCTAAGCATTCAATTGCAGAGAAAGGCTGTAAAACATCACAACAATCAGCATAGATCATAACTTTGAACCACTGATAAAAGGATAGTCATATCCTACTTTTCATCCTCGAACTATATGGAGTTTATCTGGCACAATCATTCATACAGGCATGGGAATCAAACAACAAAATTCTCTTTCCGACACAGGCACAAGCACAAGGATGTGTTTATTGTTATATTTCGTGTGTGTGGGGGGGGGAGGTTAGGTGCCAATGTTAATAGACGTCGCCGGAAAAACGTTATGGTGATGGCGTTACTAAAGACAATAAGGAAAATCACACTACCATCTTATTAGTGTTTAATAAAACGATAGCCCCTGAAAATGCCACTTTAATCCTTGAATTTCAATTTGTGGATTTGATCCCTGAGCATTGGAATTAAGTTTTGAAATGGGTAGAGCCATCAGGAAAAAAGAAAAATTTAACCCTGCGAGTTGACCCCATATCCCTTTAATGATTTTCCATCCATACTGACAACATTACCTGATAGACCATTAAACATCAATCCAAAAATTTGGAAGAAATTAACACAAGGGGTGCATCAAAAACCTATTCTACTATTTCCTAGCTAACAACACAGAACCTTACTTCCTTTTTTATAATGGCCATAATAACAAGAGACGTTCTCAATTTACATTGTCAGCGTGTGCAACTACTATGCTATTCATTGGCTAAGCTAATAATCGTTTAGCTCTTTGAATAACTACATCATGTGTAACCATCAAGCTACTCATGGCTCATATAAACTACTGATCCCACCAAACATTTTTAAGAGCCCAACAAGTGACACTTGAGAAGGCAAGTGAATCTCCTAGAAGCAGGCTAGCAGCCACTCAAAAAGAACACTTCCATACAAATAAGAAGAAATAGAATAGAGTATGAACAATATTTCGACGTTTAGCAACAGTGATTGCCGATAGAAAAAACTCAGTCAAATTTTCCTGGTTCTACACTTCAATCAGTTGTATGTTTACTTTCATTGCAAACCCAAAGAAGCAATGAGAAACAAAAAATAAAAACTCCAGATATGCAAAGGAAAAATAATAGCTTTATTCAAATCTGCTCTCGAAACGCAACCCAACAATACGAAGAAATCTTCAAGTTCAGAAAAAGTACACTTAAAACAATCAAAACAACCCCACGTTTTAAAACCAATCATAACCCCGAAATGAAGTAGCGTATAGGAAAAACCCTCGTACAAATTAAGTTTAAGACAAAACCCTATACAAGAATCCAATTATTTAAAAGAGGAACAAAAAAAAGGCCCGTACAGTTGTACCTGTGTCGACCTTTAATTAGCCGTCACTAAACTGGGTAACGCTCCATAGGCTTTAATAACATGAGGAGTCGTTATTGAAATGAACAAATTAAATGGATTTTAATCAGACTTTGTCTTCGTACAAATGATCAATTCTTGCACGGAAAAGTAGAGGGTTTCGTATTCGTGTGATCGGGGTAGTGAGGCAGATGGTCAAAAGTGAAAAGGAAGAATAATTATGGGGTCAAAAAGGCAATTTGGTGAAATTCTTTGGGTGGAGAGAAGTTAGGTTAGTGCGAGAAAGATGGGGTTACGATTGATAATGGACTGTAATGGCTGAAAATGGCATATTTGTGAGGAAGAAAGCAATAATATGAGAGCACTGTTCTACTTTTTGTTCCATCTTTTTCCCTCTTTTCTTGTACTCGAGAAGTTGCTATTTCAGCTTTCATTTTCAACTAAAGTCGCGTTTTTCATAATTTTTCACAGTTGATTAAAATATAAATATTTGCTTCTCTTCAAAGATGGAAAACCGTACAATAAAGCTACTACAGGCACAAGAGATCATATCCCGTTTGGTAGGGATTAAAATTCAATTAAAATTGAAAATATGACCGTTATTGAGTCTCACTCGTCTAATAAAAATTTACTATAACGACTAGTTTTTCAATTTTAATCTGATTTTAATCCCTACCGAACGGGCATATATAAGTGTAATGAAACTCAAAATAAGTCATTATATATTATTTTATTGAAAAATAATGGATAAAAATTGCATAAGAAATAATTAAAAATTACTCGACTACAAAAATAATATGATAGAAAATATTGCAAAAACTTCATTTTCTATCATACGTTCTAATGAATTCACAAGTATTATTCATTACTCATTTCTATCTATTTATAAGTTAAATTGTTAATAGATCTTTTGATATGAAGTCTTAACTTCTATTTGTTACCAATTCTTTAAAATTCTTTTTTAAATACAAATTTTGATAAAAATATATGGTCAAAAAATGATGAATTCCATGAAATATGAGATAAAATTAATGGCTGACATTGATTTATATTTTTATCAAGATGTTATGTATACCAAACAAGAGTTCAAGTATAAATTGATAAAATAATCTAAAAATATCCCATTTCCCTTCCTTTTATTTAAAAAAAAAATACGCATAATACCACTTTAATTCCCAACTACTTAACTAATTAATTACAGGTCCCAAAAGAACCTTAAATTAAATATCCGTCTCTCACTTCCCTCTCTCTATATACATGTTTGATCCATATTCCTCCTTTCAGATTCGAGCTTTCTCTTTTGCAGATTGGGGGTTTTGTCCTTATTCAAGGGGATCAGCTTCTGTGTTTTCCTTCGCAATTCCTGAATTTATTGGAAGTTTAAGCAAGCTACCGGTTCTTGATCATCCGCAGAAGCTGAATACCGTGCTTTAGCATCTTCTACTTTTAAAATTGTTTGGATCCAACAGCTCCTTGATTTGCAGGTCAGAATTTCACACCCAGCTTTGATCTTCTGTGACAATCAAGCCGCTATCCACATTGCTACCAATCCAATTTTTCACAAACGAACGAAGCACATAGAAATTGATTACCATTTTGTTCGAGATAAAGTCAATGATGGGTTTATCAAACTTTTATCGGTCTGCACTCAACACCAGTTATCTCAAACCGTTGCCATCATCTCTTCTTTTTTCCTCTCATGTCCAAGATGGATATTCTAGATTTGCATAGTCCATCTTGAGGGGGAGTATTAGAGACAGCAGCTCAGCTCAAATTGTTGAGTTGTGTGGAGCCTGATTATACTGGACACCCAGTCACAACTGGCGAAAATTCACACAATGGTATTTTGGGTATTTTCATTGTATTAGAGTTTTTTTTTCTTCTAACTATATATATGTTATTTTATGACATATGACTTGTAAGTGAAATTAGTAGTCGCCCAATTACTGTATTGTGATTCCTCAAGAAATAAAAAATTCCTCTGCAAATCCGTGTGTTTATCTTTTACTTCATTGTCATCTTTTTCACAACACAAGTTCAAGCTTAGCTTCCATCAAAAATAGAACAAACTGATGTAACTAATTTCGGGGCCAATTGTATAGATGAAAGTTAGTTACATGTACAGATAGGATACGGCTGTAATTGTTAGTTGGCTGGTTGGTTAGTTTCATTTTGTATTTATATGAACTGGTTGTATCACTTCATTTTCGAGTAATATGTGTTCGCGTGAAACCCGCAAACGTACGGGATCGTTGTACAAGTAATAAGATTTGTGAGTTAAGAGTATCGTTCCCACGAGGAATAATGTCTAATCTGTAGTTTAATAGCTACTATTAAATTCGAATTCTGGTCATATCAAAGTAGATGGTTTGTATGGTTTCTATACTAATCCTAAACTAACAAAACAAATAAAGTATTTATATAATACGTGAATGTTTGTATTGGAATCATGAATCCTCCTATTTTTATCTATTTCAATTCTCAATAATTAATCTAGTATATTCATGCATTTTTGACAATCGATAAAGCTAATATGTTAAATGTTCTTTCCCAAGATACAGCAACCTATGACTAACACGAGACGATCCTATTCCTAGTCCGAATTCATATGAAAGTCATGCATTTGGTTTAGATTATCAATAAGATTGCATGCGTGAAAGAGATTATTCCTAATTCTAACTACACATGTTGATTTTACCGCGTTCAAGACTTATTGTGAGTATTCCTACACTACAACAAGCAACTAACTACTTAATTGGTGATCAAGCAATAAGTAGTGCAATGGGTATGTAAAATCAATCAACAAATAACACAAAAATCCTAAATTGATATCTTGAATTAAAATAAATGAAATTAGGGTTCAAACATTCATCCAATACAATGAAAAACTAGCCTAACATATTTAAAATTAAATTACAAAGGAACAATTGGAAAATCATCACCCGGAAATAAGAAAGATGGAAGAAGTAAGAAAAATCCCACGTTCTTGATGTGAATCTTGAATCCGGATGAAAAATCTTCAATATCCTATGCAATTTGCCTTGATTCCACGTTGTTAGCCATGTTCTTCGCCTCCAAAATATGTATAATATAGAGATTTTTAGGTCTAGAGAGGTTCTTCTATGTGTATCCCACGTTTTCTATTTATAAGAGTCAGAAAATAGGTCAAAATCTCGTTCAATTTGGTTTCCAAAAGAGTTTGAATCGCGAAAGGAAACTAAAGATTCTTCTACGGAAAAAGCCTGTGCGCGCGCACCGTTATAAGTGTTGCCCGCGCGCCGTAGAACCAATTGACTCTCGGGTTAGGAAAAATAAGGCCGTGCGCGCGCGCCATGAATTGCCTGCGCGCGCGCGCAGGTTTGTCTCTGAACAGCTTCCGGTATTTTGATCATAACTTTCTCTACACATATCCGATTGAGCTGATTCAAGTTGCGTTAGAAAGATAACTCAAAGATCTACAATTCTTATAGAAATATCATTTTCCAATTCGAAATATTTGTATGCCAAAATTGCGTCTCAATGTGAGCCTGAAAATCCGAAGCATAACTTTTTCGGCTGGAAGTTGATATGTGATAATACTTGGACCATATTTCATTCCTTTGGCTTCTTTCCTCATCCAATTGATGTCTAACACTCTCAAATAATCATCGCGAGGTTCGACATAACTTTTGAATATTTTCATTTCAGCCCCCGAACTTTGTATTTGATACAATGGACCATTTTTCTGCTATCTTTGCATTCTTTTCTTCAATTTTTCATCAAACATTAAGTTTTACCTATGCAATAAAATATAACACAAATTAAACAGTATTTTATCCAAAGAACAGTAAAATATCATCATTTAGGACCTCGAATAAGTGTAGAAACTACACTTATCAATATGAATTCTCTTTCAATCTTCAATTCTATCTCAATCTTCAATACGAGTCTCAATTTTAAACTTCCAACTTTTAAGAGTTTAAGAGACGAGGAAGGCAGGAAGCTTGGTCTAAAAACTAGTGATAAGAACTCTGGTTCAACAGACAATGATGTCAAGATGGCAGAGGCAGAGGTATGTTATTAATCTGATCATAGAACAATTGATAGAAAGAGATCCATTACCCATGTTCAGTTCCTGCTTATGAAAAGTTCTTGGTTGCACGAATTTTTGTCTGGGTAAATTCCATTTGTGATAACTATGCTTCACTCAATTTCAATCATGTAATTGTACTTCTGTTTGTTCAATTGGGTATCTACATGTTAATTTGATTTCAATTAGGTAACTCCCTCTAATTGTGTCACTTGGACTAACGAAAATTAATTACACAGCAGTTAATAAATGACGCGTGCCATTTATTTTAGTGAAGTACTCGTTTCACGTCAGCAACTAATGGTTTTGCGTAATAATCATCATTTATCGACTGTCTTATCATCGATTATCGTTAGTGGAATTGACAAAGTTACCTTCTAAAATCAAATTAAAGTGTGGTTACATTAACCGTTTGAACAGATACTTGGTTTCTGAGAAAAATGCTTATTTTCTTTCAGGTGATTGGCATATGGCTTACATTTGCATGTACAAAGCTCGCGATGTTTCCATGTGATCTCTTCTTTAGTTCAATTAATCATTTGTTGTTTACGCCACATTTCTATTCGTGTTTTTTCCAACAACTAGATGAAGGTTTCTGGACATGCAGACTCCGTTGTTCTTCAAGCATGTTTGTTGTCATCTCCTTTATTTAGCTGGTCGTGTGTTGTGAATTTGTTGTCATATACCACATTATACACTGCTGAATTGTTTCCCTTAGCTTGTCAAGTTTATACTTATAAAAAACAAATATTTCGTGTTTCAAACACAATTATTGAAGATGTTGATTTTTATGTTCTCGGTCTGACAGAATTCACATGCTTGTTTTGTAGTGTTTTTAGTTGTTTATAAATTGTGGATTTTACGGAATGTGCGAATAATAAGTGTTTAGTTAAGTTGTGTGTCCTATAGAATGAGTGGGTAAAAAGTGTTTTTACGAGTTCAGATCATAATTTAAACTTTGCTAGCCATGCTTCATAACTTTTATTTGAAATGATAATGCTATTTGTTACATTTATCTAATGAATTAAGATGTACCCAAATTTATAAGAGAGAATATGGTGGAATTAGGTTATATTATTTTAATATGAAAATTGTTTTTGCTATTAGCTATAGACATTGCGCTGTTAATGTACTTATGTTACATTAAATCAAGGATCATGCTACCTCCATATAAAAATTGACGCAATGATTTGCACCCATGTGAGTTATCAGATTTCGACACATTGATATTGACAATACATTTTTCAATCAACTATCAGATTTTTTACACATAAAACAGTGTCAATCAAGGTGTACACGTTGTGTTTACAAGTAGTTTAATCTTTAAATCAATATGAAAATTGTCTTATCAATTGGTTATAGACATGAGTTAACACGATGATTTTAACGTAAAAAGCGTGTTTTTTTAGTTGCATATTTTTGTTATTCCATCGGTGGTTGCTCTGATATTCTTAAATAGAATATTATCTTCTTAAATAGAAAAATATTCGAAATGTCTTTTTTGCTGAATAGTATTTTATTGTCAATGTTTTCCTTTTTTTTTTCTTTTTCCAAGTACCACGTTTCTCTTTTTATTCACATTTCTTAAGGTTTTTTTTTTATTTAAATGATTACATTATTTTTAGCTAAAATAAATATTATAAAAATAAGTAATAATGTTTGATTAAAATTTTATTTGATTTTTACTTTTGTACTCGTAAGAGTTATATCGAAGTGTAGCCTCAACAAATTTTCAACAGTGTGTATATATATATATATATATATATATATATATATATATATAATTTGCCAGTTTTCTTCTTTTCTATTTCTAGTAAAAAATCAAGATCAATCTCATTTCTTGTGAGAAGAAATAAAAAGGATAATTATGACAAATATATCAAGTCCTTTTACCATTAGCTCTCATGATGTTGCTCGAATCTTCGTAAAGTTTTACCATTAGCTCTCATGCTGTTGCTCGAATCTTCCTTTTACTAGAAATCGGAAGAAAGTACTACATTTTACATGGGAAATAGCCGACCATCGAACGAAAATCTATAACGCAAAGCAGATCAAAATCATTCCACACAAAACAAAACATTATGCTATCAAAGAAAAGTTAATAAACTTGATGCCCTGCAAGTTAGCAGCATCTCCTTTTTCCGAGAAGATTGTCAATTCAGACACTACATATACCTTAAAACTAGGTACAGTCCTACAATCACATTCTTTCCCGTCTATCGTTTCGTTTTTTGGCAAGGTGAAAAAATATAAGAAATTAACGATGGAGCAGAAGAGGCCAAGTGATGGAAGAAAGCTAACCGGAGCAGACAGTAATGATGGTACATTGAGAATCCGACAACAGCCACTTCATGTGCTAACAGATTTACGAGGCACTTAGATATGAGAAATGGGGGAGCCTCGATTTGGTTGCGGAAGAAACATCGTCCAATAGGCAATCCAAAAATGTCGACCAGGTTTCAGTACTGCTACTTATGCGTAATACATGTACAAGCTGTTCGCAGCAGCACAGGCAATTGAGTTTTCGGTTGGGTGCCATGCCAGGTGAAGCAGTTTTGTTGTGAAATCAAATGAATTCCCATTGGCATCGACTCCGGGACTTTCGGCACCTGTAACCGTTATCCGATCTTTCTTTAGGGTTAAGAGGGGAAGAAGAATAAATGGGATTAAAATACACTTGTGTCAATAGACTTTTAGCTAATTCATTTTGGTCACTAAACATTAATTTGTTCCAAATTGATCGCTTAACTTAAACTTTGGTCATTCAACTTAAAGATTTGTTACAATTTGAACACTTCAGTTTGAGTAACAAAATAAGCTATGTGGCTTGGCAAATAATCAAGACTAACGTGTCACCTTTTTTGTTAGTGAAACTAATGCTCATATTTAGTATAACCAGAGTGTAAGGCAAAAATGATCACCAGTGTACTTAACCCCATTCAAATGTCATCAAGAAGAGGAGAGAGCATATACCTCGCCTGACAACACGAGTTATGCTGCTGCTCAAGGATCTTGAAGGCCTTGAAGGTGTCTGGACTTGTCGTCTGAAGGATCACATTGTATATTTTCTTAAACCATGAAATATAGACCATAAATCAAATCCATGACCAATATATAAAAAGTAAGCGGCAAAAATACCTCATAGGATTTTTGCTTGCCTCTAGTGTGGTTGCTTCAGTACTTCCAGCAGCACGACCAAACACCCGGAATAGATTGCTGAGATCAATTAAGTGAATGTTTGTCAAAGTTTATAATTGCTCATAAACTGGTCGAGCTTTATTTTTATGCACACATTTCATAAGACCCACAACTTTTTACTATTTTTTTACCACACATTCCTTGGAACCTTTAGTTATAAGTAATTATAAGCTTTGACAAATATGCACTAAATGTTTTGTCAGATGCAAAAAAAATTGAACAGATGTGATGCGACTAAAAAGAGAAACTTGAGCGTACCTGTAAGAACCAGTTGCTACTCTTAGACCATCACCACTCAGGCAACACTCAAATTTGTCAAAAATGGAATCATTCTCGTACAAGTCACATAGCTGGACAATATCAAATTATAATCTAATATCAACACAATAAAACAACCTTTTGCACCAAAATGTAAAAAAAATAAAAATCAGAAAAGGGTATCTCACCTTGGGTCTTAAATACTCGTGAACCTGAAAGGTAGCTACTGGTCCGGAATCCATATTAATGTCCCATAACTGAAACCATTTTGAGTCAAGCGATGGACCAAAATTAACACCATACACAAAATTGTATACTATAAAGCCAATCATGCAAAATAACTATGCATCTTCTTAAGAGCATAACAGATGACGGGAACCTTCTACTGTCAGCAAGTAAAATATAGTCAAATAGGTGATTGCGATGAATTGTTTCCCAGCCATGATTCTTCAAAAATATGCAACTTTAGGATTAACTTTACTACATGCCCGAATATAAGCAAATTATATCTGTTTTTCCTTGCTCCTGAATAACTCTTACAAAATGCCTACAGTGAAATACTTGCTAGACTAAGCAGAACGCATAAAGAAGATATGTCCAGGCAAAAACCATAAACAGAGTGACAGCTTATAGCAAAACAACATAATATATACGTAAGAAGCTCAGAATGAGTAAATAATTACATAAGATAAACCTTAAGGGTCATGTAGTCACGACTAAGTAGATATCTCCCATCCTTCGCAAACTTAATATCTGAAATTGAAGCTATTATCTCAGTGAAAAATGATCTTGAACCAGGTGGCTCCAGTTCCTCAAATCTGCACATGAATAGAAGATCATTACATAATAAATACGAGCATTTAATAGCAGTATGGAGGAACATACAGGTACAGCACAATGTTTGACTTCCTATTCAGTACAAAATTTACACAATTTGTTTCGTCATAAGCAGAAAATAAAGCAGTAGTGAAGCACTTACAGTTTAGAATGTGAATCTACCAAGGCTGATTGCCGCAAATCAACCAGACGAATCGATCCTTTTGAACTACTATATGCTAACATGTTACAATGAGTAGGATGGAACTCTGCAGATGTTATGACCTCTGCAATAAGAAATAAGTTGATCAAGGGAGCAAAATGATCTTCTAGAGTACCGGTCATTCTTGAAACTTTAATAATATGATTTAGTTGTCTAAAAAATTAATATCACGTGAAGAAGGAATAGCAAGATCCATTATGTGAATATGTTCAAGCTACGTCCTTTTTTAATCTACTTGTTACTGCTCAAAGGAAAAACCAGCACTGTACGTACAATCTAGTCCGTTTGCAGTCTTTGTTTCTCTTATTGCATGTCCGTAATTGATGTTCTCTGAACTATTCTTATAGACCGAATTTGGGACCTCTGGTACATTATTCTCGGTTTCTAAGATAGGAATGGTTTCCCCAATCCCCCCTAACCCCCTCTTCAAAAGGTTTTTTTTTTTTTTTATGACGTGCTGTTCATTTTTTCTTTTGCTCTTTTGCAAAGACTTTACCACCAAATGGTTGGCATTGATACGAGATTCAGTCCTCATTTGGCTATCATTTATAAATTGTTTTTAATCGGTCAAATCACTATTTATTCATATTTTTTAAGGGGCCTACAAGTACTACCCACCTATCCACTACTCTTTTTTATCTATTTATAATTTAACCATTTTTTTTATAATCGTGGATGTCCAGGCCAGCTTGCGCGCACCTCGATTAATCCCACGGGGCCCTGAAATTTACAGCCGTTTCTCATCTTAGTGGCCCTGAGGGGACTCAAACTGGTGACCATTGGGGAGCAAACCCAAGGCCTGACCAATTGAGCTACCCCTCAGGTTATAATTTAACCATTTATTAACAACTCCTAAACATGCTTTCAGTTAGTTTCATTGGATGCCTGTGTCCTAACCCCTTTGTGGAAAAACTAGAGAATAGGAAAGGTACACCCTTTACTCTTTCCTTTTACATGATTCCTGTGAAAGCTGATTAAGATTCCATAGCTGAATTCTCGTTGAATAGTGAAAGAAAGGGCAAGATAAGACCTTAGACCTGGCCTTTAATTGAGCTTGATTTTCCAACCAGGGCAAAAGCACTTACCAGTTAGATCTTCCATATTTGCTGGCTTCACGTCTACAATGTTGAAACTTTGATTGCTTATTTCCAAGTTCCAAAGATTTATTCGCAGATCATCAGCTGATATAAATGTTTCACCATCACTGGAAGCCATTGTAATCAGAGATAAATCAGAGAATATCCAAACAAAACACAACACACAAAAGAAAAAGATCATACTGGCACCAACAATGGACAATTTAAAAAAATTCTTGACAATGTGTTAAAAGAACTTCTTTACTGCCATCTAAGGATTGTCCTCTCAGCAAATCATGCCACATAAACGTAAGAAATTACAGAACCTCTTGGATCAAATGTCCTAGTGCACACCCATGCCTCCAGGATCACAGTTCTCCCATTTCCAACCACATATGATGAACCTATCCACTCAATATTGGACCCAATGGATAATATTTTTGACCTATGAAATTTTTTCATACGAAAACTATATCATATACCATTAAATACTTTCACTTTCCCCTACTTTTTCGGCTGAAGGGTGTCGAAATAGAGGGCTGGAATTAATAGCACCACTCTACATCACAACACAGCCCAACAGTCAAAGCACACATTACTTCAAAAGAAAATGGAATTACAAATTGGGAGACTGCAATCATTAATAATTGGAAAAAAAAAACACATTCTCACCTATTGTTAGAAATAGAATTGATGTGATAGTCATGAGCATGGGCATATATTCTCCTACATCTTGCAACAAGACTGGTCTCAAAGCTTGTAACCTACAGATCATGCTCCAGTGTTACAAAGATGCCAATTGCATACAAAGTAAATAGAAATTCGCTGCATTAAGCAACAGTAAACCTGAAATCTGAATGTGCTAAGCTCTAAAGGACCAAATCCATTCACAGTTAAGAAAATCTTTAACGCTATAAAAATGCAAAATTACACCAAGACAAATATATATAGGGGGTGTTTGACACCCATTTTAGTAGAAAAATGTGTTTTTGAATAGTGATTGATGAAAGAATGTGTGGTTAAAAAGTAACAAGAATTTTTAGATTTATGTGTAATATTATTTTATTGATAGAATGTGCGGTTGATAGAATGTGCGGTTGAAATGAAGAAAGAGAAAAAGAATGAGAATGAGAAAAATGGGTGCCAAACGGGGGCATAGTACTAAGTTGTGTAATAAGTTAATATGTGCATAAAAACGGTTTAGTTTTTTTTAGAAGTTATCTAATTTTCATCCAAAGACCAAGATTGAGTTCCTATTACACAATGTGTCTTAAGTTAGAAGTATAAAACTAGTCACAAGCATGCATATATATATATATATATATATATATATCTTATTGATATAGAATGCATAAAAGAAGGATGGATACTATAGATATCCTTAGTAATGCAAGTAAAATATAGATTCGTAAAGTATAACTACCACTGGTAATTTGAGTGAGGGGATGCCCCCAGGTGGAAATGACGCGTCATTACTCAAAGAATTGTAAGATCGATCTGGACATCCTCCATTAGGAAGATACTGCTTAGGACTGGGAGAAAAACTTGAACTGGCAATACTGCCGTTTCCAGCAGATTTGGAAGGCTCTACATTCATTTCAGAAATTTTCTTGACTTTTTTCTCTTGGACCTGTTTAAATAAAACACAGGGATTAGAATCATCAAGTAACTTACTGAAACAGACAGTTATGAACGATAAGAAGTGACCAACTAAAACTGAGGACTCCCTTTAAAACTGGGCAAAAGGGAGATTGCAAGTGATATGAAACCTTAATTGACAGAATATTGATCATAGAACATGAAATTTGCAACAACATAATAGTACACCTTCCAGTCAGAGTTTGAAAGCTTAAAATTAAGAAGTATCAAGTCTTGCCTTGTAAATGCAATGACAAAAAGAAAAACCTCCTGGTACCAATCATATCTGCAACTGAATACAATCTAAGACCAAAAACATTTGCAATATATATGAAAATTTAGCCCGTTTGAGCCCCATTATCCAAGAACTCATTTTTTTTCCGTACTCACTTTCAATCACACATTCTACCAATTAAAATAATTGGCACATAAACCCAAAACTTTTTTTTTTTTTTTTTTTAACCACACATCCTCCAAAAATTCACTATTACAAAACTTATGTTAACATAAAAATGGGTATCAAACAAGGGCTTAGACAACACACTTGCTACTAACAGAAGAAAACCAAGGCACATTGCCTTAAAAGTAAAACCACTGATCTTAATGTACATAGAGACCAGAGAGAACAAAGCATTTATCAGATAATAACCACAATTCTTAAACTAACATGAAAAAGGGAGTGCAGAGAGACAAAGGAAAAGGGAAATAATAAAATCCAAGACCATGATCAGATGCAATAAGAACTAAGAGTATCAGATCATTTTGTTTAGCCTATAACTTCCATTTTACTAGCATGAATATAATGCGCTAGGAACATTTAAAATATACACCTTTTCATACCATAAATAAGAGTAATGACAAAAAACAAAGTGAAGCTAGACATGTCACCTTCCAAAACTTGATGGTTTTGTCATTAGTCGAAAGAAGAAAGAGCGCACCGTTAGCTGCGTTACACCACCGTATCTTATTGATTTTCTCCTCAATTTCCAAACTCTTGAGATAATCAAACTACACAAAGAAGATATAGATGCATATGAAATTAGATATGACACTCTATTTGCAGGTTTGGTGGTGGTAACAGAAGAAAGATTGGTGGAGATGCCTTTTCAGTTAGCCACTCATTTACAATGGAAACTTTGCAGTAAAATTTCAAGAGTGGAAAGATGCATTATTCATATCACATAGGTGGCATACAGAAAAATGACGAGATGATTCAACAAGTAAAGAAAATAAGTACCTCAGGTTCATGGCTCTGAAATTCAGTTTTGTAGTGAAACTCAGGATGCCGACTCACTGCATAGTCTGTCCTCTCTAAATCTCTTTGATTTCCACCATGCTGCAAATTGAAATAGCAACAGGAAATGATATGGCGCTAATTGGCTACTTTTTTTATACATCCTTTAGCTACCAGAAACTGACCTCTTTTGTATCAGTCCTTTCAAATAACACCACCCTTCCCCCACGGTCACCAGTAGCAAGATGGTCACCAGTTTTATCAAACTCAATCGCCGATATAATATCAACTGCAAAATTTAAAATAGACAAAGTGATTACAAATCTCAATTCCATGTTCTGAATCCTAAATTTTATACTGATACAATGTAACCTCTGAATCCATCTGTTCATTGGCACCCACACTAAAATGACCAAAAAGGCAGCTAAAATCTTCAGATATACCATTAAGATATATAATAGAAGATATTCTCTGCACAATACTTGAAAATATAATACAGCAGAATTTATGACGTGAACGAATTATGTTTAAACACTGAACCACATATACCTAGTTCTGTTTGAAAATTTTTATGCCATATGATACAGTGAGTAACTTGGGATGCCACATAATCAGGAAGCATCCTAAAAACCAAGACATTAAAATACTTTCTCACCAAATAAATTTTCTTCAGCACCAAATTCAGTGCCAGCGTTTAAATTTTAATGTAACTTGAATTATTGGCTTAATTAACTTGTACAGAAAGTTCTTAAAAGTAACCATCAATTAGTATCGTAAATAATCGAGGCAATTGGTTGCATATTTACGTTTTACGCATACGGTTCACAAACACACAGCCAGTAAAATTACCAAACAGGAGTAAAGCACGAATGCTGGTTTACAAACAATTTGATCAAATCACTCATCCAGCAAAATCTTGACTAATTAGGACTAAATTAGCAAAACATTTTTTGCATCTGAAGGTCCTCGACAAATGGCAATTCAAACAGAAGAAAAGAAAATGCAGTAAAAATCAAGTGGGGTTTAGTATTCTATCTACATAATCCAAAATTTAGCTTAGGGCACACAGATCTATATAATATACTAAATATCACATCAAGTGAAAATATTTTTTGGACAATTTTAACCTTACTTTTCATTTTTCAACATGTAATAAATACTAAAAAAATATTGTCATGCATGAATTTCGTGTTATTAATTCTCGATTAATTAACATTCACATCAATCTAAACTCAATGAATTTTGACTTGATGAATCTTGATCTACATGAATCTAAAGTTATTATAAATGAATTTATTTCTATTCATGTATCTAGAAATTTTAATGGGTGTTTAAATTTATGTATTAACAATTAATTCTTATGTACCGTATGTATTATAAAAAAGTTGCTCATTTGTAGTATTTCATCGTTACAAAAAATTTGAATCATAGAAGTTGGGTTTTGACAGTACAATTGTCAACCAAACAAGCTCCTAAACTAACACTCACATCTCAGTCACTGTTTTGTAAATAACTGTGTGTGCACATATTATGATCACGACAATCCATGCTCTTACCCCTTTCTTGATCGGTACAATAATTTGTACTCTCCCATGTAGGACACCACTTAAAGTGGACAAAACAGAAGTACATGGCTGAGAGCTTATTTGACGGCACACAAAGGTGAAACGATTACTTGATTCAATAAATACAATAATCTCACAATTAAGTCAAGAACACGAGTTTTTGCAAGTTCCAGAATATCATGTGACGTGTCCCACAACCAAAGACAGATTTGATCGTAACAAAGAAAGGAATATTCAAGCAGCTTTAACCCAAAATAGCAAAAGGAATATTCGAGCAGCTTTAACACAAAATAGCAAACGGAATATTCAGATATGCATGGTACTAAACAACAATATTGAAATGTCAAAACGAAAACCACAAGCCTGCGTGATGAAGCTCAGTACTACAAATTTTCTGTGGAGACATTTGTCCACACAAGTTTAAACCGAAATGTGGCTCATGGATATATATTCAGACATAACACCTAAATTGCTACATGCAGAAAATAAACAAGCTAGCTATCAATTTAGTGAAAATCAAAATTTGATACGTGCATTTCAGAAGTTGAATCATTTTAATCACTTCGAGAGAAGAACAATAAGTTCTCATTTATAGCAGGACAATTACAAAATAAAATTGACATGCAGAACACATACGGAAATCCACAGCCTAAATTCAATTTATTTCCATGAATATCCAGTAAATCGAGTTTTTTTTCTCCAATAAACAATCCAAAAACAGATCGAATACAAACAACCAAACCCTAATTACAAGATTCACCCAAATCACACAATACCAGAATGGACTGTTTACCTTCTTGTACTTCTTCACCAGCCGCGCGTTCCCCGAAAACCTGAGAGAATCTCCACTCTAGTGGCAGGGGTGGACCAGCCGAAGCTGCCGCCACATCTCCACCATCACAACCGTTCATCTTCCCCGCCTTTTCTTACTCTTACGAATCGGCAATCGAAAATCAACGAATAAACAATAATAAAAAAAAAACAACTATTTGTTCAATTTTCACTTCATTAATCCGAAAAAAAAAAAAAAAGTTCGATTTTTCCTAAAGAAAAAAATGGCAATCGGGTAACTCAACTGGGTTTGGGTCTAGGGTTAAGAATTGGAGGGCCCGTCAGAAAAGGTGAAAGATCGGAGAAGTAAATTCATGAAAATTGTTGGATTCAGATTCAACCATTGTCAGTAAACATAAATATGCGATATACATTACATCTATTAGTACAAAAGATTATTATTTTCCCGATTTTCTCTCTCTATATATACATACAGAAGTAATACAAACGAGTATCAAATTATCAATCCGTTCTTTTCTTTATTTTATTATTTCTCCTCTGAAAGGAACCCCAAAGCACTGTTCTCCCTCTCCTTCCCTCTCTATTGAGTACTATTTCTCTCTCTACCCCAAACTTGCTTCACCCGGGCCCCCATTATTAATAGGGAAAATTACACCATTGACTTTCAATCTATTGCCTTAATAGAAACTTAGTCCTCAACTTTTAAAAAGAGGCAAATTAATTTGCAATATTTGATTATAGAAGTTGTCCAAATCTTTATTTAGTTGAACATGGAACACCCTGTTTGATTTTGCTGCTAAAGATTAATTATTGATTTTGACTTAAATCTTTATTAACTTTTAGCCAAATCAAACGGGGGCTTAATCATTGTACACAAGCTTAAGTTGGAAAGAAAAATGGTTTTCGTAGATTTGGACGCACAAGAATTATATAATGATATAAGAGAAGTGATAAAGATTATTAGTCATTATTCCGAACCTTTAACCCTTATATTAATTTTGCTTCAAGCTTTTTTTATACAACAATTTAAACCTTACATGTTCATTTATTAGTGGGAAAAATTGCAGTTACGGTACCAAATCTTTCACATTTATGCAGATTTTGTCAAAACCTTTCATTTGTGCCACTAGACCATCTTATGAGTCAAAGAGCCACTGGAAGTATACTCCAACAATACATTATACAAATTTTTACCGTTTTCATCAGTAAAATTTTCCCCAAAGCAATGAATGATTTATGGGCAATCTTTAAGCTCATTAAGTATCAATTTCTCGTTCATAAGCGAATCAGAATTAGACACCCCCACAAGATTTCACGCCCATCAATTGCGGAATTTGAGAGCTCTGGCTTCTGGATATAGCTAAATTCACCATTCCAAAGCTTCCATTACCCAATTCTTCACCACGAACCCAATCCATTTCAGTCTTGGCTTTTTCTAAAGAGAAAATACATAAGAGATTGAATTTGTGTGTAGTGGATAGTGTAGTAGCGTAGCTTTTGAGAAAGGAGATGGAGCAAAGATTGGTGACTGAAGAATGATGGTTGGGGTGGGGGAAGGAGCGATGGAAGAAGTTGGTCGTGGTATGGTGGTCTCTGGATCGATTTTCGGGTTGGGTTGGGTTGGGATGGGATGGGGAAGAAGAACAATGTTCTTCATTTTTTAAATATTTTTACTTAAGTACTATAATATCATTTTATGTAGAATAATATAAAAGTACTATTTTACTCCTTCTACATTAGTCAAAAGAGGTCAATTTTTTTTTTTAACAATCAAATGGATGGATTCCATTCATCTGGACTTCAACTGTGACATTTTTAAAGGTTTGATACTTCTGATGGCACAAATAAAAGGTTTAGGTAAAATCTGCATAAATGTGAAATGTTTGGTATCGTGACTGTAATTTTTCCTTTATTAGTGTTACACACCCTTGATCGTTGTTTTTGTCCCCAAAAACATTGTTTGGAAAACGGTGTAAAAGACATAAATGTCCTTAAGGGTAAATTTTATCATTTCAACACGCTGGCATTTTTTTTATATATATATAATTGTTAAAGAAAAGGTTGGAGACAACATTGTTATGGAACTTGCTATGATAACAAGCTCAATGACATATTTAAAATAGAGGAAACACGTGTCAACACATGATTAGATAATTTGAAAAAAAAAACCCCAGGTGCTACCACCCCATCGTGTCACCTTATCCACGTCGAAAGTGCCCGTTCAAGTAGCATTATTCTATTGCTATAGCCTATGGGGTCAAAGGTTGGTGAAGATAGTTGTAAATTTTACCTATAATAGAAGGTTAGGATCAAATTGTTCATTTCAAAAGGTTGGAAATTAATTTGCTATTGAAATAATAGGTTGTGGTGGATGATGTAATTTGATAAGTGCATTTTTGGACACTCATTCGGGGCCATATTACTAAACTTTTTGTGTCATTTTATTATTGCATTTTACTTAACTTAAGTTATTTTTATCTTCTTTCAATTTTGGACTTGTTTCTAAACAATTGGAAAATAAAGAAGGATAAATCGGCCAATTGATGGAAGTTTGGGGACTAATATGCATTTGAGTAAAAGTTGAAACACTAAAATTGAAGTAACTTGATGTAGATGACCAAAATAGAAGAAAGAATGAAGAAAATGACTGAAAAAAAAATTTCGCGAAAGATTTATAACTTGGCAGCCGCGCCAGTTATATTGGTCGGGCGGCCGCCCGACCGTCAACATCATCAACAGAACCAATTTTTTTAGTCTGGGCGCCCATCCAAGCCATTCCGATGTGAAATTTTATGGTTTTCTTATTTCAATAGAACTCTTATGGAAATGAATCTTGGGGCATTTTTTAAAACCCTAGGACCATCCAAAAGTGATGTGGGAGTTTTTATCAAGATTTTCATAGAGAAAAGATACAAGAATGTGAAGATCAACTCCAAGAACACAGATTCAATTGAAAATTAATCGAGGTGATGTCGTTCTTCATCTATTTTTCTGATTTTCTTTTCTCCACCATATTAGACTAGATTAATTTGTGCTAATGAACGATGAATTTTGTATTATAATTTTTAATTCTTAATTTTACATTCTTGACATCAAAAACACGTTTTGTGATATTTGAATGATTTATATGATCTTATTTTCTCCATGATTATAGTACACGATAATTGTGTGAGTTTGGTGATTTATTTCATACATTCGAGAGAAGTGAAATAAATTTGACATATATAAATTATCATATGGTCCGATATGGAATAAAAATATACCGCTATGTCTTCTGTAAATTTTTAAGTGTTCATAAAAACTCATGCATTCTCGTATGTTTCACATCCATCATAGAAATATAATTGGGTCATATATGAGAATAAGTTTAACATTACTCGAAAAAGAATTTTGAATAATTTAGGAACATTGATTTGTCAATATTGCAATCGTGTGTCAATGTGTAAAATTAGGATTAAAAATATTATTACTTAGGAATTCGTGATCCTAACACATTCATCACATATTAGAATACACATCAAATCATATTCATATCTATTTTGCATTTAGTCAAGTAATTCATTCATACTTGCATATTTATTATTAATTCACTTATAATTTCATCAACACAAACATTTTCCTTTATTTGTTTCGATTAAGGTTAAGATAATTAGAATTAGAACTAATAAATCCTTGTGGGAATGATACTTGGATTCAAAATCAATTTTACAACTTGTTAACGAACCGTACACTTGCGGTAATTTTAATCTGAAATATATTTTTGTGAACACAATTTTCACTTTTCCGACAATATTTCCATTTTTCCACTAAAATATTAGAGAGGTGAATTATATAAATATCTGTGTAACTAAAATAGTCGAATTTTTCAAAATGGTCTTGTGTGCACTAACCTTTGTTTGACGATTTTTAGAATATGTTTTTTGATATAATCTTTATATTTAGTTGGTATGGATGAATTTGGAACTTGGGATTTTTTAGCAATTACAAGGTCTAAAAAGTGAAGGTGACGTCAAATCATCAAAACTCTTGTGTCTTAGATGATACACGTGTTTCAATGACATTACACGATCGTGAATGAAAAGTCATAAATTGATTTCGATTTAATAATCAACTCAACCTAATAAAAAATTGTCTCTAATTTTTTATTAAGAATCAATAACAAAAACTGTCACTTTCCAAAATTGGTGTTTCACTATTACATAGATATCCTCCAATATTCTCAAAAGTTTGAAAAGTGCAAATAGCTTAGGCCATAAAGTATGTAGTAAAATTTTGTGCATGTTGAATTTTTTAGTTTTCAAGAAAAGATCTTAAAAACATGAAGCATGTTTAACTCTCAAAAAAATAAGGGAATTCTACTTTTAGTACTTAGCATGTACATGTCTAGACTCTCTCTCCATCTCTCTCCAAGAAATCCCCAATCGTAACCTAATCCCTAGCCGTCCCCGATCGCCATCCATGGGCAACGACGAGTCACCACCCTACTCCACTCCTCTCCCGCTTCCTAAGTCGTCGTCACCATCACCACGGGCGCCGACAAGTCTCCTTCACCCCAACCCTCCTCCACATTTGGCCTCATGCCACCTAATACAGCTATGACAATCACTGCCCAAACCGCTGACATTCTAGGTGTTGGCAGCCCTCATTCCGATCACTCACTCACTTCAAACCTAGCACCAAACAATTCACCTTTCTTGTCTACCGATTTTTATGGAGATTTAACTACAGAGATGGGTCAATTTCTCAAGGTTCAAAAATCGAATTTGAACTAGTCGGGTATGCATTTAATGACTAATTCTATTGGAGCTCCTAATGTGTTGAATTTGAATAATTCATCCAATTGAGGGTGAAATTAATTTAAATTCGGGACAACTGAGACCAAAATATTATGCTAAGGTCTTAAATGGGTCTCAAGTAAATGACTTGGACCTAGATACCTCTATTTCTGTAGACTTAAATTATATCAAGCCTCTTTATGATAATGGTAGAGTGAAGGTGGTTCCTCCTATAGAAGTGGCAGTTTCTGGTTGTGGAATGTCGAAAACAGCCTTGGTCGGATACTTTGTTGGTAAGAAGTTAGCTTTTCCAGTTGTGAACTCCATTGCTCATAAATTGTGGGATAGGTTTGGCCTTAAGGAGGTTCTATCTTCATATGCTGGTTTCTATTTTTTCAAGTTCGATTCTCTTCGCCAAGCTCTTTTAGTTCTTGAAAGAGGACCATGGCATATGGCTTCTAGGCCTCTTATTCTGAAGTGTTGGCAACCTATTATGACATTGGCCAAGGAGAATCTACGTTGCATTCCTGTTTGGGTAAAGCTTTATAATATTCCTTTTGAGTACTTGACAGTGGTGGGGCTGAGTCATGTAGCTAGTATTGTGGGATGTCCTCTCCATGCAAATGTGATCACTCTCACACGTAAACGTGTCAGCTTTGCGAGTGTTTGTATAGAGATTAATGCTTTGGAGAAGCTAGTAGAGGAGTTTGATTTTCATTTTGCGAATGGGAATTTGATAGCTATTTGTGCTGAGTTTGAATGAGTCCCCATTAAATGTCGAGAATGTGGGGTATTTGGCCACTCTTGCTCGCCTTTAACTAAGCCCAGTGAGAGTAAGCATCAGGAAAAACTTGCCAAGGTTTGGGCTGCTAAAGATAAAGATGTCCCAAGTGGTCTAGCAAATGAGAAACCACCTATCGATGATGATTGGACCTATGTCTCACGTATGAAGAAGTCTAAAGGTAGTGTTATTGATACTCGTATTGTTGCTCCTATTAAAGAAGATGCTTTGGTTGATAATTCTAAGGAAGTACATGGAGAGGTTGATCAACAATATTTGCATGGTGATCTTAATAAGCAGCTGGTGGTTTTCAAGGTGGCTCATGGATCTTCATCTAGTGATCTTGATAAGCAGTTGTTGATATCGAATTCTGATGTATCTCCTACGTTAGAGTTACAAACGGTGCCTAATGGGACTTTTGAATTAGGGGAAGATGGAGAAGTGAGTTCAGCTTCTCTTTCCATTCTAAATGATAATGATAGTGATTCTTCTACTCATCATTCTAACACTTTGGCAACAAAAGCTATAAATTCACTTCAAAAGAAGAAGGAGAATGGGACGAGGGGAAAACATAAGAAGGGCAAGAAGCATCACTCCCCTAGGGGATGCAGATGGCAGTAGGCTTATTGAGGTTGTGGTTTTCTCATTGACTTTATTTATGTTTTTTGGATGCTGGAATGTCAGAGGGCTAAATGACCCCCCGAAACAATATGAAGTAAAGAGCCTTATTTCTTCCTATAGGCTTTCTTTTTGTGGGTTGGTGGAAACTAAAGTTAAGGAGAAGAATAAAAACAAGGTGGCGAGTGCCATCTTCCAATTTTGGAGTGTCCTTACCAATTCTAATTGTTCTCTGCTTGGTAGAATTTGGGTATGTTGGAATCCAAATGATGTGGATATTTTGCTTTTAGGTTGCTAGCTTAAGCTATCCATGTCTGTGTTAATGCATGTAATGGTAAATGGAGTTGTATAGTATCAGTGGTATATGGGGATAATAACCTAGTTAAGCGTGTTGATCTATGGGCTGATTTAGCAGCTATGCATGGAGGATTTGCACACTTGCATTTGTTGGTCATGGGGGATTTCAATTATGTTCTCTCCCCCTTTAGGTGGAAGGTAGTTTTTCTTCTTGACCTGTATGGCAAATTGATATGTGGAACTGTATGGTAATAGTGGGTTTAGATGATTTGAAGTTTGATGGTTGTTTATATACATGGTCTAATAAACATGTATCTGATCCTATTCTCAAGAAGCTAGATCATGTCTTGGTAAATTCGAAGTGGAAGGGTGAGTTTCAAGGATCGGAAGCTAATTTTCTTATTATCGGTGTGTCAAATCACTCTCCTATGGTTGTGAAAATTGCAGAGTTACCACGTAGGAAAATTCCATTTCGTTTCTTTGATTATTGGATGGATCACCCAGATTTCTTCCCTTTGGTGTCTTAGATTTGGGGTGAAGCGGTTGTGGGAACTCTTATGTTTTGTTTATGTTCAAAATTGAAGAAGTTGAAGCCTGCTTTGAAATTTTTTGATAATGAACATGTTTCATGTCTACCTGGGAGAGTAACTCAAGTTCGGGCTGATCTAGAGCGGGTTCAACGTTTGATTCAGCATTCACCTTTGGATTCATCTTTACACAGTGAGGAGGCTCGACTACAAAAGGAATTTGGTGAATTGTGTAGGGTTGAGGATGTATTTTTTAGACAAAAAGCTCGTGTTAAGTGGCTGAATTTAGGGGATCAGAATACTGCTTTCTTTTCTAAGGCTATGAAAAGTCACTATGGTAAGAGTAAGATGGTTTTCATTTGTAGAGATGATGATACCAGAGTAGAGGACCCGCAAGAGGTTAGTAATGTTATTGTTGAATATTATCAAAATCTCCTTGGACGATAGCCCAGTGATGAGGGTCTGGATGTGGACTTGCTTAGAAGAGCTCTTCTTAAGAGTATTCCTGATGTGCATATTCAAAGCCTTGATAGAGATATATCATATGAGGAGATTAAAGAGGTTCTGGCCATATGGTTTTAATTCAGGTTTCTTCAAGAGGGCCTGGAGTATTGTGGGGAATGATGTTCTATGTGCCATCAAGTCTTTCTTTGACTTGGGCGTCTGTTGAAGCAAGTTAATGCTACTACTATTGCATTAGTCCATAAGATTCCAAATCCTTCTCAGGTAAAAGACTTTAGGCCTATCTCTTGTTGCAATACTATTTATAAATGAGTTGCTAAGCTTATTGCCAATAGAGTTAAGATGGTACTTCCAGACATCGTTGGACCTCAACAAACTACTTTTGTTAAAGGGAGACATATTAGTGATAATATCCTCCTTTCCCAAGAGTTGTTGAGGAATTATCACCGCAGATGAAAATTGCCCATGTGTGCTCTTAAGGTTGATCTCATGAAAGCCTATAATTCTGTTCGTTGGGATTCTCTCTGCGGTTTTAAGGGTGTTTAGTTTTCCGAAGACGGTTGTTAAGTGGATGAGTGTGTTACTACTACTCGATTTTCGATTTCCATCAATGGAGAGTTGCATGGTTTCTTTGCTGGTGGGAGAGGATTGAGACAAGGAGATCCTTTATTGCCTTATTTGTCTTTATTGGCAATGGAGGTCTTTTCAGGGTTAATGAGGTTGATGGTTGCGGAACATGAGTTTAAATACCATTGGAGGTGGAGGTGAGAGAAGGAGAAGCTCACCCACTTATGTTTTGATGATGATCTTATGGTGAGATTGGGTATGTTTCTCTCATTGGAGAGTGCCTTAGTCGTTTCAAAGCACTATCTGGTCTTATTCATAATCCAAATAAAAGTAATCTTTTTACTAGTGGTGTTTCTTCGTATCTCAAGGATCAGTTGCTTGATCTTTTTGGGGTATAAGGAAGGCGTGCTACCAATACGTTATCTTGGTGTTCCACTTATCTCTACCAAATTGCGGGCTTTAGATTGTAAGGTGTTGGTTGATCGTATTATTGCTAAGGCTAAAAGTTGGACCTCCCAAGCACTCTCCTATGCATGTAGGCTACAACTATTAAGTATGTGATGTTTTCTATTTAGATCTATTGGTCTTCGGTATTTATTTTACCTAAGGATGTGATCAAGCATACATGCTTTCTTGTGGAAAGGTTGTGACCTTGGCACCGATGGTGTTAAAGTGGCTTGGTCAAAGATTTGTATGCCTAAGAAGGAGGGTGGGTTTGCGGAACTTGGAGATTTGGAATAATAAAGCTACCATGTTAAAGCACATTTGGTCCCTTTGTACGAATTCTGCCTCCTCTCTTTGGGTTTCATGGGCATGATGTTACCTACTTAGAGGCAGGAGTATTTGGGAATTGAAATGTCCTGGGGATTGCTCTTGGAGTTGGAGGAAGATTCTTGGGCTTCGGAGTATAGGGAGGGACAAAATGAAATTCGGGATCGATATTGGTAGACTTGTTTCGCTTTGGTTTGATAATTGGCATCATCTTGGCCCTTTAGAGAAGATTTTTGGTGAGGGGATCATTCATGACTCCAGATTGAGTAGACAAGCTAAGGTGGCAGAAATTCTTGAGGGTGATACTTGGAGGTGGCCATCAGTTCATTCTCCAACGTTGTTTGACTTGATGCAAGGTACACTTAATACTTTTTGACCGGATAGTACTAGAGAGGATGTCTTGCGATGGGTGGAAAATGTGCATGGAGTCTTCTCCGTTCGGAGTGCTTGGGACATGAGGTAGATAAAAAGAAGTTTTTGGCATATATGCTTTTATTGATTATTTGAGTTTTCGTTTTTATAAAATTTTTGTTTGTACTTATGTTATTAATGTTTTAGTTAAATTGATATTATGTTGATTTTTAATTTCATAAATTAGTCATATAAGTTAGTTTTTTAGGATTATGTATAAGTGTTCAATTAGTTCTCCTTTTCTCCATTATTTTGGTTCTTTTTGAAACCTATTGATCCATTAAACATCTAATTCATGTTAGCATATGGAGAGTATATTTGAAGTTCAGACGGAAGCCATCTATGGAGAAAATATATCATTCTCGACAGATAGTTTCTAGAATTCTAGACAGTTTCACTTGAATTCTCGATAGTTATAATACAATGCCAAACTTATTTTAAATGCTTCACTATGTGTCCTACAAATTAAATACATGTTATCTCATCATTTGACCATTGAAATTTGTTCATGTTAATAGTTTTGCAGATGGATTTCGAGTTCATTTTGTCCGAAGACGAATGTATACATAAAGGACGTACGATAGGGATGGCAAAAAAGCTCATTGGCTCGGATGGCTTGGGCTCGGCTTGAAAAAAGCCCGAGTCTGGCCGAGCCACACGGGCCGAAACAGCTCGCACGAGTTTTAAAAAAAAATTAATTGAGAAGACAGCTACAGCTGCCTGTAACTATGCAAACATCTATTTAGATGCCTACATAGTGCATGTAGCCAAAAATAAATATAGATAAATAAATAAATAAACTCAAGTCGGCTCGGGCCAAGTCTCATTTTTTTGGCCGAGCTTTTGCTCGGCTCGGTTTGGGCCCAAAAAAGATCGATCGTGTTTTGCTCGACCCAAGCTTGAGCTTCGAGTTTCGGCTTAGCTCGTTGACATGTCTAACGTACGATATTGTCTCCTAATGAAAGGGTTTCATCGGGGTTCATTCAACTTCTACCGATGCAGTTGAAAATGAAAAAGTGGTGATGACAAAGAACTGGTGTTGACGCACATTCGAATACCATCAGTGTCAAATCAGATTCCATGCACTAGGAGTAGTAGGAAGAGAGGAAATAACACGAAATAATATGATATTTTTATTGGGAAAAAATGTGTACAATTTTGAACTTGTAATTTGTGGTATTTTGAAAGTTTTTACTTTCATGTTTTGTTTTCATATTTATTTGGAAAATTGTTTAGATCAATTGCCATATATGTTTAATTTATGTTATTTTGTTCAAATACAGTGTTATTGTGAATGATGTTGATTGAGCTCATGTTTGATGTTTTCAAGTAGAGACCCAATGACATTAGTATGATTATGATATGATCTATATTTGTATAGATGTGTTAATGTTGTGGACATGAGGAATTCTACGTGTGTTTACTACTATGGTTCTAAAAGCATCGTCCCCCAATGATAGATTCTCGAAACTCTTGATAAATAGGAATAATTTCTGAAGTTATGTAGTGATTGTTGTGTACTAAACGACCAAAGTTACTTGCATCCAATACTTTGCTTATAAATAGCATGGCATGGCTTACTTTCATTTCTACTTAAACACTTCTCCAACTTTGTGACACCGTCGAGTTCAAATAGATACAATTTCTTCCACTCAATATTTTGTTTTCGAGTACATGGGTTTAGAAACTCGGACAATTCGGACGAATATAGTGGGGGCGAACATTCAAATGTCGAAGACGATTGAAGTGGTACCTTAATGCCGATAGTTCTCAACTATATTTATGTTTTCTAGTTTCTACTAGGGATTCACGTGTTAATGTTTGTACATAATGTTGTGTATTCGATTATCCATTATGCCCGAATTTTTAGTCTAAATCACTACTTTGCAATGATCCGTCAAGAATTATTGAGACAATCTGTCGGGATCAACAGTTGACGTATAGGAAGCTAATGAAATATTTTGTTTAGTTAACTACTTTGCTTGTAATGTTATTTCTACACGACTAATACCTGCAAACGATAATGACACAAAACTGATAATATAATATAAAATATTTAACACCATCATTATGTGATGCAAAATACAACTTTAACCCTTAAACATCATTCCTATTTACATGGTTTGCCTTCGATCAAAGTTTGAACATGTGGCCCAGTTATTGCCAACTATCTCACATCGATTGCATTTCCTGATGCGTAGGCTAAACTCATATTATTACTTATACCTGATACGTTGAGATTGCAATCATAAGCATTCTGCACAATCAATATGTTGACATTTAATAGTTAGAAAGTGGCACGTTCGAATGTTTAAATCCAAACAATAGCAAAAAGGTGAAATCGACAATTTAAATGTGTATCCCAACATTTCCAAAATGTCGAATTCAATGGTTTGTTTCGACACTTTAACTGTCGAAACTGACGGGAAACATTTAATAGGTGTGATTGTAAGGCATTCTTCATAACATTAAGTCCCTGTTCGAAACCCATTTTGAGGATAATATAAATTTTGGAATAGTGATTGATGTGAAAATGTGTGGTGGAAAAGTGATGAAAAGCTTCTGATTTGTTTGTAATATTATTTTATTTGGAGCATGTTTGATTGAAATGAAGAATGAGAAAGAGAAAGAGAAATTAATGGGTGTCAAACGGGGGCTAAGTGTTGCTATTTTTATTCAAAAAGATTTCAAGAATCAAACCAAATTAATGAATAATAATTTACAAAATTTCAAATACATATGACCTTGTTGTATTTAACAATTTAAAAATAGTAGTTCTAAGATAAAAACATAAACAATTTTTAAATACTAACCTCTCAAAATGGAATATGAATCCACTAATAATCTCTTCTTGTCCTTAAAATGGAGATGTGAAGAAAGTTGGGATTTTTTTGTGTATAGAAATTGGTTTACACATTCATATGAATTTTTTGTTGTTGTTGTTGTTGTTTTTTTGTTTATTTAAGAAAAAAATCATATTACTCAATGTATTATACTCTTTCTGTCCCAATTATATAGACTTGTTTCGTTTTTCACACGGATTAAGAAAACTTCTTTAATGTCATTGGAAAATTAATTTGTCAAGATTTTTTCTAATTCGCCCATATTTAATTTTTAGTATATAAAACTAAATTATTGTTGGAATTAATAAAGAATTGAAGAAGAAGAAGAAATGAGAGTTTTTCCATATTTACAATAAGTGAGAAATGTGTGTATTTTGATGATTTCAAGAAGTTTGTATATTAAGTGAGAAAAATTTAATAAAAGTATATTGGTAAAGGAACACAACAAAATATTTTACATTAGAAAATATGCATATATATTTGGGACAAGAGAAAAATGAAACTCAACCTATATAATTGGGATGGATGGAGTACATATATCCAACGGTTTCTAATACACAATTCAAAACATCACATCACGGCATTAACGAGCATTAAATGCTCCCCAAAAGGTATATTTAAGGTCGATTTGGACATTTCACACCTAAAGTTGTGTTTTTTAGCACCATTTTTGAAAGTAGCAACTTTTGATGCATTTTTAAATTTTGTGACACCTATGAAAATGTCCCTATTATTTACTTAGGGTCCGTTTGATTGCAAGGGTGAAAAATAGGTGAAAAGAAAATGAATTTCAGGGAAAATAATTGCCTAAAAATTGTTTTGTAGAGAATTGTTAATTAAGTGTGTTTGATTGGTATAATTTTTCACTAGAATTTTTTTAAAAAAAATTTGTGCTCGTTTGGCTTTATTTTATATGAAAATTGTCCATTAAAGTGATAATTTTTTCCACAATTGATTATTAAATTTGTTTCTATTACAAAAAAGTAAAAAATAAATAAACGATTTTTTCCTTAAAAAATCATTTTTTTCATCAAAGTTTAGTGTTCTTTGGCTTCGTTTTACATGAAAATTGTCCATTAAAGTAAAAAAAAAATTACAATTGGTTATGAAATTTAGTTCCATTGCAAAAAAAAAAAAAAAAAAATGGCTGGGAAAATGAATTCCCAAAAAAGTGAGAAAATTGGCGCGTTGGGGGGTTCGGGGGAAAATATTTTCCACATAAAATTTTGACAATCAAACAGCCAAAAAGTTAGAAAATGGAAAAAAAAAATTCATTGAAAATTAATGAATTCAAACAGGGCCTTAGAATATTTCTATTGAAACAATGTGATTGTCATTTACGTAACAAGCACCAATGGGGATTGGAGATGTGATTTGTGAATTGGAGAAATTGTTGGTGACATATACAAGACAGATGTAAATAGCTTCACCTTTTTTCTTGTCACGTAGTATTTTTGAGTGACGTGACAAATTTTTAATGCAATTTATGGCTCCATTAAGATGCTTTTATTCAATATATTTTTTTTGCTACTAATAAAATAAGAATCGTGTTGCATGTACAATATTGGTTGACAACATCCTATTTGCCATCATCATATCCATCAATTTTAAAAAATTATTTTCTATATCATATACTAAGATTTTAACAATACATGATTGTCAACCAATATTATACACTTAGATTTATTCAATAAAACATGCCACATAGTGGTTTTAAAAAAAAAAAGTTTTGTAGAAAATACATACTTTCCACATCGGTGGACATGTATCTAACATATTCATACGTGACGAGTGTTACTAATACTCAACGAATCAAATTCTCTGCAACCGTGCGCGAACGCCACGGTAACATCCCTAAGCTTTTGAAGATTCAACTTGACAATGGTATCAACAAACAACCTAGTATCCTCTCTTGTGTTCCCTTCTGGTAGTTCAACAACATAAGATTCCAAAACAACAGTACAAATCCTTTCTTCCTCATTCAATAGTTCATTCACCGATGTAATAGAATTGTAATCTTTAAGCCTATGCTCACCTCCCACAACCCTAAAACTAAGTACAAATCTTTCATCATCCACCATCTCTAACCTCTCGATACTTGTCGAAGCTGGTAGCCCGAAAACCACTGTAACATGGCGGACGCTCCGGACTCTGCCATAGCCTACCACCAGTTTACAGCTTTTGATGAAGGGTTTGTAGGTTTGAGGGGCTTCAAAAGCATGTACAAATGGCCATACTACGGTGGCTGGTGCATCAATGCGTTGCATTGTTAGGGAGGTGCAGGTGTTTGAGGAACTGGACTGGAAAGTGTAGTACCTAAGAATGTTGGATTGGAGAGAGGAAAATTCATGCTCTGTGAGTTGAATAAATGAAAGGAAATTTGTCTTCACGAATTAGGGTTTTCCTGAAGAAGAAAGGAAATTAATGGAGAAAAATGGTTGTCGAGAAGGTTTAAATATATTAAAAATTGGTGTTCATTTCATCATTTTGTCTCCTTTGTACAATGCCTAGTTTGTGTATATCCATATATGTATTATATCACTCCTATCTTAAAAGAGTGATCCTATTATTCACCATTCATTTATGTCACACTCCTTTTCACACATAAACTGGTTTAGTACTGTAGCTAATATGGATTTCCACTGCCACAATTGTTAACTGAATGAACTATTGCATAAATATCTCCTCAATAAAAATTTTCAAGCTTTGGCGGTGGTTTGATATTTTAAATATCTTCTTCTACCACCATCTTCCAATTCATTCTTTCTCTCTCACACTTTTCTCGTGGCGAACTCTTTCGGTAAGGTTCATATTGTTTTTTGGTCTTGTGTTTGATATTTGTTATTTTTTGTAGTTGAAACTGTTGTTTTTTATAGTTGGAATATCCTTGTGGATCGGAATATCATCGAGCAATTTCTGAAATGGGTTGGTGTTGTTAATTATTCAAGTTTTTTCAATTATTTTCACTACGTTAATTACCTTTGCTTCATCTTGTTTAGGAGGATTACATGCTAAGAGGCATGATGAGCTTCTTTACAAGTTCACGAATGCTGGTAACTTGGATTGAATCACTTCAAGTGTAGTAAACAAGTGACAAAGTCGTGAAAGGAAATGACACCTTCAGCAGATAGCCATTTTTCCATTTGAGATGAAGCCAATACATTTTGTGTTTCCATAGCATCATGGCTGGTAACTCCATCTTGATCCTGTATTATGAAGAGATGAATAATATGAATTTTCAAACATGGATCAAGAGAAAATGTAAATTTATTTCTTAGCCTTAAGATTTTGTTGTGATTGATGGATTATTAGGTTTTGAACACGTGGTTACTATTGCAAGAAA
Organism: Fraxinus excelsior; assembly: GCA_019097785.1. Lineage (NCBI taxonomy): Eukaryota > Viridiplantae > Streptophyta > Magnoliopsida > Lamiales > Oleaceae > Fraxinus > Fraxinus excelsior. Next base: position 1,153,061 of record CM032629.1, on the reverse strand, counting down.
AAAAGTGTGAAATTTGATATCAGTATATACTAACGTGTAGGATTTGCTCAGAATAATGTTGATATTCTTCACACATGCTAAGATTTTACCATGTTTAATCACTTTTTTTTTTTGGCAATTTTAGCGTTCCTTATTAAGCTACATCAAAATCCTTGTTAGAGTCACACAAATAACATAAAAAAAAAAATGGATGTCAACTCTGCATAATACAGAGCATTAACTCCGTATTATAAAAAAGAAAAGGAAATAAAAAAGGTGCGGGTACGAAGATATGGAAGAAATTTTGAATTTATTATATGTATGTATGGAATCACAAACGCATTCCATACATACATATAATAAATTCAAAATGTCTTCCGTGTCTCCACACAAGCGTCTTTTTTTTATTTCTTTTTTTTGTAAAAAATTCTACTTATTTACATTTTACACAAACTATATATATAATTTCACTTATTCATAATTTAATTCAAAAACATTAGAAAATATTACATTCCATATATACATGAAAATCAAAATTTCTTTTGGGGACATGACTTTTTGGACAGGTGGTAGCAATAAAAAACGTGAATAATATGAGACGCGCATTTTTTTCTTATTTTTTTTGTCAAAAAATTCTACTCATTTACATTTTACACAAAATATAAATATAATTTTATTTATTCATAATTTAATTCAAAAACATTAGAAAATATTCAATTCCATACATACATGAAAATCAAAACTCATTTCTCGGACATAGCTTCTTGGACAGATGACAACAATCCAGAACGTGAATAGTCGGAGATGCGCATTTTTTTTCTTATTTTTTTGGTCAAATAATTCTACTCATTTGCATTTTATACAGACTATAAATATAATTTCAACTATTCATAATTTAATTCAAAAACATTAGAAAATATTTCATTACATACATACATGAAAATCAAAGTTCCTTTTGGGGGCAATGCTCGAGCCCCCACGAGGGACGCTACCTGTCCAAGAAGCCATGTCCCCGAAATGAATCTTGGTTTTCATGTATGTATGTAATGTAATATTTTTTAATGTTTTTAAATTAAATTATGAATAAGTGAAATTATATATATAGTTTGTGTAAAATGTAAATAAGTAGAATTTTTGGCAAAAAAAAAAAATAAATAAATAAAAGACGAGGGTGTGGAGACACGGGAGACATTTTGAATTTATTATATGTATGTATGGAATGAGTTTGTGATTCCATACATACATATAATAAATTCAAAATTTCTTCCGTATCTCCGCACCTGCACCTTTTTTATTTTTTTTTTTGTGTCAAAAATTCTACTTATTTACATTTTACACAAACTCATTCCATACGTACATATAATAAATTTAAAATTTCTTTCATGTCTCCGCACCCGCGCCTTTTCTATTTATTTTTTTTGTCAAAAATTCTACTTATTTATATTTTACATAAACTCATTCCATACATACATATAATAAATTCAAAATTGCTTCCGTGTCTCCGCACCCGTGCCTTTATTTATTTATTTATTTTTGCCAAAAATTTTACTTATTTACATTTTACACAAACTCACCATACATATATATAATAAATTCAAAATGTTTTTCATGTCTCCACGCCCGCGTCTTTTTTTTTTGTCAAAAATTCTACCTATTTACATTTTATACAAAATATATATATAATTTCACTTATTAACAATTTAATTCAAAAACATTAGAAAATATTACATTCCATACATACATGAAAATCAAAATTCCTTTCGGAGACATGGCTTCTTGGACAGGTGGCAACAATCAAGAACGTGAATAATATGAGACGCGCATTTTTTCCTTATTTTTTTGGTCAAAAAATTCTACTCATTTACATTTTACACAAACGATAAATATAATTTTATTTATTCATAATTTAATTCAAAAATATTAGAAAATATTCAATTGCATACATACATGAAAATCAAAATGTCTTTCTAGAACATAGCTTCTTGGACACATGGCAGCAATCTAGAATGTGAATAGTCGGAGACACACATATTTTTTTCTTATTTTTTTTTTTGTCAAAAAATTCAACTTATTTGCATTTATACAGACTATAAATATAATCTCACCTATTCATAATTTCATTCAAAAACATTAGAAAATATTTCATTCCATACATACATGAAAACCAAAGTTCCTTTCGGGGGTAACGCCCGAGCCCCCACGAGGGGCGTTACCTGTTCAAAATGTCTTTCGTGTCTCCGCACCCGCGTCTTTTTTTGCCAAAAATTATACTTATTTACATTTTACACAAACTATAAATACAGATCGATCCCCGTCGGGGGCAATGCCCCCCAAACTCCCACGAGGGACGTTGCCCCCACGACGTCTATCCCTTTGGTTTTTTTTTTTTTTTTTTTCAATTATGCTATATTACCTTTAAAGAAATCACTCCAACTTTCATCCTTCAAGATTTTTTTTTTTTACATTTCGAATTATGAAAAGATATTTTCTTAGTAATTAATAATCACTACACATTTATTAACAATAAATCACTCCAACCTCCATACACCATTCATTTAATTTTCATCTCTTTTGTCTTTCTTAACAAATCCATTTGAATAACTCGATTTTCAAATCTATTAGAAATCTGTTCCAAATTGCAGTTTCTAAGAAGCAATTAAATTTTCAAATCATAATGAAATTTTGTGTGAAATAGTTATTATGTCGCTTCAAATTTTTCAGCCTCCTAAACATAATAATATCTCTAGCACTAACACGTATGACAAAAAATTATTGACAGCAAAAAAGACGAAGAATTAAAAGATGAAGAAACTTAGCATGCTATGTTCATAACTGTCAGAAATCTTTATCTTAAAATTCATTATTAAACCTAATTTAATTGCTTGTTTATTTGTGTTCTTGAAAATGATTATTAACTACTAAGGAAAAAAAAGGAATGAAACTCTATTTAACGTTTATTTGTGTCCCGCGACCTGACCGGTCAGGTCATTAATGCGCTAGGTTGTGTTTTCTCGAACTAAAATTGACGGCATCTATGTAAACTTAGTGGTGTGACGAGGATCGAGTATAGTATCAAATCTTGATTCCTATTTGTTCAAAATTCTTAGCTTTGGAGTGAGTGTTTCTACTTCTCATAGGACCAACTTCTTGTTGCTAGATGATAGATGGTGTTTTTAATCTTACATATTGTTCTTTTCAATTATTTCTTTATTAAATATTGTCTATAAACGGTTTGATTTAAAAGAATTTTTGAATTCTTGATTCCTTGAAATGTTGAATGTAAAATAAACTAGAACGTATTATTTAGACTGAGTATTTGGTTTCTAATGGAGTGCTGCCGTTAAATGTACTCCCAGGGAAGTGGCAAAATGGTGGCTTGAAGAAAATGATTTTAGACCACATGAAGTAGACCCAATTCACACAGATGTTCGTGCATCTGCTCATTCTCGTTCTGGGGATGCTTAAGGGGATATAGGACCTGGTACGAGAAGACATTGTGATGAGTATAATTCAATGGGGTCGAGAAGTTTTGCAAGAGGAAGTACAAGAGCTGTGTCCTACCATAACTTTGGACGAAGTCAGTCATGGTTTGGAAAAAAGAGTATAAATATTTATTCATTTTACCATTTAATAAAAAAAAATGGACGACTCCAACTTCGCATAATGCGGAGAGCAAAATAATTTAGAACCTCAAGAATCTGATCAGTTAAATCATCAACAGAAGGCACTAGATCTTCAGAATTAGCAGCTCCCAACTGCAAGAGCTCATATGAAGACCCACGAGAAAGTAAACGTGTGTTATAAAATGCAGTAGAAACATGTGTAATATAGTCACTAAACAACTGATACATGAAAGATGCCAAAGTATTTCCACAATGATAGACGAGTTGGCCAAATTACAGACATCATGCCCAGGTGGACTAATGTCGTAAATGCAGAAATTGTGAAGTAGCAAAGACAAAGCTTCAGGACAAACGAACAATCTTTGAAAACAAGACATATCTGCATGAAATATAACATCCTAAAGAAAAATCTTACCAAACTGCAGCTAAAAGAAAACTCACCGCTCAAAAATTTAAAGCTAAATATTAAAAACTGTCATTAAAGATAATATCAAAATGAACCACAATTACTATCACAGCAAACTTATCACTCACGATTTAAAGCTAAATCTGAATAAGTGTCGTGGAAAAGGCCTTGTGCTAAGCCTTTCCTACAGATTTATATTTAACATACACTACAGATTTTTATATTAGATTTTTCTTAAAGTAAATTGGAGATATACTTATTATAAAAACGAGTTGCAAACATACATTTGGATGGCAGATTTTCCTTTTCAATAGTGATGGCCATGCTTTCTTTAATTCATTCCCCTCTTATACAATAAAACTTACAATTTACCTCATCAAAGTTAGTTTACTCTGAAATAAAAAAATGTTATTAATTTTTTATTTCACTCCCTTAAGACGTGTCTTCACGCCTTTTTTTTTTCTTTTGTGTTAAATAACATATTCATTAGCTTTTTTCACTCCATTAAACGTTTTACTCTCTCAATTAGTTTCTATATTGTTTACTTTGGGGTCTAACTATTTGATAATTTATCTTATTATTTTGATAGGTAATTCAAAAATGTCCGCTGATAGAAAGCCTAAACAATAATTATTTGCTCCGCATAATGCGGAGACACGGCTTGGTGTCTCTGGACACAAGTTTTTTTTTCTTCTTTTCCTTTCGATACATACATAAAATCAAAATTTCTTTCATATCTCCGCACCGTGCCTATTTTCTTCATTTATTATTTTCAATTGTCGATTCCTACATAAATAATACACTACATGAACTTTTCTGAGACTCCTGAATGTTGGTATTAAATGTGCTCATGAATGTGTAGTATATTTTCATGAATGAATGATGGTGTTTTAACGATTTAATCGACATAGGAAAGAAAATAAAACACTAGCAATCTTGAATATTGAACCCAATTTATTTTTGCTCTTAGAATAATATATTCTAAATTTAGTTAGAAATTAGTAGAAATTTCCCTCTATGAATTAAAAGTTTGGTAGAGTTGAAAGCAGAGCAATGTCTCCGCACAATGCGGAGACACGAACATAATTTTTTTTTAGTTTATTGCTTCATTCCATACATATATAAATTTCTTCCACGTCTCTGCACCCGTGCATGTTTGTGTAAAATATAAATAAGTAGAATATTTGGCAAAAACAAAGGAAATAAAAAAAGCGAGGGTTCGGAGACACAGAAGAAATTTTGAATTTATTATATGTATGTATAAAATGAGTTTGTGTAAAATATAACTAAGTAGAATTTTTGGGAAAAAGGGAAATAAAAAATGTGTGGGTGCCAAAAAAAGGAAATAAAAAAAGCGCGAGTGTGGAGGCACATAAGAAATTTTGAATTTATTATATGTATGTATGGAATGAGTTTGTGTAAAAATGTAAATAAGTAAAATTTTTGGCAAGAAATAAAAAAAGGTGCGGGTGCGAAGACACCAAGCAGTCCGTGTCTCCGCATTATGCGGAGATACCAAGCCATGTCTCCGCATTATGCGGAGACAGAAACAAAAAAAAAATTATATCCAGAAACTTTTTAAAAAAAATTATGCTTGTCTCCGCATTATGCGGAGACACCATGTGCGCGGTGTCTCCGCATTATACAGAGACACAAGGAAGGTGTCTCCGCATAATGCGGAGACAGCCTCGGTGTCTCCGTTTACGGAAAGCAAAAAAAAACCCCCCAACGTGTTTCATGCTCAACATATTGCGAAGCTCATGCCTGTGGTTGTCTCCGCATAATGCGGAGACATCAATTTGTTTTCTCATGAATGATGAAGTTTAAATCCGCCTCTTTATTTATTTAGTTAACCAATTATTAATTTATTTACATTCTCCTGTCCACTGTACTCAAAATTGAAATTTAAAACTGCACAACTCATAAATTTTCCCTACTTTATTGAATTCGTTTTTTGCGCATTTGTGATGCCCAACAACACAGATGACAATAAAGACAGAAGACTGGAAGATGTTTCCACAAGGCAAGGATAACAAGTCCTTTTCTATTACTACTACTACTATTATTATTATTTTTTTAGGGTGGGTAAAGGGGCAGGGGAAGCAGAAATGGTGTGTACCTTTCCCTCAGGGATGATAAATAATGATCAAGACATCCTTGATGCACAGCATGCCCACAGGAAGAGACATAAATTCCAACATTGCCGAATGGACCAAATCCATTGCATTCTGGATGTAGCATACTAGATTCTAATTGTGTCATGTCCCTCAAAGAACGGCCGTGCTCTGAATGCCTCTCTAGACAGTGCAGCTATGTATTTACCAAGCAAAAGAGATTCAGCATTGCTGCTTCTCTCCAGGTTGACTCTAGGTGTAGAAAAATTTCCAACAGGCATTTGAGAATCCTTGTCACACAAACTAGCATGAAATCCTCTAATCATCAAATACATATGTTCTTCTAATGGCACAAGCGAATATGCTGTCTTCTCCTTCGTATCTGTCGATATGCAAAGGAGACGAACACTTTCTATTGAAGGGAATAGCGCCTGAATAAATTTCAGAAAAGCATTACAAAAGGTCGCAATGCTTGATGTTTTATTCATCTAAGGAGACACAACTGGTGTCCGCATTATGCGGAGACACAGGGATGGCACACCAAGTCATGTCTCCGCATAATGCGGAGACAGAAACTTAAAAAAAAACTTATGTTGGAGACACCAAGCAGTCTGTGTCTCTGCATTATGCGGGACACCAAGTCATGTCTCCGCATAATGCGGAGACAGAAACAAAAAAAAATTATATTCAGAAACTTTAAAAAAAAATTATGTGTGTCTTCGCATTATGCGGAGACACTATATTGTTTACTTTGGGTTCTAACTATTTGATAATTTATCTTATTGTTATAATAGGTAATTCAAAAATGTCCGCTAATGGAGAGCCTAATGTTCATAACCATGAAATTATTTTTCAAAGTACAAATGAGTCATACAATGCCTTCGTTCGACAACAACAAAATCAAAGACATAAGGATCGGCGAAATCAAGTTAGAACTGGGTACATTCATCATCGCAAAAGGCTGGTTGACCCTATGTTAACTGGGAATACTAATTTAGGCGTCGTCGATGTACATAAATTTACAAGATACCATCATTCTGAAGCTTCTACTTCAAATGAAGCAACTGCCAATATTTTCAATGTTGAATTACAAAAAAGTTCTACCCCATTGAATGTACCAATTACTCCATATGTATTATCGACATGTACATATTGTGAACATTGTGGTGCACAAAAAATTTATAAAGAAAGTAAAAGCTTTTGTTGCTCGGATGGAAAGGTTAAGGTTTATATGTATGATTCACCATCTGAACTGTTCAACTTGTTTGCTTCTACAGAAGCTAAATGTATAGAATTTAAAAAAATTGTAAGGGGATATAATAACCATTTTGCATTCACTTCATTTGGTGTAAAGTATGACAAAGAACTTTTTAAAGCATATAGAGATATATACACATTTAGAGTTCAGGGGCACGTATATCATTATGTAAATCAACTTATACCAAATAATAATACATCTTGTTATATGTATTTATATTTTTATGATACAAATAATGAACTTGAAAATCGTATGAAAATTTCAGAAAACTTTATTGAATCTACTTTAATGATTTTAATTGAAATCCTGCAAATAAATCCGTACATAAGGTTTTTTAGATCTTTAAGTGATATAACGTCTTTCTCTTACTTGGTAAACTTATTTGTTAAAGGTCTTCTTCTTTGGCATCAAACAAGAAACCAGTGGATTGGAAATAAGGGATCTAAAAGCGAGTTCAAACTCAAGAACCCAAATTATAGTAAGCAATTTTTATGGTTTGTGTCATTAGAGGTCACTTTGGACAGCAACTCTTATTTTTTTTATCGCATAATTTTAGTACAACTTGTCCAAATCCTTGACTATTAAGTATGAAAAAAAAACTTTATTATGCATACAATGGTTAAGAAAAACTACCAAAAAAATGAGAGAAATATATATATTTTTTCCAACGCTCACATTACCTTCGTAACCACACTGCATGGGCAATAGACTAGTATAGAGAAAAGAGACTAGAAAAGTAGAAAATTTCTCTTTTCTTGCACTAAAAATGATTCATGAAACATTGATAAGGAAAAATAGCAATATTCGAGTAACTAAGAGATTTATTATGATGAATACGGAAGTCGATTAAACTTTGACGAGGGATTTAATCCTGTTTGGTTTGATTAAAAATTAGATTTTAATATATTTAAATAAAAGTTGTGAATCTCAACAAATGTGGAGTCGAAAAAAAATGAGTTCAAAAAAATCAGGGCCAAACAAGGACTTAGTAAATATTAACTTATGTCCACTAATTTTCAAAAACAGCCGTGTCAATAATTTCACTAAATTTTTTTTCATTAAATTTGGTATTATCTTATGTGATTAAAGAGTGACAAGTTTATTATAATATAAGTAATTAAAAAATACCATGACAATTTAATAAAAATATTAGTTTAGCAAAATATAAAAATGAATATTCCCTAGTTTCCATATTTGGTTTTTTATAAAGGAAATTAAATAATTTCTTGAAAGAATGAAAATGATTAGTGAATCCAATAGCTACGTACGAAGGTATTGAGAAATTTTAGTCCAACTGACTATTAATATGCCAAAAAAGCATTTAACATGTAAGTGGGGAGGAAAAAAAAACAAATAATAAAATATATCATACAAATCTAACCCGCTAATTAAATTGACTTTTTCTATATAGCATTGATCTCTGGTTTATCATGAGGGAAAAATCCACCTTGACTTACTCTGAAGTTTATCATTAACTCAGTCATCTATCGAGTTGGTTGAAATCTCAGTCTGAATGGCCGATCAATAGAGACCATATGTTACTAAAGAGAGAAAATACATCAGTTTGATTATATAGCAATATCTTCGTTTCTGTCACGTCACATATCAAATCATGTTCATTTACAGGTGATCGCGAAATTTGAACTCACACGATACAATACATAATGACTTTTTCATCCATAATCAAGTAGAAAGAGTATGAATTATTTATTTTCAACCTGTCTTTATAAAATTTTCTTTTGAATAAACGATTTTTCGATCCCTTATACTTCAGCATTTCTTATGCTTCCGCTGCATCGTTTTCTATTATGATATTGGCGGGGATTCCATCCTGCAGCTGGACCAATATTCAGCTACAAGCTTAGAGAAAGATGAATTGATCTCCATAAGCTTTGAAGGCTCATCATATTCCACCAACTTCCCTGCAAGTTTTTATAAACCTTAATTAATTTGCTCAAAATCATCATAAAATAGTCACATTGATGGAAGAAGAATGAAGTTTGAATCTCTATTATATCTATTGAATACATCCATGATTGCAAAGTTTTACGTCTCGTGAGGGCTTTAAGTTACATGCACTCGATAGTTTTTTACTGATCAAGAAGTAAATAATAGTAACCGATGAGCTAAACATATAAGAAATCCTCCGACATTAACAAAGTTATATGCATTTCCCTCGCTAAGTTAGTTCTCCATCTTTAATTATAGTTGCACAATCAATTCCGATTATGAAAATCGTAAATCTTCGATAAATCGTCATGTGACCCTCACATGTCTAACTTTATGAAGTTAGAATTTATTTTGAAACTTGGACCGGTGCCTAAATATCTGAAGTGATTCACATTTCCATGAAATGCATGTGACGATTTAATTTGAGTGTCAAAAGGTTCTCGGTTGTGCAACTTTACTACGCCTAAAATGTGTGATATTTTGTAGGTCTATCAATAGATGAACTCACTAAGAAATGAGAAAATTTTCGCACATCTCTCGACCTTTGAGAAGTTTTTTTGTTAACATAGGGCGATTACTTATGAATAAGTAATGAAATGAAAGATAAGAAATCATACCAAATGAGAGGAGCATGACCATGTCACTGTCTATGACTGTTGGAACTCTGTGTGCCACAGTTATGACTGTGCAGTTGGCAAATTCTTCTCTTATAATTTTCTGTAAAATGGCATCTGTTGCAGAGTCTATTGATGCAGTTGCCTCATCGAGAACTAGAATCCTGTTTCTTCTGAGAAGGACTCGACCAAGACAGAAAAGCTGGCGTTGCCCCATGCTCCAGTTCTCGCCTTCATCGCTCACTGTTGGAAAGAATTCACACAAATGATCTCGATTAGTTAGTGAGACTCGACCAAATTTACTTGCATTGCATTTGTACAGCTTATCGGTTTATTGGTCATATGGAGTAGGGAAGATTTTATTGAGGAAGTTGAACTCACCAGAAGAGTCGAGCAAGTTTGGAAGCCGAATGATGGTGTCCTTAAGCTGGCATTTTTCTAGAGCCTGCAGATCAAGAACTAATTAGATTCATCATAGAATCATCATTTGAATAAACTTAACAGCATATTTAGCCAAGCTTAAAAAGTTACTTTTAACTAACTTTTTTGCGAACTGTTTTCGAGGTCTTTTAAATATTAGTTTGATATTTTCAGTACCAAATATTACTTTCTTTGACAGTAAATCTGTCGTACTGTCAAAAAGGGCACAATGTGAATGGGGAAGTTTTGTGAAAGTTCTTGAGACTACCTTCCATATCTCGTCATCAGAGTGAAGTCCTAAAGGATCCAAATTTGTCCGAATGCTTCCCTTGAAAAGAGTTGGCTCCTGAGGGATGATACTGAGTTTTAACCTTAAATCTCTTAGACCTATGGAGCAAATGTCAATCCCATCTATAATAATCTGTCCGCTATAAGGCTCAACCAGACGAAACAACGCACTGATCAGAGTTGTTTTCCCACTTCCCGTTCTTCCAACGACTCCTACTCTAGTCCCTTCACTGAAAGTGCAAGTGATCCCTTTGAGCACTATCGGAGCATTTGGCCGATACCGAATCTGAATGCATGCAAAAGAATGACAAGATTGCATCAGCAGTTTAGTCATATTACTCGGAGGGGCCTTCGAATCACAATTCAGAAATCTTTGCATTCTAACATAAAAATTAGTCCCTTCGTGGGCATATATCAGCTATTTCTATTCTGTGGAACATTATTGGGGCTCCTCACAAGCCAATTATTCATACATTTACTAACAATCTTCTTCTCGGACCTAGTTTATTGGATTAATTACCTTCAGCTCCACCAAATCTATCCTCCCCTTTGAGGGCCATGAAGTTGGTGGCCTCTTGTCATCCACGATTGCTGGAGGCTCAGGAGGAATATGCATAAACTGTTTGATTCTTTCTATTGAAACAATATAATTAGATAAGCTGCTATACCATCGAGTTAGAAACACCTGAGTGCCAGTCAGCGCAAAAGCATATGAAAGAGAAAGTCCCACAAGTCCTGGAACAACAACAAAAAACTCGTAAAAAGAATAAGGAATTTATGATAATAAAATCGAATCTTCCATGATAATTTAACTTTAGAACGAGTACCTGGAGCAATATAACCCTTCGGGGTCAAAACTAAGAGACACGCAGCCGTGAATAGGGTAAGATTTTGAAGTGTTTCTGTTCTCAAAACTAACCATTCCTGGGCTGCATTCGAAAAAAAGAAAACTTTTGCATCTGTGTCTACGAGCTTTTGGTAGTTCTCAGAGAACTTGTCTACCATTGTAAACGCTCTTATTGTGGCAACTCCTAGTGCTGTCTCGGATGCATAATTCATGACCGGAGCTTTTGTGGTTCCATTGATTCTCATTAGCTCCCTAGCGGAGGGTTGATAGTATCCCTTCATCCGAAAATTAGTGTTATTGATTAAACATTAATCCCTAATTCCGAAGAAATAATAGAAAGACAATTTGGAACACATAGGAAATACACAGATCTAGAGTGGTTCACCCTCAATATAAGAGCTATGTCTTCTCATCGCTGCAAATTTTTCACTATAATGAACAAGGAGATTCTTAGTTTTTTCACACTCCAGTGTCTTGTCTACTCAAAAAAGACCCCCGCTTCCCCTCCCCAGAAGCCTCTATACATGATAGGAATATTAGGTTGTAAAGTCAAGATATGATTTAGCTGCACAAGATCCAACAGGTATCATCCCGAGTCCCAATAAACTGGGTCCTTAGTCAATAGGAATAAATGTAATCTGAGATTATAATCTTACCTGGACATATTTTGAAGCTACTGTGGCAAATATGCCCACAAACAGAACCTGCCAGGTGACTGAGGCCATAATACCAATTGTTGATAGCAGCTCAAGTACAGCAGCCATCACGAAAACGAAGGCAAAAGGAATGTCAAAATCTAGTACACTTAAATCTGACGAAGCCTGCCCGCAAAGAACAGTAAGAATGAGTAAAATACTTGTGTATCCTATTTATAGTACGTTCTTACTTTTCATTGTGGCATATGGAGAAAATCTTACTCGGGTTAAAATTCTTCCAACTGGGGTGGAGTCGAAGAAGAGCATGGGAGCATTGAAAATCGAATTGGTAAAACCAGAGAAAAAGGCTTGAGAAGCTTTTAGTCCTAAATGAACTACAAATAGAGATCTCAAATATACGAAGACAGCACTAAGAAATGAAGTTAGAGTGTAAATGCCAACAACGACAACGCTGCTTATCTTAGGCATTTGAATAGCATATGCTAGCCAGAAACTAGCTGCAGCTTGAAGAACTATAAAACCAGTCTGACTGATTGTAGTCAAACATAAAAAGTTTAATCCCTTGGCAATGGAAACATAATCGAAGAAAGTCTTCCACCCAACATCACCAATTTCCTTCTCTTCCTCCTCTGTCAACTGTACCCCGAGATTAGTGGAAATCTCCCCTTCGCTCTCGTCTTTACAAATGAAAGACTTATTATTTTGCACCGCCTGAGACTCTTGTTTGTTCGCACTAGATGAAGTATCAAGCATTGATATTGCATTTTTATGAGCATGCACAAGTTTTTCAAACGTCGATCCAGCCATCAGAAGCTCCTTATAGCTTCCTGATTGGATAACTTGTCCATCTTCCATAACCTAAGACAAACAAATAACCAAATTACTTGAGCAAATACTGAGGATCAAATGTAATCCTTTTGCACGAGCAAAATGTTTATGCCTGCAGTAAATCGTTGTGACTCATTACCAGAATGATATCGACCTCTGTGAGAAACTCGACTTGATGAGTCACAAGAACAACCGTCTTCTTCTTTAATGCAGTCATGACGCATTCCTGCATGTCAAAGGCAAAACAAATCTATTATCATACTAACAGCTTAAGCTTTTCAATAAGGTGGTTTAACATGCTATGTTGGCCTTGGCCCCTGTTTGGTGTTGATTAAATTCTTTAATCTCAAGTCAAAGTCAACAATTAATGTTACACATATATTTTACGGGACCCACAATTTTTCAACCACGCATTTCATCAAATTTGATTAGAATCTATTAAAAATCTGAATTTAATCTATATCAGACAGAGACTTGGCCTGCATGTGGACGTGTTTGAAGATAAATCTTAAATAAATAAATATATTCTTGCTCTAACAACTTTAAGCTTTCTGATGAGTTGGTTCAACACAGTACCAAATAAAAATATATGTAAATCAAGATTTTTAGCATAATCGTTGACATATACACATTTATGATAGCCTTACGTTAAAAAGAGTCGTGGCTGTATGAGCATCGACTGCACTAAAAGGGTCATCAAGAAGATAGATATCCGCATCATTGTAGACAGCCCGAGCAAGTTGAACTCTCTGTTTCTGTCCTCCACTCAAATTGAGGCCTCTCTGACCTATCTCTGTAAGATCACCATAGTCAAAACTATCAATATCTTTGTCTAAAGCAGACACTCGAATGGCTTCTTCGTATTTGGTCTTATCCATTGGCTTTCCAAAGAGAATGTTGTCACGAATGGTCCCACTCTGGATCCAAGAAGCTTGTGAAACATAAGCAACGGATCCAAAGACATTCACCTGGATGCAACAATCAGTGGAAACAATGTCAGAAAAATTGCATACCATTGTAGAAAGTTATTAGTCATTGGCTTACAATTCCGGATCTCTTTGGGATTTCGCCAAGTATAGCAGACAAAAGTGATGATTTTCCAGCACCAACTGGCCCGCAAACTGCAATCTTCCGCCCCGGTCTTACTTCCAAGGTTATATTTCTTAAGGTTGGAGTTGCTGACTCTGTATCCCAATTAAACTCACCTTGTTGTATCCAAATACTGTGGCTTAAATCTCCTGAAGAACGCCTTGACAAATCCACTTCTTCGAGTTCATCTTCAAGCAGAAACAAATTTATCCTTTTGAGAGATACATTAACCTGGATCAAAATGGAAAGAGCCTCGGGTATAACCCTGACAGGTTCCGACATGGTCCTTAATGCTGCCAACACTGTGAAAATGGTACTAGCGTCAAATGGAGCGCTCCTGAAAAGTACACATCCGAAAAAGATGACAGAAGAAACAATAGTTGGAGCCATCCAATATAACACAGTGTTATAGGTCTTTTTATACTGAGATTCTGCTAACCATTTAAATTCAAGCCCTCTAAATGATTCTAGCAAGCTTTTGAACTTCTCTTCCCATGATTGCAACTTAATTATCTTCATATTGTTTAGAATTTCGGACATTGATCTTAGTCGCTTATCTTGAGCAATCATGAATTCGGTTTGACACTTTTGAAGTATCTTAGCAAATGGAACGTTAAGAAGCCCGCATACGAGGAAAGGGACTAAACCGGGAAGCACACCAAGTCCCACAACCACAAAAAGTACAGCAACCCCAAGAAAAATTTGCAGTCCGAAACTCCATCCCATATGAAACCACATCGGGAATTCTCCCATTCGATATGCATCAACAGCTATATAATTCACTATCTCACCAGTCGAGTGCCTTACTCTCCCAATACTCGAAAGCTTCAGCTGCTTTTTGTATACTGCCACCATCAGAGCTGATCTCATTCTCATACCAATCCTTCTTGAGGAGAAAAAGAAATGTCTATAAGATAGAGACTCGAACACCTTAGCCACAACCAAGTACCCCACCAACAAAATACCCTTGTAGAGATTTTTTGTTTCACTATTCGAATAATTTACAAAAGCATATAGCAACAATGGAGCAACTATAACAGCAATTGTCCTAATCAATGCACAAATTCCAGCAAATACCATATCTTTCCAATAAATTCGCGCAATCGCCCAAGAAACAAAGTTATCCGAACTATCCGAGCCTTTCCCTGTAAGTGAATCCCATTCATGATTGAATTTCTCATAAGCCAAAACTGCTTCATCCTCAGATCCCAAACAAGGAATATCTTCAAGAACTAAAGATTTACGATAACCTAATCGAAGTAAAGAATTTATCCAAGAAAATGACAATCTACTTAAAAAACCAACTTCCCCAACATTGATCTGGCTTTTATCAAACACTTCATGAATCAGAGGTTCTAACAAACTATTGGCTGAGTTTGGATGAAATACTACCCCATGAAGAAACCTTAAACCATACAAGAAAAGCAACAAATTCACAATCCAGGGTGTAATTTCCAGGATTTGGATGTCGTGTGATTTGACTAAATCTTCAATATTTACAGCTGAAATCAACAGAAAATACAGAATCCACCATGCAGATTTCAGAACATCAATCCACTTTAATCCTTGTACCAGCACAGTCACCGTAAGGGTGATCCAAATCAGTCCTCTAACAAAGTATGCTAACCAGTTTTGATGACTAAATCCATTATCTTTGGCAATAACAATATATAAACCAGCCCCCAAATACTCAATGCTTGTAAGAACACAGCAAATCAAAATTGTTTTTGTAATACAATCCCATCTATGCTGTCTGAAATTGTTTTTACATTGAGAACCCACAGTCAAGATCAAGTAATAAACAAAGACCAACAATAGATTCATGAAATCTATGATGGTTCTTTGAGTGCGTGAGGACTTTAAATTAAATTCTTCTTCACATATCCATGAGAATAGGCCTGCAAATAATTGATTTTACAACATTAAATTCTGACAATACAAGAGTCACAACTAACATCACGAAAAAAAGTTAGAAGATGCATAAATCAGAATAAAGTTCGGAGAAAGAACGGAAACAAAACGCGCAATAATCAGCAAAACAAAACACGCAAAGCAACACACACCCTTCTCAATGTGAAAGTTACGTCCACTTGCCGCTGCAGAAGTGTACAAGGTTTTTCTTAGCCTCTCGTCCATGAAAAGGGTGCCTAAATTCCATGTATGGAACATCCAAGAGACCCTAATCGAGGAACTTGATTCGACTCCACACAATCCAACATGGAAAAGGGCACCAAATCTTGTGAAAAAGAAGACACGGATGCAGTGGCAAGCAATCTTTTAAACTAACAGCAACAAGACCACTAAACTCAATGAACTTAAAACAAGTCAGAAGCATGTATAAAAACATAGAGTTCAATCATTTTTACCATATAAAATCATGCACTAATTCATCAAAATGAAGATCTTATGAACAGAAACAAGCAAGAAAAAGTGTACCTAGTGAACTCCCCGAGGAAGCCATTGCTGGAGGAATGTAAATGGTAAAATGTGCACTTATTACTGAAGCTGCTTTATGTATAGGAAGTAAGTGGAGGAAATGAGAAATGATGATGATACCAGTGTTGTAAACATGCTTTTTGTCTACAAGCCTTCATTTAGATATTTCTGTCAATGTAAAGCCAGAACCTTTCTCCAGTCTCGACAAATTCGATAATTTAGGATTGTATTTAAACATATTTAGATATGTTATTTATTTTGAAAGTAATTCGAAAATTTCTTTTTTTTTTTTTTTTTGGAGATTAGCAAAATATGCTCTTGAAGTATATATTAATGTTAAATCATCGTATTATATTTGCATAAAAAAAAAACATTAGTCATGACTCAACTTACAGCAGAGTTTATTGTTAATCAACGAAGTTTAGTTTATTTCAAAATGGTCACTAAGTTCAGTATGGTCACTTTGTTAAATTATGTTAGTTTCTCTAACCAACTATTTGGTGCGGAAGACCTTCCTACCGAGTTGTGCGTGTAAAATAATAGTAAGCCCCTATTTGGGACCAACTTTTTACCTCATTTTAATGAAAATAAGAAAATCTCAACCATTACATGTAGCAGCAGCTACAACTTTTGACTACAACATCATATTGGACTCATGTGTTGGAGAAAAATGTCGTGTAAATAAAGGATACTAACTTTAGTTCGGTGCAATCCGGACCCGTTATTCTTTTTCACAAGTTAAAAATAAATTTTTTATAGACCTTTTTCCTATGTTAAAGCCCAAAAAAATAAAATAAAATAAAAAACCTTTATCCTACCCTCACTCCTCCCTTGGATACTATAGTTAATTTATAAGTCAAAACGAAGATTTCAAATAGCAATTTGAGATATAATTAGAGGTGGTAAGCAATACCAATAGTTAACCCAACTTTTTTCTATTGGTGACAAGTGATGACAAAATGGCAGAGATTCAGTCATGCCAATCTACTTGAGATGAGCAAACTGTATCAAAATCTTGTTCTGGTGAAGCAAATAAAATTCAAATTCATGGGTTGGTTCGGTTTATTGGATCCAACTTCACGAATAAAAATACCTACTTCTTCTGGTTGGTAATTTACACAAAATCCAAAAATAGTGGTTTGTGTGCAGTGTCTGCAGCGTTGTACGGATTGACACTTGTTTGGTGGGATTAAAATTAGATTTTCAGTAGATTTAAATAGAAATTGATGAAATGTATGGTTGAAAAGTTGTGGGGCTGTAAAATATTTGATTGAAGTGAAATGTTGACGTTAACTGTTAAGCGATAAAAATCTCACGTCGAATAAATATGAAAACATATACTAATTTATAAAAGATCAGGTTACTCCTCTTAATAAGGTTGACATTTTAAAATGGAACTCAAATTTTAACATGGTATCAGAATTCATTAAAACGAGCGATTTGATCTGATTAATACTAAAAAAATTGAGTACGTGGATTTCAAAATTGATCTACTCAAACGAGTCACCATCTTGCAAGGACATGTTAAGGGATAAAAATCTCACGTCGAATAAAGATGAAAACATATATCAACTCTCTTAAAAAAGTTGACATTTTAAGATGAAACTCAAATATTAACCTTAACTTAAACTAAAATCTAAATTTTAATCAATACAAAAATGGGTTAAACATAAAAGTATAAATAATTTAACTTTTAAGCTATTTTACATGTTCTTGAAATAGCATATATAACTGTTTATAATTTATCTTATATGAGTTACAAATATTAATGACTTGTCTTAGCCCCAGTTTTGCCCCGTTAAATTATAATTTTTTTATCTTTTTTTTTTTTTATCAATCACACATTTTTCAATAAAATAATATTACGTCATTCTTTTCTAACCATATATTCTCTAAAAAATATTTTATTGTTCTCATTATAATTTGGAATAATGGGACCAAACGGGCCCTCTTAGTAGCATGAACAATATAAAAATGTTAAATTTTGATTACGATTATGTCTAATTTTATCTAATACTCATTGTCAAAAACAATATGGCTCCGTTTGATACGCCAATTTTTTCTATGGAAAATTGAATTTTTTTTCATTTTCCAACTTTTGTAGTGTTTGATAGGCAAAATTTTCTCGGGGAAATTTTTTTCTACCTTTTCTCATTTTCCACATTTTTGAGAAAAATAAATTCTTGATATTTTGGTGGGAAAAAATTTTCCAGGTTTTTTTTTTTTTTTTTTCAATTGAAAAAAAGTCCGACACAATGGTAAAAAGAATTATCACTTTTATTAACATTTTTCATGCAAAACAAAGACAAACAAATGGTATTCGGTATGATAATTTTTTTTCAAATTTTTTTGGTAATTGGAATAAATTCTAGACCCAATGGTAGAAAAAATTATCACTTTAATGGACAATTTTCATAAAAAACGAAGTCAAAAGGATACCAAACTTTCAACATTTTTCATGAAAAATTATATCAATCAAACATAATTAATTACAATTCTCAATAAAATAATTTATAGACAAATCAATTCCCTATAAAACATTTTTTTTTCACCAATTTTTCCACATTTGCAATCAAACGGACCCTAAGTTACTCATCCCTTGACCCAATTTTTCAAACAAAATAATTGTCCATCTAACTCACAAACGCGTGCACTATTCATGACTTCAATCTTTTACTTTCATATAAAAGACAAGATAAACTATATGAATAATTAATGACACGTTTACTTAAGAGATTCGATTTTACAAGAAAACTTATCTTACTCTTTCCTTATATTTACCTAGAAACAAAGAATTTCAATATACAACACTTTTGCATGTCTTGCAAAACCTAATTTTCGTCGTTATTTATTTAAACTTATCTCGCATGGATGTTCCACGACATAGCTCCAAATATATAATTATAGAAAAATAAAGTTCAAATCACATCAACAATGTTATAAGAGTTGGATCGAATCGGTCTATTCAGATAACAACTGGTTCAAAATCTCTCCAGCTTAAATTATTTATTTTATTTACCAAGTGTCCAAGTCGAGTGTTAGAGTTGAACAAAGAAAATTGAAATTTTTGGCTGAACGTGCAATTTTTCTTCTTAAGAATTGCTTCTTATTTTGAAGAATTGAAGTGGAGGTAGTTAAAAGAATGAAAAATCTCCACAAAAAATAGGAAGCAATTTTAAAATTTTAAGAAAAAATAAAATTGCTTCTTATTTTTCTTCCTATGAATCGCTTCTTATTTCCACCACGAACGAAGAATCTTCACAAAAAATAATGAGACAATGATTTCGTACGAAATAACATCTGTGTGGTCTAACCAATTTGGTTGATTTCGTACGAAATAACAATTGTGGGGTCTAATCAATTTGTGCCTAGTCTAATCAATTGTTTAACTTCTTGTGTCTGGTAGTCAGAACACTTATCATTGCATGCTTCGTAGCTGGACGAAGAATATAATTTTGCATTTAAAATCTTCAAGAAACTAGATCATATTGCGTTGACTCGAAAATTTAACACATCATTATGGTCTGTTCGGTAGGGATTAAACTCAGATTAAAATTGAAAAATTAATTGTTATTGTTGACTTTTATTAGACGAGTGAGATCCATAACGGCCATATTTTCAATTTTAATTTCTGCCGAACGGAGCCTAAGTCTAAACGATTTTTAATATTAAAGGTGTGTTTGAACCACATTATTTTGAAAGAATGTATTATGGAATGGTAGATTGATAAAAAAATGTGTGGTTGAAAAAGAAGGAAAAGTTATTGATGTAATGAAAAATATTATTTTATTAAATAATGAGTGTTTGAAAATGAGTAGAAAAATAAAAATGAAAATTTTAATGTGGGTCAAACAGAAGCTAATTATGTTCTATTTAACTTACAAAATATTATATACACACACAAAAGGAAATTGTAAGAATTTCAAGAAATTGGAACATAGACAAATAGCATTAAGAGCACTCGACCATTTTGGATGAGAGATGACGACCAACATAAAATAAAATTACCCCAAAAATAATCAAAATAATTCTAAGTAGGAATAAGGAGTCCAATTTCACGTTAACAAGGACCTCGTTTCAAAAAAATAAGTCATTTGATAGACTTTATATAAACTAACTAATAAGGGAAAAGTCATGTGCCTCGGCTCGACTGGGGGCACAAACAAGGGCACCAAGGGGTGTGCCCCGGTCATTGAGCCGGGCACAAAGAACGGCTCAACTAATAAAGACTTAAAGTCAGAAGTGATTTTAGAAATCAATCACGTTTCAAGAAAAAAATTCAATACCGTATTTGGGTCTAGCCGACTAGTTTTTCAGGCAATCCAATTGTCATTGTGTAGAGCAAAAGCCCTTGCTCATTGTGCACTATATACTACACGCTTATGGCTCTTGAGGTATACACTCAAGTGTGGAAAACTAGAAACCATAAATTTGCACCTATAAACATTCAAGATAACCGATATCAAATTTATTGAGAATAAAATTTATTTTATTTTTGTATTAAAAGTAGCAAACAACAAATACAAATGATGGTAGAAATTACAAGAGAAATTTAATGGCATTGCTAAATTTGAGATACGAAAAGTTTGGCTTATTAGCCTAAGAAACAAAAGGTTTAAAGCGTTGAATAATATAGAATAGCGACTGACGATATTAGTCTCTGGGCAGCAAAAATCCCCGTGCACATGTGATGTTGAGCGTCCAAAATGTCCTCTCAAGGGGATTCTGAATTCGATTATTTTTCTATGTACAGAAATTATTTTCAAAGGGCTCATCGGAATATTCACGTGAGTGAGCCCCACCTTGTATTAAAAAAAAAAAATTATGCGCGAGGCCCACTCATATGAGTTTTTCGTGGAAATTGCTTCAGTACGTGGAGCATGATTCTTCCAAAGTAAGCCTTCCTCATTAATCATGCTAATTTTTTTCACACGAAAGTTTCATGAATAACACTCGGTAGGAATTAATTGGAAATTTGGTACAATGTGACTTCATATAAAAATATCTTTTCGAATTTAGTATACAAACACTAATTAAGGTAATTTTCACAAGAAGTTCTTTTACAAGAAGCGTAAGTCGTGCCGAATGGGCCCTGAGTTGAGGAGTGTATAAAAAAGTTAACATCAAAACTAATAATTTATAATGCCCCTTTTTATCGTAAATGGAGGTTTATTCATATGTGCTTCTATGTATCATTAGTAATTTAGTACATTGCAAGAATACGAGAAACAAAAGATTCTTATATGTTAAACTCGTGGTGTTTCGCGATTAATGAGAAATAAAGTATCGATTACTACATGGCGTTCTATATTTTAGTATTTGATGAGTACAAATTCATTCCATCTAACAATTAACGCTAAAAACGAATTTTGCTCAAAATGGTATTAACTATCGAATATTGTAATATTAGTTTCCAACTTGGAGCAAAGATGATTTTCCAGGAAATTTGATTAAAGATTAAAGAATAGTAAAAATACTCAGCAAAGAATATTGAGCAAAAGGAAATGAATCGTGCTACGATAACATAATGTCACGTGACATCTTATCATTGGACTGTTTAAAACGCAGTTAACTTTTGCATTCAATCATATCTTGCCAACACTTATTATGTCTAAACATCTGTCAACATTTCTATGTCAAAGTAGCATAACTCATAGGGAAGAATCATGCTAATGGTTAACATAATCATTGACATAATATCACATGACATCTTATCATTGGACTATTTACTCTATATACATACCACACCGGTCCGGTGATGGCAGCGATATTCCTTGAAGTGCATTGAAGGCCGTAGTTGCTTGTTCAATTCCCTGACAGAAGGGAAAATGTCTCTCTTTTCGAGTAATTTACCCTTCCAATAATAACACATTCCATCGGATACGTATCCAAGTGATAGCCAAAAAGACAGTGGGGACTGACGATGAAGTGGCCGGCGCCAACTATATCTATACAAACTATACATACATAGATCCAACAATATAAAAAATTCCTTCGATTCACGAAATATCACCAATATAAATGTATGTTGTTTTACTCAATTAGACTGATTTAAAGTAGATCTTGATTGGGTGAAAGAGTTTTCCGCGAATCTTATTTGTTACAGACGAACCCTCAAATTCTTGTTGCTTTTCTTTTCGGGGCTGGGTAAAGCATTGGTGATAAATAAGTGGGCCTAATTTAAAGAAAAAAAAAACTCCAAAACTAGAGGCCCAAATATATTTTTTTAAAAAAAGGCCCTAGTCTAATCCATATCAAGCTTCATAGTTCATAGTTGTAATGGCAGCATCCAAGTTCCAACAAGTAAGTTCCGCCTCTGGTCGCGTCCAGTTGAAAATTACTATGTATGTACCATATTTCGTACCTATGCCTGTGTCGTATCGACTCAAGTATGCCGATCGGAAACAAGAGTACAAGCATCAAAGTACACCGTACACATTAACCAAATAGAGAACGAAATTATATTTATTTTTATCAATGGCGGACACATATATTTTGAATTAGGGGTATAATCATACTTATAAAATAAGTTGCGAAAAAATAAAGGATTTGAATCTTATTACACTTGTTCTCATACTTTGATAACGTTCCATAATAATATTATCTTCAATATTGTCAAATACAACATTCTCAATATATGCAATCAAACTATCATTTAACCATCGATCTTCAATTTGATTGCGCATACGATTTTTGACATAAGTCATCGAATAAAATGTTCTTTCAATTGTAGCAGTAGTCATGGGAAGAACTAAGGCTAATGTCACAAGTTTGGAGACTAATGGATATATTTCATGTTTATTTTTTGCAACCAACTTCTACTTTTGTGCAAGATCACTAAAGCTTTGTAATCCTCTAAAATTTTCACAAGTTTGCATAAGAATGATTGTAATAAGAGATAAACCAATTAGCACATTTTGATCGTTAATCATTCTACTGAAGATCAAGATCGGCTCATCGCGAAGGAAGTAAAAGTAAAGCCATGCGACAGTTATCGCCACAACACGATGAGTGAAATCTGGTGTCGTAGAAGGGAGAAAAATATAACCAATAAAACCACGATCGCGTAGTTCATCCGAAAATAGGCGACATTTGTTTTGATCCGAGAAATGGCGTCATGCGTGGAGTTCGGGAGTTTGAAGACATGGAAGTCGAACATCTCGCACCAAGAGCGATGCGTGCCAAGACCTTCCTTGATGCTTTCCTTGACACATGTTAGGTACTCGATTCTCGAAGCCGTGGTGGTGGCTAGCACCAACGAAGATGACGGAATCATGCCGTAATTCGTCATCTCCAGCGAGTTTGGAGTTTTGGCGATGGGAAATTGGAAATTGTGAAATATAGGAGATAAAAGGCTTTAAAGGTCAGGATTTGAATAGCTTGTGGTGTAAACGAGGGAACGTTGTGTAGTATA
Organism: Fraxinus excelsior; assembly: GCA_019097785.1. Classification (NCBI taxonomy): domain Eukaryota; kingdom Viridiplantae; phylum Streptophyta; class Magnoliopsida; order Lamiales; family Oleaceae; genus Fraxinus; species Fraxinus excelsior. Next base: position 1,129,139 of record CM032629.1, on the reverse strand, counting down.
TTACAGCTTTTCCATACACTAGTTTTACACCCGTGCAATGCACGGGTTGTGGTATTTTTAATGTAATGTTAGTGTCCTGAATGTTAAGATTAGATGTGAAATTGTATTATAAAATTTAATTATGTACATTTGTATAAGAGAAATAATATTTCATAAAAAACCCTCGTTTTCACTATCTTAGAAGTATACAAATACTTACACATCAAATCAGGTTCTTGGCCAAACTCCACTTAATTCAAAGGTCAAATAACCAAAGCACATTAGACTAAAAATATGAAAAGTAAATAAAATCATAATAAAAAAAATTGAAATTTATGAAATAAGTTACAAATTTTTTGACCGAATTGACGAGTGACGCCCCTCGAGGGATTTGGGGGCGACGCCCTTCGAGGGATTTGGGGGCGATGCCCCTCGAGGGAAATCAACCTGCCTGGTCAGGTTGCGGAGGTCGAGGAGGCATCGCCTCTCGTGGGGGTTTGGGGATAAAGCCCCCGACGGGGAAATATTATGTATGTATTGCATTGAATATTTTCTAATTTTTTTGAGTTAAATTATTAATAAATGAAATTGTATTTATAATTTGAGTAAAATGTAAATAATAAATGTGGGTAGATTGAATTTTGATTTTTTAAATAAAAAAAATTCAAAAAAAATAGAAATGTCTCCCCGTGCGTGCACGGGGAGTTTCGTCCCTTTTTTCACTTTTATTTGTTCTTATGTTACAACGATTTTTTTTCTTCTACTTTAATATAAATTCAGGTACATTTTTCGGGGAGTTTGTTTCAACAGAACTCTTCAACTGTAATGCAAGCACTGCACTTTTCTCAGTTTGTGCTAATTTTTTGATTTCCATGGACAAAAAGAACTAACACTAAATAACGGGCATTAAAATGAATGCTTCAAGAATATTTTGGAGAGTGGAACATCTATTTAAGAAGATAACCAACATGCATTTAATCTAATAGAAATATGAACATACAAAAATACGGCTAAACAAAAATGACGAAGGTAGATACAGATAAGCCAAGTAATCAAAGATTAGGTGACTAGCAATAAAGAAACAAGTGCCATGGCAATAAAGAAACAAGTGCCACAAACAATAATATGAAGAAAGATCGATGAAAAGATCTATAAGCATAATTTCTAACAAAACAATTGTATATAAATATTAAACATGCAAAAATAATAGAACGAAACATAACTCTTACATAAATACTTATAGTGAAAAGCAATAAAGGGTAAGAAAATCTTAGGTTTGTGTGCTTCAAGACCAGTTTTCTTATTCCTACAAGCTGAAAATGACGATAATGGAGTAAAATAAATAATTTCAGAATTTCTTATATTTGTAGAAGCTAGAGAAGACGATGATGGAATAGAATAAATTTTTCTTCCTATATATATACTTCTCCAACACCGCTTTTCACTGCCGCCTTTAATGCAAAGGAAAGGATAAGAAAAATGCAGTCACCGCCTTCAACTGGTTCTCTACTGTTCACAATGCGGATTCCAGCTACACATGAGGTAAAATATATACGTTAAAAGCAAGTTGTAGTTTCAGTTTAGTTCAAAGCAAATTAATGGATGATAAAGTGGCTCAGCAGGTGTTTCAAGAAGGTGGGCGCGATTTCTACTAATAGCAGCCTTCCACTTCCACTTCTTCTTCATCCATTCTCCAATCCATTCCTCTACACGTGGCATGCTTTTTTGGTTTGCTGAATTTCACGTTTCTTTTATAAACAGTAAATGGAGGAATAAAATGAAAAGTTAAAATAAATGGAGGGATAAAATGAGAAGTTAAAATATGTCTTAAATGAATAGTAACCAAAAGGATTCCCTCTTTTAATAGAAGAGGGATATAGAAAGGATTCCACACAATTTCACCAATGCTCACAATGAGTGAGTGTTCAGTTGCATTTATGTGGATTGTGCTTCTATACATGAAGCACAGTTCAATAAATTATGCACAGTTGGCTCATTTTTATTTTTATTTTTTTGGGTATTATAAGTGCATCATTTGGTATGGATAATTTAAAACTTGATTTTTTTTCAAACTTATTTTCAATTATACATTTTCAATCTGTTGGGTGCCCCTTTTTCGAAAAAACGTTGTTACGGAGAAAAAAGAAATTTGAGAGAATGACAAGCAAACGGTGGCTAATTTTACACGCATATTCATAATTTTTTCTACTTTTTAATTATATATTCTTTAGAAAATAAAAAATCACTTTTTATAAACCTTCATCATGTTTATGGCGCTTAGATTAGATGGTCCGCTTTCTTTCGTTTGAGAAATTTTAAATAAATATTAATTGTGTATCTATTGAAATGTATAAATTGAAAATGAAATTCACCATCTTTAAAGATTAAGATGTGAGTTTTTGTGACTATAAAAAACAACGGAAAACACTCAAATGGTGAAAATTTGAATAAGGTTTTACCATAATACATTAATGTGAGTTGTCGAAGTGAGTACTTGACATGGAACGGAAGTATCCATATATTCTCTCTATTCGATGCTACGAATTGCAATAATTTCAAATGGGTGGTATAACATTTGTACCATGTTTTATGTAAAAATAATGTTATTTGACCCCGTGTGCTCGATTAAAGAAATTGATGCATATTAGGATCGATGAGAAAAAATTGACATGAATGATTGTGATCCTTTACGGCTACATACAAATGGAGTATCAGCCACAACCAACAAATCCAAATGGCAAATAGGAAATCTAACAATTGACAAAACCAAAAGTATAGAAGCATGGCATGCATTTTATTAGTAAATAAAAGAAGGTGAAATAGACAAGGCTATAAAATCCCTTTTGCCAAGGAGCATGTTTGGCCAAGCTTAAAAGTTTATCAAACTAATTCACTTATTTTGACAAACATTAGTTCCAAGTTACTTACTTTTGAAGAAAGTGTTAACTTATTTTCAAGAAACTAACTTTAAGCACAAAGAACAAAAAAACCAAAATTTAAAACATTGAGAATCAATTCCAAGCATAATGAGAAAATGTTGAGGCCAACTAAAAACTAAAGGCATTGTATGCACAAGACAAGACAGTAATAACATGTTTGGTAGGATTGGACAATATTATGCCGAAAAAAAATTAAAACATTAAACTTTTGATATCATAATACCATCAAAGCCTGTCTAAAATTTTGGCTTAAATATGATTCGAACATTTGTAGAATGTCCCTAAGTCAGTCAATATGCAAGATAAGAGGCGAGTTACAATTTGCCAAATGATTAATGTTATTTAGTACCATTAATATCATCCAAGCGCTGACTGCCTCGTTTGATACCCTTTTTTCCAAACTTTTTTTTTTTTCATATACTCATTTTAACCACACATTTATATAATGAAATATTTTGCGCGTAAATAAATAAAAAATCTATTTTTTAACCACATTCTCCAAAAAATCACTATTCAAGACTTTATTTTCTCTTTAAAAATGCTGTCAAACAGGGGCTGAATAATAGACCTATGGATTTTATAATCTACCTTTAATTGAATATATCGCTCAATGTCATATGGATCTATGTTACAACACAGTAGCGCTAGATAACATTATTCATTTATGTTATAGACCAATAACTAATAGTGTTCCTAAATTCCAAATGTCCCCCAAGGCAACAACAACATTTTAAGAAAAAGAAGTTAAAATCTTGTTCATTCTTTTATTAGTCATGTCTAGTGCTCGGTAACAAACATGCCCACGTTATAAAAAAATGAGATGCAAACTTCGTCACTGATTTCTTTTCATAAAGAAAAGGAAAGGAATAAATTCAGTTTTAAATCTGTCAACCGCTATACAAATCACAAGCTTGGAATGGCCTTGGCTCGAATGAACTGTTTGAGAATGGCCTTCTCTTCATCAATGCGTTTTTTCTCTTCGGGATCTGTTGGCTTCGCTCTCCTCCTCTCTTCCAACATCCATTTGAATAATTCATGCTGTTGATCCTCCGGTATTGGTGCACGTAATTTTGTAGGCTCCACGACCGGTGGTGGAGCAGGTGACTTCTCAGAAACTGTAGCACCTGCGGCAGAAGTTGAGACAGGAGTGCTAGGAACATCGGGGGACTCGGCTTCTTCTGTACCCAAATCTTTCTTCTTCGTCCTCGTGAAAAGATAAGCTACAAGAAATACACTCCGTAAGTCAATAGCTTTACAAGGGAGGAAACGTTGTTCATTAAGCGTCACATACATTGGAACAGAGTCCAACGCAATGAATTCCAAATATGGAAATTTTAGAAGTTCAAATTTGTGTCTAATATCCAACATCAAAAGCCAAATGATGCACATGTACATATCCATAAACGAAGGCTAAAGTCAAATATCATAAAAACAGAAGAAATATTTCTTGAAAGAAGTTATGCATCCTTTAGGAACTATAGCAATAGAAAACAAAAGAAAATGGTGTATAGTGTATATACAAGAGGATCGACAAAAAAGGTTGTTAGCATGTAAAGTTCGATATATCTCTTGCAACTGGGTGAAATGTCAAAGAAAATCCATATCATACAAGAGTTTCAACATTGAATTGCACAAAAATGAATAGGGAAGACTAGATGGCACATATCTGGTAACCTCCAATGCAAAACTGTTTGTAGGCTCGAGTCTTTTAGTTTATGAAATACTGAATTGCTTTCATTCTGTTCCCATTAAAAGTTGAAAAAGAAATGAATAACTCAGTTTAACGAAATTAAATTTGAACATAGGTATCACATTCTTGAATAGTCTTTTCAGAGAGAGAAATAACAAACAAGCATCATTTCAAATGGTATACTACCCACATCAATAGCTTGGATTCACACATACCAACTTCATAATTTCATACCTCAGAGAAACTAGAAAAGAAAACGATTGCTCTAGAAATAGATAATTATTTAAAAAGAGAAGTAATATAAGAAACCTAGTCGGATGCTAATAAACCACAAGTACAAAAGTGTACCTCAAAAACCACCACAAAAGTTTTCAACCCAATTTGCAAAACGAAGAAAATGAGCAACTTCAAAGGGCAATGACATAAACAATAAGGAAACTAGAATGGAAAACTTATAGTTGAAATCTACTAAAAGGAAAACTTGAAAAAGAAAAGAAAGATTCTTTTCTTCAGAAAATAAGTGCACCCATGGCCAACTAAGGTACCTGCAAACTCTTAACATAAATTCTTGATTGTACCACAAAAATAAACCATGAATATCATCAGCCATTATTGAACAAGAACACAAATTCATGGTCCTTCAAGCTTCCAAATAGAATCTACAGTTCCCATAAAAAAGACTCTTCATGTGACCTTTATCATTTCAAAAGGAATAATCCTATCTAACACCAGTCTAGATGAACACACTTAATAGGTTCAATTAAATGAATCATGTAACATTGCATTTAAGTGAATTTATTATTTAACGCTATGCACTTGCCACCCATATTGGTGCTTGACATTAGTAATGTTGATTAGCATTACTCCTTCAAATAAGTGTGAATCCTTGTAGTAGTGAAAAAGGTGTTTGGGATAAACTTATTTAAGAAAAGCAATTAGGGTTTAGCTTTAAAGGTTTTCTAGTATTCTACATATCTGCTTTAGTTGTTTTCCTTCTGAAATTATATTGTTTTAAACCCTATCTAGAGAGGTCTATGCATTTTATTGCTTAGACTTGATTACTAAATGGAGCTATATTTCACTCCTCCAATTCCTGCTTCTCTCTCTGATTCCTCTCCCCTTTCTCCCCCCTCTTCTTCTCTTTCTCCCTGTCTTCTCTTCTTTTCTTCTCTCCCCTTTCCGCTTCTTCTATGAGCTTCCGTCATCAATCACTGGAGAAAGCATTTCCCTTTAAAACAAATACAAAAAAATAGCATAAATTCAGTACATTCCTCCACATCAATCTCAAGTAATATAAAGTAAGTTAAATCAATAAACAAATCGTGGAAAAACAACTGTTGAGTTTTCGGAACACCAACTAGTGTATAAACCGACACCCTCCCCATTCTTCAAAATCAGTCATTTTTCTATTTATTTGCACATCAAAATCCACCAATATAGGTCCCTCTTCCAACGACTTGAATCTTGACAGCATTTCCCTCAGGTTGGTATGAGTGCTGTCCCAGATATCTCCCGAATCCAAAAACTAATTTCTAAATATGAATCCCAAAAACAGTATCTGAGGAACATTCATTAAACGCAGCCAATGTAACGAATACACTAGATTCAACGTTCAAAGACACCATTTGCCTACAAATAAATGAAGCATAAATATATAAATAGAGACACCGAAACAGACCTCCGACAGTGAAATTAACAGCCAATAGAAGTGGCCAGAGGAACTTATAGCGGCGGGCAAATGATTCTTTAGGCGGCTGAGGTGACGGTGACGACGGAGGAGGACGAGGTGGGGGAGTTATAGCAGCCTGAGACCCCGTTGACGACCCCGAAGACGCTATCGATGATGGTGCAGACGCCTGTTGTTGCTGATGTTGCTTCCGCTGTGCTGTTAATCGTTCCGTAATGGAAAAAATAATTTGAAAATCAAAAGCTACAAGAGAAGGAAATTGATTCTTTTTCTTCAGTAAAAGCTACTCAAAATAAATATACCTTTCTTGGGTTTGTTGGCGTAGAGTTTCGGCCCTTCACTCATTGTTGAAAAACGTTTGTTAATTTTCCTCTCTCTCTACGTATTGGGGACTGGAAATTGCTTACAATTTTTCGGATGAATCCATCAATGTGAAGCTTTTTTTTCCATTTCATAGGGTCTTTCGGGGTGAGCAACCAGCAATCCGTTACGACGTCGTATCAACCGGACGCATTTCCTCGATCATTGCCTTGTTGGTCTCCTTTGCTGGACCATGATTTGGTGCATAGCCATGGGCATTTGGCAAATAAGCCTATTGGTTTTTTCCGAAAGTTCGACTAATAAGCCATAAATTGGTTAAAAATATATGGGAAGTGGAACCAAAGCTTGGCTCGTTTCATCTAATAAATGAAATTGCAAGGTCCTAGATGAGATTAAAAAATTAAAAAAATAAGTTTATTTGAAAGAGATTTCTCGTAATCCCATTCACTTCTAGATAGAATGTCACTTTCATCCAAACAAAGAGTGAAAGCATTTGCTCGCCTTTCTGCTCGGGTAATTTAAGCCCTCGTTTGGCACCCATTCTTTAAAACTCATTTTTCCTCGGATTCATTTTCAACTACGCATTTGAGAAAATTCAAAACTTTTATCAACTTTTCAACCATATATTTCATCATTTTTTTTAATCAAATCTACTAAAAATCTAATTTCAACTAAATGAGACTAAGTAAGCTCGCTCGACAAAGAGGGAGTCTTATACTTCGAGCAAGGCACAAATACAGTGTTACAAGATTGTCTATGAAATTAATAAATATTGGGTTAATTTCGTAAACGGTCACTTAAGTTTAAAACTTACAGAAACTATAACTGAAATTTCATGCGCTTTCATAAACGATCACTGAACTTACTATTAGGACTATTATGATGTTAATTCAAACTTAAAGGACCAAAAATACGTGGATATAGAAGTTTGAGACCTCAAGTGTAAATTTCTTGCTATTAAGGCTCAAGCACAAACAAAATCTTCACAATTCACGATCTGAAGAATTTCCTAAAAATAATGACCGAAATTTGAGGATTTCGGTTCTTAATTGGAAGCTCACCTACGGATTGGGAGCAATTTATTGGATGATTAGGGCATGATTTTCTCTTAAATTTCGGCCATTATTTTTCTAGAAATCTTCATATCGTGAATTATGAAGATTTTGTTTGAATTTGGACCTTAATAGCAAAAAGTTTGTACTTGAGGTTCTCAACCTTTTATGTCCACGTGTTTTGATCATTTAAGTTTAAATTAACGTCATAGCAGTCATAATAATAAGTTCAGCGACTGTTTGTGAAAACGCAAGAAACTTGAGTGATCGTTTCTATAAGTTTTAAATTTTAGTAACTGTTTTGTAATTTATATGTAAGTTCAGTGATCGTTTGTGAAATTAACCCATAAACATTAATTTGAACTTAAAAAGAGTTCATATTCTACTTTCCATTCAAATTAGTCCTCAAAAATATTACACATTATTTTGGAAGAATGTGTGGTTGAAAAAGAAGGAAAAGTTATTGATGTGATGAAAAAGATTATTTTACTGAAAAATGTGTAGTTGAAAATGAGTAGAAGAATGAGAAAGAAATTTTTTATGTGTGCCAAACATGGGCTTGTTGTAAAGCTTACGTATTAACTTATTTATTTTTTCCAAACATGTTTTATTGTAAAGCTTACGTATTGGCTTATTTATTTTTTCCAAACATGTTCTCACAAAAAGAGAGAAGAAAGTATGTACGTGTGTAAGCCTCACGTACACCACGTCCCATAGCTGCGAGCTCTAGACTAACCTTCTGTCCAACCTCCTCAAGGATGCTAATGTGTTCCTTTGCAAATCGGGCATTTGCAACCGTGAAAAAAGTGTATGCGGTTCCTTTGGCACCATCCCTTCCTGTTCGACCGATGAACACAATCCTCGAGGGATCCTGGGAAGTCATAGTTGATGACATAATTTCACATCCTTCACACCTGCCAGGTTCAAAAACAAACTGTATGGAATAAAATACCTCATCCTAAAGTAGTAGTCCAGTTTCAAGACCTAAAGTTTATGTCATCAATAGAAAGATGAGATGTCGAAAATTATGTTTTCTAGGGAGGATTTCAGTGGAACCAATCTATAAATTTAAATTTACCAAGGAAGAAATAGAAACTCCTCATAATTTCTCCCACTCCAAAAACAAAAATAAAAAAATATTGCCGTCAATCGAACATGCTGGCATTGCCAATGCAGAGCTAGGATTTAATGGTACGAGGGGCAATAATTTTCAATAGTGGGCTACTGGGCTTGAACGGTGAAAAAACAATGAGTATGACCCAATTTTTTTTTTTTTTTAAAGAAGGTGGGCATGGACAAGGGTGGGCTCCGCCACTGGGCATTGGTCAGTTGATGGGAATTGGATGATGCAGATGAAGCTAACACTTAGCCCCTGTTTGGCGGAAATTAAAATTTAGATTTTAATCTAAGACAAAATCAACGATTAATTTTAACCACATTTCATGGACCCACAAATTTTCAACCACACATTTCATCAACTTTTATCAAAATTTACTAAAAATCTGATTTTTAATCCCCATCAAACAAACAGGTGCTTAATGTATTATTAAGCTATGTTATTACAATTTATAATCTAAGACCTAGACCTGTATATATTTGACAGACGCAGCCAACAAATATTCAAACGAAGAAGTCCTTAAAGATCGTCTAACCTTTACTTTGCAAGCCTAGACATACCTAGACCCCGAGCTGCAACATCAGTTGCAGCCATTATGAGACTCTTGCCAGCTTTGAATTCTGAGAGGACCCAATCCCTTTCTACTTGACTTTTGTCTCCGTGAATAGATAATGCAGGCCCACCATCCATACGAAGCTGCCTAGTTACTTTATCACGGCCCATTTTGGTGTCCATGAATATCAAAATCCGGCTACCATCCATAATGTCCTCCAACAACTTCACTAGTCTATATTTATGGACAATTCGATTTGAAATATGAATCCAACATACTGGATACAAATACTAGAGACTTTCTAAGGTACAGAAGTGCAATCAAAAAATGAGTGTAGAAAATTGGCCTACTTAGGGCTCGTTCGGTAGGGATTAAAATCATATTAAAATTAAAAAACTAACCGTTATTGTTGACTTTTATTAGACGAGTGAGACTCAATAACGATCATATTTTCAATTTTAATTGGATTTTAATCCCTACCGAATGGGGCAGTATTATATTTTTGGTTCTCGGAAACAATTTCAACATGCTGGCGAATTGCATGATTGGATTTTAAATCTGTAGAACCAATAATCACTTGTTTCAAACAAAATAACATAGAAAACAAAAATGACATTCCCATATTACTCGGTAACTAAGAATTTGCATGGCTTTATGAACCAACTCACACTACAACAAATGTTACCTTTTACGGCATGCATTTACGGTGTGCATATAAGGCATGCCTTAAAAAATGATTATTTACGGCATGCCTTAAATGCACGCTGTAAAAAGTCAATTACTAAAAATATTTAGGGCATACATTGATGACATGCCGTAAAAAGTAAACATTTATGGCATGCATTGATTGCAAGCCGTAAAAAGTCTTTTACGGCATACATTGATTGCAAGCCGTAAAAAGTAAACTTTTACGGCACACATTAATTGCATGCCTTAAATTTTTTTACGGCATGCCGTAAAAAGTTGCATTAATTGCACGCCGTAAATGTAAGCCCAATACCCAATTCTTCATAAACCCAATACTTATGAAAAAATCAATTAACGTTTTACAATACATTCATTATACACACCCTAAATGCATTCATTATACACGCCGCATAAATTGAATTCGAGATTGTCACTTCGCACCGTGAGACGCCCTTGCAGCGACGCCGCTACCGCACGTCCTTGCACCCACAGCGCACTCCCCTGTAGCTTGTAGGTGAGTTTTCTATAATCTCTATTGGTATTCATTGCCCCCTCGCCTGATTGTTTTACTGTTTCTATGTTTCATGTTTGGGGAAAATCTTGAAACCAAGTCGTTGGTGGGCGGTGTCTGATGGCTGGGATGGGAGGAAGTAGGATGGGAGGAAGTATGAAGAAAATAAGTAAATTAACCCCAAGTTTGGCCTTTGGGGACGAGCCGGATGGCAAATTTAGGCACTTACATGGGTTGTATGTTAGATGTTTGTATAAAATTCTCACTCTGTGCATAAATGGGAAGAGAACAAACTTCAATTTATTCCTTGATTTATAATGTCGTCTATCTTTATGATTTTGAACAATCCAAAAAAAGAATGTTGCCTTTCTTACTCCGTGTCATACATGTTGAGATCATTTTTTATTTTCAAGATTCTACTTTATGATTTTGAACAATCCAAAAAAAGAATGTTGCCTTTCTTACTCCGTGTCATACATGTTGAGATCATTTTTTATTTTCAAGATTCTACTTTATGCCTAATATTTAGTAAATTCATCAACTTTCCCTTTTCTCTTTTTGGTAACTATTATCTGTTTTGGTAGGTTTTGTACATATCCCTGCATATACACGAGGGTGGAAATTTTTATCTTGGTACTGGAGCTGCCGATGAGGTATTATGTCTGTGTTCATGCTTGTGGTGTTCTCGTATGTGGATGTCACCCTGTTTCTAAGTTTCTGTATCCAATAAATATATGCTATTTCTATTTGTTCCACATTTGAACCTGGACCTTATTTGTCTTGTTGCAGCATGTGCATAACGATTTCGATTGAACTTTACTCTCCTTTATACTTTCTTTAACTTCATGTTTCTCCTCTGTAGTACCTTTAACTTCCGCAGTAGGTTTGCCTGTAAGTCTTTGTACAAGCTCCTGAAAATTCTCAACATCACTTTTTATGATTTCTGGGGCAACAATGTGAATTATACGAATCTTTAGCTTCAATTTGGTTATAGTGTGGGAGTCCTTGTAAATAGTCAACTTAGATGGAGTTAAGGAGGTGTCAAATGAAGATGGCTTCATTTATAGTCTTGTGGGTATCAGATAGAATGAGATTTATGGGTGCGTATTTAATTGAGACTTTTGGAGACTTTAAAAGTTTCGGTGTATTCAATTGAGACTTTTAGAAACTCTCTAAAAAGTTAGGTGATTTCTCCAGCCGCTTTGTAAAGGTAGGGTTTTCTGATTCTCCTCCATCTCTCTTCTTCCGACCGAGTATCCCATCCATCTCTTCCGGTAATTGGAAAAGATTTATGACCTTTAAAGAGATGGAATTCATTATCCGACTTCAGCATATCCTTTTTCCTCCCATTATCTCATCTGCATATAATTCCGTTAAAAGTTGACGGAATTTTTATTTTATCATTTCTTTTATTATTACTTTTGAATTCAGATCACTGATGGAAACATAAAAAGTCAACACGTGTTCATGTATTTTCATCCCAAAAAAATAAATAAATAATTGTTCTGTTAAAGAAAATAAATAAAAGAGCTATTGCAAGGATTATGCTTCAATTTTTATTTTTATTGGTCAGTTCGTGTGAAACTTTATTGTCAAAATGATTTACTTAATTGGAACTGGATTTTTATGATGTCCTAATATAATGGTTTTTTACTTCATTCTTACTGTGTTACAGCAGATTATAACTTAATAGCATTGGTATATTGTCATGGATAAAAATTGGGTACACTTATCAAGGTTATCTTGTCTTCGTAAATTTTGAATATTTTAAAATGTGTCCATAAATGCTTTTTAGATGATTTATTTAGCATTCTTTTCATAGAGTTTCAGAGGCATATCAACATGGTGCGAGAAAATTTGCAAACATGACACAAGCTAATGCGGGGAATCCAGAAAAAGTCATATGCCCTTGCAAATGTTGCAAAAGAGGAGATTTATTTATTTTATTTATTTTATTTAGTATGCATAAAGAGGAGATTAAGAATTTAGATAGTCGCATTGCCAAGAATGAAACCTTATTACAAATGAGACATATGGAGGCTTTCACTTCTTGGTTTGCGGAGAAAGGCAAACAAGACAATTGTAACATTTCTAATACATTGAAATGGCTTGCACGACACCTAGATATGATGTGATATCACATTTTGGCTATGTTATCAATGGACATTGGTTTCATACAACCGATATTAGTAGAAGCACACAAAACAGTGGTGATTCTATTGAAACACAAACTATTTGTCGGTCTAGTGTGAAAGATACAAGCCATGTAGTTGGTAAAATATCTTATTATGGGGTTATAAGAGACATAATTTTGCTAGATTATCATTGTTTTAAAGTTCCCATGCTTCATTGTGATTGGGCAAATATAGATAGTGGAGTCAAAATTGAAGAAGGATTTACATTGGTAAATCTTCATAGTGGACAACATCAATTTGAAAAAGATCCATTTATTTTAGCATCACAAGCAAAATAAGTTTTTTATTCTAGATTGAGCGATACATCTAATTGGTATATTGTATTAAAGGCACCTCCCAGAGGATTTCATGAGTTAGAAAATTTTGATGAGGAGGCTTATACTCCATCCACACCAGATGCATTAAGATTTGATATGACTGTTGAAGATGAATGTTATGTAAGACATGATTGTGAGGGCATTGATATTGAATATGGTAATTATATATCTTTAGTATTCTTTCTTGCTCTATTTTAATTTTCTATTTATGTAGTATTATATTGATGTTAACGTCTTTAATGTCTCTGATTCTATTAATTCTTGCTTCATTTTTGTAGATGCAAACGATGAAAGTTGAGTATTGTGGATGCTCATGTTCACACAAGTGAAAATAATGATGTATCCTAGTAAAGTAAGATGCCATGTTGTATATATAATATTTTTAATGATCTACGTTAACTTTAAGTAAAAGATTGCTTGTTTTTATTTTTCATTTAATACAATCATCTAATCAAGGTTATAAGAAATCAAAACGAGTTAAAACAGCTTCAGTTGTTGCTGCCACAAGAAAAGGGAATGAAGAGATAAGAATATCAGAAGGAGGTTCTAATTCTATTCCAGACATACAAGAAAATGATGTGCAACATGACGTAGAAGTGTTGCCTAATAGTTCTAGTACTACTGAAAAAGGAAAGAATGGAAGAGGTCGAGCAAAATTGAATTATCTCAACAAAGGAAAATGCACGAAGTTACCAGTAGAGTTTAATGAAAGAGGGCAGCCAATTTGTAAATGCTCAAATAAGTTAGCATAATTTCTTGGGACCACAACTAGAGAACTTATACCAATTATATGGAAAAATTGAAGAGATATCAGCGAAAATTTTCTTGATGATATATGGGAGCATGTGCAGGTAAAATATAAATTCCACATCTCTTATATAATTTATAAATTAAATTACTATTAATATTGTGTACTTTAATGCGGCAAAAGTTTGGTGTTGATACTTGTCATAGAAAATACATCATGCGAAAAATGGAAAAAATTGGCGAGATCATCGATCTAATGTGCTTAAAACAATCAATAACATAGGAAAAACAATTGGCATGACACGAGATGCTGCTTTTCTCAAGCCTGATAATGTTGAATCAATGGAAGAATGGCAATCATTTGTGAAAGAACGTAGTTCTCAACCATATAAGATAATCTTCCATTGCTTTTGCATATTGACTGTGCTTTATGAGTCATTCTTTGACTTGATTGAAATGTTGACTACTTCTTGAACTAATTTTCTCGATGATATATGGGAGCACGTGCAGGTAAAATATAAATTCCACATCTCTTATATAATTTATAAATTAAATTAATATTAATATTGTGTACTTTAATGTGGCAAAAGTTTGATGTTGATACTTGTCATAGAAAATACATCATGCGAAAAATGGAAAAAATTGGTGAGATCATTGATCTAATGTGCTTAAAACAATCAATAATAGAGGAAAAACAATTGGCATGACACGAGCTGCTGCTTTTCTCAAGCCTGATAATGTTGAATCAATGGAAGAATGGCAATCATTTGTGAAAGAACGTAATTCTCAACCATATAAGGTAATCTTCCATTGCCTTTGCATATTGACTGTGCTTTGTGAGTCATTCTTTGACTTGATTGAAATGTTGACTACTTCTTCAACTAATTGATTTTGTAGGAAAAGAATGCAAGGTTCAAAAAGATGAGAGCAGATCAAGCCATGATGCATACAACAAGTAGAAAGGGTTTTGCTCGCTTAGAAGCTGAAATGGTAAAAAAATGTTAAATTAAAAGTTGAATTTGCTTGAAAAATTATAAACGTTTACAAACTATCACATATATGAAATCTATATAATGTAGCGTGCTGAAAGTGAAGACCCTGATTCCATAACGAGGGATGGTGTTTATATTCGAGGACATACGTGAAAAAATGGTGAACCTATTAATGAATCAACTGGGGAAACATTGGTAAGAATATTGCTTTCAATAATTTTTTTCATTAATCAAAGCTTATATTTATAATTTTAGCCCAATGTATTTCCTCATATCAGAACAAAATAAAAGCAACTTCAGAGACGGTTACCTCTCCAAGTAAACACTTTCTCAAAGATGATGGAGTTACAAAAGTACTTGGTCCAGAACGTCGAGGATGGGTAAAAGGTCTTGGTTTTGGTGCGACTCCTTCAAAGTTGGATGCTTTGGTGCACAATCATAATTTGCAAACTCAAGTCCAAGAGTTGAGAGATGAAATTAAAGAATTGAAAGTGTTGTTTCAAGTGAAGAGTAAAAGCGTTGAACAAGAAGATAATGTAACTGGAAAACTAGAATTAATGAATGTTATTCTCAATTACATATACTCTCTATATTCAAAATAATAAATTGTACAATTTGATATGAATTTTACAGCCTAAAGATAGAAGCTTGAATGATTTAGATAACCTTCAGAATAAGAAATGCAAATTGTTATCTTGGTTTGGAAAAGCTGATATTGTTGCAAAAGGTGAAATCGCCTCAACAAATCCAAGTGATCTAGTGCATCATGTACCTCTTGGTAACGAATGTTGGAGAGTTTGGGTTAATGAAGTGATTGATAATGTTAGCTTATATCGTCCCACACGTGAGCTTTTTCTTCTTGAAGATGTATTAGGAAGTACAGTTGCATGGCCAATTAGGCGCATTGAAGTGGATTCTTTGTAATTACAACAAATGTATACTTAATTTCTTTTATTATTTTAAATCAATTTACATTCATTCTCAATTCTTTAAAATCAAAAAGTTGATGGGTGGTTTATTTGAATTGAACATCAGGTTTTATACTTGTCATATGTACTACGTTGATTAGATAAAAGTTAATATGTTTCTTGATATACTTTTGATTTACATTCTCTCTAAATTTATTAACCATACCTTTATTTTTTTATGGTGTGCAGGGAGTTACTATTTTGTGGGAGCTAAATTGTCGCTCGAAAAAGTTAACTTTGATATGGACCATCATTTTTTTCGTAGTAGTAGTTTTTTGAGAATTGTTGAGATGGATTTTATATTGACACACTGTATTGAACCGTATTCAATATTTTTATTTATCGAAACAATGAAAACCTTGATTATTTATGGATTAATTTTGTTTTGTTATTATTATAGGTTTGTTGGTAATCAAATAAATAAATAATTTTTAAAAAATTAAATTGATATTTACGGCATGCATAAACATGCCGTAAAAAGTAAACAGTCTACGGCGTGCAAAAATTAAATTGATATTTACCTTTTACGGCATGAGGAGTACGCCGTAAAAAGTATGTCACTTTTTACGGCATACATTAATTGCATGTCATAAAAGGTAAACCACTTTTTACAGCATGCAGTGAATGTATGCCGTAAAAAGTGAGATACTTTTTATGACGTACTCCGCATGCCGTAAAAGGTAAACCACTTTTTTACGGCATACAGTCACTGCATGCTGTAAAAAGTGGAATACTTTTTTACGGCGTACAACTGAATGCCGTAAAACGTATTTACGACATACATAGATGGCATACGTTGCATGCCGTAAAAAGTAAACCATTTTTTACGGCATGGCTTTATACGGCATGCTTCCGCATGCCGTAAAAAGTACATTTTGTTGTAGTGTCAAGCAAAGCTTTATGATGTCAAACTCATCTTAATTTGTAAAAGATCCTTAGACATTGCTTGGAGCTTCTCCACATTATACTTGCAGCAGAGCTCAACCCAGCTTCTTTAGAGTCAAGCTTGAAGAGCTGACTGATTTATGAAAAGCTTATATTAAGAGCATTTTTCCATTGCTTCTTTACTTGGAGAAATAAGATTTTTTTAACTTCTTAGGAAAAAGCTGTAGAAAAGCTTAGATTCAAAGTTAAATGTGTTTGCAGTGAGTTTTGTTGGTTGTGTGCAGTTGTTGATGGTGGGTGTGTAATGGTTGTAGTGGTGGTGGAGGCTATGATGGTTACGATCTTGGTTGTGCAGTTTTTAGGCGGCGTTAGTGGTGCCGATTTTGGACGACGGTGGTTTTGGGCGTGAGAGCTGTTGCTAGCAGTGGAAATGTGTGGAAAATCTAAACTTTTGGGTGTCTAAGTTTATGGGGTAGTTAGTGGTGGTGTGCAGATGGTCGCGGTGTTTGTAGTTGTGGTGGTGCTAGCGGTGGTGATGGTAGTTAAGTGGTGGTGGTGTTGGTGTCAGTGGTGGCAGTGACTAATTATTTTGGATTTCATTTTTAATGATGTTTGGGTAGTGTTCCTTGTGATATTGACTGTGGTGGTGGTGGTGACAGTTTGTTGCGGGAAGGTGGTTCCGACGATGGGGTTTAGGTTGTCATACTGTTGGTGGCAGTGGTGAGGCGGTGGTCACAAGTGATGTTGCTGCTCACATATTATTTGGTTGTCTGTGACCATTAAATTCATCAATCTGTGACTGATAAATAATATTCAACCAATGAAAAAGATAAATTGCGATCAAGAAATAATGTGTGGCCTAACAAATTGTTAATTTGTGACCGTCTGCTAAGTTGTGACTTATAATATTTGTGATCGATAAATAAGTTGTGACGCATAATTTTTTTTATTTGTGATAAATAAACAAATTGTGACTTATAAATTTTTTTAATTGTGATCGTAAAATAATTTGTGACCTATAAAATTTCTTATTTGTGACCGTAAAATAATTTGTGGCTTATAAAATTTTTGACTTGTGGTCGATGAACAAATTGTGACATATAAATTTTTTGAATTGTAATCGTAAAATTATTTTGACGTTTCAATTTTTTATTTGTGACGATGAACAAATTGTGACTTATAAGATTTTTGAATTGTGACCGTAAAATAATTTGTGAGATGTAAAATCTGTGATTTGTGACCAATTATATGGAATTTGTGACCTTAATCTATTTAATTAATAAAATATATGTTTAATTATTTTATTTATAAAAAAAATAAAAAAAATTTAATATTTTAAATTTTAAATCTTATCTCTTAAATTTGAAATGGGTTAAACTAAAACTCTTGGTTATGAAAATTTCCCATTATTTTTCCTTTTTAATGGGTTCGAAATTATTTTTAGTTCAATTTATTAAACGTGCCATGCCATCTCCAAAATGACAAAAAAAAATAGTGATGGCCGGGATGGAATAGGGTGGGACACATCGGTAGATCCAGCACCCGACGAGCATAGACATCCGCCCGTACTGAATTCCTCGAGAATAAATTCTTTTTTTAGTGTCAATGTATATATTTTTTTGGATATATACCTGTAATGTCGTTTATTCTTAAGTAGCTTTTATAGTTTAATTGGTTAAAGCACCTATTTAGCAAGAGGGAGATTTTTATTTTGACTTTTTATGAGAGCAATCTTTTATTCCATTTTGAAATAGGACTGCCTATTTGTACTGGGTCTGGTACAAGGGGCATTGCCCTTTGAAATATAGATATTAAAACCGTCCCAATGGGAAAAATTCAAGTATGTGCTCCCCTTTGAGTATATTGAAAGTTTGACCACTGTGACATATATATGTTAACATCAAATCTAGCAGAGATATATATGTTCAATTTTAACAAAGTAATAGATATAATTGAATATTATTACAATCTCAACACCCTTTTTTAGGAATTTTGAGAGGTGGGTGGAAATTAAATTCCTCCCTTGCCATCTTATTTATTTATTTATTTAAAAATAATATGAACTTGTAAGCATAGTTATGAGAATGTAAGATATAAAATGAGTTGTAACAAAAATAAAATAAAAAAATGGAATAATGATCAACAAACATGACCAAATCGACTTTAAAAAGGGAAAATTGCAGTACCGATCCCTAACCTTTCATTTTATTACAGATTTTACCATAACATTCACTTTGTACCACCCAAAACCCCAAACATTTCAAAAATATGCAAAGAAATCTTAGTTGATCCGAAAAGTCAAAATTTAATCAATTTCGACCAAATTAAAAAGGCAAAATTGTACTTTGTATTTTCCTTACATTAAATGAGTTAGAAAGTAAATTTTAAAAATCAAATAATAAAAATAGATTTAACCCCTTCACCAATCCTCAGCACCTCACTCATCCCCTACTTTAACCCAATCCAAATTTCATCTTCTTCCCATAGCTTCGGCACAACCTTAGCCTTCACGTCGGCAACTAATCAGCCACGCACCCATATTCATCATCTTTTTATTTTCCTTGCAGGCAACAACCATGATGCCATCACTCTGTTCTCTTTCCCAGCCCACTACATCTTCCTCTCCACTTATAGTTGCCTAACCTATATTCACCTTCTTCTCCAAACAATTGTAGATCCATCAACCTATTTGGCTTTGGGCAACTCTAGGCCGGTTCATAGCTTTAGAAAACGTCACATTTTGAGTGGGTTTTGCCAAGTTCCGCAGAAGAACTGACTACGAAATGCATGAACAAAATTGAAAGTTGGGGTCAAGTCGGCTATAGGATTTTTCCTTGGAATTGCACTAAAAATGGCAAACAATTTACCGTGAAGAAGAGGGATTAGGGGATTTTTGTCACCAATTTTATCTTGGGTTGTGTTCATGAAACATATTTCGGATTAAAATCATCGCAAGTGTACGATTCTTTGACAAGTAATAAAGTGAACTTTTTGAGTACGGATATCGTTCCCACAAGGATTGATTAGTTCTAATTTTAATTATCACGACCTTAACCGAAACAAATAAAAGATAGTGTTGTTGTAATGAAATCATATCTAAATGAATTAAAATTATGCAAGGATTAATGATTTAATTAACTAAATGCAAATTGGATATGAATATGATTTGAAGTGTTTTCTAATACGCGATAAATGTGCTAGGATCACGAATTTCTAAGTAATAATCTTTTTAACTCTAGTTTTACACTTTGACACATAATTGCAATATTGACAAATCAATATTCCTAAATTATCCAACAATCTCTCGAGTAATGTTAAACTTATTCTCATATATGACCAAACTATATTTATATGATGAACGGGAACATACGAGAATACATGAGTTTTTATGAACATGTAAAGATTTATATAAGGCATAGCGGTATATTTCTATTCCCTATCGGACCCTATGACGATTTATATATGTTGAATTTATTTTCATTCTCTCGAATTCATGAAATAAATCACCAAACTCACATAATTATCATGCACTATAATTATGGAGAAAATAAGATCATATAAATCATTCAAATATTCAAAAACATGTTTTTGATGTCAAGAATGTAAAACTAAGATTAAAAATCATAATACAAAGTTCATCACTCCCTATCACAAATTAATCTAGCCTAGCATGGCGGAGAGAAGAAAATCAGAAAAATAGATAAAGAACGACATCACCCCGATTAATCTTCATGTTCTTGGAGTTGATCTTCACGTTCTTGCCTCTTTTCTCCTTGAAAACCTCGATAAAAACTCCCTCCTTGACTTTTGGACGGCTCTAGGATTTTAAAAAACGCCACAAGATTTGTTTCCATAAGAGTTCTATTGAAATAAGGAAATTAGAATTTTCTTCCTCGAAATGGCCGGGGCGGGCTCCCGGTACAAAATGGGGCTGCCGCCCAGGCTAAATTTTTTGCTTCTATTGATGATTTTGAAGTTGGGCGGCTGCCTAACAATTACGCGTCTTAAAGGTTGCCCAGACTAAATTTTCCACTTTTAAGATCGCCCAGGCTAAATTTTCCACTTTTCTTTTCCGTCTTTTTCTTCGTTCTTTCCTCCATCTTGATCCTCCTCATTAAATTAATTCAATTGTAGTTTAGTCCCCAAAATTTCATCAATTAGCCAATTTATTCTTCTTGATTTTCCAGTTGCTTAAAAACATGTCCAAAACTGAAAGAAGATCAAAATAACTTAAGTTAAGTAAAATGTAATAATAAAATGACACAAAACCTTAATAATATGACCCCGAATAAGTGCATAAAAATGCACTTATCACGTTGCATTGATTTCTACGAGAATAAGTCATCTTTTTCATCACCAAACTTGGAAGGTAAAATCACATTTCCTCATTTATTTGTGTAAAAATGGGCTTCATATGTTGATTTCACATTTGATTTAATTGTTCTGAATGTTATAAGAATTTGTCTAGGTTGGTGGTTGATTAGTTGTCGGCTTGGAGGTTGCGGTGGTGCCAATGGCTATAGAAAGAAGATGGAGTTTGGGTTGGGTTGAGATGAAGGTTGGATGAGGGGGTGATAATTGGTGAAGAAGTACCATTTTACCATTTTTAATTTGATAAAAATTGATTAAATTTTGCCTTTTCTGGTCAACTAACGTGTTACCATCTATTTGGACCTCAATTGCATATTTTTTAAAGGTTTGGACTTATGAGTGGCACAAAGTGAAAACTAGGATAAAGTTTGCTAAAATACGAAAGATTGGGGGACCGCTTCTGCATTTTTCCCTAAAAAACCCGAATTAATTACGAACAAATTCTGTAGTCCGTAGAAGAAGAGAGCACCAGGGAGGGGGGGAGAGAGAGAGAAAGAATGGCAAATCAGGGCGGAGGACCACCACCAGCGGCACAGATACCTACTAGTTTCGGCCACGAGCTTAGATCCTGCCTTCGCTGCCGTCTCGTCAAGACATACGACCAGGTTGGCTATACCCCCTTAAACCCCGCCTCAAAAGAAAAACGAAAATTTTATCGTTCTTGAAACTTATGTTCCAAGGAAAACGATGATAGTAGTCCTACATGAATTATTTTTGCAGTTTCGTGAATCCGGTTGCGAGAATTGCCCTTTCTTTCAGATGGAAGACGATCACGAGCGTGTTGTCGACTGCACAACTCCTAACTTTACTGGGTCTGTTTGTTTTTGGCATCGTTTTGCTTCCGAGTTTTTCGTTGATTTTTCTTGCTTCGCTAAAAAGCGCCTTATTTTTTGGTACCCTTCATTCTTTGCATTTGTTTTTCCCATGTCCCGAGGAGCAGAGTAGGGTTTTGTTAGTTCGACAGTGACTTGAATGGTATGAAAAAGGGTTTCGGGTAGTCGACTCGACCTCAAATTAATTGCGAATTCAGCCTAGGTTTGCATAACTATATTATTTCTATATATAACATTCTGTATTTGTGTTATATATACAGGATTATATCAGTCATGGACCCAACTAGGAGTTGGGCTGCCCGATGGCTCCGCATTGGTATGCTATGACTCTTCTACCTTTATTTTTGCTACTATCTGTACCAATATATTTGAAATTTGTGCATATATTAGGGTTTCGATCAAGGATTATATAGATTATCCTCAATTTATTGCGGCAAGGGCTAAGTTTGTTGTCGCCCTGTAACTATTATCCACATTTCTTCGTGCTGCATCTATATAATTAAATTCTAACGAATCTTTTGTGGGTTTCAATTGTGTGCTTTAAAATTATGTTTTGCTGCTTGTTAAATATATTTTATAGATATGTAATATCCTACATTTTGTTCTTCCATTAAGACCCTGACTCTAAAATTTGTTTTTCATGCTGCAAATGTTTGATACGAACAACAATGTTTCAGTTTGCAGCTTGCTTTGTAGTGCTCCTTGGGCTTCTTTTACGTAAATTTTTTTATCAACTAAAAAATGCCTGACCAATACCGTTGGATTATCAGATTGCTTGTTCATGGAGAGTGGTGGGTTTTAATTTATAAATATTGCTGTCTACTTGTAAACACTACTGCTCGATCTGATTTTTCTATTTCGTTCTTGAGGATTAAGTTTTATGGTGAAAGAATGAAGTAGTCACTCCTTGATCATGTTTTGTGATTTGGTGAAGGCAGGGTTGGGATTTATAACCAGGTTCTGTGCCTTGGCCTAATTAAATGGGCTATTTTATCTTCTTCTTATGCAAATTTAGCTGGCCAAAGTTGGACTTAAAGTTGACTTCAATTCCTACTCACATGTTGTCCGCAAGTCATTTGCCAAGCTTCTTAAAGAGGTCTATCTAGTTCGTCTGTAATCTTTTATTTCTTTGACATTCCAACATCGCTATGATATTTCTTGGGTCTTTTACCTGTTTAGCTCTCTTGTCTAGAAGCTTTGAATTTTATCCTCCTATTCTTAACCTTTTTTAAATTCCATTATTATTTTTGTAGAAAAAGAAACTTAACCGGCTAAACAAATATAAGGGCTGGAAGGGATTTGAGAATAAATTTGAAATATTTTTCTGTGCCTAGTTATATATGCGAGACACATTAATATAAATCGATGAACTTCATATTATAGAATTTCATTGAGTACTTGGCACATTCCTCCTGCCAAGAACTGGGAGGAAAATTATCCTGGGAGTCAAGTTATCTGAAATTTACTTGGGAAGATATTTGATCTTGCCTCATGGAACAATCTGTAGTTCCTCATGCATATCTATGCCTATCTGTACTTTTTATGTTTGTTAAACCAAAAATTTGGACCCTGTTGGATTGTATAATAGTTTTATCATTTTTCAGGAAGATTTGCTCCTGGTTGCTACACTCTCGCAGTTTCTGAAGCACTTCCCCAAGAAATGCAGGTATGCTATTTTCCAGTAGTTGAATTCTTGACTATGAGCATGTTTGCATAAGCTTAAAATGTTAACTACTAAGTAAATATTTTTTCTATCAGAGCGTGCCTGGCTAAGCTTTAAAAGGTTGCTTATGAGTAAATAAGCCTTAAAATAAATAAATTTTTTATCGGTCAAAATTGGGAAAAGTAATTTGCTTATTCTGCCACGAATTTAAGAGTTCGTTCAAGATAAGTAACTACCGATACTTGAAAATAAGAAAATTATAACACTTCCATAAATGTTTGGAAACAAACTTTTGTTCTTTCTAAGCTTTAGCCAAACATAATCACACTCTAGCATCAAGAAACTTGAAACGTCGGTGATTATGGTGCCAGCAAAGTTTACGTGCTAACAGTAATGAATTTCTTGAAAAACAATAATAGGGTTCTTTGTTAGCGATTTTATAAGCTGAAGCATGTAATTGTATACTAGAAGCCTAAGCTATTAAAACGCTCGGGCAATGTTATGGTTTTCTGCCAAAAACTAAAACCTCATTGCATAGTGATTTCAGTAAGGACCTTTCAAGAAAATGAGGAATTTAATTAGTAGGAAATATTTCCAACAATCAAACAAGTTATCTTATCACTGTCTTCTATGGAACCACCATGAATTTTAGAAAAATAAAAATCGAGTAAATTCTTTCAATATCATCATGTAGTCGTCCATTAGATTCTGGAAAGATGATATATTTGCCTATCAGTTAAGTTTTAATATTATTACTTCTCTGTGAAACCAAAAGATGAAAGAAAAAGAAACATTTGGAATCCAGTTGTTTTTTGCTGTTATTTTGGAATCGTCAATCGTCTACTGTTTGTTTCTTGTTCTGTAATTAAACAATTGTGCAGCTATATTAGCAGTTATTTGCACTCTCCTTTTTCTTTTCCTTGTCTAAGGGTCCGTTTGATTGTAGGTTGGAAAATGGGTAGAAAGAAAATGTTTTACAGGGAAAAGATTTTTCTAGAAATTGTTTAACTGGGAATTGTAATTAATTGTGTTTGATTGGTATAATTTTTTGTGGAAAATGTTGAAAGTTTGGAGTCCATTTGACTTTGTTTTTCATGAAAATTGTCCATTAAAGTGATAATATTTTCTACTATTAGGTTTAGAATTTGTTCCAATTGTCAAAAATAAAAAAATAAAAAATAAAAAAATTTGAAAAAAAATAATCATACCGAATACCATTCGTTTGACTTTGTTTTCCAGGGAAATTGTCAATAAAAGTGAAAGTCTTTTTTACCATTGTGTCTAAAATTTATTCCAATTACAAAAAAAAAAAAAAAGACCTGAAAAATATTTTCCTACCAAAATATCAAGAATTTATTTTCCTCAAAAAGGTGGAAAATTTAGAAAGTTGGAAAATATTTTTCCGGGAAAATTTCGTCAATCAAACACTACTTCCATGAAAAATTCGGCCCATCAAACGTAGCCTAAGTGCTTGTTTGGTAGTGTTTATAAGTTGTGGGGTCCTTTGGAATGGATGGATAATAAGTGGGTGGTAAGTTACAAGTCTTATGAAATGTGGATAAAAAGTGTATTTGACTCGCTTAAATTGTTTGACTGGCTTAATTTACAATTTAAGTTTTGCCTAACATGCTTTAAGTTTTCCACCATTTGAAATTTAGAAACTTGGCAGTATTTACTTCCAACAACAGTTCATGTTTTATCTTCTAAGTTCTTGATCCGGTCCAGTAACTGAGTGTATCAACCAAAGACTATTTGTTTTTTGGGAGACCGTCTCTCAGACATTGCTCGAGTTTCTCTCATCTCTCCCATTCTCTCTTTGTTCAGTTTTCTAGATCTCTCTTTTTAACTCGTCTTCACTTCAACTTCCATGCACATTCGCGGATGATATTTCTTCTTACCATCATGCATCACCCCCTAACTATTGAACAAAACAAGTATCTGGGATCCTTCTTCAGAATTAGGTTGAGCCTTGGAAAAGATGAGTTGCAGAAAATTTTAGTTCTCTCTGAAAATATGTATTTTTTTGCTCCTTATTCTGTAATCTGTCATTGTACCCCATAAACTGCCCTGAATTTATGCAGGTATAAATCCATTCAAGTTCTTAACTCTTATTACAAAATATTATGTGCCTACTGCAAGCAAACTTGATATGCAATTTTGTTCATACCATTAAATTTATGCGCCTCTTCATTCTTGAATAATACCTCAAGTGCTTTGACTAATAATTCCATTTGTTGTAGGATATTTGTGAAGTAGAGCGCATACCATACGTTCCGCCAAAACGCGCATGAGTTACTAGTTGAACAGGGGCGGTCAACTATCACTGAAGCACCTTCGATGTAAACAATTAAGCAGTTAGGAAGAAGCCTTGTAATGCTTGATTTACCTTCAACAATTTCTCAAATTACGCGGACCTTTTTATTTCGTTCAGAAGTGGTTTTGCTTACAAATTTCGTATACGATTTTTGTTCACTTTTGGTACCTCGTATTCCCCCAAGCTATAGATACGGTCGAACTTGATTATTAATCATAACGATTGAGCCAATTTGGCTTCTCTTCCTGCAAAAAATAGAAAAGAAACATAATGCAAACCCAAATTTTTACTTTGCGAACAATTGAAGGACATTAAATGTAATATTTTTTCCAAAAAAAAAAAATAAATAGTGCATGTAGGATAAAATTTTGCTAGAATTTTATTAATTTTTAATTTTTAATCATATGTTTATGGAACTCACTGCTTATTATTTTTTAAATCATATGTTTCATTAATTTTTTTCTATCAAACCACCTCTTTAGAGACAAATTTTCTTCTGTTTCCCCAACTTGGACACGCTTTTAGTATAAAGCAATTTCAAGCCTCGCCTTTTGTCACGAGTCACGCTTTTACTAAACCTCTGATAAAACGCAACGGACTTCCTTGCGATAAACCGCAGTGCACAGCAAAAAAATTCACCGGCAGCCATGGCATCTACTCTTCCCGTGCTCTCGTACGCGCCGCTGGTAAGAGCTTCATCAGTAGACACTCAACAAAGACTTTCTTACAATCCCCACCGTACATATCCCAAGAAGCCTGAAGAATCCCTCTCCTCCACCACATCCACTGCCAGCTCCACTAATAGAAACCATTCGAACATATCAATTTCAGACCTCCTTAAACGCAACGCACCAATCAATAAACAAGGTAATCACTCACTTCTGAGCTATTTTTGGCTTACTGGAACTGCAAATAATGGATTTTCTGGATATAAACACGCATGTATAGTGTTTTATTGAGAATTTGTTGATTTGTAAGTACGCTGAATGTGACAGTGGAATTGGGGGATACGTATATGGGGTACGAGAGATGGTTGCCGAGTCCACCAAAAGTAGAGAAGCCTCGCTCCACGTTCAATGCCACGTCATTGGCTTATATTGGAGATTGCATTTACGAGGTATGTCAACCTTTTGGATTGATCTCCTCAATTTCAAATTGGTTGTTCTCTATGGCTTCAAACCAAATCCGAAAGAAGGCATTGAATTTTAGTTGGAATGATTATATTAATTCTACAATTTTGTTTTGTTAACTGGTTACATGGCTATATTTTATTATACTGGCCAGTAAACCTCAGTAGTTAAAATAGGTTTTAGAGTCAAACTCAGACTCGAATAAAAAGACTGTAGTGTACGAAGCATAAAATAGAAGGAGGATTGAGAGTGCAAAGTCTCAGCTAGGAGGCTATTGACAGTAAGTTAGTGACACTGTCTAGGCCCTGCACTGGAGTTCTGGAAACTGAACACTGGCATGGGCATGGGAGCTAAACATAACTTGTGGAAATGATACAAAATGTTGTTGGAGAAAGAGAGTCATAAATATACAGGGAGGTCCAATCTATGCACGACTTCTTATCTCGACAAATTTTATCATAAATGCTGTACCTGGAGAAACATTAATGTTTTGTACAGGTATCTTATTAGTTATTTTATGTTTGAGACACATGATATATGGAAAAAATACATTGATCCAAGAGTAGAATGTCACTCTTGAACCTACCCTTTCAGGTCTTAGTTCAATCTCAAACTTGCTACTGCTAACGATGCTCCCATCTGCTGCCATTGATTCTTTCTTGGGGGAGGCTTCAACTGTCTCCAAGAAGCATTTAAGCACCTTTGATCCACGATAGATAATTTTTTAGTTAGCTCATTTTGTTATTTACATGTATTAATGATTTTTTTAAGTGGCGCCAAATTATTTATTTTTTAGATGCTCGAGTTTATTTCAACGACGACTTCAACAGTTTGGAGAGCATCAAGTAGTTTGAAAGTGTTGTACTGTTTGGTTCGAAGATAAGATAAAAAGTAGAAAAACTGAAAATTGAATGCAAGAAGTAGCCTTGGCAATGATTTATCTCCAGTCTTTCATGAATGTACCGTGTCAAAATTTGTAGTAGAAACAAGGAACATAACAGATGCATATATAGTCTAGTGCTCAATCTGAAGGTTGTAGCTTATAGTCAAACTAGAACCCAATTGTACTATGATTATTATATATGTTATAATTATTTAGAAGGTTGTAAGCATATACAACTGTGTCACATCTAGTTAATCTGTTTGTTTGAAAGAGATATCTGCCTTCTTTCAGATTTTTTTTTAAATACATTTTACCTTGTGAATTACATGCAGCTATATGCTCGCAGACACTTTTTGCTTCCTCCATTGAACATTGAAGAATACAATGATCGTGTGATGGCAGTGGTTCGTTGTGAGGCCCAGGTACGACAGCGATATCCTTAACATTGAGGAGTTTCAAAGATTTGCATTAATTAATGGTGTTTTAGCCTTTACACACCTTGTAAATTGCATACAAACTTGAGTTCTTATAAACACGGAGTTCTAACTGCATCAGCTTCACTAGCTGCTGGTCCTTGTTCCACAGGGACTTAGCCTTAAGATATCATTTAGTTCTGGTGTTATTTTCATTATTCATTTTCGGCTTAAGAAAAATTTCTATGCTAAGCTTCACAAAGTGTGAGACTGTACTGCTTGCCTCCCTCCCTCTTGTGCGTTTGATGAAGTGCAATTGTGCATATATACGTGCTCTTGGATTTAGATTACCTAGTAATCACTAGTGATTTTAGATATGCTGGCCATATGCAGACTCTCCGTATATTACATCCATTAGCTGTCCATTAGATATTTACTAATTGATAAATTCAAGTAAAAAGTGGTACAAAATGTTGCCTCGTGGTTTGTGTTAGAGGATTTTGCACAAGTTATAGTGCACCCAGGTGATTCTATTTCATCATCCTTTTTAAGCAGTCTATCTTTGTGAGGTACACTTTAAACTGTTTAACTACTGGTGAAATAGTAAATGGGTAAATGTGATTGGTCGCATTTCTTATTATCTGAAATTCCTAAGATAGATGGAGAGAAACAAATTAGTGTCCTTGCTCTGTTTCAGGATGCAATGCTGCAGAAGCTCATTAACGACAATTACTTATCACAAGAGGAAAGGTTTGTACTGTATCTGATTACATTCATTTTTTTTTTCTCCTCAATATGCTTAATGTGTGAATCTTGAGTCTGTCATCTCATGGCTGCTGTCTTACCCTTTTCATGTTCCTGTCTGAAAGTTAATAATCTTTAATGGGTCCTGGTCTTGATTTTAACAAACCATACTAAGCCCCTGTTTGGTGGGGATTAAAATCGAAATTTTAGTAGATTTTGATAAAAATTGATGGAATGTGTGGTTGAAAAGCTAAACTCTATTCTGCCAACCCATACCTAGAATATGATAAAGGTTTTAAGTTTCTAATTTGCTTGCAAAACTGCCAGTATTTTGTCTCATGAACTAGGATTTCTAGAGGCTTCCTACCCAACTTGTTGCCGTAATTTTGAGTCTTGCTCTTGTTTCAGTGTTCAAATATATTCCATTACCAAGTCTGCATAGTTAGACATCAAATTGTTTTCCATTTGCTTAAAGTGTTACTCCATCTTGCTATTTTGAAAGCTAAACATCAAATTGTTTTATCGTTACAAGTATTAAGACTTCAAGTGATTATGTTTGTAAGAGTTAATACACTCCATCTGAAATTTAAGCCAAAAAACTCAGTTTAGCTATTTGAATAATATAATATCTCAAGTTGACAATTTCCAGTATATTTGTATATTTTCTCATCTGGCCGAAGAATTGGAAATGCCACAATCACAGTTTGTCCATGACTACAACTTGAGGGCACGAAAGACAAATCATAACTTAGAATTTCCACTTGTAGCTAATCATCAAATCATTCGTTACTCATTAAAACAATCTAGCTTTAGCATAGAGAAATAATAAATTCTTAATGACGTGGACCAAGCTAAAGTGACTGCGGAAGGTAAAAAAATTCATAGAGCACTTCAAATTCTGTAACCAAGTCGTACTTAATTTTTGTTTGTATTGGCTTGTTCTTTTCTTGTTTTAAGTCCTTTAACTTAACTTATAAGCTTTTGTAGGGATGTGCTTCGTTGGGGAAGAAATATTGGTTCAGCCAAAACGAGAACAAAAAAGCGGGCGGGTGTAGCAGTTTACAATAGAGCATCTTCACTGGAAACACTTGTTAGTTTCCTTGGATCTTTCGCACAATGAAAGAGGAATTTCATCTGCTCCGTCTTAGCTATTTACTTTCATTTCAACTTTTCATTTTTTATTTTTTTATGTGCCCTTTCCACTTTTTCCCTGAGAGTCATTGATACTTCCTACCTACCATACTATGTAGCTATTAGGGTATGACATGCTTTACAGACATGCTTCTTTCTTTTCTTTTTTTCCTTTTTTTTAGGAGGTAGTGAATGGGCAAACTCATTGTCTATTGGTACTGTCGTGGGTGGGTTCCATCTAAGTAACGTTCATATTAGGGCAAAAGAAACCTTCACTGTCTCGTTTTTCTGTCTTGATTCCCTGTAAGTTTAACCTTATGCTGACATTCTCATGAGCTTTGGACTTTAGGGAGGTTTGACTACATCTTACTTTTTGAACCATCAATATTTTGGTCCACGTAATAAACCTTCATATTTGTGTTTCCTTTTAATTCAATTTTGAACAAAATTCTACCTAAAATTTTAGCTGAAATAGATTAGGTATGGAACTTGAATTTCAATGGAAAAATGCTTTGACTGGCATGGAACTACTTTTCATGAGATGATTAATATTCATGATGTATGTTTCTTGACATGATCTGGTTCGACTTCTAAAGCATTCTCATCGTTCAGCTTCTACGAAATTACCCAAATATTGAGATATTTATGTTTTGGTTTTAGTTCCCTTGTTTATTGCCATGCGTGCTTCAAATTCGGTAGTGTACTATGAGATGATTTTATGTGGATAAGAATGCGTGGCTCAGTTCATGATTCGAAAACAATATTTATTTAATAGAAGTATTAACTAGTAATACTTATAATAGGTTGGTTATCTGTACCTGACAAACGTGCAACGGCTGGAAGAGATCATGGTGAAGTTAGGCTTTTCTGCTGATGCTTCTACGCAATTGATGGAAGAGAAATCAAATAGTAAGTTCCACACATTCTAACATTTAAAAAGCATGATTTTCGTAACTTAATTTTTGTTTCACTTGTTATGTCCTGCAATTATTGCCTGTATATAGTGAGATAATTTCTGCCTATGCTTATGATGAAGTATAGAATTCTCTTATTTTTGTATATGCATTAATGATTTTTTATATTCTCTTTCTTTTTACTTTCTCCAACTAAGGTTCTTGCTGCTTGTGAAACAACCCCCACCACTCCGTGCTCTTTGAGCTGTTTTGCCATAAAACCTCTTAGTCACCTTCTCCTTCTAATGGCCGGCTGATGTTTTACATATATAACATGCACTGTTGTTGGTGTTCATCTGCATCAGAGATTAGAACGTAGTAGGTGCTGTTCATAATATGCAATCACCGATTCCAGAAAAGTTAAGCATACATGTTGGAATCACTCTCTCCGTCCTGTTAGAATCTCCGCAGAAAATGATTTGGGATTATAATATATCTGTTGTTTGTGAAAGTGGAAAAAACTGAACTTTTTAGGTGGTGCTCATTTTGTTGGA
Source organism: Fraxinus excelsior (assembly GCA_019097785.1). Taxonomy (NCBI): domain Eukaryota; kingdom Viridiplantae; phylum Streptophyta; class Magnoliopsida; order Lamiales; family Oleaceae; genus Fraxinus; species Fraxinus excelsior. The sequence continues at coordinate 1,097,570 of CM032629.1, read as the reverse complement.
AAAGACAGATATTGAAAGTACATATACTTGAGAAACAGGGAACTGGGATTTGAAATGGTTTCTGAACGGAAAATTAAATACATGAGAGTTTAAATGTCTTAAAATTTCAAGAGGTCTGAATTTGTGCAATTTATGTCCCTAAATCCAATGACTTGAAGGGGCAATAGAAGAGGTTGCCTCTTGTTATGGTGAGGATTGAATTATTGTTTTTGTTTTTAAATATATTCCTCTGTTGAGTCGGTTCTGTGCTTCATTGACTTGTATCTTCCAACTTCAATTTACCACATTTTTGGAGATTTTTACTGAGTCACTCTGGTAGAGAAATAACTTCAGGCCATATAATTTTGTTTGTACGAGTATATAACTGATTTTTTCGCTCTTTTCTTCCATTTCCTACAGGCGGTGAGGATTCCCATACAAGTTTGCGCCATAATTCAGGCAAGATTCTTTTTTTGTCATTTGAACAGTTTTTGTTAGTTGTAAATAAGATATATACAAATCAAGCCAATTATTTCAACTGGTCATTCCTTCCAAACATTTATTTTCAGTCCCACTGGATTCGCTGTAAGTGCTTCCTTTTCTTCCATCAGCGACTTTCAAGCATAATGCAGACGCAATAGATATATAATCTGCAACTAAGAAGTCGATTTTGTTCTGCATATACAAAGTTCTTTCAATTACTCTTTTTGGCAATTGTTCCTTGTAGATCAGCAGTTGAGATTATCAATTGTAGTTAAATTTGCCATTTGTTTTATAAATACAGTGCTGCGTGTGTTGGAAGTCTACACAGGCGGCACCCTCCCTTAGTGGTGGCTTGGCATGGCTCAATTTTGGGGCACCCCAGTATGGCTCCATGCGAGCCACGGCCTACACTTTCAGGGTCGGTGCTGTGTGATACCTTTACACTGCCATCTCTGACGACATTGGAGTTTCATTGCAGTCTATTTAAGAATTAAGATTAAAACCAAGATGGATTATTGGATTTATACTTAGATGGAGACTTTTCCCTGTTAAATAATTTGATCAAGTGACTGAGATTGATGTTGAATTTTTTGCAGCAGCCTTGTGATGAGTACAAAAGACCCCACAAGCCATCAAAACACTGATACAAGTTCACAAGTCCTGTGGATAAAGGGACCCTACCAGAGACCCAAATTTTGTGGATGTGGTTTTCACCTAGAACTTGTATGTGGCAAATCTATTCCAATACAAGGATAACAATCCCCTTTAGCTGCTCTTTTGTGCTATACAAACCTTTATTGGACGAGGAGCGCTATTAACGTACATTATGTATTTACATTTTGTATAGCTGACTTTATCTAGTCATTGAATTTGTTGGCCTGTAGTTGGGTCTCGTGTCGGTCCGAGTGAATAATCTTTTTGCAGTCAAGTCCATACTTTTCTTGCTTGTTGTACGTGAATTATGGCAATTTCATCAACGGGCCATATGCTCATGGACTCAATTAGTGTTGTCTGAAGGTGCATTTGAATCCCTTGACCCAATCTTTTGTTTTACAACAATATCTAATATTTGTACAAAATCTTCTTTCGAATCATCTTCAAATTCCGTAAGGGCTTTGTATAGGCTGTGTGATGCGTATGTATGCAACTTCACCTCAGCTGGGACATTGTTACTTGCTAGTTGCTGAATGTTACCGTGTTTTCATACAACGGTCGAAGAAAAAAATGGTGACCAAAATAATTAATAAAAAAAATTAGATAAAGAAATCGAATTTAAAGAATTCACATTATTCAAATATTTAATAGATCGACTATTTGTCCTCTCATATTTAATTAAATTTAGTGAGATTTTGTTTTTCAATTTTATGAGATTTGGATAGTTTTAATCGGAACTAAATTGTGTAGCAAGCATGATTAAAGCCAGAAACCAATTTGCTCTTTTTTAAAGTTTAGAATCCAGCTTACTAAAAGAATTAATTGAAAACTAACTTATAAGTAAACTCTACCTGCTGCAGCACACACCCTCTTTCAGGTGTCAGTTTTTGGTTCTCTCTCTCTGAATGTTCCATTTTCATGGCGGCGAACCCTTTTCTTCTTCCCATCATATACTCTTCTTCGAATTATTCATCGTCGCCAATGTTCACTCTCTTGCTTTCATTTTTCTTTCTTTTTCTCTCCCTCTTCATTCTAATATTCTCTCTCTACACTTTCAAGAACATCAGGAATAATAACCACAGAAACGCACACCAAATAAATGGACAAGTTCAAAAAATCCCATCTTTACATGTAAATAACAGTGAAATTGATAAAAATAATAGTACCCATGAATCCGACCCAGTGAGTTTGACTAGTTCGCTTCTTCTAGAGATCTTGCCTTCCAGTTCTGCGAAATGGGACAACCTTTTCAGTGGTGAAAATGAAATTTGCAATGATAAGAACGGGTCGGGTCAGGAGGAGAAGAAAAGGAAGAAGAAGCGGGCCAAGAAGAAGAGACCCGACCCGGACGATGAGGCAAAAAAGGAGGTGGACGGGTTGGTCTCTTTGTACCCGTTTACGAAGCCTTCCAGTGCAACTCAGAGGAAGATTAAGCAGCAGTATGATCAACTTGTCAAGTCCCATGAGTCCAATGCCTTAACTCCGGCTCAGGTTTATTTTTGAGTGCTTGAACCATCACGTCTAATTTTTTTTTTAAAACCGTTAAATTGTGGGTGCACAATGACTCGACTCGTTGAACCACCTTATCTAAACGGCTTAGGTGTAGACGTGGAGACTTATTTAAATTTAGTATTCAAGATTGGTATAATTTATTATAGAAATGAACCGAATAGTGTTGGATAGGCATAAAAATATTTGTGTAGTCCAGCTCAAATTATTTTGACTTGTGATTGTTTTTGCTATGCTGAGATGCTATATTCAATTATATTGAGAAATTAGATGAAACAAATGTTTTTTATGCTCAATTTTAGCTTAATGTTCATATTATCTTGTGCAAAATTACACGGTGTATGAATCTTGCTCATGCCTTTCCTTCATAGGGAAGGTGTAGTTTTGCTAGATATAAGATAATGAGGGAATCATTTTAGCAGGGGTATAATATTCACTGAAAAATCACGCTGATGATGTTACTCAGGTTGTTATGTAGATTAGTAAATTTTCGGCATATGAGTTAAGAATAGCGAAGCATTAATGTTTTCTTCCTTACTAGCAGTGAGTTAGCCGAGGTTTTGGATTATGTTTTCATCCTAAATATACAGCACTCTACAAAGTAATTAGATTTCCCTTTTCCAATTTTTCTGGTTTACATGGCTCTTAATTTTTTATCGCATTTTTATATTCTTAAATGTAAATCGTAGTTTAAAAATAGTAAATAAATGGAGAAACAAGGTGAAATTTGGAGATTTTTTAAACCCAGCTATGCTCCGCCTCCTGGAAATCCCTGGAGGGGGCGGTGAGATCCAGCCCATCCCTAAATTCTGCATATTGAGTATCACGATTGTGCTTGATTCACAAACTTCTAGTACTATCCTCAAGCTAGAGTCCTTTTACACCAAGAGGTAAGTGCTCAACAAAGCTTTGAAAAAGTGGGAAGGCACATGAAATGAGTAAGTCCATATGTTAAGAAAAAATTGGTTCCTAGCTGTTGAGTGCATATTTTGTACGTAGTATTAGATTGTATTCGGCAGTGCAATGAACAAGATGTTAGTTGCTTTTTCTTTTTTAATACTGTCCAATGATGTCTAATTCACCTTGCCGATGATTTCGAATGTGAGTTATTAAAGTTTTTTCTTTTTCCTTCTTTTGTCCTCGTTTACTTGCCCTCGAAAGCTCAAATCTTAATTGGATGCCATTTGCAAAGAATTCAAATTAGCATCTTGATTTGTTTTATCGGTTCCATGAGATGCTGAAATAAAGCATCGTGTTACAATTGATGCATTTATTCTTATCAAAGCGAGGTTGTTGAACTCTAGGAAGGTCAACAAAGTCTATTGGTAGAAAAAATGTCTGAATGCTGAAATTTCTGTGAGAGTATTTTTGCAATTGAATTTCATTCATGTTTTGAGGGCTTATTAACAATTTTGGTTACAAGTATTTTCACAGTCATGGCGTATTATACAACTAGCGCGGTACAAGTATTATGTTGTCCATGTGCACATCCGATTCTCAGAATTTGATTTTTCTTATGTACACTGAAGAATTTTACGAGCATCTAAAGCAATACTTTAACACACATAATGCAGGTTGGACAGTTCGTCACTTGCCTCATTGAAGTGAAAGACGAGTTACAGCACAAGTATGTTAGCAATTTTTCCTTACGTTCTTGAAATTGGAAATTGAATCAGATACCTGAGTTTATGTTATGGTAGCATAAATCTTTTCGAGCACATATGCGAAAGTTCTTTACGGGCTGGAAGTGTAAGCTTGAAGAGCTAGTCACATGGTTTTAATAATTTTGAGTAATTCCAACCATGAATACTAAGCTAATAATATTTTTGGTGTTCCTCATGAGAAGGTCTGAGGTCGTCAAGAGGAAGTTCACAATAACCAAAGCCCTATTATGCAAGGCCGACAGATCTTCATTTGACCGTCTATATCAACAGGTAGTACATGGGTTTTTTAGTTATAGTAACTTGTCTTAACAACTTGTTTCTTTCTTGTTCTGACGATTTTAATTGTTTGTAACGTATAGATATTCAAGTTAGAATTAGAACAAAAAAGACTTGAAGAGGATGCTTTTGTATATAACTGGCTCCAACAAAAGATTAAGCACTCGCCTGCATACAAGAAGGTATTTCCTTTTTCTTTTTCCCCTCATTTGATACATTGAATTGACCACGGGTATATGTATTAGGGAACGATAGTGGTGAATTTGCACTTAGCACCTGTTTGGTTTTGATAAAAATCAGATTTATAGTATATTTGATAAAAATTGATGAAATGTGTATTTGAAAAGTTGATAAAAGTTGTGAGTCCCCTGAAATTTGTCAGTTGAAAATGAGTTTGAAAAAATAATAAGTTTTAAGAAATAGGGACCAAACGGGGGCTTAATGTGGTGGGATGGGTTTATAATACGGTTTGGCGTACACTGTCAGTCACCTAACATGTATCATGGTTTCATATCTATTTTCATCTTTATTGGTTCCAAGATAGTCATTGAACTTTCACTTTTGTTGTGTTAAGGCACTCAAGCGTGAAAAATCTGTTTATGCATTATTTTTATCATCTAACTAGGCAAAAAAGCATCTCATTGGACAAATCGTGCCTTCCTTTTTTTTTGTTTTGTTTATTTGCACAATTTGTCCAACTATATGCATTCTTATCTAGGTAGACTTAAAAGTAATGTACTTGCAGCTTTTTCAAGCCACGTCGTCATTTCAAGGTTCAATGAATACCTTGGAACAGAAAATGGTTGATGACTAAAGTGAAGCGACTTTATAAGTTGGGCGGCTAACAGTGTTTTTAACCTCAGATTTAACTCTATTTATATGGTTGGATGAAGAGTACTAATCAAGATATAAAAATGAAATTTTTGCTCGTCTTGGGCTGAGATTTTCATCTCATTTTGAAGATGCTTGAACTCGGTGCTAGCATGGATATGAAAGCAAACTCTGGCGAGCTCGTGGAGAATACAGATGCTGACCTCTCTGATATATCCTTCGAAGAGTTGCTAGCACAGGAAAAGAAGGATGTATTTTGGTTGGTTCTCAACTTAAGAACTAAGTTCATAATAATTTTCATCAAATGTTTGCAGACTATGACTACACTTCGCATGTGCAGGCAGAGAAATGGGAGATTTAAAGCATCTACCGGCTGAGACAGCAATTTTGGCTATTTATGTTAATGTGGTTCATGAAAAACTAGACCAGTTCTTTAATGAGTTTCAAAATTCCTGCCCATCTATCTTTCTCACAAAAGAAAATGCTACAAAATCTCATATGGTGGATCCCACATAACATATGGACCCAAATCTCTTATCAAAACATTCCATAATTAAACATGTTATTAAAGATGATGGAAATTTGATTACACCCGAAACATGAAAAATAATAATGTTAACTTATCAACTCTATTTCTTGCTCCGTTTCAAATTTTACTGCCACTTTCCAAATTACTATAGTGCTACTTGATTATCCATTTACGCTATATCATCTCATTCATACAGGACTATTCTGTTACTTCACCGATGAGGTCTAAAATATCAATGAGGTGTGATACGATTACATCTTGCCAACTCACAGATGTGAAAGATATCTCATGTGTGACATAGGCAAGGGATCAATCCCGCCCAATCATATTCCATTCTTTTATCTTTGACGTAGAAACAAAAGAACATAATTGTAGAATTAAGAACTGTAAAATGACCCTAATATCGATTTCATATCATTTAAGAGTACATTTCCTATTCCGAAATTGGAAAAATAATGTGTGCATGAAAAAATTACAACATTAAATACAAATTTCAACTAATATATGGCAAAAGAAAATGTGATCAACGTTAATTGCACAAGTTATTTATTTTGTATTGGGACAAATGACGAACCATTATTTACACACTTTTTTTTTCTACATATTCATTTTTAACAACACATTTACACAATAAAATATTTTGCATGTAAATTCAAATTTTTTTTAATACTTTTTAACTATCCATTCTCCTAAAAATCACTATTCAAAATATAATTTTTATTAAATAATGATTGTCAAATAGAGGCTAAGGTCGGTCTAACTCCGATAAAGAACGAAAGTACATTTTATGTGCCGTCCGCATTACTTGAATGATAATGTTTCAACTTTGGTGACTTTTATGGCTTCATTAAATATTCCTCATTTCAGTCCCCAACATTAATTCGACTTTAGCACATTCCATAAATAAATGTATGATAATTATTTATTTATTTTTTTGCATTGAAACATATATTTGTATATTTTCTTCCAACAATTTTCTTTTTTATTAATTTTTCACTGTAAATTAGAGAGATACAACAAAGAGTATAAATATCAAAATATCAATTATGATATTTGTACAATGTTAGATGAAAATATTGGTTGACAATGTTGATGCGTCGAAAAACTATTGATTGAAAAAATCGACAATTTTTGAACTATCCAATAACAACATGCCATGTAACATATTATCAACTAACGTTGTGCACATGCATAGTGAATAATGCTCATTGAACAAGGTTATTGACAAGGAGGAGTGACATGTGTTGCTGTTTGTGTGTGTGTGTGTGTGTTTTTTTTTTTTTTCTGAAACTATAAAATGACGTGTAGACTCGTGTCCTATTGTTTTTTACCTTGTAGCCCTTTGGTGAATAATGCTCATGCAGGGCTGCCATATGCGACGGTTTAAAATAATGCCCCTTTCATGTAATTAAAAAAAATTTATTGACGTTAATTTAAAAAAAAAAAAAAAAAAACTTTAATGTCCCTTTCATGTAACAAAAACTTACCTTCTAGAACCAATAGATTACAAAATAAGAATTAACAAGTAGACAATCGGCACCAATAATTATACACATACAAAAATCTATAACAATTTTTTTTTTATGCCCCTACAACGTTGAGGTCTTGTGCGATCACCCAACTCGAGCACCTCAGGACCACCTTTGTGCTCATGAACAGGGTTATTAGTGATGTGCTTCTGTTTGGGTGTTTTTTTTTGAAACTAGAAAGTCACGTGTTGACACGTGTCTTATTATTTTTTTAACTTGTAGCCCGTTTGTTTAGCATAACTCAAGCATGGTTCGTATAAATATGCAAGCCTGCTCCGTGAACAGATTCAGGTATGATACGTGTCATTTTTCATTTGTCACCCAACCCCATCCAATGCGAGTAGCTTTATTCTAAATATATGAAATTAACCGTCTGAGATCTTTATTACGGTGATTTCTTCTCCTCGATTAACCATTGATCGAATCATTTGATTTATCTCGCAAATGGGTTCGCTTCTGATCCATTTTCTACGTTTTTTTTATTGTTTAGTTTGCGTTTCGCATTATGTTTATTTATAATATTATTCGATAATTTGTATTGTGAATACTGAGTTTAATGATCGCTTTTTTAATTTTTTGCCAATCATTATCCCGGGATTGAAATTAATTATTACATTTCGATAACGTTATTATTTTATTTTTTTGATTATTCTACCATGCGTACGTTTCATGTTCTGTGCTGAAACTGCTTTTCACTTATTGGTTTCTCGTTTAAATAAAGGTAAAAAAATGGTTTGCGCTCGTTGCAATGTTAGATTTCGGATTAATTTGGTATTAATATTGTGTTTACGAGTTTATTGTGTGATTAATTAGGATTGGATTGATATTAATTTGATAGCGAAGTACTGGTTTATTGATGAATTTTGCACACTTTTTAACCGGGTTGGAGTTTGTGCATGGTTACTAAGGATCTTTTAAATCAAGAATTTCTTGAATTTTACTTACAAAAGAAAGAATTTTGAAGTGATGGAGAGAACGTGGACAGGATAAGCATTCGGCTCAACTGATCTTTTGTCATTACTAGGTTCAGTTAAGGATAATTGCTTTCTTTTCTTTTGAATTTTATAAATTTTTTAAACCTTTCAATCCGTTTTCGCTAATATTTCCACTTGTTTGACAGTCTCGAATATCGTTGCAGAAAATAATTGGAAATATTATTTTTTTGTTTATCTATTTATTGATTAGGTTATGTATTGGTTTTAATGCTCAAAGATGTATATATTTCTAATTAACCATGGGTGTTTGTGTTATACTTTTGCACATGATTTGTTTCTGAAGGTAATAGTTCAATCCAAGCTGTGTTTATGGTACTGCTAATGCAATTTCTGTATTTGTCCATTCAGATAAAAGCGACAGATGTTGTTCAACTCACCTAATAGATGGAGATGGTAATTTCAATGTTGATGGAATGGATAGTTTCATGAAGGAAGTTAAACTTGCTGAGTGTGGACTTTCTTATGCTGTTGTCTCCATCATGGGCCCTCAAAGCAGTGGTATGAATTTTGAGCTGTAAAGTTACTCTTTTGTTGTTTTATCCCTTTGGCATTTACTGGACTTTGTGAGGCTCGATTACCATATATTTTAAAACTTAAAAACCATTTATTTCAGTCCTCCTTTTTCTTCTAATATCCACTTCTTTGGGGCATTTAATTTTGATATCTTAGCAACCCAAAGATTCCTGTTCCTTAACTTGTCAATGTTGCTATGCCCGCTTTTAAATTTCTTTTGCGATTTTTGACAGGGAAGAGTACATTGTTAAATCACTTGTTTCATACTAATTTCAAGGAGATGGATGCTTTTAAGGGGAGGCATGTACTTCCTAAACTCTGATGTTACTTCTTTTTTGCTTGTTATTAAATTGAAGCCAACTGACACAAATTTCCTCAGGTCTCAAACCACAAAAGGTATATGGATGGCAAGGTGTGTTGGTGTTGAACCTTGCACTCTTGTAATGGATTTAGAGGGCACTGATGGCAGAGAACGAGGAGAGGTACCGATGGAGCACTTATGCTTTAAAACTTCGTATTTTCACGACGAGTTGCGGATTTAATGATTCGTTTATTATTTTATATTCTTTTGCAATTACATGTCATTATATCGCTTAGCCTACATAAATTATGCCTGTAGTTTGTGTACCAAATAATTAAATGGTTCCTGAACATGCATCTTTACTCTCCTTTAGGCTATGTAAGTTAACTATCGATCAATCAAAATCTTTCTGTCCATATTTTGGCAGCTAATCTTATTTTCTAGTTGAATAGATCCCCAAGAGGCAGAAGGTATATTTTCTGGAATATATTAAATGATATGGATGAACAAATCTTTAGCCTCGTATAACCATTGTTATAGTATGAAATACAGTGATGTTATGATTGTTGGATCAAATGGAAGTTCTGTTACGTTCCAATAGTATCTATGAGTTCATATTTACTGCGTGCATGCTAGAGTAGCTTATTGGCTCTTAAATTATCTCTCATTTTTTGATTTTTTTTTATGTTATTTCCAAAAAGGTGGAGAAATGGACAAATTTGGAGTTAGTTGACCTTTCTCTTCTATTATGATTTTTTGCTGTATTACAGGATGATACTACATTTGAAAAGCAGAGTTCTCTTTTCGGCCTTGCTGTTTCTGATATAGTGTTGATAAATATGTAAGATTGTTGAGTTGGTTCAAAAATTATGTTTATATCTATTACGATATAATGAAGTTGTTTGGGGTTCTTATAGAGTTTATTTGAATGAAACCAACACAATTCAGGTGGTGTCATGACATTGGCCGTGAGCAGGCTGCAAATAAGCCACTCTTAAAAACTGTATTCCAGGTAACTCGTGTGCCTGCTCTGTGACAACAAAAATTTGAAACACAAATGCCTTACTAATTTATCTTTATGATTAACAGGTCATGATGAGGTTATTTAGTCCACGTAAAACCACTTTGATGTTTGTCATACGTGATAAAACAAGGGTATGTTCACCCTCTTCCAACTTTTTCGATGATGAATGTGGTTTGAAAACTTAATTTGGTCCTATGGAATGATCCTTTGATCTGCAAGATCATTTTTTTCCTATAGACGCCTTTGGAAAATCTGGAACCTGTTTTAAGGGAAGACATTCAGAAGGTACAGCATATGGTGACTTATTACTGTATTATTATTATTATTATTATACCTTAACATGTTTAGACTTCTAAACTTTGGATTCTCATTATCTTTCTACCCTTTTTTCTGAAGATATGGGATGGTGTTCCCAAGCCTCAAGCTCACAAAGAAACTCCGCTAAGTGAATTTTTTAATGTAAGACACAGAATTGTTGAATAACTATATCATTTATTTACCTTGATGTTACATAACATCTTCTAAAATGATTGAATGGCAGGTTGAAGTTGTGGCCCTTTCCAGTTTTGAAGAGAAGGAAGAACAATTTAAAGAACAGGTTCTGGTTCTGTTTGAATTCTTTAAAATGATACTCATGTTTTAGAATGCATGTGTTTTTTACTGCTCTGAGTTCATTCTTTTACCCCTTGTCTACTTCTGGATTTGTTTTCTGAGAGATGGATGCTCTTTCAATTTGTGAATTAAGGGATCTAAGTTTTTGGTGGTTTGTGTTTTAATGAAGGTGGATAGTCTAAGACAGCGATTCTTCCATTCTATTGCACCTGGTGGGCTTGCTGGGGATAGACGGGCAGTAGTTCCCGCTTCAGGCTTTTCATTTAGTGCACAACAGATTTGGAAGATCATTACGGAGAACAAGGACCTTGATCTTCCTGCTCACAAGGTTTTGATCTTAACATCTACTTGTAAAGTCATAAATAAACAATTAAGTAATTTTATCATTGACGTTTCAGCTTTTGACCAATTCCTAGGTGATGGTTGCCACTGTACGCTGTGAAGAGATTGCTAATGAAAAGTTCTCTTCGTTTATTGGAAATGAGGTATATCTTCTTAAATATGTTTAAATGTTTTATTTGATGCGTGATACTGATTATTTGATCCATATTATTCAGGAATGGCGTCAACTAGAAGAGACTGTACAGGCTCAGCCAGTTCCAGGCTTTGGGAGGAAGCTCAGCTCAATTCTTGATGCTTGTCTATCAGAGTAAGTTGATAAATGTCTACATTTATATCCTTCATTCGAGTAGATTAGCAACAATCATCTTTAAACATAATGATTTGGAAGACATATGTGGCTACATTTTAGTAGTTGCAATTTACTGTTGAGTAATCGAGATGAGTGCGATGCTTCTTTTCCGAATCCTCTGTTCCTTGTTGGGATAACAGTTGTTATAGTTTGTTCGGCTTGTGCGCTCCTTCTTGGGAAGCTGAGACACAGTTTGAACACTCCAATGGATTGAACTGGTTTTTGGTTGATGGACCTGACTGTTTTGTTGGGGCTGGTTGCTGAGGACAAATCACAAGAAAAGCATAGATAAGTTGGAGGAAGACAGACATGAAAATGTTTCAACAAAATATTAAGCAACATTCTGTGTATCTTAATCACAATGTATGGAATGAGAATTGTATCCTTTTCATAGGAAAAAGGTTCACATTTTTTGGCAGATCTGTCATGTTAGTTCGATGGCAGTTTCCCAGGTGAAAATGGGCATTCCCCCTCTTTTTGATTAATGGAAATAGGCCAGGTTAGTGCGCATAGAGAAAAAAAGAGAAAGATGATTGGCAGATTTATTGTTGGGAATGTTCCCGCAAAAATCAGAAATTAACAAGATAATTGCATTTGTTTGTTTACATTTTTTCTTAATTGACTAGGTATGATGTGGAGGCCACATATTTTGATGAAAGTGTTAGATCTTCAAAGCGCAGTCAATTGGAAGAGAAACTGATGCAAGTAATACTTCTTTAAGCTCGTGTAATTGGTTGGTGTTCACCATGCACATGCACAAAATACATAATGCATATATAAAAACAGTAATAGCATTTATGTCGTGAATTTAGTGAAGCTCCAGGGAAAAATCAACTTCTTCCCCTTCACTTTGACAATTTTAAAGCTGATGGATAATAAAAGACCTCGATGCTTTTATAAACAAGACAGAAGAAGTCCACATCCATGGAAGGTGTGCAAATAATGAGTGCGTGATAGGAAAATGAAATCCTAATTTCAAGTTGAATATGTAAAAGTTGCAAACGATTCCACTGCATTGATGATTTGATAAATGCATTTTGCCCTCTTACACCTGCAACTGATGTAGTTAGACCATTTGTATGTGCAGTATTTGGCCACTAGCTCCAGTTTAATTGTGTGCATCCTCTAGTTGGGTGACTTTTCAACTAATGTTAATGTTTAAGGGAATAGTTTGAGAGTTGAAAACAGCGAGAATTTAATCTTTTGGCGAACTTAGGGGTTAGGGTCTTTCCCTCTTAAAATATAAGAAAAGCAAGTTCAATATGATAACTAGAATAAATTGTCTTCCCACCAAAAACAGTAACAGGTAAAGGAAAATTCTTAGAACACCTCAGATGTAGTAGCTCATAGAGAAGTGAACAAATTTGCTCTCTCCCATAGATCCCTGAGTAGCTGATCTCTTTCTTTAAAAATTCTGGAGCTCCTTTCAGTCCAAGCTCCCAACAAATAGCCAAAACCACACCTTTCTACATAACACTACTACACTTTAGTGATCCAAATTAATAGGCTTTTCAATAAATATTCTGCTGCACATTTCAGCAAGAACCCATGTTCTGGTGATATTTATTGCTGTCCTTCACGGGTATTGGGTGCAGATAGGTGATTAGTTCAACTATTCTCATGATGTCAAGCATTCATGCTTTGGCAGTATTATATCTATTTAGATGTTTGTTTTTGTTCCGATGGCATTGTATATTTCACTAGGTATTCAAAATGGGCATGACAGCTCTTTTACATTCTCTCTGTCATCTGTGTGTGGGCATATTTTTCTGCTTGTTTCTCTCTCGCTCTTTGTGAAAGCATTTTTCAATTATTACACGTCCCAAAGGAAAGATATTCAAAAAGTAGCTTTGAATGTTAATAGTGGTAACGTGATGCTGCTCGCATGAGTAGGACTTTGATATCTTCTGTTTGGCATGGGTAGATGTTAGATCTAATAGAGTGTATGATATGCTCGTCAAAGTTCATGAACGAGATTTTCATTTCTGCAATAATCATCCATAATAAAATTATTGGTTTCCTTATTTTATCGTTTTTCCTCACGATCTGTCTTTCTTTATATCTATTAGCTTGTCCAACCGGCTTACCAGTTCATGTTGGGACACATACGTTGTGGAACTCTGGAAAAATTTAAAGAAGCATTCGATAATGCCTTGAATAGTGGGAAAGGATTTACTGCGGCTGCTTGTGATTGCACTGAGTATTGTATATTACAATTTGATGAAAGATCTGCAGGTATAGTGACTCATATTTAACTTTCCATCTCTACTATTCACATTGACGGGGATTTTGTTCATGGTATCCCACTGCAGTCTGATTTACTTGGAATGTGAACCCCGAAAAGAGTTTCTCCAAAGGCATATGAGCTGCAAATATCAAAATTTTGAATTGCCACAGACATTGGATATTTTTCTTAGTTTTAGCTGCAAACTAATAAATTAGGGGTGGCTACATGAATACTTCTTCGCCAATCCGTATCTGTTCATCGCTAGATCACTGAAAGATCTAAAGTAACTACAATTGGCCATGTTAAATTTGGTCTACCCGTCTTTCAACTTTCTGCCGAAATCACGTCTCTTATTAATGGGAGTCTCTTTAGGTCGATGCAGATCATGTCAATCTTAGAAAGTTTCTTTCTTGGGGCGAAATTTGGATTCAATAGCTGATAAATTTCACTGTGAGTTAGGTACAATAGAGATTAGATCCTCATCAGCATACATTTGATTGATAACTTATTGTTCTGCAGAAGCGGAGATTGACCAAGCAAACTGGGACTGCTCTAGAGTAAGAGATAAGCTCCAACGCGATATAGATGCACATGTTGCTGCAGTCAGTAGTGCCAAGCTATCTGAACTTACGACAACGTATGAGGTATGAAAAGATATATTAGATTCAACAGGTTTCTTCTCTTTTCTCTTTTAAGCATGGAAGGGAAAAATGAATTATTGTGTTTTTCTCTAATTATTAGAGAAAGTATGTGTGGTGCTCACTATATTGGGTTATATGGATTTATCGTACTTTAGGCTATAATAAATAGTATTGGCATTAGCAAAGAAGATCTAATTAAGTACTCCCTACTCTTTACTAGTTAAGTTATATTTATGAATGTGGTATGCTTTTGATGAGTGAATTCTTTGTTATTTGTGTATAGCGTTACAACTAATGAGATTTCGTGTACAGACAAAATTGAATGAGGCATTATCTGGACCTGTTGAGGCTTTATTTGAAGGAGCTAACAATGATACATGGCCTGCAATAAGAAAACTTCTCCAACGCGAGATTGAAACAGCTGTAGCTGGATTTTCTGGTGCTATTTCTGGCTTTGAAATGGATGAAGAAATGAAGGACAAAATGCTTTTGAGGTTGAAGGAACATGCAAGAGGATTGGTTGAATCCAAAGCAAAAGAAGAGGCTGGAAGGGTTTTGATTCTTATGAAGGACAGGTGCTTCTTTTTTTTTTAATATTTTATTTTTATTTTCTGAATGAAAGGTGCTTGCCATGTGCTGTGTATTCATATCTTGACCCAGAATACACTGGCAATGCTGAAGTTTTGTTTCTCTGCATCTATCCATGGGAACTGATCGGATCGTTATCTTCAGGTTTTCAACATTATTCAGCCAAGATTCTGACTCAATGCCACGGGTCTGGACTGGGAAGGAAGATATTCGAACAATCACCAAAACTTCACGATCTGCCGTATGACACACTTTTCTAAGATCTTTTATGGTGTTATTAAGAGTTAAGTCTCTTTAATTTTTCATTACTTTTGATGTTGGTTCCTAGTCTTTGAAGCTGCTATCTGTTATGGCTGCATACCGTTTGGATGATGATGCTGATACCATTGAAAGCACATTGTCCCTCGCTCTCATGGATCCCAAATCTACCGATAAGGGAACTTCAGTGGACCCTCTGGCCTCAAGCAGTTGGGCTGAGGTAAATGACAAATCTTTGCGATTGCCCTTCATGCTAAACCATATATATTTATCTTCAAGAGTAAATAAGCTACTCTTTATCTGTTCCATTGTGTTAAACTCTTCTTTTGCTCCTTTTGGGTTCAATGATAATACACATTTAAAGCTACTTGTGCCCCGATCTAGTGCTTAAAACTATATATGTTTACACACATGCAAGTTTGTTGGCCTTAATCTTATGTATAGATATTAACAATGAACTAAATTTTTTGTTTGTGGTTGCTCTGACCCAGATTCCACCATCCAAAACTTTGATAACACCGATCCAGTGCAAATCTTTGTGGAGGCAATTTAAAGCTGAGACTGAGTACATTGTTACTCAAGCCATTGCAGCTCAGGCACGAACTTGCTCATATAATGCTTCTGAAATTTTTCTGCAATATTATTTATTCTTATATCTGTTTGAATACGTAGTCTGGTATCGCTTCTAGCATCTTTGTCTTATTCTTCTTATATGAGTGTGATAGCTAACATTTTGCTAATTGGCGATGATATTGACGGACTTTCAGGAAGCTAGCAAGCAAAATAACACTTGGTTACCACCTCCATGGGCAATTCTTGCATTGTTAATCTTGGGTTTTAACGAGTTTATGACACTTTTGAGGTACCCTTTTTTTCTTTGTCGGGCCGGGGGGGGGGGGCACCTGGTGAACATTTACTAGCTTTAGATCTCTCTCACAGGCTAATTTTGAATTGTCCTAATGAGGGTTTTTTTTTTTGGAAAACAGAAATCCGTTATATTTGGGTGTTATTTTTGTTGGTTTTCTGCTTATAAAGGCTATTTGGGTCCAACTAGACATCCCGGGTGAATTCCGCAATGGAGCTGTAAGTGAACTTCTCTCTCTCTCCCCTCCTACTACTCCCTCCCTTGTAACAACAGTTAGGGCAAAGTAACTTTTACCCTTACTGCTATTTTTTTTCTTGGAGTCACGCCACAGCTTGGTTAATTGAAATATCACTAAGAGTATGTTTGGCCAGTTTTAAAGGTTTGCCTATTAGTCGAAAGAAAAATTACATAAAAGTAACTTTTACTTCTTCCAAGCTTAGCCAAAAATGCTCTTAGTAATCAGAAGCTTTTGAAATCAAGTTATTTGTTTGACTACTGATACTTCTTTTCCTTTCAGCTCCCTGGACTTCTTTCCTTATCAACCAAATTTCTTCCCACTATCATGAACCTTCTTAAAAAACTAGCCGAGACAGGCCAAGGGCATGCAAATCCTGACCCTCAGCATAACCCTCCAGCTGCAGCAAAGAAATTCGAAAACATCACTAGTGATTTGTCATCAAGTGCTTCGTCTGAGGTAACTTCTTCCAGAAATGAAATTGAATACTCAAGGCCCTTGGCTCATCAGAAATTGCAGTAAGCTTTCATTCGGAGAACAATCTTCTCCATGATACCACTTTCGTTGTTATTGTAAGTGTTAAGCTGCACAATGTTCATGGATCCGACTGCTAGCAACAAAAAGAGGAACAAATCTTGAAGACATTTTAAGGCATGTTTGGTACACATCAGTGCACTGAATAACAAACAAGACCTTTTTTGTTCTTCCTTAATCATATCCAATGCTCTCCACTTTGACGTATTAAACATTGCCATGAATATTTATGCAAGGGGTGCTGTTGTCTGTCACAGAAAATGTCCCAAACAGTTGGTTTTTTTTTTTATTATTTTTTTTCCCTTCCCTCGTTGGTGATGGAAAAAGGCCTTGACTTGGCCATGATTATTTAATTTTCAGTTTTGCCTTCCAATTTGGTATCACCAGAACTGAAACAATGGTCTGTATTTCGAGGACTATAAAAATATACGAGTTCTTTTGTATTTTTCTTACTGTTCCATGCACCTTACCAATTATGCAGTGGATGACTTAGTACAAGGTGAAAAGATTCATTCTCTTTTATGGGAGTTTTAGACTATGTAGTCACCTCCAAATTTATTGTGAAGAAGTATAATAAATTATTGTTGTTTCCTTTTCTTAAGTTACGTATCATTTCTTCATAACGTTCTCAAAGTATGCGTACAACTGGAACGACAATCATAATAACTCGAGAAGTCATTATATTCTTACTAAAAAGAAAAAAAATAAGCAGTTCTTCTTCATGACTATGAAGCGAAGTTCAGTGAGTAAATAAATATATGCATCCTGTAAGTTTTTGGTGTAATATTCGTTTCATATATAGTAGGTTCATCATAGGAATTTTCATGAGTAACGACAAAAGTTAAACTCAGTATCTTTGTTAGTTTGATATATTTTTATACAAGTATTTGAAATGCTTTTAATTTGTATACTTGTATCTTTCAATTTTCATGAATAATGACAAGAGCTAAACTCAGTATCTTTGTTAGTTCAATATATTTTTATACTAGTCTTTGAAATGCTTTTAATTTGTATACTTGTATCTTTTCTTTCATAGATGCAGCATGTAACTGATTCACCTAACAATCAAATCATGAAATGATTGTTCTTGATCAAATCAAAGGAATGAATTGACATTAAATCCAAGCAATAAATTGAGTGATAATAACAACTTCTCTTTGGATGCTAATATGATAATGACATGTAAATACTGTTATAGTCAAAGGCTCATAATATAAATAAATATATTTAACCGATTCTCTTCAAAGAGCATGTTTTCAAAGGAAAGTCACTATCAAAATTGGATTATGTCCCCATCCCTACATTTGGTCCCATGTTGTATAGAAACAATATTTACGTAGTATACAAGTAAAATGATTCCCCATGTGAGTTCAATATGAAATTATCATTTATCACACACAGTAGTGGTAGTTTTTATATCATAAATTATCGTTCATTATAAGGTAATTATGATATTTTCCAACTTTTGTCTCCTTTAGGTGCGAAGAAAAAGAAAATTCGAGGAATCTTTGGAAATTATTCGTGAATATTGACCTGATTGTTCATTGTTCTGGAAATCTTGTGTGGAAAGTACCATTCATATAGAATTTTGATCTACGGCAATTTTTCCATATTGTTCCATTCTTATTAAATGAAGAATATGAAGCTAAAATCTCGTAATATTTAATAATTTCTTGGTAGTTTTGGAAATCCCTTTAAAACTCGTGATAAGTTGCATAGAGGGAAACAGGGAAGCCTCTGTTTCATTTTCCCTTCTCATTCCTCAAACATGCAGTATAATCGACAAATATTTCCACCGAAACTGAAGAAATCCAAACAAATAAAACCACATTTAGAATTCTATTAGCATGACTTTTGATTTTGCTTCCCAAAAAAGCTACCTTAATTTTTGTTTGGAAACTAACCTCTAAAAGAGTTTCCTATTTCGGAAATGTTTTTAGAGAAAATTACATCGGACTAGTTTCCTCTAAAAACTTTTCTAACTTGAAAAAGACACTTTCATAAAATTAGTCAAACGGAATCCAAACTCGAGAGCTCCTTTTGACTTCTCAAAAGCCATGCCATATGAACTGTTAAATCATTCAATCACCAGCTCATACAGTAATTAATACCATGATAGCATTGGTATAGAATTGGAAGGATGAAGAAAAAAAGCTAAAATCTTATACATTATAATTTATACTGCTCAGTTCTATCCAGTACAGCATATCCGTTTGGCAACTGCCTAACTCTCTTTTTCCTGTTGTATTACAAATTACACTACCTGTCCAGGAAGAAAACAGTACATAATAAACTCCCTGTAGTGTCGTCTTTCAGTGTTGCCTGATATGACTATAAAAAGATGCTCAGTTAACTCCTGAATCCCGACTGAAGAAAGCCAAAACACAAGAAGTTCCCAGCATAGATAATTCACCTTCCTACACAATTGGCATCAAAGAATGCAGTACAGATCATGTTTTTACATAAACACATTCCTGAATAAGAAGTCAACATTTCAGCTAGATCTCTGAATACATCATCAATCAGCTACTATTTAGTGATCATAGCACACAACATTAAAGTAGGGGTGCCAACAAGCCAAGCCGAAACTTTTTGCTCGGGCTCGACTCGAGTAAAAATAGTTCGAGCTTTTTTTGGCTTGAGCCAAGCAGAAGCTCGGTCAAAAATTTAGGCTCGACCTGAGCTTTCGGCTCGATTTTTTTTTTAAAAAAAAAATTTGTGCAATTTATACAAATTATAAATAATAACTAAATATTAACATATAGAAAAAATTATAAAAAAGAAGTGGCAAGCAAGTTTTTCATTTTGAGGCTCACAAGCCAGCTCGGCCGCACCGAGCCACTAGTCGGACCGGCTCGGGCTTTTTCCGGGTCAAGCCGGAGCCAGCGAGCCATTTTGCATCTCTACATTAAAGTAAAAATTGTTGGCTTCAATGCATTAAGCAAGAGGACAGCATTAAATGCTGAATTTCTCATGAAGCAGTAAAAGCCAGTTAAACTGATTTTTACATTGAAATATAATCGAACAAATAACAAGAATACCTGTCCAAGATCCATCAATAAGGGCACCTTCATCTTTGTTCCTCCAACATCTCGTCAAGCATTTCCACACTTCTCTTGGACATGTCACCACCCCTTAACAATGTCGTAAGAAACCTTGGGTACAATGTAGGATAATCCAGGCTACCAGACATATCCTACATGAATGAAAATTAAAACTTGATTCGTAGTACATAATATATAGCTTTCTCATTAAGAGAAACATGTCCATTTTCCTATTCATGACAAAAAAAAAAATCACATTTTTTTACCTTGGGAAAATTGCACCAATGGTCCCCAATCTATTGCTAAAGCAGTAAGTTAGTCTAGTCTCCAACCTTTAAAAAAGGAAAGTTGGTTTTCAAGCTTCCATTATGTTGTTCAGCAAGTCCCCAATGACAGGCACAACCAAAATCTTCGTTAAATCATAATGTGCACTCATGGAAACATGTCTTGCCTAAAATTTTTGAATTCCCAAGTCAAGAAGCAAAATGTAACTTCACAAAGTTGGAGAGGATAACATAACTACTTAACCGAGATTTGGATGATTTGTCATGGGGGGCTAATTTTGCAACAATAATGGAAGGTAGGACCAACTTACTACTGGAAAATAAGTTGGGGGGACCAATGGTGCAATTTTTCCATTTAACTTCATGCACGATACAAGCAAGAAATCTACATGAATACATGCATGTCTATGCATCTATAGTTTGCGCACACGCACAGACACATTGATGGGAATTTAATGAAATATATGGTTTTCCCATTTGCATCTATAGCACCGTTCGTATATAAACGCAGCTACACTGAACAT
This sequence comes from Fraxinus excelsior, assembly GCA_019097785.1. Taxonomy (NCBI): domain Eukaryota; kingdom Viridiplantae; phylum Streptophyta; class Magnoliopsida; order Lamiales; family Oleaceae; genus Fraxinus; species Fraxinus excelsior. The sequence goes on along the minus strand of CM032629.1, from coordinate 1,076,780 downwards.
AAATTAATTGCATACTGGAGTTTTTATGAAATTTATGTTCTCCTAGCAAAAGGCTAACTGAGTAGAAGTTTTAAGAAATATATGTTTAGAGGAGAACAAATGCATAACAATAATGTGATCCAGGCATAAATGGGCACAGTTGGATGCATAAGAAAATCCAACACTACACAAGCTAGAGTCAGAAGATTTTGAGGGATTTATGTTAATAAATGACTCCGGAAAATAAAAATAGAAGCTTTCCTTATTCAGGTGAAAAAAAGAAGAGGTGATTGTATATGCAAGTAATCCTATGAATGTCCTATCAATTAAAACTAAAAATCTCTTTATAGTTTAACTTAAAAGTATGCGCTAGGATGTGAAGAGACAAACCATTTGCTGAAAGATGCCTTGGGACCCAACATTTGCAATTTGTGTATCCACAGGGACCTGCTCTACATATGATGGCATTCAACAAATATTTCTTTAAAACAAAAGAGCGTGTAAATAAACAAAGAAACCAACCTTTCCTTCCTTGTTTGCATTTCCATCATCACTGACCCGTTCCTTTCCGGAATCTATTCTCTTGGCAACCTTGTTTGTCCGGATCACATCATCATTAGGAATTTGCTCTCCACCAGTGATAGTGCTACCTTGGTTTACTCCCACAACACCTTGAATGGAAAGAGTTGCCGATATGTTCGATCTCAAATTATTTTCAGAAGTGTTACTCACATTTTCAAATTGTAGCAGAGCTTCTTTAATGGCAGCAACAGCAATACCGTAACTATTCTGAGACAATGACCCTTCCTCACCTAATATTATAGCTCGTTGGCACAGATCATTGTAAAGACGGACATTAGATTGCACCTCGTCCAGTTTTTCACTTATGGGATGCCTACTAGTGGCAGCATTAGTCCACCGTTTCAGTATGTACTTAAATGGTATACTGAATTTGCCAGACATTTGGAGAACCACAATGGCATGTCTACAAAGATAACCTTTATATTCAAATGAACGACATGAACAGTATATATCCGATTTTCGTTCATTTGATTCCACTATAAAATTCTGATTATCTTCGAAGTCTTTAACCCCATATATTACAGTTGACCCATCTTCTTTTTCTTTTTTCAGATGGCATGCAGCTGCTCCCAGTACCTCGATTTGAAACTTCTTGAATATTTCATGAGTATATACAAGTAACATTTGTTTCTCAAAAGGTGAAGGGGATTTCAGCTCGGGTGTTTCATGCCATGCATCAAAATTTGCTTTGGCCTCCTCTTCGAACCTGTCTTCAAGAATTGATTCGTATTGTCCTATCAAGTCCCTCAGAGAAGTTTCCCTGTGGATATATTTGTCAAAGAAAGAGTTCAGACTTTCTGTTCTTGAAGCTGCATACAAACCAGCAAAAGACATGCCCTTAATAAATGTAGGCACCCAGAGCTTGCGGTCTTCGTACAAGGATTTTATCCACACGTTTTCTCTTAGACTAAATCTCTCGAGCAATTTCCACCATCTTTTTTCAAATAGTTCTTCAGTCCATGACCTATATATGCATTTACGAAATTTTTTCATAAATGTATCGTTCCACGTGCCAAGATAATTAAGATGCCTAGGGATCTTCTCCAGGACATTCCAGAGGTGGAAAAAATGACGAGTATCTGGAAAGACAGCTGGAACAGCTGCCTTGATGGAATTATTTTGGTCAGTAAGTATGATTCTAGGACTTTGTTCACCCATTGCCAAGCACCATGTTTGCATCAGCCAAACATAAGTAAACACAGTTTGATCTGCAATCAATGCACAACCGAGCAACGTGGGCTGAATATGATGGTTCACTCCGATAAAAAGGACCAATGGAATTTTAAACTTGTTTGTGAAATATGTTGTGTCAAATGATACCACATCACCAAAATATGCATAATCTTCAATGCCTTTGGCATCAACCCAAAACACATTTCTTAGTCGATGCTCTTCATTGAAGTCCAGAGCATAAAAGAATTTTGGATTCTCTTCCTTCATATGTGCAAAAAATTCCAGTAGAACTTGTGCACCCCCTTCTTCCAAACTCAAATACCGGCCCCTATCATGCTGATTCCGAAAAATATTCTCTAAAGAAGGAATCGGAAAATGATAAGAAACATATTGTTTTGACACTGCAGCAAGCATTTTCCTCTTCCGAACTTTAGCATCATTGTTATCAGGATCGGTATTTCTATGGCTTCTAAAAAAGTGTGCTTGAGCTGGTAAAAGCTCATGGTTGTGCTCCTTTTCAAAACTATGAACATACCATTTCCCATCCGGCCTTCGCTTCACATGCATACTAGCTTTACAACCTATCTTAGGGGAAGGCCTCGGATTTATGGCATCATCTGATTGTTGCTTGTTTCCATACCTTATGCACGAAAATTTCGCATCAATAAATTCCTTTGATGCTCGGGAACGGCGACTGCTCAACTTGGCAGTGCCAAAACCCGCAGATTTAGCGTATTCTTTATAGAATTCATAAGCAGCCTCGTGTGTATCAAATTCCATGTCACCTCGAGGTTCTAAATTCGGGTTTGTCACTGTGATAATACCACTGGACTCCATTTTTACAGGCGGAAATTCACAAAACTTTAGAAAAGAAAAACGAAAAATGGGGAGAAGAAGGCAAACATTTATACTTCAGCAATTTCCTATACGATCGCCTACAGTTAAATTTTGAAAATTTAAGAAAAGGATCAAAATGAAGCTGAAATATTGGAAACCCAGAAGTGAAAAACTAAAAAAATAAAGATTATACCTTCGTTTCTGGTTTTTCTTTCGGTGCCAGCCTCTGATGAAAAGGGTTTCAAGAAACGTAATTGATGTATAAAATTGAAAAGCAAATTAACATTGAGATTGTAAAATGGTGAAGATCAGAGAAAATAGAAAAATAAAAAAGGGTAAGAAGAAATTCCAAGGATATAGCATGGTCAGTGGATGGGCCGGATAAGCCCAATATGTTGAGACTTTGCATGGACCGAAATAGCCCACAGGACCAGTCCATATTGGTCTGGTCAAACATGGACCGGATTGCACAAAAGCCCATATTCAAGTCCATCCTGAATAATTCATGAGTTAACCATCGTTTAAATAGGTTAATTTCACAAACGTTCACATTACCTAAAAATTACAAAACGATCACTAAAGTTTAAAACTTGTAGAAACGGTCACTGAAATTTCACGTGCTTTCACAAACGATCATTGAAATTTTAATTTGTTTCACAAACGGTTACCGAAAAACCGTTATGATTTTAATTCAAAATTAAAGGACCAAAACACACGGATATAGAAACTTGACCACCTCAAGTGTAAATTTCTTCCTATTAAGTGTCACATTTGGAGTGAATTAGATGGAAATTGTAAAAGTGATATTTTAATTCTCGTTCCACCTATATACGTACAAGACCATAAATTTAGATATGAGATATAAATATTTTTCTATATTTTTGTGCGATCGTGTATAGATTTCCTAGTTTTTAACACACTTTTATTTTTTTTAGTTCACAGAAAAATAGTGTATTCTTGTTTAAAAGAAATTTGCACTTAAGGTGGTCAAGCTTTTAGGTCCATGTGTTTTGGTCTTTAAGTTTAAATTAAAATCATAATGGTCCTTTAGTGATCATTTGTGAAACAAATTAAAAATTCAGTTACCGTTTGTGAAAGCGCGTGAAACTTCAGTGACCGTTTCTACAAGTTTTAAACTTTAATTACCATTTTATAATTTTTAAGTAAGTTCAGTGACCGTTTGTGAAATTAACCCTCGTTTAAATTGTTGGTCAACTTTTTCTTTTTCCAAAAATAATACAACCACCTAGTTAAAAGGAAATGATAATTCTTTTCATTGCACTTGTTTGTCATTATCAAAATTTGACTCTTGTAACTAGAATTAGAGATTGATAGGATTTTACCTTTAAAATATTGCTTCTCATAACTTCGAGCAATCTATTTTAATTTCATCTATCTCATTTGGTGTAGCGGCCATTTTTAATTGTGATGTATTCAGTTTGTAGGAACTAACACTGAAGGGTTGTTCAATTGGTCAGGTCTTGGGTTTGCTCCCTAATGGTCACCAATTTGAGTCCCCTCAAGGCCACTGAGGTGAGTACCCGATCGTAAACTTCAGGGTCTCGTGGGATTAGTCGAGGTACGCGTAAACTGACCCGAACATCCACTGTTATAAAAAAAAGTTTGCAGGAACTAGACCCTTACAAAAGTTTGGACATTGGAGTTTCGTATGCATTTTTTCTTTTAAGCTAGGATCATTATGATTGTAACAACACTTGATCTTCTAGGAACCTAAGCTTAGTAGTAGAAAGATCCTATGAAGATTCAATAGTTTGTCTTCATCATTAAGAATATCAATTTTGGTGTCAGATATAAGTTAAATCATTTAATCCCTTTCGGGATTATTACTAGCCCGAGAGACTTAAATGACAAAAGGCTTGAGGCAAGTGACACTTCTTCATAATTGTTACAGGGCCACAATTTCATTATTGAGTAAAGCCATGAGAATCCCAAGGTCACCAAGGATGGAGTCATTGTAGCCAAAGGTATCGATTTTATAGATAAGGCAAAAAATATTGATGAAGATCTGGTAAAGTAGGTTGCCAGTGCAACTAATAAGGTTGCTGGCGATGGTAATCTATTGGCATCGAGCCTTCAATTCTATTAGAACTCTTTAGCTGGATTTCATTAAGCAATATTTGAATGTAATGACTGTCTGCACTGCTGTATCGTGATAAAAGACACACCCCAGATTGTGATGCTGCTGCAAGTACCACTTGTGCTTCGGTGTGACTCAGGCAATTTATACAGAAGGTTATAAAATCGATGGATGCAGGGATGAATATAATGGACTTGTGCAGGGTATAAATTTGGCCATTGATGCTGTTATTGCAAATTTGAAGAGCATAGCAGTAATGATTAGTACACCTGAAGAGATTATACAGGTGAGTGGCTCAGGAAGAACAATTTTTTAGCTCTTTTGAATGCATTTGCTAGAGAAATGCCCACTGAGTTTGAAACCTTGCTATATGATTATGTATGAAGAAAACAAAGTTTTGTGCTTGATCTGTTATTGGGGCATCAGAAATATTGGTAAATCTGAAAAAGAACGTGCTTGCATATGTGCTTGTTTGTGTATTCATTTCACTTTTTGCCATTCAGCCCCATTGAATGTAACCTGGTTTTACATTTTCTTCATATTTTTTTATGTAACTCCAGTAGGATAACAGTAAGACTTGATTGCATTTAGATTTCTATAAAAAAAAATAAAAAATTGTCAGCATCTTTAATCTTCTGCGATGCTGGATTATATTTCAGAGATTTATTGCATGAAGCTGAGAAGTGCATGCTTGAAATTGTTTCTGGAGCACCATTCTTGTTACTTTCTGATTAATAACATCATCAAACATTTTCTTAGCTAGGGTACAAGTGTTCTTTTAAAAAAAAAATTCTTTTTCTTTTTTGGTCTAATTCGTGTATCTGAATTCTAGGGGGCCAATATCTATGCAAATGGTGAATGAGAAATTGAGGAACTGATAACACGAGCAATGGAGAAAGTAGGGAAGAAAGGAATCATCATTATGTTGACCTATGGTTGATCATGACCTTAATGTTTTGATTATAACAAACAAGCTCATCTTGTTTGCTAACAAATTGAATTGAGTGTTTAAACCTTCAAAATTATAAAGATTATTATTCACATTCAAATGAAGTACAAGTGAAGGTTAAACGAGCATTCAAGACAAATCATTCGAGATACAAGTCAAAGAGAGGCTCGAAGAGATCAAGAACATTGAAGATAGAGTTATTTATCGAACCTCATTTCTATATATAAAGGTATAACTCGTCAATGTTTAGCAAGTGCATAAAGCTCAAGTATTTCTCATAAATTCATCACTTGCATAAATTGTTTTGACATGAAAATGATCTTGGAAAAATGAACATTTGTAATATATCAAAAACCTTGAAAAGTCATTTCCAAACATCCCTCAAAAGATCACACTTCTACTTTCAATCAAAAAGTTATACTCCGGTTTTCAATCTCATATTGGGACAGATATTTGACATGGAATATGATCTAATTTGAAGATAATTTCTGAAGAAAAGTTGTAGATCTTTGAATTAGATTTCCAACGCATTTTGAATCACCTTAATCAGACATCGGGAGAAAAAGTTATGATCAAAATACGGAAAGCTGTTCGGTATAAAACTGTCGTATCGGACGTCCGGTACGAGTTTACCGGACGTCTGGTAAAATCGATTTTTGGCCACAACGGTCAAATTTTAACGGTCTGATTTTATGACAAAAAATAATGGCTATTTGACCGTCCGGTAAGAGCCGTCCGGTTGGACAGAGTTTTTGATAGATTTTCATCTATAAATACTCAACTCTCTTCCATTCAATTCCAACACTTATTAGATATATTTTGAGAGAGTTTTTGGTTGAAAATCTATTGAGCTTACATTGATTTATCTTTCAATTCATCTATTACAAGAATTTATTGATTGATCCAAACTTGGTTTATCTATTTCATCAAGAAATCAACTTTGCAAGAAAACTTTCGAAATTCATCTATTTTCTATCTTGATAAAAGTTTTCTTTGTCAACACTTCTATTGAAGTGTAAATCTCTCCTCATACTTAACTTGTGTTATTTTGTTAAGAGAGATTATTGATTGAAAACTTTGATAACAATACAAACTATTTCATCATCCATCTTTTATCAAAGTTTACAATATCAACACTTGAGCTTAATTCATTTGCTATCTATTAAAGTGTTTGCCTCTTTTCTTCTTGTACTCAACCTTGATTTTATCATTCGATAAGAAGAGAAGATTTGTATAGTAAAATTCATTTGTAGTGTGGGTCGGTTGTAGTCCCCTAAAGATCAACATTTGTATAAGGCTTGGTGCGCCTTGTTGTAAGTCACCGTGTGGGTCATATCGAGGTCCCGTAAAGCTCGATAGTGTGGGTCGTGTTGAGGTCCCGAAAAGCTCAACGTTGTAAAGGATCGGTATTCCTTATTGTAAGTTACCATTATAATACAAATTGGCCTTGCTCGTGACGGAGAGCTTGGTAACGGGGACGTAGATCATTGCATTGGATCGAACCCCATTAAATCGATTTGTTATCTTTACATTATTGCACTTTACTTTAAATTGCTATTTACATTGTGCAATATCATACTTGAATTAAGATAACATATTTGCATATTTACTTATTGTTTTATACTTTGCAATTATATCTTGTGTGTTGAATTGTTTTGAGACTAAGTGTCGAAAAAGTTTTGAAAACCAATTCACCCCCCCTCTTGGTTAGTTATTCTTGGGCTAACACATTATTGCTCAAGTATGCTGCTGTTTGGAACTTTTGATATGTTATGATCTATGCATGATGGAATGTAAGTTATCTGCAATCACGCAGGATGGATATACTCTGGATGAAGCTAGCCCCGTGGTTGTATATCTACTTATTTTGTTATGGATGAGAAAACTCATAAATCTGTACGTATAGATAGTGGCTAAGATGATGCGTTCAAGAAAGGTTGTAAAAGCTTTCAAGCGGTGTTGCAGCTTTCAAGGTATATCAGTGGTACATCACAGAATTCAAAATGGAGGCTTGTGCTTGGTACTATTGTTGTCATTTTCCATTTTCTTTCTCAATTTGGAGTCGAGGTTAGAGAAAGGAAAGATTGGGTTACATATGCTTTAAATGCTACAAAGGGCTACTCTGGACGAGGGCATTGTCCCAGGTAAATCCTTCATTTATTTTAAAATTAAAGTATTTCTTTAAGCATTGTCCCTTACTACTACCCACTTATACCGATCACATTATAATTGTAGTAACTTATAATTTTATCCAAACAAGCACATGTTGTGTTGCTCTTTTGTATGCCAAGAGTTCTGAAAAACCTTGAAACTGTAAATGAAGACCAAAAAAGAGGGGTTCAAATAGTCGAGAACTCTTGAGATTTGTTCTTATGTAATCTTCTCTATCTCACACGTGCACGAAAGCACACACACTTGCAGAATACACGGACATTTGGTCATATATCATCATGACATTGATTTTGTAACTGGCACCTATTTCACTGTGGTCTCAAATGCTGGCGGTGATCGTGCTCTTGTTCTTGACAAGCTATTGGAGCTAGATGATCTCAATTTGGGCCATGAAGCCAAAATTTGTGCTTGTTGAATCCTTTCTCCTCTCCATAGCAGCAGAGACTCATATTTTGCGTACTCCTTTTCTTCATGTTATATCAATATGTAACACCAGTTTTGCTTACTGTTTCAAAAAAATTTACTTGTGAAAAAAGGAAATTGTTAGAAGGTCTTGATCTTCCTAGTGTTGAAAATTTTAGAATAATGAGACATTGTGGATGGCCGTAATATGGCTTCTCAAAACTTTAGGGACTTCTTCGAACAAGAACAAAATTTTGAAGGGCTAAAACTTAAAAATTCAAAAAGGGCCTTTACACCCCTAATTTTTCTGCTTGTCCCCTACTCTGTAGGCTTCCGGTGTGTGTGCGTTTTTTTTTTTTTTTTTTTGGGTCATGCTACACTTACCTACCAATTTACATAAATGGGGCACCACTTGTCAATTATGTAAAATTTTATGTACATTTAAGTTTAATCCTTTTCTTTTCCCCAACCTTTTGTACGCATAGTGTCTCTCTTAGACCCCTACCGCCGCATTGACTGTTCAGAACCCAGTTTCAAAACTTCGCGGAAAATGGAAATTGAAGGCACAGATGGATCCAAAACCCTAATAAAACCGGGTCAAACCCGAGAACTCGGCAGAGGTAAGGGCTTTAACTCCATTGATAAAACCATTTCCCGCCACCACGTTTCCTTTTACCTCCCCAAAAATGAAACCCATGTCAATTTCCATGTTCTTGGCAAGAATCCGATTTGGGTACACACCGCTAAATTTAATGAAGTCAAGGCTTTTCGGAGCACCAAAAAAGGTGAGATGGAGAGTGGTGACATGTTCTGCGTGTCCGCAAAGAATCCCATTTGGTTCACTTTGAAGAAAACTGAAACTGAGGTTCCAGACGACGGTGAAAATGAAAATGAGTTGAAAAGGGAGTTGTGTTTGGAGAGTGAATTGGCTGAGAGCTTGCAGAGTGGTTCTGGGCCAAAAGGCGTTGAAGAATTGGAGCCCGAGTCTGTTGATATTTCGGGCATAGACCCGATTAAAGGTTTGTTTTATTCATCTTTACTTGTTTCTTGACATTAGTATGTTAATCTCTTGTAGAGTTTAATTCGTAGTGTTGCTGTTTTTGTAGATTTGTACTGAACACCCTTCTTTACAATAGTTGGTTTTAAGAATGACTTCTACCTAACGTGGTTATAATATTTAGGTTCTGTTTGGGTCGGATTAAAATCTGATTTAATCAAAGTCAAACAATCAATATCAACCTCATCTTTTACTTGTCCTATGTCTTTTTAACCACACATTTCAAAAACGTCGATGACAATCTTTCTATTGTATCCCATGTTGCTAGGCTAGGTTTTGTTTGTGAGTTTAAAGCCCGTTTTAAAGGCGAGTTCTCCCCAATGTGGTTATCACACGCTGTTGGGAAATATTCGACCTTGTGACTACGTCAACTAGAAGACTAGTTCTATATAAAATCACTTAGCTGGAATATGGTCATCAAGGCCATCTGTTTCGAAAAGTGGGGTGGATTATATCGATCCTAACATGGTTATGATATTTGGTATTAGATTATGCGCTACATAATGATCCTAATTGTATCCCGCCTTGCTAGGCTAAGGTTTAGTTTGTGAGTTTAAAGGCGAGTCCTACCCTATGTGGTTATTACACATGGTTGTGAAATGGGCGACCTTGTGACTACTACAACTTGAAGACTAGTTCTCTATAAAATCACCATGGTCATTAATGCCATCCGCTTTGAAAAGTCAGGTGGATTTTGTTGATCCTAATTGCATACCATGTCTCAAATTTGAGACTTTGGACTTATTCTTGCTTTCTATCTTATAGAATAATGTCATTCAGCCCATTGGTACTTAGCCCCAGTTTATGTCGCAGTGGGATCACTACACATTGTCCAATGCATTATAATATTGAACAATGTGGGGCTTATGAAATACACTTAGGATTTGGTATAGTATTGTATTGTGTCTGTATAGATTGATCAGACATGATGTCTATCAGCTATATTCAAATTTAATTGCTTTTTAATGATTTAAATTTCAAGAACCCAGTTCTATTTCCTGATGTTAATAGATGTTCCAATTTGATGACATCGTGTAATTATGTTAAAAGGTTTACATTTGTCTCATGTTTGCTAATTTATTTGTTTTTTCATGGGAGTTGTTTCATATATGATGATGTTTTATTCGTATAAATTGTATCCACTAATTTTGTCTTGAATTTCTTTGCTGATGCTTCACTTATGTATCGGGGAATTCAGAGTTTGAGTTTTTGGTCATGGGACACGAGTTTGATCGCTACCCAAAGAAAATGATGCGTGATATCAAGAATTTTGATTGGTTTCTTGAGAAACCAGGGGAAGATAGTGATGATGATGAGAAGAAAGTGAAGAAGGGAGGGCGAAGAAAGAGGAAGAAAGGTGAACAAAACGACGACGAGTGGACGGGGGAGAGTGAAGATGACAAGGAGGTTATTACGAAGTCGGGAAATGTTCAAAGACGTAAATATACGACAAGGTCCAAAGATCATGATAAATTGGATAACGATAGAAGCAAGAGTAAATGCACAGCCGGAATGAGAAGTAGAAACATGGATGAGGAAGATGAAGATGAAGATGATGAAACGTTGGGAGGCTTCATTGTTACCGATGAAGATTCTGAACAAGAGGAAGAAGACATAGGTAGGGAAGACGAAGATGAAGACGAATTGGTGGACGATTTTGACAAAGAGGATGATGAATAACAATTAGAAAAAGTCAGCATTTCAGAAGAATGGATTTTGCTCGAGTTGCTTTGTAGATGTAGATCCCTTAGTGGAACTAGTTTGTATGTTGTAAAATTTTGTGTTAAGTGGATATGTAACACGATTTTGTTACTTCTTCGATTATATTTTGGAGCTTGTAGTAATTTGGAATTTTGTTTTTGAGTTGTTATAAAAGCTTCACTAGATAATGGGATGTCATGAATCAGGAGATACGAAGGCAATTTTAAATGGCCTGATTAATTAATTATTTATTAATTTTAGTAATATATTTATTTTTAAAATATGATTTAAATTGAAAAAATCAAAAATAAAATAAATTAGGCTTCCTTTGATAGGTAAAGGTGGAAATGAATTCTAATTTCATGTTAATTGGAAAATAAAAATTTACCAAATTTATATGAATTCGTTTTTCTTAAAATCAAAGAAAATGTAGTTTAAAGTGATTGTATTTTGGAATTCGATTTCCATTTCGACATTGCAATCAAACGGTCAAAGCAAAATTCGTTTTCTTTAAATGTGACATTTTTCCTGAAAAATGTTACAATCAACAGGGAGGGAGTTAAGGGGATGGAAATTCTTTATTCTATTCGAAACCGAGCAATGCAGGCACGTCGGGATATTTTTGCAATCCCTATTATGTTCCTATATATTTGTAGAAAAAAAAAAAAAAGAGAGAATGGAAATAATAAAGACAAAAAAGGGCGTGGTGAAAACTGAAAAAGAAAGTTATCCAAATACCTGATGCTCATCGAATTGTGAGCTGCTCATCAACAGTTGGGATTTTCAGCGCCATTCCTCTGTAATCAACGGTATATACAACCAATAATCTTCAACAAATGGAAATGGCTAAAACCCTAATAGTTAATGCCAATTGCCGGAGTCATTTATCTTTTTCTGCAATCCTAAATTCGCCAAAGAACACTAAATTCTCGTTCTCAAAAACCATGGCAATGTGTTCTAGGTTTTGTCCGCCTGTACCCACCCAATTTAGACGCAGACGCATCTCTTGTTTTCCGATTTCATCTCAATCTTTGGTTTCCTTAAAGTGTTTTTCTGTTCAGGCTTCCAGTTCGACGCCTAAAGGTACTGCTTTCATTTACAGAATCTTTTGGATTAGATACTAAAATGTTAAATTTCCATTTAAACTTTTAATTATACTCAAGATTCTCTTTTGTTTGCGTCTGTGTAGAAAATGCCTTATTTGTTAATGGCCAGTGTAAATTGTAATGGTATTGCAACTTCAATTTTCTCTTGGATCTGTGAGTAATTGCACATGTATGTTGAAGATTTGAAGGAAACTTTCATGGCATATATGTTATGGGATTTAGTATTTAAGTTTATGTATTTAAGCATGCTGTAAAGTTTAGATGTCTCAAAATAACTAATGCAATAATATTATTTTGTCTCCGTGAATGTCTATTGAAGCATGACTGCATGTCTCCATAAAAGTCATTGCAAGTGTCGAAATTAGATGTAATGACTATGAATATGATAGCACTTTTTCTGCCAATGCATCCTAGGTGATCGTGAATGCAGTGAACGTTGTGACACATTCTTGTTGCCTTTGAATTGAAATTCAGTTCAAATTCGTTATTTATTTGATTATTAAGCCTCCATTTGGGAAGAATTTATTAACAGTTTAACTTATAAATATATAGAAATAAGTGATGGATAAATGAATAGTATTTATAGGTCCATTGGAATTTGCGATTGAAAATGAAGTTTGGTCATTTATAAATAGTTCATAAATTTTGCCAAATAGAGGCTAACTTATTTTTGGATGAAAATGAGTAAGTGAATGGAATTTTTACAATTTTTTTTCTTTGTATGCAATAGATGAGTTGCCGGCTCGCATTGGCTTTCTCGGTCTTGGAATTATGGGTTTACCGATGGCACAGAATCTCATAAAAGCAGGGTATTCCCTTTTTTTCCTGAGGCATACATCTTTTGATGAAAAGTGTTTATATGCATCTTTTTATCTGCTTCTTGTATATTAATATTTCTGAAAATAAACCAAGTGAATCCAGATTACAACCATTGAAACTCGTGGTAGCCATGAAGCATCCTTCTAGATTGGGTGATCAACAGTGACACACTATTTTTGGATGTAGGCCCTTGTGTAGTTAAATTTCTTTAGTTGTTTCTCATGGAAATTGAACTATTCTCTTGCAAATATAATCCCGCTCAAAAATCAAGCACTCATGATTATGGTATTGGTATCATATACTTTGGAATCACTAAAAATGTTTTCTTTGTCAAGTATCTTGACATTGAAATGCATATGAATTCTCTAATTTTTAATTTGTTTCTGATTGGCATTTGCAGATGTGATGTGACGGTCTGGAATCGGACAAAGAGCAAATGCGATCCCCTAATATCCTTGGGTGCAAAGTAAGTACATGATACATTCTATTTTTAGACATCTGCAATTTCAAGAGTCCTAGATAGTTTGATCCTTTTTAGATGGTAGTGTTGTAAGGTCTCACCCGGTTCTGACCTATCCTTTAGCATTTGATAAGTTAGCTGCCTTCATTCACCTCTGCTTGAGATAAAAGTAGATAAACCTCCTATCATAACATATACTTATTTTGGGCAGTTTTATACATGAGTCATGGATGAGTTCGTGCTTATGTTATGGACTAGGTAAAGAAAATAACCTTGGTCATGGAACGAAAAAGATTATTTGGGGCATGCTGAACATGTGGCACTACATCAAAGACTTCTACATTTTCTTTATGCATACAGATTCCTGGCATGACAAGAATTGCCAACTAAGCTGTTGATTTCTATCAAGGGCCCTTTAAATGGTTATGTTCCTGTAAATATTCTGAACTTTGAGTTTTTAGATTGTGATTGAATTTTCTTAAGGTCTCGATCTCAAACAGACACACTTGAGATTTGTCGATCTTAGAACTCGGAGAACCTATAGAAGGGATTTAGCCTCAGAGTTTAGGAAGATCGGAGTGGACACTGATGGGATTTAACTTTAACATAAAAATATGCCTCACTTTCCTGAAATCAAGACGAACCCAATCCAACGCTCTCTCTCTCTCTCTGCTAGGCTTGGCTAACTTTCATAATTACCTTTTCTTTCTTCTCGGAAAAAGCTCTCTCTCGTGGCACTAAATCTCTGTTGTTTTAGCTTTGATGCTTGTTTTTCAATTAAGTAGGAATTCTACGTGCAGGTATAAATCCTCTCCTGAGGAAGTAGCTGCATCTTGTGATGTCACATTTGCCATGCTTGCTGATCCTGGAAGTGCAGTGAGTATATTTTTTTGGTGGATATCGTTTCCTTCTTATATCAGTGATTTCTAGCTATAGAACATCCTTTTCAGGTTGAAGTTGCGTGTGGAAATCATGGAGTTGCAGGTGGTATGAGTCCTGGAAAAGGGTATCTTTTGCTTGTATTCCCTTGAGAAAGAATTTGTTAGACAACTTCTTTTGAACTTCCTTCTGTTTGTGTCAACTGTGAATGATATAGTTCTAGTAGGAAAGCCGGCATCAACCGTTTTGACACTCCAGATAACTTGGATTGACAAAGTTTAAATATTGTTATTTGGACAAGTCTGAGCAACAGCTTTTGATGAGTTCATAGTTTCAAAAACCTAATGAGAAAATGCCATAATAGTTCATGAGGATGCTTGAAAACATATTGTCATGTTGCGAAAATTGAGATCTAGATTCTATATTGTTCTTGTAAATGTAAAAATGAGGATATTCTCTGAATTTGTTTGCAGCTATGTAGATGTCTCTACGGTTGATGTTCCCACCTCCACATTGATTAGCAGTCGTATCAAGTCTACTGGAGCACTATATTTGGAGGTTAATATATTGAGGTTTCTATTTTCTTTTGGCTTTCAACTTGTTTATTCGTTAAAAAAAAAAAAATATAAAAATCTGCGTTCTTATATGCTATTGTAGTTTCATTTTCCTACTTTTCCTACAGGCTCCAGTTTCAGGCTCAAAAAAACCAGCAGAAGATGGACAGCTAATTTTCCTCACTGCAGGTAAAACCTATCTGGTTTATTACTGACATAATATATACAACAATAATATGGAACTGCGAGTTTCTGATGACAAGTTCTGTTGTTGGCCCAATAGAATATGTTGTTCTATGTCCGCAACTTAGTTGTTTCCTTGTCCGTTTTCTTGTCCTCTACACAGTATACGTTTGTGTCCACCCCGGTTCAACTGTTGCATTACACGGTAAAGTAAGGCTGACATAAACTGAAGCCTTGGTTGCAATCTTGCAGGTGACAAATCTCTATATGAAACAGCTGCTCCACTTTTAGACATCATGGGGAAGGTGATCCATCGACCACCGTCCCTCTTCTTTTTATAACAAGATCTTATTAGTTTTGTTGAACCGCCTCATTTAAAAGTTTAAGTTGTTAATGAGGAGATGCATTAATTATTCAATTTTGTGTTGTACACGTCCCCCTCTCGCATATCAGATTCATTATTTATTATAAAACTAACACGTACACAAATTTTTAAATGAGCGGGGACGAGACTTGGACCCAGGATCTTTGTGTGTTGTGATACCATGTTGATAAGGGACACATTTATTTATTTGAATTTTGTCTTCAAGAATTTTCTTTTTCCAATTTATTTTTGCCTTTGTTGTAGTCAAGATTTTATCTTGGGGATGTTGGCAATGGAGCTGCAATGAAACTCATTGTCAATATGATTATGGGAAGGTTCTGCATATTTACTACCTCGATAAACCTCTTCATTTTTGTTCCTCGTATAAGATTTGTCAAATTTGGCTCAAATCCATGTCTTGTTGGTTTTTGCACCCTAAACAATTTTCAGTATGATGGCATCTTTTTCTGAAGGATTGCTTCTCAGTGAGAAAGTAGGACTGGACCCAAGTATACTGGTCGAGGTATTTGCTCGTAACTCAATATCTTCTTGAATACGTTCATCTGCTTATAATATTTATTATGGACTTTTATCTTTTATAATACTTCAATCAAACCTGGGAATCCATTCTTTAGTGTAATTCTCAAGATTTTTGGACTTGCACTTAGATTAGACAAACATAAATCTACGGTATGTATCTTTGAGTTGGCAATCTGAAATTTAATTGCTTATCAACTTGATAAACATACTAAATATGAAATTTAAAATGTCTCGTGGAAACCATGACTGTTACTTATCATCGGGGAAAAAAAAATCGGTAGCAAAGAAAAACTTTAGACCCAGATACTTTTAATCCTATGATGGGTCGACAATCTGCACCAATTTTTGTGCCTGGGTTGTGTTTTGCAGGTTATCTCTCAGGGTGCTATTAGTGCCCCGATGTACTCGATGAAAGGTCCTTCAATGGTTCAGTCTCTGTATCCTACTGCATTTCCTTTAAAGCATCAGCAAAAGGTTCAAAATCTTCCTACACGTTTCATCTATAGGGGAATTCAGTACGTCTCTTGACAGCAAATTTTCATTTATGCAGGACCTTCGACTCGCTCTGGGATTAGCTGAATCTGTTTCACAACCGACTCCCATTGCAGCTGCTGCAAATGAACTATACAAGGTGGCGAAATCCCGTGGTTTGAGTAACCAGGACTTCTCAGCAGTAATTGAAGCGCTGAAAGTGAAACTAGAACAAGAAAAATGAAAGTATTAGGCAATTAATTCATCTCGTTTTGAACAAGTTGAGTCCCTTAATACATGGTCGGTACAAAGAATTGACAGGATGATTTTAGCTTATTTTTGTACTTCATATTCAAACTCCTTCGCTTCCACGATATCTTGAAAATCCGTCTTTTGTATACGAGGGACGAGACTTTGTTCTGGGATTCAACAAGAATTAGAGGTATGCAAGAGTGGAGATATATGTCCGTCTGGAGATGTCAAGTGGGTTGGATTGTAAAAACTTGTCATACACATGGACTACTTTTAATTTTCATTTAAAAAAAAAAAAAACCACTTGTCAAGCTTTGAAACTCTTATGAAATAAAAAAAGTAAAGAAAATACTTTTACTATTGGATCAAGCAGGGAATCAAACGCCAAGAAAACTTGAAACTTCAAATTTTTACTTGTGTCATCTCTAATGTGAGCATTTCATAAAATACTAGGTTTAAGCAACGTGCAATGCACGTTTGCTTAGTTATATATAATTTTTTTGATTCATTAAATAATTAATGATGTAATGTTTATGTAATTGATAAATAATTACACATTGTGATATATTAATTTTAACTTGAATAGTGTTAAATTCTAAATTAAAATGTATAAGTTTGTGTTTCGTACTATTATATTATATTAAATTTTGTATTTAATCATGAACTTTTATACATAATAAAAATAATAGATAACATTATAATACAAAACTAAATAAATAAATATTTTTTCTTCATTGAGTTCAATGTACCTTACCAAATAAATTATTAGCATTTTTAAATTGATAATATCCACATCCATTTTTTTTTAGTTTCATTTTTTCCTAGTGACTAAAATGTAGTAGTACAAAATTTTTTGCATTTTTTATTCATTTATTAATAATGTTCTAAAAGGCGTAATGCGTTGCGAGATGTCGATGTTGAGAATCAAGAATCACAAGTTTAGGCGTGTCAATACGAAGGATAAGCGTCATAATACGTTTCGTATTTTTAATATTATTTTAATTATTTTTAAGACATTAAATATATTTTTATTTTAAAAAATATTTTTTTCTATATTAAAAAAAAAAAGAGATTTTTTACTATATCATAAAATCATCTAATATTTAAAAATAATACTTACTAAACATTTAATATAATACTATAATATTGCTAAATAGTGTTAGGAGAATTTTAATTTTTTTTATTAATTAAGGAACTAAACATGAGCATTAATCATAGGATTTATACGAAAAGTTTGCGGATTTGATAATTCCGATATCTGAAAATTGAGATGAAAGATTTTGATTCACAATCGAGAATGATTCCGACATGAAGTTTGTGGAAATTCAACTGCGGTCGAACCGAATGCAATAAATACATAAAAATAATTTAAAGTAAATCTATCTTTACTAATTAGATTCATTATATATCCTACAATTAGTCCCAACACTAAAAATTAAAAATAAATATGTTAAAATAGTTTACTTTGTTAAATTAAAATATTTTAAACTTATAGAAAATAATATCTAACATTAATATATTAATAATCAAGTGCAATTTAAATTAAATTTGAAAATTAAATAAATGAAAGAATGAAAGTGAATATTACAATTTAATTAGTTGTAATTCAAAATCAAATTAGTCAATTAGACATACATTTTAAAATGATTTTGATGAGCATTTTAACATTTTTTTTTGTCACTATCCCACATTGGAAATTTATAAAACTATTGGAGTTAAGAGCATATATAAAATGTACAATCCCACATTGAAAGTTTATGAAACCTTTGGAGAGAAGTGTATCTATAAAATGAGCATGACATCCAATACTTCTACATGGGCTTTAGAATTGTAAATTTTGAAACCCAATTATGGAGTTAAATGATTTTTAAATCAAAAAAATTCCGTTAGTTTTTCCGTTAAATCAAGAAATTCCGTTAGTTTTTCCGTTAAACCAACAAATTCCGTTAAATACACACTTTTTATATATAGAAGAAATATGCCTTTTAAAAAAATCTATTAATATATTAATATTTATTTTAGGGTAGTTGGCGCAACATCCATAATATTTGTCTTCATTGCACAAATTATTTCTATCATTTTACTTTTGACATTTGGGTCCTTGATCGACCTTTCTTTATGCGAAACATTCTTCTCATCCATTTTCTTTAATGATGAATTTACCACTCTCCTTAAATAAACCAATAAAGAAATTATTGCAGTCAAATTTTCAAATATTTTCAAAAAATATAAACGGAGTCCCACTCAAACATTTAAAAGCACATTTAAAATGGGGAAAACAAATTTCACCTTTCCAACCAACCCCTTCCACGCCACCATCACCTGCCGCTGACCACCACCACCGCCAATCTGATTTTTGAAAGAAAAGGTTACAAGACATGTCTAGGATTCCATGATTGGATGCAGGCTAGGGTTACCAAGAAACTAGCTGCGTGGCTTTACTCCAGACGAGGACCATGGTAATGCCAAGCCGATGGATTCGACGCATAAATCCCAGAAGGGAAACATGCGACAATACTAGACATTGTATCGTAAGGTTCCGTCTCGAACGAAACGCGTAACGATCTTGGCGCTGTCTCTGAGGGCGGAAGAAATGAAGAGGACACCCCACCTGCATTCCCTTCAACAATGGATGGATCATCAGC
The DNA here is from genome assembly GCA_019097785.1 of Fraxinus excelsior. Lineage (NCBI taxonomy): Eukaryota > Viridiplantae > Streptophyta > Magnoliopsida > Lamiales > Oleaceae > Fraxinus > Fraxinus excelsior. Next base: position 1,057,557 of record CM032629.1, on the reverse strand, counting down.
ACAAGGTTGGATTGACAGCTTTCCACTGCTAAACATGAAATTATCTTCTTGTTTGAGAACCATTTGATGATCAAGAGGTTGATAAGGCTGATTGATCAACGGCCATGGTTGAAGATGATCACAAGCAGATGAATCCATTGAGGGAATCAAGGGTGGAGCATAAACAAAATCAGATTCATAACTCACTTGGTGATCAAACGTCCCTTGAACATTTGTCGGCTCCAATTGGCCACACTGGATCAAATTTGAGCCTGTATTTAGTGAATATAAACCCTCAAAAACACTGCTGCTAGGGTTTCCAATATTTGAAACAGAAATTGTTTCTCGATGAACCGAAAAATTGCTATCAGAAGTGAGCTTCTTTATTATGCTTGAATTCCAGAAGTTCTTGATTTCATTGTCCGTTCTACCGGGCATGTACTTGGCTATCTGAGCCCACCTGCAGAGGGAAAAAACCGCGCGCATTGATCATCATATGATAAATTTTATGTATCATTAGTCTTTCTATTACCACAGAACATGATTGGTGTAGTGGTGATCAAATGACAGTATGAAATTAATTATAATTGATCTTTACACAATTATAATTATATTATATGGATTACCTATTGCCTAGAGTTTTGTGGAGTTCAATGATGAGGGATGCTTCTTGAGGAGAGAAATTCCCTCTCTTCAAATCAGGTCTCAAGTAATTTATCCATCTTAATCTGCAGCTCTTACCAGATCTTCGTAAACCTGCACCCCACACACACACGTAAACGAGTAAAAAGCCCGGAAATCGAGTTTCCAAACCAAAAAATGAGTTTCATGGCAAGTTTTTCAGATAGATATATTCATACATATGAGACACATATTTAGCCTGCACAAAGATGAATATCCCTGAAAACTGAATTCTCGTGCCGGCTATAAATGAAAAAGGGTGTCATGAAAAGTTTTCTGTTTTTCTCATTTTGATACACCGTTGTAGAAATCTAAGCCCCTGTTCAGTTTGGATAAAAAGTAGATTTTTAGTAAATTTTGATAAAATTTGGTGAAATGTGTGGTTGAATAGTTAATAAAAATTGTGTATCTCATGAAACATGCGATTAAAAATGAATTTAGAGAGGAAAAAAAAATAAAAAAGTGAGGCCAAACATTAGTTAATTGTAGTGTCCTGATTTGATTGTTAGAAATGACCACATCCACATGCATGTTATTCCAACCACATTTATCACATATTTGTTGGTGAAAAGCCTTCACATATATGCATATTTCTTCCCCATAACCGAGTTTTCTTGCCAGCTATAAATCGAATCGAAGGTTTTTACGCACGACGGCATACCTGCAAGTCTTGGAACTGAGCTCCAACGGCCATGGCCATAAGTAGATATGTAGTTAATGAGTATTTCATCTTCCTCAGGTGACCAAAGCCATCTCTTCACTTTCTGTTTTTCGCAGCAAGAATGATGCCCCATTTTTCTTCTTCTTAATTCCTCAAAGCTTCAGGTTTGCACCTAATGAGTACTGGAGATTACTCTTACTTGTGAGTTACGTATATGCATATGCATACATATATATGACAAAGAAACCACACGGAAACGTGAAGGAGCTAGGGTTCAGAGTGGATGATGTCATGCAAAGTACACTATGTGTCTGCTAGGTAATACTCGAAATTAAATAGTTAATAATTGTTCACTTGTCAGATGATTTTGTACATAAAGGTCGACATATGCATTCTGTACTTGCAGCAAAATTCAATTGCCTTAATTGTGTTCCCTTGTAGTATCTTTGGCGAGTTATTGACACAATTATATATAAACATGTCGAATCAAGTCTTTAGTAATTTAAACTTTATATGAATCACATGTATTAAAGCATGCACATGTCATCGATTTAGGTATTGCGCCACATAATCATAAAGATTGTGTACCCATTGAACTTTTGATGAAAAAATTAATTTGATTACGCATCATGATCCGTTTGAAGATACAATTTAAGCCCAAGTTTGGTATAGCTAAGAATTAGATTTTGAATTGATTTTGATAAAAAAAAATTAATGAAATGTATGATTGGAAAGTTGTGAGTTCTATGAAATTTGTAATTAAAACTTTAATCCACATCAAATAGTGGCTAAATAGACAAATGTTTCTCCTTCTAACAACTTAAGTTTTCGATAAGTTTAGCGACATGATATCACACCGCACAAATGCCACGTCTTTATTGTGAAAGCGTTAGACATTTGATGATAATCGAATCTAGTTTGCACGTAAGGGGAGGGAAGGATTGAAGATACGATGTGAATAGATAAATGTACTACTTCTTTTATGATACGAGCTTTCCCATGATGTGATTTTCATTGCAATTCCTGATTAAGAAAAAAAGAAAAATGTTCAAATCTTGCCTATTGCACTGTAGAGTTTTTTTCTACCAGATGTCCCAAAGATTGAATAGATTGTACTCTCGTGTCACAGGCATAATGCCATGGTCGGGAATCGTGGTAAAAAAACTTATATTAAGGGATGCTGCTACTGGAGTTTGCAGTACCTAGTACTACATGAGTCAGTAGCAATGCAATGCCACTTAATATTTTTTGACATGTCCTATTACCTTATGGCATATCAAATCCCAAGTTGAAATTGCCTGTGGTTAGTTTATCGCGTTGCTTTCACATGGTAATGTTTGATGAGCTAGTTTTTTCGAGTATACAATTATTAATGCCCTCGACTCAATTTGATTGAATTGTCACAAAAATTATAAGAGTTGGTAAAAGCTAGACTATAAAAACTACTTATATTTTCTCACTATCGATTGGTCAAAACCAAGGGGAGGGGCCAAGATGAGATGGTGGGAGGTATCGAAATCACTTCAGAAGGGTTACAAGTTATTGGACTTGGACGAAAACTTAATACATTAAAAAAGAAATTAGAAATTCAATGACTCGATCGTGAATAAAAAAAAAAAAAATGTAAGTTTCGAGAACCTAGAGGCACATGACTTTTTACACCTTCAATATGAAAAAAGAATAGATAGAAACTTGTTCATCAAACATAAATACTCATTATATACACAAGCTACTATTCAAGAAAAAGTAGTTTTTCCACATTTCTTGAAGAAGATGACTGATTTTGTCGATTGGGTTGCGTGTTTTTAACCTGCAGGTGGGTCCATGGCTATAGGTGTTTTTCACTTGGGTACATTCATCCATTGTAAAAGTGGTTCTGTCTGTGTACCAAGGGAGAATCCTCATCATGAGCAAAAGGCATAATCATTTGCTTCTCTTCTAACTTACAAACACGGTCTTCATTTGTCTCTACTATTCAGCGTTGTACAATACATATTACTGTACAAGCAATCAAACAGATAGTGATCTTCTTCAAAGCAATGCAGCAATGACAGATTTAGGATTAAATTTTCTGCATTTTTCGATACTTTTATATGAAAGAAATAAAAGAAAAAGGAGAAGGAATTGTTGGTACAGTCCATGTCTAATCTTCGTTTCTATCAGAATGAACCAAGCTTCACAAGTTGATACAGGGACGTAGCTAGGAATTTTAGTTGGGGGGGGGGGGGGGGGGGCGAAATACGGGGGGTGGAGGGGGCCTGGGTTCGGGGGTCCGCCCCCAAATTTTTTTTTTAACTAAGAGAATTGAAAACGACGATTTTGAGTACCAAAATAGTACTGAAATTCAATGTTTAATTGAATCATTACTGACTATTCTACTACTTAATTCTTAAATTCAAATATTTAATAACTAACACAATTACACAAACTAACATCAACTACTCTACTTAATTCTTAAATTTAAATATTCAAGAATAAGACTTATTAGGATTGAACACACAAAATGACGAAATCAACTTTAACAGTGCACCAGTCACAAATCACAATCTCAATATCTTCATTTCAATGAGAAATCAAAATTATACACTAGACAAAACAAGTACATATGCATTATGTATAAACCAGCTTGTGAATTGGGTTTTAATTAGTTGGGCTTGAGAATTGGGAACTTAGGTTTTGGATTGGGTTTTGGCTATTTATTTATTTAACTATTGGATCTTTTATTTAGATCTAAAATTTTTGTATGGTTGAATTTTAAAGTGTAAGTTATTTGCTCAATATTTATTAATGGAAAAAAAAATTTCAAAATTTTGGGGCGAGTCAAAACCTTGGGGGGGGGGGGGAAACTGAAAAATACATTACAAATTAACTAAAAATAGTGTACCGCGGACAATGTTGGGGAGCGGTCGCCCCCTCCCGCCCCCCTAGCTCCGTCCTTGAGTTGATACATGTCCATGTCTAACATGTACTCCAGTAGACTCTATGCCTTTCAACTATAAAATCTCTCCAGAGCTCCCTCTTCAGATCCATTCATTGGGTTAAGGATCAAATTTTGGTGGACCGTCTACTCCCACTTCGAAGTGGAAAGCAGAGCAGATTTGAAAGTTTTTTGTTTTTATGAAAAGTTCATGGCATATCCTATTATCCATTTCTTTCCTTTAGTTCATGCTTAGTGCAAGGTACTGAAAGGATTAGACTATATAACGAATAAAATTTAAACTTCTTTTTCTTCTTCAATATTGTCAACTACTTTCGAGCACCTTCAAATGCTTACAAGAACAGACTTTTTTAATGAGAAATGGACAATGAAAATGCATATTAAGTTTCTTCGAGAATCTATATCGAGAAATCTATTATTTCTACACTTCTGATCTGCAAAAACATCTAGAAATATATATATATATATATATCACTACCAAATAAAAGAGACACTTTTTATGTTACTGTTCACCGTTTCGTATTTCGGGCGACGTCGTTTATCACTACCAAATAAAAGAGACACTTTTTATGTTACTGTTCACCGTTTCGTATTTCGGGCGACGTCGTTTCAATTTTAAAAAAAAATTATAAAAATAAATAGTAGGGATAAAATAGGGATGGACGCTTATTTTCTTGTTTTTAGGTTTTCATTTACCTCTGTCGTTCACTCTCTCCTCAGTTAGGGTTTCCAATCGCAAGCATCTCTCCTGCCTCTTCGATCTGCTGGGTTTGTCTACTTTTTATGGTTTTATTTCTGTACTTTGTCACGTTATTTTTTATTTGAATGTTGGATTCGCTATTTTTGTGGACTTTGTTGTTATGGTCGCGACCATTGTCGAGAGAAGAAGAGAGAACAAGAGCAGTTAGGGTTCCGGCATATAAAATAGGAGAGATCTGGACCCTTGGTCTGCACCCCCAGTCCCGCCGGCTTGTAAAACGACGAAATAATTAGCTTAGTTCCCTTTGTTTTCTGACAGAGACTTCAATTCCTTCCCAGGCTTTATCTCTGCAGATCAACAAAGTACACGAAAACTGTACACAAATTTGAGTGTTATAGCGGTGAGAAAAGCTCAAACAAACTCTCCACCCACACAACTTCGAATCCATTTTTTGTACTTGAAAATCCATTTTTGATTGTTTAATACTCTTCTTCTGTTTCCAATAACAATTAGTTTGTTGGTTGTGGGATCTCTGAAATCATGTGAGGATTTACTCTTTTGCTTCAGAATCATAAACATTTAGGGATTTTGGTGCATGAATTTGGGATACGAGTTTTGCTGTGTATGGTTGTTTATTGAGTGTATTTTGAAGTGGGATTTACTTTAAATGTGTAAAGAACTATTTTTTTTTTTTTTTGTTTCGGCATTGCAAGCTCAGATATTACTTTCTTATTTTATGTTGGGAGTTTCATATATTATTGGTCTTAGGATCAAATATTGAGCATTAATTGTGCCCATGTATTATTTAAATTGTACTTTCATGTTTTAATGCACCGCACTCAGTCTTCAAAGAGCAAAACTGCATAAGGGAGGACTGAAGGGGCATTTAGTGTAGTTTGAATGTTGTGTGAATATGAAATAAAAGGCTACATACATAAAAATTATTCATAGTGAATGTGGTAATCCCTCTATTCCTTTTGTTATTGTTCATTATTGGTGGATAGATAAAAAAAAACATGGAATTTTTATCACTTCCATTTCTTATGTCCCAAGTCCATTCATAACTCTGTTCACCGCTTTGGTGGAAATAGAAAATAAGCAATAAAAGCGTAGAAACATATTGATTATCATACAAGTCATGCCTTTTGGTTTGTTTTCGACACGTAAAATAAGTTTACTTACTTTTTAACATATGGAACGTAGAAATGAGTACATTAGATTAATTTTATTCTTTGAATGTGTCTTTTTGGCGACATTTTATGTCATTAAATTTTTATACCTATAAGATCTCGCAAGGATTATACCTAAACCAACGCCCGCCTTTCACCTTTCTCTGCTAACAAAATCTAGCACCCCAGTTGATTTTGCCCAAGGTATTTATTATTTTTTCTCTGTTGATTTTGTTAGTAAATTGATTTGATCTTCTGGGCTTTTTTTTTTTTGTTTGATGAAATTGACACCATACACACACAAAGCACTTAATTTTTGAGTTATTATCAATTTATTGTGAGTGAATCTGTCATAATTAATTCATGGTTTTTGACATTTTGCAATAAATTTAAAAGATGCTTACAAGAACATAGTGATTGATTTTAAAGATGCCAATGAAATGCTAGCCGTGTTTTTCCTGATCTTTTTATTCTGTTTCTCCAGTGGGTAGCCAAGATTCTTGAAGGAATTTATGCATCTTATTGATGAACTGATTTTTATTGTTACATCATTAAAATGAGTTTACTTTGTTGCATTGCGGAAGGCAGGGATGAAGGTTGTTGATTATGACGACTTTTTTAATCTAGAAATGGTTGTGTGACCTCATATACCTTTTTAATCTCTATATCACCTAATCAATAGTTTCTCAATTCTTACTGGTCATCAGCAGTAATGCTTTAGTTTCAATTGCATTTTATTTTGTAATAATGGCTGTGTGGTTTAAACTTTTGGCTTTATTGTTACAGGAAATTAAAACAATGATGGCTGAAGCAGACAATGATGGCAGTGGTGCTATTGACTTTGATGAGTTTTGACACATGATGACAACCAAATTTGGAGAAGGGGACACTAGAGAGGAGCTAATGAAAACTTTTTACAGTATTGACCAAGATAAAAATGTAAGTTATTGCTGGGATTAACATATTATTTTTACCTCTTCTCAACACTGGTAAGACATCATGATTGCAGGGGAAGATTTCTGCTTCAGACATCCAGCGCATGGCAAAGGAGTTGGGTAAACATTTCAGTCATAGAGAGATTCAAGAAATGATTAACGAAGCAGATCAAGATGGTAAGTTTACTCTATTTTTCTTTTCTGAATTTATTAGGCAGCAATTCTTTCTCAATCTTTGTGATCTTCTGCTTTTTATTTTTTTATTTTTTTTTTTGTGTAGAACATGAGCATAATTATGTGAAACAAAAGGATAATGCTTCAGGGATTTCTAATGGAAGGTTAAAAAAGATTAATTTTATGCATCTGTCTCAAGCTATAAACTTTCATGACTATTTAATTTTTTGTTTTATCACTCCAAAGTGTATACGGGCAGTACTATAGAAACTACACTGTTAATGATTAACATTAATAAATTAGTATATTTAGGAATCACCAAAGATACCATCTCCATGATATAAGTGCTTGCAGTCAGTTTGGTCCTTATATTGTTTAAATTTTAACTTTAAAGCTTAAATGATGGTCACTTTGATGTGTACTGATAGAGATCTCTAAAAAGCCCCGGCACTAAATTATTCTAATGTTGTAGCATTTGATTTTTATTCCTTCGTGGGATCAGCCACAGTTACATTATTTGATTAATTGATATAATTAAAGTAACAAAACTCTATATCTTATATGTCTAATAGATGCATCTGTTTCCTTTCAGTTCTATATCACACTGCGTGATGACCACGAGTATCTTGACAGAAAGCACACTGAGTTTTCTAATCTAGAATTTTGTTTGCTATCCACCTCCACCAAAAAGTAAAAAAGGAATACAAGAATGCCTATTTACTGGCTTTATGTACAGGATGAAATTGATTTGTTCTGCTGAAGTCATGATATGTACATTCTCTATTATCTTTGTTGCTTTTAGAGATCTAAAAAACATTTCATTTTGAGTGTCAATTATTTACCTTCGAATAGTATGTTACCCTTCTCCCCCTCCCATAAAGAAAGAAATAGAGAGAAAAAGAAAGTTGTGCAGTATGTTGGTATTTTTTAGATTTTAGGCATTTCGAAATTTGGTTGCTTGCCTGAAGATGTAGGGGTAATTAGCCCATTCGGGTTGAAACATCTTGGATTCTTTTTCATATTGAATATTTATCACACGATGCATTTTTGTCCAAACAATTTCTTCCAGCCTTTTGCAATAATAAATTTTGATTTGAATCTCCAGGTATTTGGGGAGGTTGCGAAAGGTCTAGATATAATTACCAGAATGAATGAAGCATATGTGGATGCAAATGGCAGACCTTACAAAAATATTAGGTCAACTTTATAATTATTGCTTCAATATTTCAATTTTATACAGTAATTTGTTCATTATGTTTTAGCAATTTTCTCTTCTAACCAACAAATCAATGTTTCACTTAGAATCAAGCACACATATATATTGGATGATCCTTTTGAAGATCCTCCCCAACTGGCTGAGTTGATTCCTGATGCTTCACCAGAAGGAAAATCAAAAGATGAGGTAATAAATCACTATAGAAGTTTTCTGCTTATGAAGTAACTCGCCATGACATTACATAATAAAGAATGTAATTTCCACGTTTACCCAAATAGATTAATGATTTGAAAAGTTCAGGGAAGAGTCATATTTTGGGTAATGTTATTAGTTTAGAGGATATTTAAAGACATGTAAATGCATCAATTGGTAAGGGATATGGGTTATACTACATGTTCAATATTTTGAGAAACAAGTTTGTCATTGTTGGATGCGGACATCACTTGCTTGTGGTTCCAATATTTCCCAATTTCAAATGCATGTTAATCCTGCTTTCATCTCTTTTTAATTTTCTGGACAGAGTTAAGGTTCTTTCTAAATATCCTGATGAAAATAGCAAGTCAGGCCCTTACTTGTATGTTCGACAGAGGATTGATGTATGTTCTGAGTTAACAGGAAGAATTTGTCTAATATAAGCTATGTGTCTGCATCAGTGGGATATTGTGGCGTGACTGTGATTTTCTTGTTTTCTACTTAACCTTTATCCTCTTGTTTCCTACCTCTACATGTGATTGCTTCACTAACGTGCTAACAAATTATTGAGAGACATTATGATAGGCGAATTTTGACAAACATTTTTGTTATTGCTCTTTAATTCAAGTTGATGATGATGTGCAATTGGAAGATGATTGGATCCCCATGGATCAGCAACTTGGTCCATAATAGCTTGAGGAGACATTGTGTGCAGAGGCAGCCCATTCGAGTGCAGTAGCAATTGAAAGTTTAAGGAGTTGATTCATTATGAATATATCAAAATTGATGAAAATTTGATATTTTTGCGAAGTTACGTGCTCCGTGCCACCGTGCCTCCATGAGGCATGGTGTCTCCGTGCACAAAAGGTTTTTTTATTATTATTATTTTAAGATACATAATACATATTAGTTTTATCTTCTTTCTATTCTTTATTTTGCATTACTTTATTGATGCTTTATAACAACTTAATTCACCTGGAGTATGCTAAAAATAGTGTGTTTTAAATCTGCCTTGAAAAGTCTTTTCTTCACATCTGAACATCAATTTTATGCTTTGCAACCTATGTGGAGGATTTGGCAAGCATGCGACAGGCTGTAACATTTGAGCAATATCCTTCAAGCCTGCACGGTAAGTTCTATTGGTCTCCACTTGCAATTTTTCACTATCAAAGACAGAGAGCAAGAAAAAGTGTTAATAAAAACATTTGTTTGGAAGTGAAGAACGAAAATGTTCTAATTCGATTTGGGAAAAAAATGGTGTAACTGTCAGGGGCTTACATTTATATCATTTGACAGAGCTAGACTCTAGAGATCCTAATTATCACATCTTGAAATTTGATTCCAGGAGGTTGCCCAGTTATCAAAGGGATAAGTGGTCATCCACCAAGTGGATGCATGTTGGTGAATACAAGATCTAGCAAATTTGTAAGGTATCTTCAAATCTTTGGTAGTTAATAGCAGCCACATTCCATTATTTCTTTTTCATGTTTAGGGAAACTTTCTTCAATTCAGTGTCTTTCCTCACTCATCTCCCTAAACGAACAACAAAACCATTGAGAAGTTGCCAAATTAAAAATTAGCCTTGTTACAACCTGTCAACCCCCATTCATACTTTTCTTAATATTTACAAGTTATGGGTCTGGGTTGATTTCTGAGTTTAATTTTAACATCAGATCAAGTTTTGACCTTAATTGTTTGAATCAACGAAGATTTGATATTTGGTGATTATTTTTGAATGTTATTTTTTAGTTTTTATTCTTGTTAGTATTTTTTCTAACTAAATTGATTTTTTGTTTGATAATCTGTTGATTGATTTGTAGTGAAGAGATGAACTTGATAAAAATAAGGATTTTTATTTTTATTTTATGGTGGGTTTTGTTGTTAATTATTTGATTATTTTTGTTCTTTCTAAATTTTCACATGTAGTACAGCCATGCTCTTTGAATTGAAATTAATGAAAACTTTCATTTCTTTCTATGGTTTTACATTTAACTTTCATTGCAGGCATATGTTATTTACATGTGATAAGAATTAATGAGACATGTAGATTCAGTCTAAAAACACAAGCTTCTGGCACCTGTCATGCAACAACTGCAACAGGGTTTCCAATGCCAACAAAGCAGGAGAAATCTACTCCTGTAGATTTTGCAAATCTAGCAACTCAATTGCATCTCCAAAGTATGCACTTCATCCTTCAACACACTACACAATAATTTCAACCACTTCATTTCCTTTATTCAATTCGAAGTTGAAAGTAATGTTCTTATCATGTCATTTTCTTCCACCATAAATTTCCAGTTTTACTAACATCTATGTATGCTACAGAGACAGAGCTGATGTAATCTTGGAGGATTCAACAAGAAATCTAAAAGTTTCAGTCATAGGTGAATGTGCTGAGAAAATCTTGGGTTGTCCTGCAAATGTGCTCATGAAAAAGCATGTCAATGTACCGATTCTATTCAACTTTGTCATTTTCCTTCTCCCTAAAATATATGTTCATTACCATTTCGTTGCTAATCAATTATCTCATGTTTGTAGGACACTATCCTATCTAATGATGAGGACATTCGCATAGATATCGAGGATGAACATATCTTTTACATCAAAGCACTTCCAATGGCTGCTGGCTCACCCTCAACAAAATGCACTACTTCTTCAGAGTTCAAATACGAAATAATATTCATGTTTGATCCAACTGAAACATTTGCTACTTCAGAAATGGTGTCTGGTAACAAAGGAAAGGATAAAATCAATATTGAAGACGTTGCACCTTCCAACAAAATTGTGTTGCCTCAGTCACCACCCGCTAAGCGATCTCTATTCCAAAATTCAGATGAACAACCCAACACCGCGAATAAGAAAGCAGAAAAAATAGTGGGAGACAAAGACGCAGCTGCAGCTGTCCCGAAAAAACTCCTGTGATGCAGTTTGAACCATGATGAATAAAGTTTTTTTTAGCTATAGCTAAGTAAAAGACACAAAATCATCTAGCTTCCAATGGAACACTTGCTGTGTTACACTTTGATGATTTAAAATTGAGAAGTTGTATTTTCTTTTGTACTCCAATCCTCATTCCTGTATGCTTTATAATTATGTTAATTGCTCAAGGAGCTGAATGATTGACAGGAAAATACTCATCGTGTAACAAGTATTTTTTGTGTGTTCTATTGAAGTATGTTTACTCTATTATTTTCTTTCTTTCTATCAGCAGTTTCCTATTTCGCCTGTCCTCTATTTACAAACATTTCAGTTTTAAGTATTTATAATATCTAAAATGCTTTCTTTTTCATTTTGAAACAGGAATTTCTTCTTCACTTGCATGTCATTCACAACTTTACTTCCATCTATTTATTGTAGTGTACATATGCAGTCCCAACGCTAATATGCACAAGGAGAAAAACGCATGCACGTGCATCGCACGTGCCTCCACTAGTGTATATATATATATACCAGTCAGTTTGTTTAAAAAGTGAAACAAAAACCTCCACATTGGAACGAAAAAGTTAATCTTCAATCTGAGCAATTTTCAAATTCATAAAAAAGACAACAAGCTGTTGAACAACTTCAAGAACCAGAACATGTTTCTTCTCTTCTAATAACCCCGACTTCTCACCCCATCATATTGGCCCATACGCATTGTACGGAGATCCCGGCACAAATCAACTGAATAAAAATCAGAATCAGCACTTCTCCGAGTTGCGCCCCATGAAAGTGGACTTGGTTTTCTACTGTATCGTAAATCCTCAGAAGAACGCCTCTGCATATTATGAGCGTTTGACAAATAAGCATTTGGTTTCTGCTTAGCCTTGATCGATTTTGTTAAACCCATGTAGCTGGGATTAGTGCCTTGTCCCTCAGAAGTAGTTGTGGATGAATTTGACGTTGAGCTCTCACCATATGGAAAAAATTCAGCACATTGATCAGAAGGGGAGCAAGTAATTTGACTTCTTATTGGAACTCTTGAGGATTTTTTCGTTGAAATGTTCTTGCACCTGATTCTCACTGAATTATGACCCGGCGAACTAGAAAGTGATGCAACATCACGATCTTCGTATTTCTTAGAAATTGGTGTTGTGTCTGCTGAGTCTTTATTGAGTTCTTCCATCAACCTAGTCTCCCATGGCTTCGTTGCCATCCACCGATCTAACCAATCATGTCTTGAACTATTCTTATCCATCTTTCTTGGAGTATCCACTCTATTCGATCTTGAATCTGAGACGGGCTTTTCTCTTAACTGCTGAAATTAAAAAAAAAAATGTTATAACGAGTTTATAAAAGATGCACGAAGTTTAAATCTGTCGATGCATTTGATCACTTACTTGATTGACATATGCCATTGCCCTCTCCCTCTTAATGGCTCCTTCTTGTTTCATTTGTACCTTAGACCTCACCTCTTTGACTGTCCCAAGACTATCACACCATCCACTCTGCAATTTACAGTTCAAACAAACTAAGCCTCGTTCATTGCTAAATGTATCGGAATATTCTATATAATTAAATTAGTCTTTTCAGGTCAATGGGTGAGCTCGGGGAATTATGTAAATATACAATGAATAAAAGATTAGCTAATCATACCTCAGCCTGCTTAATAGGATCAGCTTCAGCATGATTCTTTGTGACCTCCCCCTCTACCGATGTTTGAATGCAATGAGACCTAACTCGGGCCTGAACTCTAACAAGAGCCTGCATGCATCTAAGCGTTATATCGGCTTGCTTCCTAACCAGTCGACCACGAACAATAGCTTGTAGTCTAACCAATGCTCTCAACGCTCTTAAAGCACGCTTTGCCTTCATTCATTTACAGAATTTCAGTGAGAAAAATCATTTAAGCTGGAAAACGTATCAGGAGTAGAAAAATTTAGCTTGCTAGATCCTTAATGACAATTCGGCAATACAATTAGCTGGAGACCAACAATGCATTCAGCTCGATTGTGGTGGCAATGGCATTCTCAGCTAAATGTAATCTAAGAAAAATGAATTCTCACAATTTACCCAAAAGAAAAAAAAAAACTATTGAAACAAAGATATATTTACTGATTTTAACTGTGAGCCCTCACAGCTCATCTTTGAATGTCCATGTACATGTGGAAAACAATGGTGCAAGCAAACGAAAATCTAAACAAATTTTCCCTTTTTACAACTAGAACTTATGTTAGGCCCTTAGTTATTACTATTCCCATTTCTGATTCTATAAAATATTTGATTGATCCGCTAATTTTCTTTATTAAAGTGAAACAATTAATAACCAAATCGATACTAAAAACTGAATCAAAACACACAAAGAATGAAAGAAACCTGGATTACCAGAAAAGCTCGAAACATAGACTGAATTCGAACAGCAGCCCATTCTTGTCTAACCACCATGAATTCCTTGTGTGGAGCTCTGACTACAGTAGCCACAGCAGCAGCCATTTCAGCATCAAATACATACGAAGATGATTCAGAAACCTCGGACTCTGCTAAGTTTCCCTGTCCTTTACCACCCTTTGACGCCATTGTAATTCCTCCAGATGCACTCCTCCACAGCTTCCACCTCCTGCCCTTACCGCCTTCCTTCTCCTACACCCATTTATGTATTTTACGAATTAAACCTTTATTCTAATTATGAGATCTATAATAATCAAAACAAACCCACAAACACGCAAAGATCTGACAGAACTTTGCACGAAGAAGAATAAAGGTTTCTTTATTCACACCTCGCATGCCAAAAAAAAATCCCAAGTATATGAGTAGTATGCTCAATTTACCTCTGATAAACAAGATTCTATCTCATTTATATTCTCAACGGAACACACCACTGCTTATGAATAAGCTCAACACAGTTCAACAAGATATATACGTATATAAAAATCATTGCATAAAACACCCAAAAAAAAAACATATAAAGATAGTAAAGAGATTTTTAGCTTACAGAGTCATTTGATCCAGGCTTTTTCAGACTAATGAGTGATTTAATCCACTTCCCAGAAGCACCCATTTTGGAAGAAAATTATTATTTAAAAAAATCCAAAAATCAAGTGTTTTTTTCAGTATATGAAGACAAAACAGAACGAAGTACAGAGATTTCAGCAAAACATGTCTGAGAAAAACAGTAGAAATAAGTTAAAAAATTGAGAGAATAGAGAGCGATTGGAATTCTTGAAATGGGAGAATTGACGCGTGTTTAATATACTATTTGAGTAATGGGGGGTTTTGAATTTTGAAATTCGAAATAAAAAGTTGTAACGGATAGTAGACCAGTGGACTTTTGGGGACGACGTAGTTTTTGGTAACAACCTAGGATAAAGTGAAGATTGACGATTTCTGCTTCGGGAAAATTAAGGTAATTGGAGCGTACGGTGCGACACGCTTAATCACAGCCTCGCTCGTCGTCCCTATCAGACCACATGGCCCATGGAGCGGTGTACATAATAAAAATTAGGGAATTTTTTTTTGACAATTTTTAAGATTTTTTTTCTAAGAAAATATGTAATTTAAATTGATAGTTAATTTTCACCAAAAAATTTTTAGCTTCTTTTTCAAACAAGTATTTACACCAAATAGTGCAATTTTCATACCATTTTACAAAATCATCTCCAACTATTATATCAAGCCTGTTTGAACCCCCGTTTTGCCTAAAATACATTTTGAAATAGTATTTTTGATAAAGAATGTGTTGTTAAAAAATAAGAAAAAAATGGATTTGTGTGTAATATTATTTTATTGAAGAATGTGTAATTAAAAATAAAAGATAAAAAAATATATTTTGAAAATAATGGAGACCAAACAAATATATTATACCAAATGAACAATGTTTCCTTCATTTCCGTATTTTTTTATTTCTCAGCAATTAATATTATTTTATTGAATACTGTGTAGTTAAAAATAAAAAGGAGAAAATGTATTTTAAAAATAATGAGGACCAAACAAATATATTACCAAATGAACAATGTTTCCTTCATTTCCTTATTTTTTTTATTTCTCAACAATTAATTTATTTCAAAGATTATTTCAACAATTAATTTCCCTCCACTCCAACAACTAGTAGATATCTCACTAATAAATGAAGTTGCAACATTTCAAAGAACCGGTGACTAGAGAATGAGACGAGACAACTTTATTCTTGTTGTTGGTGTCTCAGTATTTTGTGCTTCCTTCCTTTTCGTAAGTTTACTTTACGTGATTAACAATTTGTTAATTTATAAAATGCTATAAATTAAAGCACCTCATAAAGCAAAATAGGCATGCACGCGAGTAGAGAGTCACGAAGCCCCAATAAAGTCTATCATAAGTAGCTTGGTCAGTCTTTCTTCTATTTCATATATATATGAGGATCCGTCTTCCAAGTGGAATTAGAAATGGGAAAGAAGTTCGTTCATCTCCTTCCTCAGGCATTAAACCTAGAAGAATAGAAGATCTACGTGACCCGATTTTTCTATGATTTGTTGATTTTTTTTTATATTTAATTAATCAAATATTACATTTATTAATAAATTGAAAAGAATTACACTCAATACCACAATTTAGAAAAAAAAATACATTTAACAAAAAAGGAAATAATTACATTTAATACCAAAAAAATCATAAAAGAAACATAAAACACAACTAGGTTTATCATTTATTCTTGAAATTGGTATATTCATCCCACAAATGATCAATCAATGCATTTCAAGTTGCAAATATGTCTTTTTATCCTTGATTTATCTATGTCGAACAAAGAATTTTTGAAAATCGATTATATTCATCAAATTGATTTCTTGGATGGTTGGAGATGTTCTTAAGTCGTTAATTGAATAATAATTTTGTTCATAAGTTAAATTATGTTACAATGTAGAATTCACTGAAGGTCACTGAACTTTTACCATACTTGCAATTAGGCCATTGAACTTCAATTTGGTGCAATTAGACCACTATACTTGAATTTTAAAAAGAAAAAAAGTCAAGCCACTCCATTTGAATTCTGTTAATGAGCCTCATGACATGTCCATCAAAACTTCGACGTGCCAACACATCAGTCTAGTTCTCACTCCAGCTCCTTAAAATTGTAATGTAGGTCACTAAATTTTAACCATACTTGCAACTAGATTATTGAACTTCTATTTTAACCCAATGGAAATGGATGACAAACATAAAACACAATAAATATAGCATTACACTGCTAGATTAGCAGGAGAAAATTTAACATCCACCATCAAACTATAACATAACATTGAAATATTGAGTAATCGTCATTCAAGAAGCAATTAATTATAATACTTTGAACACGTATCATAAAATAAATGATGGAAATGACTTGTTTTCCAGAAGTGGGGACGAAAGTCAAAATATTTCCATTTAAATTTAAAAATAAATCAGAATGGAATGAACGAGACATTTTGTCATTCCTAATGCCAGCCTTTTTAGTTATATATTATTTTCAAGAAAATATAAAAGCAATAAGTTAAAATAGTTGGATATTTGGATTGGATGGCCTGTCGAACATAATAGGGCTTAGGTCCAATTGTATAGGAATGACATAATTGGCCCGTTTTACAGTACTAAATAATGAGGAAATTACACCGATGCCGGTATTTAAACTACCATTTGCATAAATCAGATTCCTAATTTGACTTTTCAAAACTCAGGTTTTTATATCTAATAAAATGACTAATTATAAATTTTAATCCCAATTATAATTTCATCTCAAAATCGAAAACCTAAATTCGTCTCTCTCCCCCCGTCTCTTCTCCTCCCTCCACATCGTCTCGTCTCCTCTCCGTCTATGTGCTCAGAAGCTGCCGCGGCCGCTTCCATCCGCCACGCCGCCGACGCCTCTCTCTCTCTCTCTCGTCTTCACTCACCCTCTCGTTTCTTCTGTCTAGACTCCACCGGCTGCCGTCGCGACTGGTGTGCGCTGACGCAAACGCTGCGAGGTGTGGGTGCGTGTGGTTGACGTTCATTTTTGTGACATGGGAATCTAGGGTTTCGCAAACCGTCGGTTAATGTCGCTTTTTTGCTATTGGGCGGTTGATTTGCTTGTGGTGGTGGTTTTAGCAGTGGTGACCGTGGTGGTGGGGAAGGTTGTGACAGATCTGTGTAGATTCGTTCGTTGCGGGGTGTGGGTGCGTGTTGTTGATGTTGTTTTTTTGTAGCGCAGGAGTCTATGGTTTCACAAACTGCCGGTTGATGTTGCTTGTTTTGGTGGTTTTGGCGATGGTGCGAGTGGATATGTGCAATGGGGGTAGTGGTCACAAATGATTTGGTTGATTGTGACCATGAATTAAATAAATTGTGACCAATACATGCTGTGTGACCTTAAAGTTATTAATTTGTGACCAATAATTTGATAAATTTTGACTTAAATATAATTTATGTTTGTGACCATAAAATAAGTGGCGTGACTTATGAATTTTGTGATTAGTGATCGATACACAATGAATAAATTGTGATCTATGAAAATTTTGAATTGTGACTTAAATTTTTTTGAATTGTGACCAAATTACATATATTTGTGACCTTAATATATTTGTCGGAATCGGAGTAGTCGTCGGAACGATCGTCGGAACGATCGTCGGAACAGAGTTGTGATCGGAACGGTGATCGGAATAGTCCCCGGAGCGGTAGGGGTGGTGGAGGTGGGGTGGGGGTAATTATGTTATATTATAATTAAATATGTAATAATAAATTGATTTAATACTTTATTATTTCATAAATTAAAATTTAAAAAACCTGATTTTTGAAAGTTCAAACTTGTTTTTGTATTTTTGAAATGGTGTAAAGTAAACACCTTAGAAATGTATTGTTCCCCTAAATAATTCATACGATCAGGGGCGGACCCAGAAATTTTTTTCAGTGCGGACGGTATTTTAAAAAAATTATAATACAAAATTGTCTCCATTTAATGTCTCTTCATTAACATTTTCCGCAACCTCGAGACATTTTCTTTTATAAAATCTTTCCATGACTGACTGTAATAAAGAAACAAGACTATAAACGAGATAATAAAATAAGGAAAGTGAGCGGGTATAAACGAAACAAAAGAGTAATTCTTATGCAAGTAGCATTATGGAAGCCTGGTTATCCCAAATCTATTGACTCGTTCCAATGGCTGAAACCTACCCATTGTTTTTTTCACTAAACCCTCACTAAATTAGTCCCCTTAAATAATCCCTCTAATCTCTCTTTTTTCCCTACTTCAAACTGCCTTTCATCACTCTCAATCTCTCTAAAACAAATCTTTTACTTTCTGTCTCTATAACCAATCTATCCATATATTGTTTCTATTTAACAATGTTGTTTTTTTAATATATATTTTCTGTAAAATTTTTTTGGCACTCAGATGAGGCAGAACTCGAAGAGTAAGTCTGCATTGGTTTATTTTCTTCTTATTTCCTCCCAACCCCAATCCCAGCCATCAGTCACCGCCGACCTCCCAATAGTGACTTGGTTTCAAAATTTTCCCCAAACAAACAAACATAAAACATCCAACAGACCAACCCAACAGCCAACAATTAATTGCTTGCAAATAAACAAAACCCTGTCTGGAGTGAGAAAATAATGTGTAGTTAATATGTAATTTTTAAAATTTAATAATTTTTTATTTCTCAGCAATTAATATTATTTTATTGAATAATGTGTAGTTAAAAATAAAAAAGAGAAAAATGTATTTTAAAAATAATGGGGACCAAACAAATATATTACCAAATGAACAATGTTTCCTTCATTTCCTTATATTTTTTATTTCTCAACAATTAATTTATTTCAAAACGAACGCTTAATTATAAATTAAATTACTACTAAAATTATTAAATTAAATATTGTAATTATTAATAAATAAATAAGTTGTGGGGAACACTTTCTCAGTAGAAAAAATTTCCTGGATATTATCTCCTGCCAAAATATGGAATGTTTGCCACAAAAAATAAATAAATTAATAAATAAATAAAAATTATTCGTCCAATAAGCTACTTCAATTGATTTATTAAAATCGTCTACATTTTGGGATTTTTTTCATGTTAAGGATGTATTTGACTGTTCTAAATATAACTCATACCTAGACACAAAAAGAAAAGAATTGGACATCGGAGAGAGTTAGTGAATAGACGTCCATTCCCTTTCCCTCCACTCCAACAACTAGTAGATATCTCACTAATAAATGAAGCTGCAACATTTCAAAGACAAACAACCGGTGACTAGAGAATGAGACGAGACAACTTTATTCTTGTTGTTGGTGTCTCAATATTTTGTGCTTCATTCCTTTTCGTAAGTTTACTTTACGTGATTAACAATTCGTTAATTTATAAAATGCTATAAATTAAAGTACATCACAAAGCAAAATAAGCATGCACACGAGTAGAAAGTCACGAAGCCCCTAGTAAAGTCTATCATAAGTAGCTTGGTCAGTCTTTCTTCTATTTCATATATATATATGAGGATCCGCATTCCAAGTGGAATTAGAAATGGGAAAGAAGTTCGTTCATCTCCTTCCTCAGGCATTAAACCTAGAAGAATAGAAGATCTATGTGACCCAATTTTTCTATGATTTGTTGATTTTTTTTATATTTAATTAATCAAATATTACATTTATTAATAAATTGAAAAGAATTACACTCAATACCACAATTTAGAATAAAAAACTACATTTAACAAAAAAAAGAAATAATTACATTTAATACCAAAAAAAAAACATAAAAGAAACATAAAACACAACTAGGTTTATCATTTATTCTTGAAATTGGTATATTCATCCCACAAATGATCAATCAAGTTGCAAATATGTTTTTTTATCCTTGATTTATCTATGTCGAACAAAGAATTTTTGAAAATCGATTATATTCATCAAATTGATTTCTTGGATGGTTGGAGATGTTCTTAAGTCGTTAATTGAATAATAATTTTGTTCATAAGTTAAATTATGTTACAATGTAGAATTCATTGAAGGTCACTGAACTTTTACCATACTTGCAATTAGAGTGAATTGTCTATTTGGTCACTGGACTTTCAGCCATGCTTCCAAGGGGTCACTGAACTTTCAAAATCACCCAAATCATCACTGAACTTTGCAAAATATTTCAACCAGGTTACTGAACTTTAAAATCATATCATTCATCACTGAACTTTGCAAAATGTTTCCCAATAGTCACTAAATTCAGTGATCTCCTAGGAAACATTTTGTAAAGTTTAGTGATCCCGTAGAAACATTTTGCAAAGTTCAGTGATAAATGAGGTGATTTTTAAAGTTCAGTGACCTGGTGGAAACATTTTACAAAGTTCAGTGATGATTTGGGTGATTTTGAAAGTTCAGTGACCCCTTGGAAGCATGGCTGAAAGTTCAGTGACCAAATAGGCAATTCACTCCTTGCAATTAGGCCATTGAACTTCAATTTGGTGCAATTAGACTACTATACTTGAATTTTAAAAAGAAAAAAAGTCAAGCCACTCCATTTGAATTCTGTTAATGAGCCTCATGACATGTCCATCAAAACTTCGACGTGCCAACACATCAGTCTAGTTCTCACTCCAGCTCCTTAAAATTGTAATGTAGGTCACTAAATTTTAACCATACTTGCAACTAGATTATTGAACTTCTATTTTAACCCAATGGAAATGGATGACAAACATAAAACACAATAAATATAGCATTACACTGCTAGATTAGCAGGAGAAAATTTAACATCCACCATCAAACTATAACATAACATTGAAATATTGAGTAATCGTCATTCAAGAAGCAATTAATTATAATACTTTGAACACGTATCATAAAATAAATGATGGAAATGACTTGTTTTCCAGAAGTGGGGACGAAAGTCAAAATATTTCCATTTAAATTTAAAAATAAATCGGAATGGAATGAACGAGACATTTTGTCATTCCTAATGCCAGTCTTTTTAGTTATATATTATTTTCAAGAAAATATAAAAGCAATAAGTTAAAATAGTTGGATATTTGGATTGGATGGCCTGTCGAACATAATAGGGCTTAGGTCCAATTGTATAGGAATGACATAATTGGCCCGTTTTACAGTACTAAATAATTCATACGATCAGGGGCGGACCCAGAAAATTTTTTCAGTGCGGGCGGTATTTAAAAAAAATTATAATACAAAATCGTCTCCATTTAATGTCTCTTCATTAACATTTTCCGCAACCTCAAGACATTTTCTTTTATAAAATATTTCCATGATTGACTGTAATAAAAAAACAAGACTATAAACGAAATAATAAAATAAGGAAAGTGAGCGGGTATAAACGAAACAAAAAAAGTAATTCTTATGTAAGTAGCATTATGGAAGCCTGGTTATCTCAAATCTATTGACTAGTTCCAATGATTGAAACCTACCCATTGTTTTTTCACTAAATCGTCACTAAATTAGTCCTCTTAAATAATCTCTATAATCTCTCTTTTTTCCCTACTCCAAACTGCCTTTCATCACTCTCAATCTCTTTAAGACAAATCTTTTACTTTCTGTCTCTATAACCAATCTATCTGTATATTGTTTCTATTTAACAATGTTGTTTTTTTAATATATATTTTCTGTAATTTTTTTTTTTGGCACTCAGATGAGGCAGAACTCGAAGAGTAAGTCTCCATTGGTTTATTTTCTTCCTATTTCCTCCCAACCCTAATCCCAATCCCAGCCATCAGTCACCGCCGACCTCCCAATAGTGACTTGGTTTCAAAAATTTCCCCAAACAATCAAACATAAAACATCCAACAGACCAACCCAACAGCCAATAGCCAATAGAAAGTCAAAAACAACAGCCAACACTTGTAGCAGATGAATACCATTGTACCAATAGAAATTACAGAAAACTCACCTACAAGGGCGTGCGACAGCGGCGTCTCACAGAGTAATTATCTCAGACTCCTCTCTATTGATGCGGGAGTGGTTAATTCACTGGTTATGGCCTGGGTTTCAATTTGAGGGGCTTTCATCATACATTTTGGGCCAATTAATTGGGCTACCTTTTTATTTTATTTTTTTAAGGATTGGGTTTTTGAGATTTTTGGACGGGCCAAAGTCCAGTGCAGGCAGATGCCTGCACTGGGCTTAAGCTGGGTCCACCCCTGCATACGATGATACTATACGTTTGTTTGAGCCCCATTTTTTTTTTCAAAGTGCATTTGGAATAATATTTTGTTGGAGAACGTGTGTTAAAAATAAGAAAAAAATTTGGATCTACATATTATTTTATTGAAAAATGTATGATTGAAAATAAGAGAGAGAAATATATTTTAAAAATAATGGATACCAAACAAGGGCTATAATCCAAACATGCTAAAAAAAAAAAATACTTATCATACTTAATTTACTTTTTAAAGCTTAGCCAAACATGCTATGAGGTGTTATAAATTCAGGAGAAAGAGAGGATTGCTCGTTTCCATTATTGAAGTATAAAACAGATGTTAGCATAGAATCGCTTGTCTATGAAGCAACATTCCCTATTACCCTATCTATGGCCACGCTTACATCACCCCACCGATACATTGTCTTTTAAATGGGCTTCTTTTCCAATCTTCTTAATCATATCTCTTTTGACGTGACCCAAAAAATGCATCAAACGGACGAAGGTTCGATGAGCATTGAGACGAAAATACGGACGAGTTCAAGATCGAACACAAGTGCCATGTTCATTGAGAAGAATCAAAGGGCTCATTCAAGATTATATGATGTTAATAATGTAGCACAAATTCATGATTCGAGCAATGGAGTCCAAAAGGTGGAAGATAAAAAGTTTAAGGACGGGCTTCACGTTGCACATGGAAGGCGAAAAGCAATAGGACAACTTGATTCAAGACATGCAATGGAGAGCCAAAAGACGACCACTATGCGACCGCATAGTGGCCCAAGCCATGCGGTCACATGACGTCAACCCATGAGCGAAGTGGGGGCATTCATGTGGTTTATGTGACCGCATGAAAATGCACCATGCGGTCGCATAGACCAATTCCAGGGAAAATATTTAATTTTTTCACGAGTTTCCTAGTTTTGTTAGAATTCTATTTCTTTTGATATTTTTTTGATATATTTCGAATTATTTTCGATTTTAACTGATTTTTAGGGCTTTAGTATAAATAGTTATTTCTTTCATTGTAAAAGGAGACTTTGATCATTATTTTAAGAGAATTCAATTACTTGAAAGTTTTATTTTTCCATATTCTTGGTGGTTTAAAGTTATAACTTGAACGTATTAAAATGTCTCGCAATCCTTTTGTGGCATTCCCACTTCACGGTTCTTGTTTCAGGTAATCAACGGGTCGAATTTTCTACGTGTAATCTCGGTTCTTGGTACGGGTCGAACAACGGGTCGTGTTGATCTTTGTTCGACGTGAATTCTAACCTTCTTGGGTTTGTTCCATCTTGTTCGTGGGTTCCCATGATCGATTCTTGGTTGGGTTTACATCATCTTTCTTTGACTCAGTTTGAACCAAATTAAAATTTTCATTCTCATTTTTTTGCTCATTTCCAACCACACATTTTTCAATAAAATAACATTTTTTATCGTATCAATAACTTTTCCTTCGTTTTCAAACAGTGGCTAAATTTCAAAATTTTTGTTTCTAGCCAAAGAAATGAGTAGCATGGAAATGGGATCAATCCCACCAAAATGTGAGAACAAGTGCTTTGGGTGCAGCCCTTGTGAACCCATTCAAGTCCCAACCACAAGCAGCCGGTTCGGTGCTCAGTACACAAATTACGAGCCTGGGGTTTGGAAATGCAAGTGTGGGCCCACCTTCTACACTCCCTAATAGCAAAACAAATTGCTACCTGCATTTTGTAACATATTGCTTCTTATGAAACTTTAGTCCCTTTTGGTAGGTATTGTTCTATAATTATTTGAGATTTGTGATACGTTGTTGAGCTATGTTAAAGTCGAATTTTATTTAAAATCAAAAATAAATAAAAAGGATGGACCAGTATAGACCAGGACCTACAGACCTACTCAAAGTCGCGGGCTAAGACGAACCCAATTTTGAATTTTTGAGTTCATCAGCCAAAACATTTTAATCAATTTTACGTTATTTTAATTTTTTGAAATAAAAATTAAATGGGTAAAATAATCGCATATGATGCATGAAGTTGGTGTCCAACACTATAGTGTGAACTTTCTAGACAATCGACAAGCAGAGAGTCATTGTACCACTTTTTGTTGTATATTTTTAAAATTAAGTTCTTATTTGGTTCATTTTATAAATTTATCTTCAATTACATATTTTATAGGATCTAAGACTTCATCAACTTTTTAGTCAAATATTTTATTAATTTTTATTAATATTTACTAGAAATCTAAAATTTAACTAATCCCAACCGGGGCTAAAGAAACTTGAGAGATACTTTAAAAACACAAAACACTCAGACGTGTAAATGTTCTACACTTTCATGTGTTGTATCCTATAATAAAACTTATAAATACATAGATGTAATTAATGAAAATTTTACATAATCTAAATTAACGTATTTTTGAAACGAGACTTCTTAGCTCGCACCTGACTACTTATTTAAAGACCGAACATGAAATGAAAAGTCGTACTACATCAAGTGTAAACATTTCATCCACGCTCTAACTTTTGGGGCACTTGACCTTGGGTTTGGGACTTGAAATCACTATTCTTTTGGCCTTATCCACTCTTTTTGTCGAGTGTACCAACCATCGAAATGCGGCACGCACATTCAAACCGTCATTGTCTCAATCTGTCGAGAACAAACTAAGATGGTCACTACACATCTAAATTAAATATCTTTACATTTTAAAGAATCTAAATTAACGTATTTCTGAAAGTGTCTTACTTCTTTCATAACAAATTTGCTACATGTTGTCGTGTACATTCTAGTTTACACTCTTAACTTACCGAATTTACATTTGACAACACCTCACACAATATTTCACATCTCACACATTTAGCTCTCGTTTGACCCCTATTATTTGGTATTATAATTTTTGGAATAGTGTGTTTTGGAGAACATGCCGTTAAAAAATAAGATTTTTTTATTTACGTGTAAAAATTTTTTATTGAAGAATGTGTGGTTCAAAAGAAAAAAGAGAAAAATATATTATAATTTTAATGGAGATCAAACGAGGACTT
The DNA here is from genome assembly GCA_019097785.1 of Fraxinus excelsior. Taxonomy (NCBI): domain Eukaryota; kingdom Viridiplantae; phylum Streptophyta; class Magnoliopsida; order Lamiales; family Oleaceae; genus Fraxinus; species Fraxinus excelsior. The sequence goes on along the minus strand of CM032629.1, from coordinate 1,031,866 downwards.
AATCCAACTATCACAATATTGCCACGTCACTCATCGACGTCAAACATAATGTTCAAATAGCTTAATTGTTTTCCAAGTACATGTCAATGTATTCGGTATTCCTGTTGCATCTTGTTCACATTGGTGCAACTTAGATAATCAAACATTAGCACGCAAAGAGAGGCCCATAATTAGATGGGACGGTCCAATTTGACCCACTTGTAAAAGAAAAACCCGAGTAGTGACAAGGTAATAAATAAAGAGGAAATTACACCTACCTCTATAATTAGATTTCCAATTTCACAAATCCAATCACAAGTTCAACATTTCAAAAATCAGGTTTTAGTTAATAATTTAAAAACATTTTTTTATTTTTTATTTTTATATCTATATAGAACAAAATCATTTGATCCCAAACCCTAGAATCAGTTGAACCAATCTCATCTCCACTCCACTCCACTCCACTCTCACCTCCTGTCTCTCGTCGCCGCCTCTTCCCCTCTCTCTCACCACCGCCAGTAGCCGTCGCTTCTTCCCCTCCTCCCCACTCTCATCTCTTATTCCGTCTCTCATTTCCCTAATCATTTCCCTCATCTTCCCCCTCCTAGTTATTGAAAACTTCCACCGGAGACTACCAAGATCTTGCCGTTACCATGGCACGTTGCGGCTGGTGAATGGCGATCTGCTCAGCGGCCACTGCAGATCGCGGTGGTGGTGAAGAGTCTAGCCGTGAAATACAAGCAATTGCAGTACCCCGCATTACGTTACTGCTGAAGTCTTGCGCTGTACTTTTCGCTGTCGCTTGGAAAACTCTGTCGTTCGATCCAACCATCGGCGTCTCATTTACTCCACCACCGTCGATTCCCTTACAGATGCCTTGCTTGAATTTGATGGACATGAAATTGGCTCATTCCTCGACCTCAACAAATGCACGAAATTCTGCAAGAGGGTTTAATTGATTTTTGTTGTTGGCTATTGAAGATCTGGTGGTGTTTTTGACGGATTTGGCGGCGATTTGTTGTTATTCAGTGTTTTGAGATAGTGGTTTTTGTTGTTGTTGGAGTGGTAGTGGCGGCCGTTGTTTTGTGTTTTGGGGGGTTTTGGGTGGTGAGTTGGAGCTCAAAAACGGTTGTGTTGGTGGCATCATCGTCCTTACCGTCGCTGTGATGGTGAAGCAATGGTGGCTTTTTGTGGTGGATGCGGTTTTGGGGGTGGTGATAGCGGTAGTGGGAGGGTGTGCTGTTTGATTTGTTTGAGATGTTTATTTTGCTACTGGGTGGCGACGGTGGTGGTGGTGCTGGTTCAGGTGTGATGGTCACAAATGACTTTGGTGGTGGTCACAAATAATTAGGTTGGTTGGCGACCAATAAATGATATGTGATCAATGAATTTGATAAAATGTGACCAATATATGATGTGTGACCTAAAAATTATTAATTTGTGACCAATAATTTGATAAATTGTGACTTAAATATAATTTATGTTCAGTCAATGTGACGTTTGTGACCATAAATAAATATTGTGACTTGTAAATTTGGTGATCTGTGATCGATAAACAAATTGCTACTTCTAAATTTTTAAGTTGTGACATATAAAAATTTTGAATTGTGACCTAAAAATTTTCGTCGGAGGTGGAACACTTGTTGGAATCCGAGCAATTGCGCGGAACGATCGTCGGAGATGAGTTATGACTGGAACGGTAGCCGGAATAGTCCCCGGAGCGGTATGAGTGGTGAAGGTGGGGTGGGTTAGTTATATTATATTAGAATTAAATATTTAATAATAAATTGATTTAATAATTCATTATTTCATAAATAAAAAAAATTTAAAAACCTGATTTGTGAAATTTGAAACTTATATTTGTATTTTTGAAATGGTGTAAAGTAAACACCTTAGAAATGTAATCAAACCACCAAACAAAGCAAAACTCCAGCAGATCGGCCCTATAGTAGTGAGCAACGTTCGTCGATGCCACGCCGGTGTCGAGTGAGATGAGAGGTAGAAAGAATGAAATCAGGGCTTGGGAAAATGAGGTGGGATGGGGAGGTAGAGAGAATGAAATTAGCTACAGCAGCGAGCAACATTCGTCGATGCCATGCTAGTGTTGGGACCGGTACCGGTGTCGATGCTGGTGTTGAGTGAGATAAGAGGTAGAGAGAACGAAATCAAGGCATTGGAAAATGAGGTGGGATGTGGAGGTAGAGAGAATGGAATTAGGGTTGCTTATAAATTAATTTAATTTTATAATAGTATTATTAATATTAAATTTTATCTGATTTTTGTATAAACAAACTTAACATATGATTTTTGAAAATTAAACTTAAAAAATGGGGCTGAGTGTAATTTCCTCTATATCTGTGTGGAATGCACGTGAATCATGACTTTTGAATGGATTCGTTCAATCCAAATTCGCAAAGATGGGGACTATAGATCAGAAAAAATGAATAGGGACTCAATTGCTTTATTTTGTAAAGAACGGGACTTCATCAGAGATTGCCTAAAAAATTATCAGTGGCCTATTTTGGTGCCCAAATTCCCCCTTCTAAAATCTGAAGCAACTGAAAAAACTTCGATCTATTTCACACAATTACTGACGAACAAAATTTTTCTCTGCAAATCAGTTCGTATCAATCAATGGCTACCTTCCTCAGTCGCGTACTTTTCTCTCTATCTAGAATCTGTATTTTCTGCATCTAATTTTTCATTACTGTATTCAGCATGCATAGTTTTTACAGGATCTGACATTTTCCCGAGTTTCAATTCCCGATTACTTAAAGATCTGAATTGTCTCAAGCTATACACCTCGATCTGTTTATGAATTTTTCAATTTTATGAAGAATTATGAGCTTTTATTGAAATCCATGTGCATGATTGGAATCTCATTACAGCACTTGAAATTATTCCATGTGATTTGGATTGAGAAAAGACCTTGTTGATTAGTTTGACTGATGTTTATAATCCATGGTCGATTGAATTATGTAGGTATATAAAATATCACAAGCTATTGATATGGCTCATTATTCGCATAGAAGTGTTATGTATGTAAAATTTATCGGAATCTCATTGTGGCATTGTAGATTGTGATATCTGATTTAAATTGAGAAGGAATTCTGGTTGATTAGTTCTGATGGCTGTTGATAACTTATAGTTGATTTAATTATGTTGTGTAGGAGGTTTGCCCAACTATAAAGAACATACTTTTGTTGGATTCCGAAGGAAAGAGAGTCGCAGTTAAGTACTATTCTGATGACTGGCCAACAAACAATGCGAAGCTAGCATTTGAGAAGTCAGTCTTTACCAAAACTCAAAAGACAAATGCTCGAACTGAAGGTATATATGATGCTCAGCTCATTGTTATTTTGTCTTTAGAGTTTAAAGTATCATGATTTGAATGTGTAGGAAGTATTATTTGGTGGTACTGGACAGAATCCACAATCTTCTCAGTCCAATTACCCATAGCCTCACGATATTCATGATTCGTGCACATCACTCTCTGATGTCCATGGTATATGGAATTGCACATGTCCATTAGAATGTGAAATGTTGCTATTAACAATACTGAGTCATAAGAATAAGACATATTTAGACTGGTGAGTTCTGCGTGGACTAGTTGTAGGCAAGGTTTAAAAAGACGAAACTAAGTACTGAGACGGTTTTTCTTTATGAGGCAAGACGTAAGCTTCAAGGCGGATTGAAGCGTAAGCCTCACAAAAAACAAAAAATCTAAGTAAAAGAATTATAAAATAACAAAAAAAAAAAAAAAATTCAAAGTTGAATGTGTGTTAATTATATAAATCAAAACATTTATAATTTCCAGATGTGTATATAAAGCAACTAATTGCATGCAAGATTTACTGAAACCTAAGAAGAAGAGAGAAACATACCTGATGAACTGATGAAGAAGACGATACTTTTGTTGAATTCTGACTTTTGAGTTTCTGTTGAATCTGTTCCGATTTTGGCCCTCAAATTTCTGGTTGCTGTTTAGTTTTCTTGGTATTTTATCGTTTTATTTGGGCCCAAATGTCTTTTTAAATGAGCCATTTTCTTTTTAAAAATGGCTCTTTCTGATTTCTTTTCATACAATTGAAAAATTAAATTTTAAATGAGGGCGCCTCAGATTTAGAGGCGTGAACCTCATATTTGTAGTCTAAAAAATATCCCCTCGAGGCATACTACATGCGCCTCACGGTGAGGCGCGCCTACCGCCTTTTTAAACCATGGTTGTAGGTAAGTCCAGATCGCTAACAAGGACAAATAACCTTTTAATAACCCTTGTAATTGGAACACACCACAAAGTGAGTGAGAAATCTTTTTCACTCTTCTTGTGATTCACTAAGGTCACATTCCATAAGTGTGGAATAAAGTTCACTTCTCTTCTAGTTGTGTTCAGAGTAATGTTTTGACATTGACGTGTTGAGTGCAGCTGAGATAACAATGCTGGAGAACAACATTATTGTCTATAGGTTTGTTCAAGACTTGCACTTCTTCGTGACTGGGGGTGATGATGAAAATGAACTGATCCTAGCTACTGTGCTACAGGGCTTCTTTGATGCAGTTACCCTTATCCTCAGGTATTTTAGCTTACAACTTTGGGATATGGATGCAGTGATGCATTAAATTTATTCTCTGATTTAGAGACTTGTTATTTAATGAAGTGCGTTCATGTCTTAGGAACAATGTTGAACAAAGGGAGGCACTTGAGAACTTGGATTTGATTCTTTTATCTCTTGATGAGATTGTTGATGGAGGGTATGTTATGCATTTTATCTATTCAGATTAGTTATGTTTTTATGGCTTCTGATCCCTGATCAACACTAGATTGGCTTTGCAACAATGTACCTGTAGTCACCCCCTCTCCCACTCTCTCATGAATAAAAGTAATGCTTCACATTCATTGACTGCTAAAGTAATTTGTCATTTGAAAATTGTAATTTGTGTGCATATGATCAACTGGCTTGGCAGAAAAATTAGCACTGATATGCTAGAGTCGCACACAATACTAAATTTGGAAGTATGGTCATATTATGTTTGCTATACTGATGTCGTTGTCATGTCCATTTGAGCAAATTTTATATGCTGCACTTAATAGACTATTTGTATTGTGTGGCGAAGCATTTTGTTTTATCTTTCATCTGTAATCATTTAAGAAGAGTTTTTTTTCCCCTTAATCCTCATTCCCCAGCCAGCAAATTTTGATTGTCCTGAGTGGTACTTTTTCCTGTTTGCCTCTTCTGCATCTGGAAGAGTGCTTCCTAAGATCTATTCTACAGTGATTAAATTATACTTGATTATGATATTCATATATATGTTGATATTAGAGGAAAGCTTCTGATCAGTGGTATAATAGATTACTTTCTCCTTTTTGATGAGGTGATATGTAGCTCTAGACAATTCAACATTTTGCATTTGCCTTACAGTTGCTCATGACACTTGTGCAATAATTATGGTATGAAGTTCATAAATTTTGGTCTACATCTAGTAAATATTAGTCCATTATCAATTTTGCTTACCTTATTTTTGTTTTTACCTTTTGTGCTTCTTTACTTGTACTGAGAAGAAATTCGTCTAGCTGTAGATAAAAACAACTTCACATGGCTTTCATATATCTGTAAATTTGTATAGCTCATCAAATTCTTCAAGTTCTAAAAGGAAAAGGAAAACTTTCAACTCTCTCGCATGAAGAAATATTTGTGTAACATATTTGTTCGGTTTACCTGTTGGATTACTAAAATTTCTTCTTTTTATGACAGTACTTTTATATGGATTTCTCTTCAGCTTGAAATGTTTTTTTTTTCTATAGGACTCTGGCATCTATTTTTTTGAACTTCCGTTCTCATGTATTTTCTACCTCATCCAAGAAGATAACATTTACTTATTTTATTTTTTCTGGTAGGATGATTCTTGAAACTGATGGTAGTATAATTGCTGGAAAAGCTGCCACCAGTAGTAACATGGATGATGGGGCTTCATTGTCTGAGCAGGTAAATGTAAAATGGCTATATGCATTTTTTCCATTTATGGGGACGGACCAGTTGTTTTGGCATAAGAAAATAATGTTAAGACAAGTATGTAGAAATTGTGCCCTTGTGCGGGAGTGATTTTTTGAAAAGTGATTTTTTTGGAAAATGTTTGATTAAAAAATAGGGAAAAGTTGTGCTAAAATGTGAGAAATGATATTTTTTTTGGAGAATGTGATTGAAAATGAGTGTGGGGAAACATGATTTTCAAATGATCACTTTCAAATGAGCACACATATAAGAAAACGACCATTTTTTGAAATATTCAAAACAATGTGGTTTAAAACTGCCATACGTTGAACTCAAGAATTCAGTGACAGTGGCCACTGGTTATGAGATTGGGCTTTTGTTGTGTGTGTGTGTGGGGTGGGTGGGGGGGGGGGGGGGGCTTATGGGCTCGGTAGGAAAGCATTAACCAGAAGAATGAACCACTTGGGTGTAGTTACGAAACTTGTTGAAATATTATGTTAATTGATGAAGAACACAATAGGGAAAAGTAGAAATTCGGAGGGAGAGAGGAGAAGAGAAGAAGAGGGATGAAGAGTGGTGTTTGGCTACGCTTACTAAGTGAAGTTAGCCTTTGTTTGGCTTATGTTTGTAAATACTCAAGCCACTTTTTAATCATCCATTTTGAGAGACCACAAGTATTACTTACTTCTCTACTATTCATCTCTATCTATTTATAATTAGACCTTTTATAAACGACCCCCCAAACATCATGCTTACGTACCTTTTTGTCTCCAATCATTTTCTTGCTTTTAAGTAAAAGAAGTTAGGTTTTTTTAGTCATTAACTCTTATAAAATACTTATTTTCAACTTTTACCAATAAAAATAATTATTTATTTAAAACCTACTTATTTACATACAAGTAAACCTTTCGAGGTTATTCCAAACATTCCAGAGAGAATTATAGAGAAAGAAGAGAATCTTGGAAAAAAAATGAAATGTTAATATCAATAATCATTCAATTCAATAATCTATATAATAAATTGAAAATCTGGATTCCCTATTATGGAGCAAAGAACTTAAATCTGAAGGAACTTCTAATTTATGTATCAAAATCCTAGTTAATCTATCCTAATCAAACCTATTCTAAGTCAAATTTATTTAATGACTTCCTTCTAGAATCTCCATCAGTAACTTCAGTTAATTTTAGATCCAAGACCGCTCTTTTTTTGTGTAATTTTGGTTTTCATTTCATCTTTTATGGTATCCTAACTCGAGACATGTTAAATTTGCAGACAATATCTCAAGCTCTAGCCACAGCTCGTGAACACTTGACAAGATCACTTCTCAGTTGAGGCGTCCCTTCTAGTGTAGTAAATGAGCAGCGCCTTTGTTCTTCAATTCTATTCTTCGCTTAAGTCGTTTGAGTAGTTCTATGTCCTTTTATCTTTTCGAGGATCTCTTTTTTTTATTCAATTTATAATTCAAAATATTTGTCCACACGGTGTATTGGTTAACAATGCAAGATAGATCTCCTCAGGGTTTTGGACAAATTTTATGTTTCGTTCTTTGTCTGCAGCTTGTTTCTGAGTTTTAGTTGAGCAATGTCTGGTTGTGCTTCAAAGTTACTTTGAAGATGATGTTTGGCGAAAATAAGCAAGTAAAGGGCTCGAGTTTCTTGAGCAAGACACATTGGGTTAGCTTCCTCTAAAAGCTTTTTAACCAAAATTATCCAAATATGTTTAAAAACAGATTTTTGGTGTTTGAAACAGCTTTTGACCTTTTGAAAGTCTTTCCAAACGAATCTTAGTTTTTAAGCAGTTTGACATGCTCAAATATATGATCAAAATGAGATATAATCCATGTTTGGCTCTTATTTTCTGAAACTCATTTTTCTCCAAATTAATTTTCAACCACGCATTCTCTGAACGTGAAACTCATGAATAAATTAATTAAAGACCATGAGAAGAAGTGTGGAGGTTGAATTGAATATTCACCTCCACGTATGTGCATCACCTCATGTTATGTAGTTGGGTTAAAAAGAGTTGACTTATATTACACGTAAAAATTTGCTGGCATGAGGCGATAAGAGGGATAGGTTGACCTAAGGATGACTTGCGATGGTTTGGTGGTCCTGCCATTTACGTGCCCTAACCGTCTTAAGTATGGACAGTTTGACACAAATTGATACTTTCCTTTGATTGAAGAATACTAGAATGGTATCTGTAATACAAAAACTGTCGGCCAAGAATCTTTCAGTAGTTTTTATTTATTTAAATATCCTATTTAGCGAATGATCATATTCTTCTAAGTAGTCAATTGCAGGCCGGTCGGGTTTTATTTCATTTGATTTTTTATTTTATTTGATTTTATTTTTTTCTATTGGAGGACAGTGGAGCCTACCCTTCGAATCTAAACAAATATACACTTACCTTATCCCAAAAACATATATAAATAAATATTTATTATTCCGATACCTCCGCTTCATAGATTCCATCGACGCTATTTTGTATTTAGGCGAATGGTACTAGGGGGAATCAATAAAATAAAGAATAAAAACGGAGATGCCTAATGCCCTCTTAACCCTTGCTCATTTCGTGGGTAAAATTATCTGATTGAGTTCGAATGATAGAACTTTATTGAATTATGGTGTGTTTGAGCCATATTATTTTGGAATAATGTATTCTAGAATAGTAGATTGACGGAGAATGTGTTGTTGAAAAAGACAGAAGTGTTATTGACGTGATGAAAAATGTTATTTTATTGAAAAATGTGTGATTGAAAATGAGTAGCGGAATGAAAATGAAAATTTCAATATGGCCCAAACATCTTGTCATAATAAAATTTACTCGTGAACTTTATATATTTTGGAATTTCTTTAATTAATGTGTAGATATTTATGGAGTGAATACATATTTTTTATATATAAGGGCATTTTAGTATTTTGCTCCAAAGGGTAAAATCCCTATGCAATCCGGCCAAGCATTATCCACGACTACATGACCTAGTCCAAGTCAATGACGCGTCGGCTACCATATTTTTCAGAGCAAAAGGACAAGTTACTACAAAAAGAGAATATCAACTAAATTTATTCTTTGGTTGGCCGTTTCAACACAAATTTTGGGGGTTGGATGCCTACTCTTGGACAAAATACTAATATCATACATTTTGATACGAATTTGTAACTTATACAATTTCTCGTGTTTTCATAAATTTTCGTACAAATTCATACGATTTGAAATATTTTCTTACGTAGAAAGAGACAAACTCATTATATTCAGACTGACGTTGATAACAATTAAGTTCATGTTTAGTATATGGAATGAATAAATACTAAATCGTATTAAGATAAAATAAAATTAAAAATTTTCTAATGTGCTTGCCCAAATATTTATTGTGCAAATTGAACCTTTCAAGAACAATTTGATTAGGGTAAATAAATTTCGAGATAAATAAACGTTTTATTAAAACGTCTGAACGACGAAACGTTTAACAAGAAAGTATCGAGGGTGCAATGTCAAACCTAAACGTTAATAATACGACTCTTACCAGGACCACGGTGAAGAGGATATCATTTTGAATATCAAATGACAAGAAATCAACTATTTTTTTTACTTTCACATATGAATGATCAAATATTTTGATATTATAATATTTTTAATTTATTTATTTAGCAGCCAAAAAGTAAATGAATAAAAATAAAATGAAAAATAGACCCATAATAAAAATAGTCCTTTAAACTAACCCAACGACCTTGACTTGATGTGGGACCACCTTCTCTGAATCATCCAATCATCATCGTTGTTTTGGTAGTCACTCTTCCTATAGAATTACATTACTACCCTTTTATTCTTTTTTTTTTCCCCTTTTTTGCTATGTTATTTTTTACAAAATAGTGGAAAATTTATTAACCTTTTTAATAGAAGAAAATAAATTCACATAGTCGACTTTTAACTTTTTAAACCTAATAAATGTCGATCCATGGGACGTTGGGTTAAGATTGCGGATGCCATCATAAATTGAACCAGGTCGAAACATTTAGCTGCTGGCAAACAAAGTCGGAACGACATTATTTTCACATTTAAATTTATTTTGAAAAGAAAAAAAAATATAGCCTTAATTTGCAGGGAAAAAATAGAAAAAAAAATAATTTAATTTAAAGAAGAGCTCAAGAAAGAGAGGGACCGTGAAAAACTATTGGGACGGACTTCGAATGGAGAGAGGGCTCCTTTTTGTGCCTGCATAAAATCTCCCTCTCTCTCTTTCCCTCTGACCCATCAACTTTCTCTCTCTATATTTTTCTTTCTCTAACCTGCATTGCGATTGTTGCGACTATTCCAACCAGGGTGTCATCAATCTCGTTGATCTTCCATCTGGACAATTTTAAATTCCCACGTTATGAAGGTTATTTAACCCACCTGATTTACAGGTAAAAGATAATTTGTTCTTCTGTACATGTATAATTTTTTTATGTTTTTGCATAATTTGGTGTGTTTTTTTTGGTGATTATATATAATTCCTGGGTAAATATTGTGAGAAGGGATGTGATAGTGTACGCATATGTTTTGTGCTATTTTGAGTTTGAACTTGTTTAGAATTAAAACAGTTTGAGCTGGATATATAATGTAGTATCTTTATTCTTTCTGTTTATCAAAACTGTGATTTGTGTATTTGGCAGCAAAATGATGTGTTGTGGGTTGGATAAACCTATGAAGTTTTTAATCAATTTTTTTTGCATTTTTTTCCTTTACTTTTTTTTTTTTTTTAATCTCTCTCTCTCTCCTTTTTTTTTTTTTTTTTTTTTCCTTTTTAATATGTAGTTCAATCTTCGGAAGTTGAAAAAATAAATAAGCATGCATCTCTCTAACTGCTTGCTTAAGGTTTTAGAAGGTCCTTGTCCACCATATCTTCCAAGTATCGTGCGAATTGTTGATTGTTGTAATGGTTACTTACCATTCTTAAAATGGAGATCTAAAAACCTGAGGAAAGGCTGTACAGCAGTAGTTGGGGTGTTATCACTGGAGCTATTTTTCTGCTAGCAATAGGGCTAGTGAAGGAATCCCTTGTTCAACAATGGAGGTACTTCACCGTATTTAGGTTCCTAGACGAAAATTTCGTGGTTATTTATGTGCTTTACATGGCTTTTATTTAGTGGATGGTGGTACAAATCTTGAAATTCAGAAGCTAGTAATTGTTAGATATGCACATGGAAAAAATTTGGATGCTTATGTAATGGTTCTTTCAAGAGAGCCATTTATTTTACAAATTGGGGTCCAATCATGATGGATAAACTTTGAAATTTGTTTTCCTTTTTTATTATTCTCAGGTGGTGCTTTGCTGCAATCTTTTAAGCTCAGTGTCTTGAGGGTCTGCAATTTTCTACCGAGCTTGTCAGATGATTCATAAGCACTTCACTTGCATTATGAGGAAAGTGGTATGGGTTTCTTTTTGATATTTTTATAGGGTAGTATATATTCTTAAATCTGAAAACTGTGAAAAAATGCCACGGGGAAGGATAAGGGCGAAGCTCCGTAGGAGCAGTCTGTACACATTTGGCTGCTATAGACCACACCCATCCGATACAGAGGGGCCACATGAAATCCAAGGTCCAGGTTACTCACGAATGGTTTATTGCAACAAACCACATCTTCACGAGACAAAACCATTTAGATACTGCTCAAATTATATATCGACCACAAAGTATAATATTATTACATTTCTACCCAAGGCCATTTTTGAGCAATTTCGACGTGTGGCAAACTTGTACTTTCTTCTTGCTGCAGCCCTATCGTTCTCTCCTGTATCACCATTTTCAGCTTACAGTATGGTTGCTCCTTTAGTATTTGTAGTTGGATTGAGTATGGCTAAAGAAGCTCTCGAAGATTGGCGTAGGTTCATGCAAGACATGAAGGTTAATTTGCGGAAAGCTAGTGTACATAAAAGAGATGGCATATTTGGTCATAGGCCATGGATGAAGATCCGGGTGGGAGATATAGTGAAAGTAGAGAAAGATAATTTTTTTCCGGCAGATTTACTTCTTTTATCTTCTAGTTATGAAGATGGAATTTGTTATGTTGAAACTATGAACTTGGATGGAGAGACAAACTTGAAGGTAAAACGAGCACTCGAGGTAACCTTATCCATGGACGATGATGCGGCTTTTAAGGAATTCAGTGCAAACATACAGTGTGAGGATCCGAATCCTAACCTTTACACTTTTGTTGGTAATCTTGAATATAATCGCCAGCTGTATCCTCTTGATCCTAGTCAGATTCTCCTTAGAGATTCAAAGCTTAGGAACACGTCTTATGTGTATGGAGTGGTGATATTCACAGGTCATGATAGCAAAGTTATGCAAAATGCTACAAAATCTCCTTCAAAAAGGAGCAGAATCGAGAAGCAAATGGACAAAATCATTTACTTACTTTTCACCGTCCTTGTAGTCATCTCATTAATCAGCTCAATAGGTTTTGGGGTGAAGACGAAGAATGAAATGCCACATTGGTGGTATTTACAGGCCCCAGATGATAGGGATTTATATGATCCAGGCAGGCCAGTGGTCTCAGCCATTTTTCATCTGGTCACTGCTCTAATATTATATGGATATTTGATACCCATATCACTCTATGTTTCAATTGAGGTCGTCAAAGTCCTCCAAGCATTGTTCATAAACCAAGACATTAGGATGTACGATGAAGAGACCGGAACTCCTGCTGAGGCACGGACATCAAACTTAAATGAGGAATTAGGACAGGTCGATACGATCCTCTCTGATAAAACTGGAACTTTAACATGCAATCAGATGGACTTTCTCAAATGCTCCATTGCTGGTAAAGCATATGGCACAATCGCTTGTGACGTAGAACTTGCAGCTGCAAAACAGATGGCAATGGACTTGAATGGGCAGAGCAAGAATGGTACACCTAATTCATTGGAGAAAGGTGGAAATGAATTTGGGGAATCGGAAATTGAGTTAGAGACTGTCTTTACTTCAAAATATGAAAATGGTCGTAAACCTGCAATAAAGGGGTTTAGCTTTGAGGATGGCTGCCTCATGAATGGGAATTGGCTCAAAGACCCAAATGAAGATGTCATCTTACTTTTTTTCAGGATACTATCACTTTGTCACACTGCAATTCCCGAGCTAAATGAAGAAACTGGTAACTTCACCTATGAAGCTGAATCTCCAGATGAAGGTGCATTTGTAGTTGCAGCTAGAGAATTCGGCTTTGAGTTCTCTAAAAGAACCCAGTCAAGCATATTTGTTCGCGAAAGATATCCTTCGTTTCAGAATCCTATTGAAAGGTGAAAACATGAACAAATTATTTGCATGATTGAAAAAAAATCTGTTTTGGATCACACATCTTGATGTCTCATGACTTTTTTCGAATGTCAGGGAGTTCAAAATTCTCAATTTGTTGGATTTCACTAGCAAAAGGAAGAGAATGTCTGTTATTGTGCGGGATGAAGATGGTCAGATTTTTCTCCTGTGCAAAGGAGCAGACAGGTGTGTCTTTTGGCATCCGTTTTTACTACTTGACAAGTAAATATTGCTACAAGTAAAAGGAGTTTAATGCGATCTCTTTCCTTTACAGCATCATCTTTGATAGGTTATCAAGGAACGGGCGAATGTATGAAGAAGTTACCACGAAGCATTTGAACGAGTATGGAGAGGTTGGATTACGAACACTCGCACTTGCTTACAAGAAGCTTGATGAGGCCGAATATTCTGCCTGGAATGAAGAGTTCAGTAATGCTAAAACATCAATTGGTGGGGACAGGGAAGAAAGGCTTGAGCGGCTTGCTGATATTATGGAAAGGGACTTAATACTTGTTGGAGCAACTGCAGTCGAGGACAAATTACAGAAAGGGGTATATCATATGTTGTATCACTGTTTCATAGCGAACATGTTTGCCTAAGCTTAAAAAACGTTAGTTTTAAGTAATTTTTCAGCTCCAAATATGTGACGTTTGGATAACTTGCTTCTTTTACTTTTAAATAAACAAAGTTGTAACTCTTAGTATAACTTATTTTCAACTTTCACCTACAGAATAAATTAGTTGTTCTAGAAATTACTTATTTTTGTATAAGTGAACGTTTAAGCTGGCGAAACATGCTCCCTCCCTTTGTAACTTGACCTTTTTATTGCTTCTCTGCAGGTGCCTCAGTGCATAGATAAACTGGCACAAGCTGGTCTAAAGATCTGGGTCCTGACTGGTGATAAAATGGAAACTGCAATTAATATTGGGTATGTCTATTGCCAATAGAATCTGGCCTTTAAATATTTTGGGATAATATCAAAAGAGGGCCTGACCTTTTCGTAATGGAACAAGTTGGTCCCCAGCTTTTTTTGTGGGAAGTCATCAACAACCTTCTGCGTTTGTAACAAGTGGGTTCTGAATGGATGGTTTCTATCCACTTGAAGGGGGGATGGTGGAGGTGTGGTTTACTTTTCCGGTTTTTCTCTTTTCCTTTCCTTTCCTTTTCTCTTCTCTTCTCTTCTCTTATTTATTTATTCTTTTCATTGAAATTAAGTGTCTACCTCACCATTCTACAAATCATCTGAAAGTGACGTGAAAGGTTGGTGTCGACTTTCTGAAAAAAAAAAAGTTGGGGGCCAACTTGTTACATAGTGATATGGTTGGGGACCTCCAGTGCTATTTTCCAAAAATATTTTGTGGTAATCACAGTGACTTGATAAACAAAGCTTTCTAGTTGCTAATTGAAATTTTGTATTTAATATGCAGGTATGCTTGCAGTTTGCTTCGACAAAGCATGAAGCAAATTTGTATAACAGCAGCGAATGTGGACTCATTAGACGTAAAGGAAAATATTTTGATGCAAATCACCAATGCATTGCAAATGGTGAAGCTGGAAAAGGACCCCCATGCTGCATGTGCTTTGATCATTGATGGGAAAACTCTAACTTTTGTGTTGGAGGATGATATGAAGCATCAATTTTTGAATTTAGCTGTTGATTGTGCTTCTGTCATATGCTGTCGCGTTTCTCCTAAGCAGAAGGCTCTCGTGAGATTCCTTTCATATTACCCTTTAGCATTTCATAGCTGAGCAGTGAACACATTTTGCTCTGCTTATAAAAAGTAAAAGTACTTTTCAGAAGTAAGTTTAGACTTAAGAAAAATAAGTTTTGAACTAAAATCTTAAAAAAGAAAAAAAGAAAAAAATTTGCTAAAAAGCTCAAACATGTTTGCAAAAAAAGTTATTCTAAGCTTAACCAAAGAGGATTTATTTCTCAATTTTTTTCATATAAATTTGAGTTCTCATTGTGTGTGCGCGCGCTTGTGTTAATTGGCAACTAGGTAACAAGATTAGTAAAAGAAGGAACTGGAAAAACCACATTGGCAATCGGTGATGGTGCAAATGATGTTGGTATGATTCAAGAAGCAGACATTGGTGTTGGCATCAGTGGATGTGAAGGAATGCAGGTTGGTAATGTATCTCACCGGGTCGTATTTGCTGCACGTGTTTGTTCTTTTGCTACATATTCATGCCATTAGGATTTTAAAAATGATCTCTGGAGTAAGTATTATAGGACATTTAAAGAAATTAGCCTCGCAGATTATAGAATTAACAAGAAAGAAATTCCATTCTAATAAATAAAAAATTCCATGTTTGTACAATACAGAAATAAGATAAATATGCTCAAATTGTCATTTTTAACTAGTTGATTGGCCATAATTTTCTGAATTCATCTTTGAATCCACTAAGCATTATCTGCTTCTTGTTTCCCAGACAATTATTAATAAATTCTTCCACAATAAGGAACATTTATTGTTACTATAACACGTGCCATGAGATTTAGTTCCCTGAATAGGTTCATACTCATTTAAAAGTAGTGAATAACTAAGTTTTGCTCATGATGTTGATTTAACGTCTGTTCAAAAATTAATCTGTTTTAATATTGTGTTGAATTTCATAAGCTTTACGTTTATGGATTTCTTTTATTTATAGAATATAAAGCAAGCACGCTTATCAAGTTATTTTCTCGAGTTATTAACCACTTCAAGAACTTCACCGCGTGATGAGGATGCCAAATTATGGCATAATGTAGCCCCTGTTTGACAACCATTTTTACAAAAGTTTTTTTTTTCTTATACTCATTTTCAACTACGCATTCTTAATATTCTGCACGTAAATAAAATAAAAAAAAAATTTCCTACATTTTAACCACATATTCTCCAATAAATCACCATTCTAAAACTCATTTTCTCAAAAAATGCTTTTTAATGGTTGTCAAACAGGGGCAGTATCAAAATTAGTAACACACTGTCATTTTAGAGAATTTATTCGGCTTCGTACTTGAGTTCAAACCCTCATTTGAGGAATTTGAACAATTCCTATTCACTGACGGTCCATTCATTATAAAATATGAAGGAAAGGTGAAGGATTATTTCTCTGGGATGTGAATGTGGAATGCATGTGCCTGTTCTGATATGGATTGAAAATCTCTATGCACGAGCTGAACTCTGCCATTCTGTTTTTCGAAATAATCTGATTGAACAACTTTTTAACATAAAAATAAATAATTATTGTGTCTAGAAAAAGTTATACATGTACTTTTCACTAGCATTGCGCAAGCAGACCAACATAATTATCAGCTGTTTGTAGGCTGTGATGGCTAGCGACTTTGCTATTGCACAGTTCCGGTTTCTGGAGAGGCTTCTAGTCGTACATGGACATTGGTGCTACAAAAGAATTGCTCAGATGGTAATATAAACTGAACTTAATATATTCTCTCCTATGTTTTCTCTTGGAGTGAACAATAATGTTTGGCTAAGGTTAAAAACTCGAGTAAATTTAAAATAAGAAATCTTTTTTATTGAACAAAATTAGAAATAAGTATGTTACTTGTTTTGACACTAAAGTAATAGTTACTTTCAATATAAGTAACATTTTTTACTCCCATTGAACTAGTTTCTTCCATCCTCCATTTATTCTCACACAAATTGCAATTCTCTGCTCCAGATTTGTTATTTCTTCTACAAAAATATTGCATTTGGCCTCACAATCTTCTACTTTGAGGCATTCACGGGCTTTTCTGGACAGTCAGTTTATGTTGACTGGTATATGCTGCTATTCAACGTCGTTCTTACTTCATTGCCTGTCATTTCACTTGGAGTTTTCGAACAGGATGTTGGTTCTGAGATCTGCCTGCAGGTCAGTCCTCTTAAAGTTACTAAATTTATGGTGAAGTTTCATGTTAGTTGCTGAACTTATATTTTTTACGGAACTGTTCTTAACCATTTTATTGCTACCACGTGGCCCACTATAATTCCTTGTGCTGACAGAATCTAACGCCTGATGCAGTTTCCAGCATTGTATCAGCAAGGACCGAAAAACTTGTTCTTCAACTGGTGCAGGATATTCGGGTGGATGTCTAATGGTCTGTATACCTCCCTCGTCATTTTCTTCCTCAACATCATAATCTTTTACGACCAAGCTTTCCGAGCGGGAGGACAGACGGCCGATATGACGGCTGTCGGTACAGTTATGTTTACGTGCATTATTTGGGCCGTCAATTGCCAAATTGCTCTGTTGACGAGTCACTTCACATGGATACAACACTTCCTAGTTTGGGGTAGTATAGCAACTTGGTATGTATTTCTTTTCGTCTACGGCTGCATATCCCCGAAGTTCTCAGAATACGGATTTAAAATGCTCGTTGAAGTTCTCGCTCCAGCCCCGATTTACTGGATCACAACCCTTTTAGTAACAGTGGCTTGTATTCTCCCGTACCTTGCCCACATTTCTTTCCGAAGATCTTTCAATCCAATGGATCATCACATCATTCGAGAAATCAAGTACTACAAGAGAGATGTCAAGGATCAAAACATGTGGAGTCAGGAGCGGTCTAAAGCACGAGAAAAGACGAAGATTGGGTTCACGGTGAGAGTAGATGCAAAAATCAGGCAGTTGAAAGGGAGACTAACGAAGAAGTATTTATCACTGGCTACACATAATGTAATACCACAAACAGAAACAAAGGATTAATGAGTATATTTCTTTCTTTTTGTTTTGTTAATAATATTTTTTTTTCATTCTTGGTATATTTTCTCCCCAATATAGTGGGTTAATTAAGGCATCAAAGCACATTAGGCATTTTTATGTACAATTTCTACGTAAAGATTATTGCAGCTTCTGAAATAGTAGATGCATTTTTTGCCTCGTTCCTCTTGCGCGTAGCGTGATTGTAATAACCGATCTAAAAGTAAAAAGCAATTATACGTGTTCGTTAAAAATCACGAACATTGCGTATTTTTTATTATGGTTTGTGGTGAGTTGTGTAGTATGGTACTAAAAGTCCTAATCAAGAAAATAAGTTAAAATTTTATCAATATGTTAACAATCTTGTCCACATATGCTATATCGTTAGTTTCAATATACCGAAGAATTGATTATTACATTAAACATCACTCTTTGACGTCTAAAAAAAATGAACAGAGAACGATTGAAAAGGTCAGGTACAAAAATCTTTACTTCTATAATCAAGATGGAAAGTAGATTAAAAAAATTAATTAATTTTTCAAAATAAAGTTTATGGACTAGAAAATGTGTACAAACACATTGACAGAATGTCACTTCATTGGATTTCCCACATAAAAAAAGGTCAATTATGTGTTGTCAACGCTACATCTATTGTAAGTGGACAGACGCCCTCCCAATAGGCGATGTCATGTGTCCACTGTGGCACCACATATGTACATGGCTATGTACATATAGTATTACCCAATATTATATGTGCAAGTAGATAAATCCTTGAAACTTTACTTGTACTATCATTCAAAAGGTAACACGTGCAATTCATGTACTCGTTGGATGATCAAATGTACAATTTCCAATCAATTAAGGACTAATTAGCTATGACACGTTAGTCAGAGACTACGGTGGCCAATAATTTAACCCCGAGACCAACTTGTTATAACTTGAAATATTGAGGACCTCCCTTGTAGTTTTCTCATCTCAAAAAAGGAAAAAGGTTGGTATACGACGTCGTAGCATCCAAAGATTCGAAACAACGTCGTATTTCGCTACTTACAAACCATATATATACACGTGTCTATATTGTTGTGTGGCAAAAAGTCTTGCGGGGTCGTCGATTGGATCAAAGAAGGCGCTGAGCCGTGGAGAGGGCCACAGATGCTTTGATGCATTCAATTATTCATTATGTTTCTCTCTCTAAATCTACAATTTTCAGACTGATTTAATTTCTTTTGTTTGGAAAAAGAACAAATAAGGGAAAACCACTTAAAATCTAGGTAATTTTTTACTGTTAAATTGGATGGAACCGCGTGTGGGGAATAAATTCCAGCTCGGCCGGAAAATTGGCAGCGGCTCGTTCGGAGAGATCTATCTAGGTCTGTTTCTTTTTTGACTTTTTGTGATTTATGGTTTTGATTATTGGGTTTGTTCGATATGATTGGCGTAATATTTTTAATTTGTTTTGTATTTGGCAGGTACTAATATACAGACAAATGAACAGGTTGCTATTAAGCTGGTGAGCGAATTGAATATTCTAATTGAAAAAAAATAGGTTTTTGCGAATATTTTATTTCCTTAAATTTGGGAGTATTTTTTTTTTCTCTGAACTATTTACTACTTGTGCATTTACTTGCATTCGACTTACTGTAGAGATATAATTAAGAAATCAAGGGTGATCGACTCTCATCTGGATTATGTTTCTGTAGTTGTGTAATGGTGTCAGTGATTTAGAAATGTTCCTTGATGGGTTTGATAGTGATGTTTATTGTTTATACTAGCTAATAAATAGGGTTGAAAGAAAATTATATGGTGACATGTAATCCTATTTCTTAATTTATATAGATCAAGAGAGGGAGACTAGAAATGTATTTGTAAAAGGAACCTGTTGAAGTCCCATTCCTGTGACGTTTTTGTACGGTAGACCGGATGCAGTTTCATATCATGCAATGAAGGTTCTTTTCCATAGATATGGTTTACATATCAAGCTTTTGCTGTCCGTGTATTATATATGTTCTGGTCACTTGGCTGCGTCATCTTAGTTTAGGTACTTAAAAGCAGGCTGTGGAGGCAGAAAGCTGTTCTTGTAAGCTTTTGAAGTTCTGTTTGGGTAATAATATACGCGCTGATTAAATTCTCATATTGTTGTGGCCTAATTATAACTACATTGCTAAAGCACGGTTCGATACCAAATATGGGTTTGGTTGGAGTTGAGATTGTCTGGTGCGACAAGCCGTAAAGGAAGCTGAGTGTTTAGAAAGATATAGAATTGTGTTTTGTTTGTCTTGTCGTTTACTCATATATATATGCGTGATTACGTGTCATTTGAATGACTCCAATAAGGAAAGTGGAGAAAAGTTAGTTATTTTAGACATTTTTTTTGTTGGTTAGCAGGAAGTTTATTTCCTTTTCCTTCACCACTTTTCTGTGAAGCATTTCTCCACGTATCTCTCCTGCAATTGACATTGAGCTTTAGTGCATTAATTGTAGTTATTTATGTATTCTTAAGTGCCTTTAGACAATACTATATTGCTGAGTTAAAATTGGAAAGAATGATGGCAATCAGGGAGTTTGAGATTGCGAGTGTAAAGTTTTTCCCATGAATTGTGTTGACTGCAGAATTCGGTTTCGGAAGCATTTGAAATGACTTGTACTTGTCAGTGTGATGTTCATTCAGTTTCATTATTACAATTAGCCCGTCTATAACATTAAAAGGGTACTGATTTATGGAAGACATTTGACTCCAAGATACTGAACTCTTGCCGGGCTCTTTATGTTTGTTTTTGTGTGCGTGTGTATTTGTTTGGACGGGGATTTGCTTATCAGCTACTATTTTGCTTTTAACTGTCACCAATTGCTCTTGCTGTTTACATTCAGGAAAATGTCAAGACAAAGCATCCCCAGCTACTTTATGAGTCTAAGTTGTACAAATTGCTACAAGGAGGAAGTAATGATCTGTTTCATTTCCTCCAATTCCCTCTCTTGTTTTTCATTTTACTATTTAATGGTTATTACTTTGATGTCCTTATCAGTCGGCTATTTATTTTTTCCATTTTGGTAGCTGGAATTCCAAATGTTAGATGGTTTGGAGTTGAGGGAGACTATAATGTCCTTGTGATGGATTTATTGGGACCTAGTCTTGAAGATTTGTTCAACTTCTGCAGTCGGAAACTGTCTCTAAAGACTGTTCTCATGCTTGCAGATCATATGGTAGTATAGTTTGTTTGCTTGTCACTGGTTAGGAATTAAAGAAGTTTACTCTTCAATTTCTTCTCCTGACATTGATTTCTTTTATTCTCAGATTAACCGGGTTGAGTTTGTTCATTCTAAATCTTTCCTGCATCGGGATATTAAGCCTGATAACTTTCTTATGGGCTTAGGAAGGCGTGCAAACCAGGTTTGATTCAAGTTTTCCTCCTATCTATCTTAGTGTTATTTATTTGCCATAACTCTATCAATTATGTACAGGTATATATTATTGATTTCGGACTTGCAAAGAAGTATAGAGACTCCTCAACTCATCAACACATTCCATATAGGCAAGTTCTCTAGAATTTTTATGGTTTATTGATCGTAATTCAAGAAATAAGAAACGACATCAAACATAGTTAGATGCTTGTGAGCTACCTTCCCTAATATACTGTTTCTCTCTTCCTGAAGTGTAATACGGAAAGGAGATACTTGCCTTTTGTTTTTGCCACCTGGGTGTTCTGTGTGCATTATCTCGTATTCAGTAAATTTTTATCTTGCAGGATTCTCTTGATTTATATACTTGATTAACTTTGCTCAGCAAAATAATACTTTTAAATGCAGAGAAAATAAAAACTTGACTGGTACAGCTAGATATGCTAGCATGAATACTCACCTCGGTATTGGTAAGCTTGCAAGTTATATCAATTCGCTTTCTATTCTGACATTCTATGACTGCTATCTAGTTAAGCATTGATTTTATTTTTGGTTCTGTTGTCTGGCCTTCACAGAACAAAGTCGGAGAGATGATTTAGAATCACTTGGATATGTTCTTATGTACTTCTTGAGAGGAAGGTATCTATCTCTATCAAAACCCCAACCCCCACCACGTTTAAGTGATCTTCCCACAATATATGTACTTATTATCTCCGAAATATTTAGTCTCCCCTGGCAGGGCCTGAAAGCAGGAAATAAGAAACAGAAGTACGAAAAAATCAGTGAAAAGAAAGTTTCAACCTCTATTGAGGTAATAGATGTTTCACGCTTCATCTGGACAGTGGTAAATTTTCTATGTCAGACAACTGATATTCAAGCTTATGTTCCTACAGGCTTTATGTCGGGGATATCCTACGGAGTTCGCATCTTACTTCCACTACTGTCGATCACTTAGGTTTGATGATAAACCAGACTATGCTTACCTGAAGAGAATTTTCCGTGACCTGTTTATTCGCGAAGGTTTTGTTATATTTTCTCGCCATGCATTACAATATTAATATTCTTTTATTTGAATGCTCTCTTTTGTACCCTTCGTCGTGCTTACCTTGTTTTGCCTCACCTTCTTCTCCCACCCTGCAGGTTTTCAATTTGACTATGTATTTGACTGGACGATTTTGAAGTATCAGCAGTCACAGCTTGCCAATCCTCCATCTCGCTCCCTTGTAAGTAACATCGATTTTACACGGACCTTCTGATACATACGAGATACAAATAGCATAATGATTTTTGGGACAGGGAGCAACTGGTGGAACAAGTTCAGGGATACCTCGTGCCAATATTGATAGGCAATCAGGTTGGTCTTGTGCATTTTACCTATTTCCTAGTCTTAAATTCCAAGTCCTATGACTTGGGTTTCTCTATCATCTAGCTGTTCAGTGTACCAATTAGCTATATGCGATTGTTTACTTTCATTTCTACGTTCTCTCTTTAACTATGATTTTGCTGATAAGCTGCTTCTCTACCATCCCACTACTGAGAATAATTTTGTAATGTTTTGCAGGTGGTGAAGAAGGAAATGCAACTGGTCTATCTTCTGCAAATGCTACTCGTGGTAGAAACATTTTGAGTTCTGGAAGCTTATTGAAACAAAAAGGCCCAGTTGCGAATGACTCGGCCACGGATAAAGACGTAAGACAACTCTTACTCTCAAACCCGCCCCTCCCCTCCCTTCCTCCGGCATGCTCTTTGCTGTTTAGTATCCTGGTGATGATATGTGAAATTTTTCCTGGAGAGGCTAAATATTATAGAAGTCCCTATTTATGCACAGTTGTGTGTGCAGTATTGTAACTACTTCTGATGTCAATATATAGCAGTCCCTTTTGTTTTGTCCCATTTTGTACTTCCTCTAGTAATGCTTTGTGCAGTTACAGTATTTTAACTACCTCTGGTAATGCTTTGTGCAGTTACGGAGTTCTAATATCTTCCGGTCAAGTGGATCTTCAAGGCGACCTGCTGTATCCGGTAGCCGTGATCCAGTGCTCACAGGGAATGATTATGACCCTTCACAGAAAGACGCACTCCCAGGAGGACTCCGCAAAATATCCAGTGCTGCTCAAAGAAGCTCACCAGCCTTATCATCAGATCACAAACGCACCACCTCTAATATAAAGAATTTTGACTCTACCCTCAAAGGTATAGAGGGCTTGAACTTTAAAGACGAGAGGGTGAATTATTTGGCACACTTTTAGCCGGTCCTTCTCACTCGTTCCTTGTACTGTGAATTTTGGAGTGGTATACATTCCTGGCACGCGGGAGGCTGTATATAGTACGGAAAGCTACTCGATGGAATTCAAACGAGTACAAATCGGAACCGTGCAAAGACCACACAGAGAGATCAAGAAGTTGCAGAACCAAGTTAAATCTTTCTTGCTTATTATCAATACGGTTAAATTGATTTGCTATGGATCCAATTATGTTTATGTTTTTTTTACACTATCACAGTTTAATTTCCTTTTTGAGGTATAATGGATTGTCATGTAAGTTGTATGATTCTTTGTACACTTTTGTGATGAGTTTGTGCTCCGGTTTAGCTTAGCAAAGGATTAATGCGTACAAGTTGAACACGTGTGGAGAAGAGTTGTGTTTGGTAAATGGTACGGACGGTATAATGTTATCTTATTTTTTGTGTTCGATACCAAATGTAAACTCATAAAAGAATTACCAATAACGTAAATCAGGTTTCATCCTTTGTTTGGATAAAATTAAATATTGGGTACAAACTTTTTACCTTGAATGGTTACGAGTCTCAACTTTTAGACAGTGTAGTTTTGGATTCTCAGTCTATTTGAATTAGTGAATTTGAAAGATAAACTGTCCATGTAGGCATTAAAGTTGCATGTGATCTTCACATAATTCACTGTTATCTCAATCCAGTTGAAAGTGGGTTCGGTTTTCGTTGCATGGGGACTCAAATGCACGTAATTCAATAGGTGGGGAACTTGTAAGATGTCCTGTCCCATCTGGTTCATCATCTTGTTTTGGTGCATTTCCTTCTTTTCTTTTTGACATTTTTGCTGAGATTATACTGCTCGTGGACGAAAAGTTTTTAACTTTAGGCACCACTTATTTTACTCGCCTTTTCATTATTGTGTATGCACCAATGTTCTAAAAAGCGAGCCTAGGCGTCGCCTAAAAAGCATGCCTAAGCGTGATGAAAACTTTTCGCTTTGAGCCTAAGCGGAAATTAAGCGGTAAACGTTGTTGTTGACCGCTTAATGCTCATCTATGCGCGCCTAGCCTAAGCAAAAATTAAGTGATCAATGATGTCGTTGACCGCTTAATGTTCGTCTAGGAGTGCCTAGGCGCGTCTCAGACCCAGATTTTAAGGAGGTTCAATTTTTTCCTTTTTTTAAAAAAATAAAACCCACAGTCCAAACTTTGTAGCCCACTATCCCTTCAAACTTCAAAAATTCCAGACTTCAAAGAACTAAGATTTAAGCTACAAGTTATCTACGTTATATAATTATGATTTTGAAACTTATCTTTATGTATGAATTATTAAGTAAATACAGTATTTTAGATGTTTGGTATGTATTATTTAATTATTGAATTTTTTTACAATGATTAAAAATTAAAATTAAAAAACGTTTTTTTCACCTAAGCGTCGCCTAGGCTTGTAAAGCTTGAAACTTGGCCTCCAAGCCTAGCCACGTTTTACGTTTTTTAGAACACTGGTATGCACACAATATTAAAGTAAGCAAATTGCTCTTTTTCTCTTCATTTTATTTGCAACTTGCATAAAATTAATCTTATTATTGTTACTTATTGATTTTTTAAAAAAACATAATAATATAATAATCATATTACGTGTACATCATTCTTTACACTTTGTCACGTGATAACACACCATCGGATAGTTTAAAAAATTAAACAATTTTTCCTTCAATCTTTTTTTAACAACACATCAAATGGCATGCTTGATATACACTTGAAACATACATCTATTGTATTGCATTGCTTTTAAAAAGTTAAAATGAGTTTTTTTTTAAAATTGAAAAGTTGCTTTTGAAATGGTTTGATTAATTTTATAAAAGTATTTTTGGCAATTAGAAAAGTTTTTAGAGGAAACATTCTACAAAAATACTTTCAAAATAGGAAGTGTTTTTAAAAATTAATTTTCAAACAAAAATTAAGAAAACTTTTCTACATGAACTAAAAAAAGAAAAAAGCTATATCCAACGAGTCATAAGTAAATTTTGCTAGTATAAATAACTTCAAAGAGATTTTACACTTGCTGTCTGTTTGATTGCAAATGTGAAAAATGGTTGGAAAGAAAATAAATTTCAAGAAATTTAATTGTTTAGAAATTGTTTTACTGATAATTGTAATTAATTGTTTTTTATTGGTATAATTTTTCACCTGAAAAATATTGAAAGTTTGGTGTCCGTTTGACTTTATTTTTCATGAAAATTGTCCATTAAAATGATAATTTTTTTTACCATTTGGTCCAAATTTTGTTCCAATTGCCATATTAAAAAAAATTTATTATATCGAATATTATTTGTTTGGCTTTGTTTTGTATGTAAATTGTCAATAAAAGTGATAATTTTTTTTACTATTGTATCTAGAATTTTTTTCAGTTGCAAAAAAAAAAAATTAAATTTTTTTTTTTTTAAAAAAATAAAGCAATACCACTTCGTCAAGAAATGGATTCTCACCACTTTAACAAGAAAGTCAATTCCTTAAAAACATGGAAAATGAATTGATGTGAGACAAGTAAGGAAAGACAATACACGGCAAATTTTGTCAATCAAACTAGTCAAAAACTGTTTTTCATTTTCTTTGAAAAATTAGGGTTATCAAACAAAACCTTATATCTTTTGAAATGACAAAAGTGCCCATTATAATGTACTATTGCATTAGGGCTAGCGATTCTAAAGTTCAATATTCCTTCCTTGTCCATTATCGGATTCCATCCATTCCTATACTTTCGTTTTTTCCAATGTTCACATTTTCTCTCTCTAACTGACGAATCAGTTAATACTCTCTCTTCTATTTCCAAAATAATCTATTTGTCTAATAGATCTCCAGCTCATAATTCTTCCAACAAAATCAGAGATCGCATTTAAGGTACACTGTGGATTCGACTTTTCAAATTTAGTGAAAAATCTGTGTAAGTTTTGTCACTTTTGTTGGTTAAGATCTTGATTTTTGGCTTTATTGTAGTTTGATAATTATAATTCTCTTTCTGTATGTTTACATGAAACCCAATTAAAATTAATTGACGAGCAACGGTTATATATATATATATATGGGGGTTCTTGTGGGATTCAGCTGAAAATAACTGTGGGTGGGATCGAATAATTTTAAGATAACAATTAGTTAAATATTCATGGTTGTACTTGACTTTCCTAGTTTGTTGTTTTACATCGATTAAGATCAATTTACATTTGCATTGGGTATTTACATGCGAAACTATGTTCACATGGAACGGAAGTTTGGAATTTCTCCCTTTCTATTGATCCGGGTTTTTTACACTAAATAGTATTAGCGGAGGCAAAAAAATTAAAATCTTGTTAGTTACTTTCCAATTATCTTATTGTTGTCGTAGTACCAAACATGCCCTCCGTGTATAATTGAAGCAAGAATTTTAGCTAGCATATCCATGTTTGATGAATGTGTGTATAAGTGTTTGTGATTCAAAGACTTCCTTCTGGATAAATTCATCGTAAGATTACAGTGGTTTTGATATATATATATATTGTGATGACACGTTGACACATGAGTATATCACAGACATCGTGAAGCTTCTAATGATTTGGTCTAAGGGGTTGTTTGACAATGTGTTTGATAAAAGTTTTAGTAGATTTCGTTAAAAGTTGATGAAATATATAAAAGTTGTGAGTCCATGAATGTGTGGTTTAAAATTAATTGGTGACTTTGGCCTCGACTTTTTTAAAAGCTTTCAAGCTTTCCCAAACCAAGCACATATATTTGTGGTAAATGGAGAATTTTTTGTAAATTTGTGTTATTCTTGTATCTTTGTGTATGCAGCTGCGTCTATTTTGTGTGCTGTTCAATAATTTGTGATTAGTTCTTGGAATTATCAGATCTAGTTGATTGTGGAAATGACCGATAAAAGTGCACCAATTGAAAACCCTAACCATGCGGCTGATGGTAATGAACCTTCCGAGAATGAGAATGAAGTATCAATTGATTCCCTGGCAAGGAAGGTTCAAGAATCTCTATCGCTTGCTAAGAGGCACAAGTTCTGGGAAACCCAACCTGTTGGGCAGTTCAAGGATCTTGGGGATACGAGCCTGCCTGAAGGCCCGATTGAGCCTCCAACTCCACTGACTGAAGTCAAACAAGAGCCTTACAATCTTCCTGCTCCTTATGAGTGGATAACTTGTGATATGGAATCTGAAGAGATGTGTATAGAGGTGTATAATCTCCTGACAAATAACTACGTCGAGGATGATGAGAACATGTTCAGGTTCAACTATTCAAAGGAGTTTCTTCAGTGGGCACTTCGCCCTCCGGGTTACTTTAAGAGTTGGCACATTGGAGTGAGAGTGAAGACTTCGAAAAAATTGGTTGCATTCATCACTGGGATCCCTGCAAGAATCCGTGTTCGAGATGATATTGTTGACATGGCCGAGATTAATTTTTTGTGTGTCCACAAGAAACTTCGATCAAAAAGACTCGCTCCAGTCATGATTAAAGAGGTCACCAGGAGGGTTCATTTAGAGAATATCTGGCAGGCCGCTTATACTGCAGGTGTTGTCCTTCCAACACCCATTACGACTTGTCAATATTGGCATAGATCTTTAAATCCGAAAAAGCTTATCGATGTCGGATTTTCTAGGCTTGGTGCGAGGATGACAATGAGCCGAACAATAAAGCTATATAAGTTACCCGATCAAACAGCAACTCCTGGGTTCAGAAAGATGGAACCCCATGACATTCCTGCAGTTACTCGTTTGCTGAGGAATTACTTGAAGCAGTTTATTGTTGCACCGGACTTTGACGAGAATGATGTGGAGCATTGGCTACTGCCCCAGGAAAATGTTGTGGATAGTTACTTGGTCGAAAGTCCCGAAACTCATGAGATAACTGACTTCTGCAGTTTTTACACCCTCCCATCTTCTATACTTGGCAGTCATAACCACTCCACTTTAAAGGCTGCGTATTCTTATTATAACGTGTCCACAAAAACTCCATTGCTTCAGCTGATGAATGATGCACTTATTGTTGCCAAGAAGAAGGATTTTGATGTTTTCAATGCTTTGGACGTTATGCATAACGAGACTTTCTTGAAGGAACTGAAGTTTGGCCCTGGGGACGGTAAACTCCACTACTATCTTTATAACTATCGACTAAAACACGTTTTGAGGTCATCAGAACTTGGGCTTGTACTCTTATAGTTTGAGCTCGGGAAATGATTCTGCTGTGCTTGAGAATAAGCATTTTTGGTAACTGTAAGAATTTTTCACGTTTCATGTCTAAAACAACCATGCTGTTATACTTCGTTTGCATCTATGATTAGAATTGAGACTTTAAATCTCATACAAATGAGATGAATTTTGTGACTGAACTTTTGATGTTTTGAGTTTCATGGGCAAATTGTCAACGTTGAATCGTGATTGTTCGTAGTAGGCAAAAAAAAAACGGTTGGTGGCTACAACGTGCTTTTGTTGAGTGTTCGTATTCCTTGATATATACTTGTTGGCCATTCTTGAAATTTCTAATGCGCTGGCCTTGTCAATGTCAAGATTCGCGAATTGTGAGTTCTGGTTGGTATGAAATCCGAGGATCCCAATTGCTGTAGTTTTTTAACCTCTCATGAATTATATTTGGTATAATGTACTAGTGTCGTATAGTAAGAGGATTAGGAAAAACTTTGAAGTTTGCAGTTTGAATGCTAAAAATCACAAGAGTTCCATGATCAATAGAACAAGTTAACAGAGGAAAGAGTGGTACTAACTAACACGGTTTGTTGCAATTATAAAGTATCTAGTTACTTTAGATCTTTCATAGAATTTGACTCTTCAACTTTTAATTCTCTTGGCACTTTAATCGGATTGTGATTGTTGTATCGAAAAGGCAAGTTAAAATGTTGTGCGATGTGCACTTGATCAAGTTTTTGCTTGGAAAGACGATTAGGTCTGTTTGGTACATCTGTCGTGGGTAGAGGTGAAACTTTTAATAGTATCGACTAAATACTAACTAAAATTAAAAAATAAATACAAAAGGAAATAAACGAGAAGTATAAAAGTAACTTTTCACAAGTATTTTCAGTAAACAACTAATATTTCAAAGCTACAAGTTAATCATAGAAGGGTAGAATGCACATCTGTAATGAGCAACGGTTCTTAAAATCCTAGCAAAATAAGAAACCGGCCCTAAGTCTACAAAGAGCTCAACTAGCGCTAATAGTTCCCCCACACAGCTATAATACCGAAGAATGTCTCCATAATCAACTGGATTTATATACACTAGTAATTTAGCATGTACGATGATGATATGCTAAGCGAACGGTTTCGCCTCTTGAACCTGAAAATGCAACAAATGAGAAAGAAACGGTTATTTTGAATTATTTACTCATAAGCGACTTTTTAACTTTAGCCAAACATGCTCAAAGAAATTCAATTTTTTTTATGAATAAGAATGATAATCGTGATTAGGATAAGAAAAGCAATAGAAGTACTCACATTTCTCAAAAATCTCTTTGGCAAGCAACAGTACTGAATCTGCATCTTCGGCCATTGTCGAGACCCTGTCAGCCTCTTTAACTGCTTCTGCTGCCACAAATGATTTGTTGTCTGCCTCAGCAATCTTGTAGGCAGCAGTCATAGCAGCATCTTCCACTGTTTCAGCGGAAATGACTAATCCTGAATTCTGTACTGGCCTTGGTCTGATATCTTTTTGTTTAGGTATAGGTGTTTTCGTCCCCAAAGCAGCATCTTTGATCTTGTAGCGGTTGTGGACCTGCAGGTTATAGCATATATGAAAGACAGATAACCAAAGGTACCATATATTATATCCCCTACTGATGCAGAAACAACGAGGACGGAAGGAGACGGGTCCGCCAGAATGAAATCAATGTAACCAATCCCCTCCACCAGGATAATAAATAAAGGACACGCGTCAACAGGCTTGTAATGTTGGCTTTCTCTGCACCTCGTTCGCTTAGTTGATCCAATGCATAGATGGGTTTCAGCTGAGTCATCAAAATGACGCAAGATAAGATGGCCCAAGCTTATACAATCGGTCCACAAACGTAATGTGCGCCGATGATGAATACAAACTAGGTGCCAAACCCATCATCAAGGCTAACTGTGACCTGTTTCTGACTAGGAATGATTTAGCCCCCGTTTGACAGCTATTTTTGTAAAAAATGAGTTTTTGAATATTAATTTTTTGGAGAATGTGTGGTTACAAAGTGGGAAAAGTTTTGGGTTTACGAGAAGAATATTTTATTGTGAGACTGTGTTGTTGAAAATGAGAATGAGGGAAAGAGTTTTGAAAGAATGGTTACCAAAAATGGGCTTAACAAAATTTTGACAGTCTCTGTGGTGAAGTGAACAAACAACCTGAAAAGCAATGCACATGTCCTAACACGGACGTGTGGAATAAATTGAGGATCGCCTAGCCCTTCAAATACACAAGCATCATATAATTTATAGATAAACTGAACGTTATCATTTTCATTACAAAAGCAGCACGACCGATGCATGCATAAACATTAAGTGCAGAAAGCCCGACTAGATACATGAAACAAAAGTAAGAAACCACAAGTATATGTTTCAAGTTCAGATTGTCGTCAAACTAAATGTTGTAGGCCACACCAAAAGATAACCAACTTCATTGAAATTAGGTATTTCAATAGTATGCTATAACCAATCTTTTGGCAAATAGAGAAAACAAAGAGATTGCAGCATTTTATGTCAGTGAAAATATTCAAAAGCCATTACAAATGCAGAAAATGATACTTTGGTCAATATCATGATGAATATTCAAGAGTAGCCCATATCTACAACAGGAACCAGGTTCATGCACCATCAAATCAGTAAACATTGTAGTGCAGGAAAGAATATTATCATTCAAGAAGCCGCTTAAGGATTGAGAAAATCATATACCTTCTCGAGTTTGCCTTGCAAGACAAGTCTCCTCAGCTTTGAACTCAATAATCGTCTGAAATTTTGTGGCACTTCATGCTTTTGCTGTTAGAAATAAGAGCCTCACATTAAATGTTGAACTCAAATTCAATTACAGTTCAAAAAAAACAAATGTCTTAACTAGGCCAACTTCTGGCAGCCCTTCTCTGCTTGCATGGAAATTTGAAGTAGCAGGTGACATTTTTTTTAACTTCACCCTTTAAGACTCGAAACCCAGTCACTGACCTCGTGTGGCAGGTGATAAATTAAACTGGCATTTCTTACAGAAACTTCTCTTTTCCACAAAACACAAAAAGTTACCAAAAGCTATTCGCATTTGACAAATAGTTTAACTGAGATTTGAGAAATTGCACAAATAAATGGATGGATTACTATTAAATTCCACGTTCTTTTCAAATTTCAGTTGAAGTAAAACACGTATAATCAATTTTTTTCTTGCTGCTCACATGACAAGACACTTTTAAGTTCACAAACTGCAGAAGAAATTTCTTTGAAATGGTATAGTGAATTTCTAATTGAAGGATTCCCTTTTTCTTTTTGGTATGTCCGTGTCGCATTTCTGGTTGACTCAAAACATGCCGAACAAGGTGCAACAGAGTTTCTTTCATATAGAACTTAATCTTTCCATCATTAAATTCAATTTAGTGAAGAAATTAACAGGAAAAAAATAGAAAAAAAAATTAGTGAAAGGGAGCTGACTTCTTTAGTATAAATTGTAACACAAGAAGTTCAAGGAAACATGTCTAGAAATTTCTTTTTGA
Organism: Fraxinus excelsior; assembly: GCA_019097785.1. Taxonomy (NCBI): domain Eukaryota; kingdom Viridiplantae; phylum Streptophyta; class Magnoliopsida; order Lamiales; family Oleaceae; genus Fraxinus; species Fraxinus excelsior. Next base: position 999,575 of record CM032629.1, on the reverse strand, counting down.
TGAATTCATAGTAGCTGCAATAGGAGGCAAAATAGACTAGCCTGGGATATAAACAGAAAACCATAACTCTGTAAGAGAAATCAAGAATCTCGAAATACATTAGCTTTTAGATTATGCTGATTTTATGATTCAAGAATCCCACTGCCTAGAGTCCATCCATAAGACAGCTATTTTTTTTTTATACAGCACTCTTTCAGTAATATGATGACAATGCTGCCTTGAACTGTTCACAAACTATTCATAAACCTACTTTATAAACTCTTCCTCAAAAAGTTTAAACTCTCAAGGCTCACTTTCAAGTTGATAAATTATGATGAACCGATTAAACTGTCAAAACAAAATGATACTTAAGTTGTTAATCTCAAAAACTACTTTTACATCACTTCATACAAATCCTCCTAGACAAAGCAGAAATAAAAAGAGAACAGTAGAACATCCATCTGACCTCAATAAATTCCACAATAGCACCAATATTGGATCCATTGGAGTCTTTGACAGATAAAAGTGCTTCAAATATCATGGCGTTGTACCTAAAAAGCATCATGCATCCAGTGAGAAAGAAATATATGCCTATGCAACAATTTCTTAGTAAAACCAAAGGTAGCTCAACACAGCATTTAATATATTACGAGAACATACATATAGACAGAAACTAGTAATTGTATACATAAAAGCAAAGCAAATTCAATTTATTCCCAGAATAAAGAAACACAGGACCAACATACAGTGAATCAGACACCTTTAAAAAACCTAATTCTTACCAACCTTTTCCTATATTATTACTTCCTTTTGACGAAAATATTGTTAGAAATCATTATGACAAGGAAAATGACAAAACAATACCCTGGAGCATTTCTAACGTCCCTTGGGCTTCTGGAAAAATCATCAACAGCATCAGCCTCGGCAACTAAGTTTTCAGTGGTGGGAGTGGAGAGAGCGCCAGATGAAATTGTTTTTACTCTAGATGCCTTAGATTTTTCTCTAGAGCACTGTCCATAGCTAATACTCATGTTCCGCCATTTGTCCTGTGTAAATGAACCAAAACAAAGACAAATAAATACAACGAGCAACAAAAGTATAAAACATAATACATGCAGCAAAGGGCCAAGTAAATTCAGGGAGACAAATTCACTACTTAACACAAAAATAAAATAAAATAAAAGATATGATAGCCTGCATCAATTTTCTTTTTCTTTTACACAATTTACCTATTTATCTGCCTCAGTTGGATATTTAATCAAGATAAAGGTATCCTTTGTTTATTTATAAATAGTTTAGTGTCATAATAAATCTTCATTTGAACTCAACAGCTACACCTACTTGTGCAACAATATACTGTGATTTTGTCCTTCTAAAGGAACATCTGCTCTAACAATTCCATTTACTTATATATGTGACTACCCTGTCTTAAGTATCGGTTTTCTTGTAATATGTTTGAACGTTCATCCTTTGAAGAGTCAGCCTTGATAATTTTCTGAACAGAAGTAATCCTGTCAATTTAATTTTTGCTACGAGGATACGAAAGCCTATAGCTTAGATATCTTTACTTTGCAGGAGTTCTCTCTACAGTTCCAGGATCACTATTGTTAGGCTATGGTAGCACAAAAGTCTAAAGTAAAAGATTGGATTTGCAACGAGATATTTTACTTGGTGCATGTTTGGCAGAGCTTAAAATTGAATCAAACTCACTCGTGAATGAATTTTTGTTTTCGAATATGTTTAAATAAGTACTTTTCATCATATACAAGTATAAAAGTAACTTATTTTGACCACAGATAAGAGTACATTTTTTTTTTAATTTATTTTAAATCTTACTATTTACTTATAATTAATTTTATCAAGATTAACCAAACATGCAGTTTATAGGCTATTTTATCATAAAACATTCTAAGCACGTTTCAAATGAAGCAGAAATATGCCTCTCCATTCAAAAACAAGAACGTACAGAAATATATACACATGTGATCGAGTAATAGCGACGCTTTAATTAAAACATCCAGATAGATAGACTAACACGAAAATTTTGATGACCAACAGACAGTGAAATAGAATAGAGAACTTGTGTGAATGGCATGAGGTGTAAAAAAGGGAAACCTTGAGGTCGATGTTAGAACGATTAGTGAGGTAGGGAGCGAACTGAGGATCTATGAGGATGTTCTTCCACTTGCCGGTGCCGTGCTTCACCACTCCTGCTTTTAGGGCTTCCTCTTCCTCCGATGTCCACTTCACCTTCTGATTCCCCATTTTACCCCTCCCAAATCACAAAAATTAAGTACGCCTCGCCGCTGTTAGCAGTCCGGCGGAGGACTGATTTGGAATTTCGGTGGATAGCGATGGAAAATCGAATAATTTTCTAAGATCAAATACAGAAACTGTTGATTATTCAGAAATTTCACAGAATTTGTAAAATGAAGAGTGTTTATGTGCGAGCGAAATTTTCGAGGGGGAAGTCCCTGCCGTTTCCTCTTTCTCGCTCCCGCTCGGTGGACCTCAATTTGGGCCTTTTTATACTCGTGTTTATCGACAGGGGAAATTAACTGTTAATCCCTATTCTATTTACTTTATTGTAATTGAATCCCTTTATAATTTTGTCTGTAGTATCTTTCTCGACTTTTCAATTTTGTGGGTCGAGCAATATGTGAAAATAGAGTATATTTTTTACACAGAAAATAGAAATTCTTAGTCAAATTTGCTTATGCTTATTTGCTATGTTTAATTTTGCATTTTAATTGTATAGTTGATTAGTAAACAGTTTAGTAGCTCATTCATTACCTTCTTCGTAAACTGAAAAATGTTTTGAGTGTTGGTGCCTCGTGCTACTGGTGCAAATAGTCAAGGGTGAAATCGAAGGGTTAAAGCCATTTGTACAATAAAAATATACATCACTTTTGACATCATTCAAGTTAGCATGATTTGATTGGTGAAAAAATTGTTTTTTTTTTTAAACCGTCAAATTGCTTGTTGTCACGTGACATATCCCCTGTTTGAAACCCATTTTTAGAAGAATAGAAATTTTGGAATAGTGATTGATGTGAGAATGTGTGGTGGAAAAGTGATGAAAAGCTTTTGATTTGTGTGTAATATTATTTTATTGGGAGAATGTGTGGTTGAAATGAAGAATGAGAAATTAATGGGTGTCAAACGGGGGCATAATTGAAAATGGAAAATCTTCATATCAATGTTTAATGCATACAATTATCACTTAGAGTGTGTTTGGTGCATATTAAATTGAGATAATGCATTTTTTTGAAGTGATGTGACGAGGAATGTGTGGTTGAAAAAGAAGAAAAAGTTATTGATGTAATGAAAAATATTATTTTATTTAAGAATGTGAGATTGAAAATGAGTAGAAAAATGAGAATGAAAAAAATAATGTGGGTCAAACGGGGGCTTAATGTGCAAGTGTTTATGTGACTGATTATTGGTGTACATTGCAGGTGACAGAATCACAATTCACCCACCAATATTTTGATTTAAAAAAAAAAAAAATTGTTTATTTCTTGATAAGAAATAGAAATTTAAGATGCAGTGCAGTAAACTTAATGAGTAAATTCATTTTTTGACTAAGCTTAAAAATTACTTAATAACTCGTTTAAAATGTAAGGTCCTATTTTTCAAGAGATCCACATATTAAGTAATTTTTAATTATCATATTGAGTCTCATTTAACTTTAAAAAATCATTTTTAAAATATCCATAAACAATTGAAATACGCTTACATTTGTCCAATATTGTCTAATGCAACGCCACATATAGCTCAAAATGTTGGCTTCGTTGAAATTTCTAGATAATCTATGTTTATATTCTCTTGAATTTCACTAAATTCTTTTCATTTCAACCAAAGATTCTACTAAAGGCTAGAGTTTTCTTACTCAGAAATTTTTTTTCGTTTGGTGCTCGCTAAAATTATATGTCGCAAGTGCACGGGTGTATACAAGTAATAAAGTGGGTGTTGATTCTTGATTAGTGTTTCTTCCAATTACACAATAATTGATTCAAATTAACGATAAAGATATATATAATTAAAAATTTTAAAGTTAGAATTGAAAAGAAAATAATTTTAGATTTTAATTAAACTAATAATTATGAAAGTAATAAGATTTTGGATTTTAAATGAGTTAGGATTTACGATATCACTTGACCGTTTCGTTTCATTAGTATCTAAATAAATCGAAAATGTAAATCACCCAATTACAATGTTAAACCCAATTTTTCAACTTTAGTTAGTTACATCTCTCGAACGAAAATAATTCTAGTTGATTAGTTTTACCAACTATATCTTTATATCGATAAAAACACAACCTACCGCATTAAATCGTAGTGAAAATAACTTAATGGGTCACCTAGGATTATGAGTATATCTCTATCTCCTAAAACAATTTAGGGCATTAATTATTTTGGTCTAGAAAGCACAACAATCTTTCGATGATTGCACAAATCACCTAACACAATCATCCATTGGGCAAATGAATGATGGAAATGTAAACACAATAACAAATACACAATAACTATTGCAACTTTAGCATTAAGAGCCTGTTTGGTACGGCTTAAAATCCAATTAAAATTAAAAATATGGCCGTTATCGGGTCCCACCCGTCTAATAAAAGTCAACAATAACGGCTATATTTTCAATTTTAATTTGATTTTAATCTCTACCAAACACACTCTAAATGATAAATATATTGATATTAATGAAACGACGATCAAGCTAAATCATAAATCTCAACTTTAAATACTTAGCCCATTACACAATAGAAATAGAACAAGGAAATAGAGATGAAATCCATTACAAAATGAGAGAGATAATGAAAAGATACAAGATAATAGAAGAAACTCATCCCTTGAAGGTACTAGTACTAGTTAGAGTTGAACTTGCATTACACAATATTTTATAAATGTTGTAAAAATAATATTTGATACCAATCTTGCTGTGAAAATTTGAAGAGTCTCAAAAAAACTAAAGAAAATAAAATTTTTGATAGAAATTTAAAAGAAAATTGTGCTTTTAAAACTCAATTTCTATTATTCAAATTTTTTGTGATGATACAAGTAGGCAATATTTTTATACTACTTTCGGTACATAAGAATTAATTGCTAATGCATAAATTTAAATATCCATTAAAATTTCTATATACATGAATATAAATAAATTCATATATAGTAACTTTAGAGTCATGTAGATCAAGATTCATTGAGTCTAGATTAATGTGAATGTTGATTAATTGAGAATTAATAACACGAAATTTATACATGACACGGACTTTGTAGTATTTATTACATATTGAAAAACGAAAAGTAAGGTATTATCGAAATAATTGAATTGTAGCAGGGTTAAAATCGTCAAAAAATTATCCTCACTTGATGTAATATTTAATATATTATTGAAAAACGAAAAGTAAGATATTATTGACTTAAAGAAAGAGAATATAGTAAAATGACTATACGAAATATTGACTTAACGAGACTACAAACATTTACAAAAGCCAAAACTTTAGGTTTACTTTGCAAGAATCAAATGTCATATCTGCAATGTAAAAATCCTAAAGATGACCGAAATATTAATGCTTCATGAATGAAATAGTTACTACAAATCGAGAATAATGATTGATGGTAAGAATACACGGTGTGTTGGGATAATTGGCTAGTAGCAGAGCTTTTGAGAGGGTCCCAAACCGTGTACGAAAACCTGAAATGAGATTCAACAAGCCAAAATGTAAAATATAATATAATACTATAAAAAGAAAAATATATAAGACATCTAAATTCTACGAAATGCTGCTAAGAACTCAGTACCAGACGATAACCAATAGGCAAGGCCTAGAATGTTTTTGATCAAAGGAAATCGACAATTTTTCAAGATTTCACTTCGAAGATAATACCTTAGAGATTGAAGTAAACTTTCTGCAGCAAAAGTTTCTTGTTTTGCTGTCATGGCAGCCATTTGTGTAGCATTTCTATGCTTCAAGACATTCTGTATATTCATGACGAACGGCTTTCCAATCAGAAATCTTACAAGTTCATATTCAGGGAAGTAAGTAAATGCAACAAATATATTGAGAAACATGTAGTAAATCGAACAAAAAATGGAATAAGCTAACAAGAATGACATCCAGATGAATATTCCTTGCAATAGGGAAAATCTAAAATGCTCAACCTTCTTTCCGCTATTCATATCATCACATTAGAAACAGATGCTCATTTTGTTATGGGTTTACAGTAAGCATAAACTTCTTCCAATTTTATAAAACGAAAAAATTAGCTAACGTCGTCAAATTGGTACTCAATTAAGAACATTATAATTTGAACTACCGTTAATTGGATTTTAGTGGCTTCAAGTACAAATAGAAACCTAAGAATTTTTTTATAAAGAGTAGGTTAAAATTAAAACTCCTATACAAATCTAATATGCAGCAGTTGGCAGACAGTCAAGAATTGCAAACTATTGTTTACAGATGAAGGTTACTGATTGATTTATTACAAAAATGATAGTTCGTTTGTCACCTAGAGACCAATTCAACCCTTATTTAATATACCTGACTTTTTAGATTAAGTGAATGCCTCCGTCCTAGGGTCCAGAACTACATGCAAAAGAATTCAGTCATGTCAAATTCATATACCTAAAAATATACTAAGATTTTTGTTCTCATCATGTCAATAACTTAGGTAATAAGTTAATCTAATACCGGTGGAAGTATATTTTACCTTGCTTCAATTGAGCCCATTTCATAATTCTTTATAACTAAATGAATCACTTGGAACCAATTTAATTCTATAATATTAAAATAAGAGTTTCACATAATGTTCTGATCTTCTGATCTGGTAGACCTTAATCACCTCAGTTTATCTAAACTTGTGTCATCACTAACTAATTATTTACTATACCATATACCTAGGACGACCATTTTTGTACCGTATGAACTGACAAAGAGTATAATCTACCTTCCGGCTTTGTCTAGCTTAGTCACCAGCTTTCATTTTTGCTCACTGTACTACAAACCTAGGACTAACCTCATTTCATAATAATCTATTGATAAAAGTTTGATCTTCTTTTTCTGTCTTCCTCGTTATTCAAGACCGAGTGCTGACCTAAAATCGAAAACCTTGACTGAGCAATGAGCATCCTTGCCAATGTCCATGGTGCAATGAAATCTTAGAGCCCAAGTCAGAGTGGGATTTTAATTTGGCAGAATAAACTAAAACCCCATCGCAAGGATAAGAAAACAACCTTCCATGCTCAACTTCATGAAAAATATATATGATTGTATTAGATTCCAATTAGTTAGCTATAAATTAAATGGTGCTCCTTATTCCAAGGGACACAATACAGAGTTAAATAATATTCTCTTGCATTCGTTTATCGACTTAAGACAATCATGCATCATTTGCTTATAATGAACATCAGAGCAATCAAAACTAAAGCAGTTTCACCCAAGGTTGATGTTGAAAACTTGTGAATTGTCAACTATCACACAGTACGAAGTAGATAAACTCACAAATTCAACCGAATTTCCAAGTGTTTTTAAAGTAACTTTGTGTCATCGATAGAAAAAGAATGTTCACGGTACACAGCCAAAATGCAAGACCTTATGAACAATGAATTCACTAAAAAGAAATTTAAACTAACCATGCATTAGGCATGTTTGACCTACAAAAGCGTAAATAAAATCTGCTGATACTATTATTAATTTAGTTTCTGATGAATTTTCATGATCGTTAAGGCATAAGACTCTTTAGAAGTTCAACATTAGGACCCTTTTGGAAATTTTCATCTTGTGAAATCTAAACTTCTAAAGGAGTGAACTGGCAGGAGAATAGATTTAAAATACCTCATTGCTTATTTATATACATATTTTATAATGTCAAGTAGAAGTAAACATATACCTGCTTTGGAGTCTCAAATTTGTCACTTCGACTGCAAATGATTTCAAATCTACCTAAAGAAAAATATTATAATTGAGATAGATGTTATTGTACTTGAATAGTTTGAGCTTTAACCAAATAATCAACCAATCAGTAATAAATATATTACTGATTTTGTATACAAAAATTATGATCAGAGTAGTTTAGATCTTTAGCAGTAAGTTAAATATTAATTAAACTTATACAGAAAATAACACTTGGCCTGTAATCTTTAATAATTCGGCATCGAGAAAACCATATGTACATCACAAATAAACTGAACTAAGTCTAGGCAGAAGGAAGAAAGCAAATAAAAACAAAACAATCAGATGCCACATAGAAAATAGTATGCATTGGGCTATAAAATAATTTCTTCGCATTTAAATTAGGTAACAAATTGTAGATTTTAAGAACATATATATATTTTAAATTACCATCATACTACAAACATGTATTAACATAGATCTGATCAAATTGAGGATGTAAAAATAAAGCAAATGATTTACATAGTAGAAAAAGAATCGGTAAAATAATAAGAACATCGTGTACCTAAATTAGAAAGTTGTTTGATCTGAAGTGAACCCCTGAACCCATGGAACGTTCTCTCTTTGCAATGATCGTGCAAGTAATCTGCAACCCATACACAAAATTTAGGCCATTGAATTCAGAAAGCAATCACTGTAAACCGCAAGTGAAAGGTGATAAGTGCGTTTTACGCACTTATTTAGGTCACAAAATATGAAAAATTATTGATGTATGTGGTGAAATATGGTTTAATTCGATATAATTTTTGGTTGTAAGAGTTCATTGATGGATGGAATGAAGAATATGCAAAAGCGAGCGAAAAATGACCAAATTGGAAGAAAATGAAACTTCGAGGACCAAACATGCAATTATTCAGAAGATGACCCCGAATGGCGAAACAAGCATGGAATTAAGCTAAGTAACACATAGTGATGTCTTGGAATGTTAGAAGAAGAAAGAGAAGGAAGCAAGACCAAAATGTAGATGAAACAAACTTGGGGACCAAAGTGAATAAAATGGATAAAATTTTCTACCATGTAGTCGCATGGTAGAAAGCTCATGCAGTCGCCCAAGCATCAACATGGAATGAACAGTGCAAAAGTTTTATAACCATGCAGTTGTATGGGTTTATACCCATGTAGTCGCATGGTTCATTCTGGGCGCAAATTTTCTGATTTCCTTATTCGAATCAATCTCTTATGGTAGGGTATCTTGAGACCCTATTTAACCCTAAACTCATCTAGAATTAGGTTTTAGGATGCATTATTTGAGAGAAAAACATATTGGAGAGCTAACAAAAAGACGAGAACAAGGATTTTCACTTCAAGCTTCAAGATTTCAAGAGTTAATTCAAGTTTTTGGTAATGTCTTCTTTCTATTATTCTTTAATTTTCTCCATACTAGGCTAGACTTTTTATGTACTAGGTGAACGATAAATCTCGCATTGTGATCTTTTAATTTCTATTTTGCAATTTGATATTTAAACACGTTTGATGAATGTTGAATGATTTATACACATTACTTTTTCTCTACAATTATCTACGCATTCGAAAGAAGGAAAATTATCTACAATAATTTTATGAGTGTAGTGACTTATTTTATGCATTCGAAAGAAGGAAAATAAGCTCGACAAGGTATAAATCATCGTAGGGTCCGATAAGGAATAGAAATATACCGCTATGCTTTACGTGAATCTCTAAGTATTTACAAAACGTCATGCATTCTTGTATACTGCATTTTTCATAGAAATATAGTCAAATGATATGCTAGAATAGGTTTAATTCTACTCGAAAGAGATTGTTGGATAAGTTAGAAACATTGATTTTTCAACCAATTCATAGTGTTATCAAATTGTGAAATAGGGGTTAAAAGAGAACTTTGCTTAGTGATTCAGGATCCTAGTGCGCTTTTTTCATACATTAATTTCATTAAAATCTTTTGAAACGTCATTTGTGCATTTAAGTCGTAACTTTAGTTTAATTTGCATGCTAGTTTTAGTTTAATTATAGAAACTGAAAAAATCATCTCAAATTTAATAGATTCGGTTAAGGTCGCGATAATAAAAATCAAGTTAAATCAATCATTGTGGGAAGAATACTCAAAATTCTAGAATTTCCACTTTATTACTTGTCAACGAATTGTGCACTTGAGACAATTTAAATCTAAAACATATTTTCGTGAACAAAATGGTAAAACCGGGAGATACTAAGAAAAAAATTCTAGAAATAACGTCGTGTCTTCCTGGAGCTTGTGCACTAGGAGAAACCTCTCCAATCTTGAAGGCTTGAACTAATGGGGTATTACCTCAAAGACCTGGTGGCTGGTGCCAACATTGTTGATCGTTGTCGAAACAAGGATAGGAAAAACTTAGTAATTCCATCTGCAATTAACCAACAATCATCAAATTTAGTTGACATCATTGTTGGAGAGGCTGGAATATGACCGAGAGATGAAAATTTTGGCCATGCATGAATCAGAAATGCAATAATTGAAATTAGTCTATTCTTCCATCAAAATTCTCAATTTCACGTATATAGAGACTATTGTTATCTAGATATACAAACTAAACCAAATGAAAAAAAGTTCACGTTGAATTTTCTAAAAAACTCTAGTTCCTTACCTTCCAATTTTATCATGTAGCAAAAGAAAAGTGCCAACCTCTCTAGAGATCACCAAGCACTTCTGATATTGATGTATGTAGATAAACAAATACCCAACAAAAGAAGTTTAAAAACGGAAGCACTTGGTTCAAAATCAAAAGTAATGCATAAATTTACAAGATCACATAATGCTTTTATGAACTTCGTATTCATATAAGTTCGTAAATACAAAGTAACATTTAGGCCCCGTTTGAGCCAAATCATTGTAGAATAAAAATAAAAAATATAGTCGTTATTGTGGCCCACACAAGAGATATAAAATTTAAATTTAAAAGTTGATACGATTGATAACGGTCATATTTTTCATTTTAATGAGATGATAACGTAGATCAAACGGGGGCTTAATAAGTGTTTCATTTCGATGATTTCTACTACATTAACCAACAAATGGTGATATACAATGGTTAAAAGCTGCAAGTTTGAAAGTGAAAACATATGTGATTTTGGAAATTTGAATCAATATGAACATTGTTAGGATGAGCTAAAATGAATATAGTTAAATTACAAGTGAAAGCAATAATTGACCGGAAAACCAACCCTGCAAAACCTAAATCAGTCGGTCCGAGTCATTTCACACATGAACTACGTTTAGGCTCAACCGGACCTCATTTCAAGTTATGTAGCTGAAATCAATATACGAGTCTAGAAATACAGACAAGAAGAGAACTATAAACATTCCCAAATCAATCAAGTAATCTTCAAATATATCCACGACGACTTCCTATAATCCTTATGAAAGCATTAAAAGCAAAAATCAAACGAAAACATAAGCTTGCGAGCTAGATTAAAGTAAAGGAAGTACAGACTTATAGGAAAGACAATTTTAAGAAGAATTGTTACTATGAAGTTGGAAAAAAGTAGAGCTTTAATGATCTAGTGGCAGTGATACAGAATTGTCGAAGATCGTGAAACTGTGAAAATGAATTTTGTGCCCAACAGTAAAAATAATGAAGATGAAAATTGAGAAATGCAGAGTGATGTTTAATAAATATTTCATTTCGATCATTTCTAGTACATCGACCAATAAACGGTGGCATGAAGAAGTTCAAAGGTATAAGTATGAGAAGGAAAACATATGTAATTTAGAAAATTTGAGTGAATGTGAAAATTATTACAACGGACTAAAAATAATACACTAAATTAGAAGTGAAACTAATAGTTTACTGAGAAACCCAAGCCTACTAAACTCGAATAAGTCCATTTGGATCAGTTTACACAAGTCAATTGCCTCCAGTTGAACCTTATTGAAGTTATGCAGCTTAAGTAAGTATATGGTGTTATGGTTGAGCTTCAATTCTCAACCTATAACACAATCAAACACAATAATTGATGAAGGCAAAATAATAATTTCATGGAACTTCGGGTTATCCGTTTTTGGCGAATTGATAGTCCAATTCGATTGGAAAGGGCCCGATAATCACAACTCAGGGCCTTTGGCCCTGATGCATGTCAAATTTTGGGTAAATTCCATCGTTTATGCTATCAATTAAGCGTTTTTGCCGTTTATGGTAATATTTGATTTAGCAATATCTCATTCAATAAGACTCGGATTGCGATTCCGTTTGTTGGGGGACGACCTTGGTGATTAGGAGAATCAAGATCTGTCATAATCTCAATTTTTTCCATTTATGAAAAAAATAATATTTTTCCATTATTATGTAATATTTTCGAATTTTCTTAGGTTTTCTGCTATTTAAATGTTGTAAGCCATTTGAGGCAAATGAAGTTTTGAATGAAATAAAATTTTATTGAATTTCTCTCAATTGAAATTCTTTTTGTGAGATTTTTGTCTTTCCTATAAACTTCCCATGCATCAGTAATAAACCAGAAATTGAATAAAACTCAACTCCCAATGGATTAATATGTAACAAAGTGTCGATTACAGTAAGAATTTAAGAGAAATTGAGAAAGTAGTCTTGAAGTAGAAGAAAATAAGAAGATAAGAACAGAGAGAAAATGGAAATCACGCACAAAAACATTTACATTGTTTTGCCTCTTCTCGTCAGGTTATATAATAGCCAAAAACGTGTTTTTCCTAATGCAACTTAATAAGACGTAAAATAGGAGTTGACAAAAACAAACGATGCTCTGGCCCTTTTTAAGTTGTGTGGTTGCTTTCTTTTCTCTACTGCCCGTGTTGGTTTTTGGGATTCCTCTTCTTCTTTTTCCCCCAATTCGTCTGAGTTCCCTTCTCTTTGTAACATATGGGTCTACAAATGCAAACAACAAAGGAACTGTAAACACTCCCAGATGGACCAAAAACAATCCAAATATACCCACAACAAGCTCTTGTAAAGCTCGCTAAAAATTTAAAGCAAAGATCGAACAACAACTTAAGCTTCTTAGGTAGATGAGGGCAAGGAAAGAAAAACCTAGCTAAGTTTTCATACATACACACAAAAAAATTACATATTTTACATTAAATATAGTTGAAGAAAATAAGAAATAAATCTACAAGACGGCAAATATGGAATAAAAAGTGAACACAACAAACCAAAAATCGTGCAAAAACTTAAACTCCCGAGCTACATCGAGGTAAGCAAAGAAGAACCCAGCTAAAATTTCACGTATACAAAAAAAAATAATACCCCAAGATAACTGTTGAAAATTCTTTACTTTACATCCGTACAATCGAGAGAAGGAGTTAGGCTTAGGTTGAAGGCAAAACCCAACGATGAAAGAACGCTGCAGATATTTTTCGGAGAGGAAGCTGGAATTAGGTAGAAAGGAAAGGGAAAGTTGTTACTTTTTCACGATAGAAGACTCTGTGGAATTCCAGATATTTTGTCTATTGCTCATACAATATTATACTAATTATTTCAATCGTACACCAAACCAGTTTTAAACTAGATTAATGTGAAAATTAATGTGACCAAAATGAATAGTGAATCTCACATTCATTCTTTCAAGAAAGAAGAGAAGATAGAAGACTCCGTGGAATTCCAGATATTTTGTCTATTGCTCATACAATATTATACTAATTATTTGAATAGTACACCAAACCAGTTTTATATCAGATCAATGTGAAAATTAATGTGACCAAAATGAATAGTGAATCTCACATTCACTTTTTAAGAGAGAGAGAGAAGAAAAAAAGAGATGGATAAAGGTGAAAAATTATTAACCTTATATACAATAATTCTTCATGGGAACAATACATAAATAATGTGTTTACTTTACACCATTTCAAAAATACAAAAAATAAGTTCCCAATTTCAAAAATCAGGTTTTTCAATTTTTTATTTATGAAATAATGAATTATTAAATTAATTTATTATTAAATATTTAATTCTAATATAATATAATTACCCCACACCACCTCTACCACCCCTACCACTCCGGGAACTATTTCGGCCACCATTCAGGTCACAACTCTTCTCCGGTGACTGTTCCGACGACGTTCTAGCGATTGCTCAGATTCCGACAAGTGGTCACAACTTAAAATCTTTAGGTCACAATTCAAAATTTTCGCAGGTCACAATTTGTTCATCGGTCACAACTTAAAAATTTAAAAGTCACAAATTATTGATCGGTTACATATCACAAAATTAAGTTACATTACTTATTTTATGGTCACAAACATCAAGTTAACTGAACATAAATTATATTGAGGTCACAATTTATCAAATTAATGGTCACATATTAATAATTTTTAGGTCACACATCACATCATGCATTGGTTACATTTTATACCAAATTATTGGCCACAAACAATCAAATCATTTGTGACCACCACCAAAATCATTTGTGTCCATCTCTTCGCCACTACCTCCACCAACGGCACCACCATCGTCGTCGCCCAATAGCAACATCAACATCTCAAAATCGGTACTCAACCGCACCCAAACAGATCTGCACGTAACTGCGCCCAAATAGATCTACACTTCCACAATCGCCGCACCCACCCAAACACACAACCGCATCCCACACATACACACCACTAAAAAACAGATTTGTACCTCCACCGCCGCATCACACACACCCTAATCGCAACTGGCACACCACTGAAAAACATATGTGCACCCACCCACGCACACACCCCGACCATCACAACTGGTGCACCCACACACATAACTGCTGCACACACACACAACACACCCGTTCGCGTCCACATGTACCAGTCGCTACAATGCCGTTCACAGCAGCGTCCACCGCCCCTGCACCTAAGCACACCACCATTGGATCTGCATCTACACGCACTCACACACACTCCACCTCCCTCCAATGCCTTCCACACGAGGACATAAGGGCACTGTCATGAGCGCGGCTGCGCCTGCTCCTGCTATTTCGTCGGATCAAATATTAAAGTGCGAGAGAGAGAACAATGAGGTAGAGACGGTTGAGCGTTTCAACATCACATAGTAGAGAAGAGAGAAGCCGACATGGGAGGAAATGAATTTAGGAGTTGCCGGTGAGGGAGATGGACGGGAGGAGAGAAGATGGAGATGGGAGGAGAGGGGAGAAGACGACAAGGAGGAAATGAATTTATGTTTTTGATTTTGGGATGAAATTTATTAATTAGTATTTAATTCGATATAAAAATGTTTTAAATTATTAATTAAAACCTGATTTTTGAAATGTTAAACTTGTGATCTTATTTGTGAAATTAAAAATCTAATTCTAAGTCAAGGTGTAATTTCAGACGAACCCAACGGCCTGGTTAATATAATTTGATTTGATTCACTCTCGCGGCCCAGCCCATACAACAATTCTTCATATAGACGAACCCAACGGCCTTTTCCCCTCGAATCGACGCCTCCTCTCCTTATTCTCTTTCTCCAGCCAATCCACTTCCCAACTCCGCCGCGCGGGGCATCACTGTTTATAGTATTTGGCAGTAATTTTAAATGGCTATTGATGGGAGCTTTCGCCTTGAAGTTGAGCTCCGAAGGTTTCTTGCTCGGTGTCCAAAGCTTGCTTCTATTCCCTATTTCGACGACTTGCAAAAGAAGGTACTAAATTAATATATTCAGAGCCTTTGTTATTTGTGTTTGTTTGCACATGCTTTTATCTGGTGCTTTTAACTCATTACTTGGGTTACAGGGAGAAAAGGTTACCGAAAAAGAGGTGGTGAATGCAGTGGTGGGGTTGTTTCTTCACCCAAATTATACAATCCCGTTGGTGGGGTGTTTTCGACCAATTGCACAGAAGATCGTGGAGCAAGCGGTGTCTTCACTTCATTTGGTGCCAAATTTGAGGTCCGATGATTCAACAGTGACATTTGATGAGGACAAATTTCTAAGAGAAGTGGAGAATAAGGAGAATGCAGAGGTTGTCAGCATTATTGAATCTTATGTAAGAAGTGGGAAGGGTTTACGTCTTCATGAGCTTGCTTGCCTGGCCTTCTGTCGAGCCCTTGATTTGGTTCCTTTTCTTATGGGGTAAGCCAACTTGTTCAGTTTGTTTCTGCCGGCTTTCTGTTCTCTTCGTCTCTCATAAGTTTTTCGTACAACATAAAAAACTTGAGTCACACATGTACAAGTGAAGCCATGTTCATACTTCAATTTTAATCTAACAAGGGATATATTTGATTTGTAATAGAAACTAAGGATGTTTGAGAAAAACAGTGGACACACAAGTTTGGAAGAGTAACTAAGTAATTTTCCATGGGAGGAGGAGGAGGAGAAAATGATAAATTTTGTATCTGTAACCAACCTTGAATAAGCAGTTGTGCTGAGTTAACTTTATTATCTGAGGGTTAATTCAGTTGTTTAGGGCTTTTATTGTGTTCTCATATCACTATTTGTGAGTTATTGTTCTCAATCAACTTGCAATTTCTTTTGTAAAGCCAAATAGTTTGTGTTTTACCCTATTACAGGCCTGTGCTGAACTACTTTAAGAGTGCTCCTCCTCCGTTCGAAAGACTCAGATCAAGTGAATCAGTTTCCAAGGCATCATCTGTCGTATGCTATTTCTCTACTCTATTTTCCTTTTGTTTGCTAATGATAAATTTCTCGAAAACATTTTCTATTGCACTTGAAACATATTTCAATCATCCTCACGATCTAGATTTACTGGAGGGTTCATTCATCTGATTTCTCCTCCTCCTGCCGATGTTGGTTGGGGAGATGATGAAAAGAAATTCTGGCTATAACATGTAAATACAATTTTTTCGGAATGCAATTATAAGTTAACAAACACAAGCAGCAGTTATCTGTGTTTGGCACCAACCCTGTTTGCAAATATTATTCTTTTAATTTGAATTCCTACTTTTAATTGATGACCTAACAATCCATATAAACAAGTAAAGTTGTGATGACTAACATACTTCCCTGGTGGAGGTAAAGCTAAAGTAGGAAATCTGCAGTACTGATTTGTGTTCAAGTGAACTGGTCATTGACATCAAGTAAATAATGCTTTAAAATGTTAAAGTAATGAAACTGATACATTTGATATAGAAAATATTGTACATGCGTAAGCATGTTGTAAAACATTTATGTTTGTAAAACTGTAAAAAGATATCAAATAAATATATGAAGTATTTGATTGCCTGTATGTAATAGGTTGTTCAACTTAGCAAGAAAGAATTTACCATCTATTCAGTATGATGCGATAGACCAAGATATATTACATATTCAGTTTTGCAGAAGTCTAATGCTTGTCACCAAATATTATCAGTTCTCGCAAACTTATATGTTACACCACCTAGCATGATGTCCTCGTGGTTCCAGCTATTTATTTTTCATGTTGCCAATTAATGATTCTGTTATGCATTTTGATAATTACTTAAGTTCACTGTCTTCTAGGGATCACCTCAAATATTGAATGTTGTACGAACATCGTACCGCTTCCTTGTATTAGAGCCTACGATTTTCACCAGATTGTGGGACTGGTCCTGTTTTCTGGACCTCGTACAGCAATCTGCAAACCTTGACCCAAGCAAGGACACAGAGTTGAGGATGAATGTCTCTGACTTAAGATGGTGTGGTATACAAATACTCTTGGTGGTTTTGAAGTTGAGTTTTAAAGCATATACGAAGTTTAATCTCGACTCTGGTGAAGCTTTTCAGAGTTGGTTGCGGTATGTTTTCTTTACCTTCTCATTGAAGGTTTGCATTACTTTTATTATCAATTCCATTTTCTTTAGTATGAAAGTAACCATACAAAGGTCCGAAGGAGAGGAAGCATGAAAAAAGAAATGGAAACATTTCAGTTCATATCTTGAGAATAAAAGCTGCTGATTTTGTAGTTAGCATGCAATAACAAATATAAGATGTCTCAAACTAAGATACAATTAACTTCAATTCTGCTTCTCTAAATTTGTCTATGCTCGCCCTCTTCTCCTCCCAACTTTTCTTGCATTTTACAATTTGCAGCTGGCAAGAATTTTGTATGGATGTATCATTGGAGAAAGCAGGATGGTATCTTGAATCTTCTGTGGAAGAAAAGACGGCTTTGTTTGAAAAATGTACTAATATCAATGACCGTCATTATTTAGAGCCTTGCAGCCTTAGTTCTCTCTCTGCATCCTCCAGAATGCTTCATGAGACAGTGCCATCAAATCTTAGCAGCATGCTGGAGACATGGTAATTTTTATAAATTTGAAATGTGGGAAAGGGGATTGTTGCCCCTGTTTGGGCTCCATTAAAAATAGGTTTTGGGGAAAAATGTATTTCTATAGTGATTTTTTGGAGAATGCTAGTTAAAATTTAAGGTAAAATTTTGGATTTATGTGTAATATTATTTTATTGGAGAATGCGTGGTTGAAAATAAGAAAGAGAAAAATGCATTTCCACAAAAATGGAGCCCAAACAGGGGCTATGTTACTGTAGAAATGTTGATGATTTCCCATCAAATTTGTGAGAGTTAGTTCCTGAAAAGGTGTCCCCTTCCAGTTTGGAATGCGTGGTTTGTTGAGCTGTCTTTCTCCTCTTCTTCCATTTCAGCTTTTTGTATGCTGAAGTTGCTCTTATTATGCTCACCCCTTTTTCTTATTATACATTGTTTTAATCTTATTCCCTCATATATTCAGTAATTCTGGAAATCCCTTTATCTTGACATCTGCTGTGAAGAAAAGTTTTGAGATGGTCATGATAGCTGTGAGTCAGAGATGGCCAGTTCTTCTTTATGGTCCCGCTGGTGCCGGGAAAACGGCACTTATTTGCAAGTTGGCCAGGGATCTCGGTAAAAGAGGTATGTTTTTTAATTCGTCAAGGTGCCGTGTTTTGTTTTTCCAACTTATTCGTGCTTTTCAAGAATTGGTGTTTATTCCATGCTCTGTGATCTACATATTTTTGGTTAGCGCGTCATGCATAGAACACTGTTGCTACCGTTGCATTTCCTTTCCTTGTATGATGCAAGAACCAAGTGAGCAGGTCTTTTGTTTGTTTTCATGCATCCAAATTCTATATATAGTGGATAAAGCTTAGTTTGCTGATGTTTCTTGTTGCATGCTTGACCATTGCAATATATGGTTCCAGTAGTGCAATTCACTTGTTGCTTTTGATAAAATTTAGTTATCCCTCCATAAAAAATAGGTAGTCTAGATTTTAGCTCTCTTTCGCCATAGAAACTAACCTATAGAGGACACTACAGAAAGTTCCAGGTTTGTTTGGTTTCCACATGGCAGCATTAGATTGCAACAACTAGGGTTAATCTACGTTACACCGCTTTCCTCAAGGATGAGTGAAATATGTCCAAGTCACGATGGTGGCATAAAAATGCTATTCTAGTGCGAATCAGATTCTTCAACTCTCTTATTTGTTTGCAATACTCAAACTGTATCTTCACAACCTGATCTTGCAACATTGGTGATCAGAGACTCCTCGCTGTGTAATTTTTTACTGTGTGTCTGTGAAGCACGGACACGCTGTCGGCGACAACGTATCGGACACCGGTACGCCTCCGACACATCGCCGACGCGTGTCGGAGTTCCTTTCAAAGGCGAGAAAATGCAGAGAGCTTGAAGAAATCAGGAATAAAAATAGATGGGAGGGAAGAAATGCTAGTTTGAACGGTAATACCTGGGTAGCCGGTGACTGTTCTTGGGCAAGAAATGCACCTAGGGAAGGGAAGAAGTTATGGGGAAGAAGGAAACAAGAAAGAGGGAAAAAAGAGAGGAAATGAAGAAGAAATCTGGGGAAGGAAAAGAGAGAAAACGTGGGGAAAAGAGAAGAAGACGTGGGGGAGGAAAGAGAAGTGGGGAAGGAAAGAAAAGTAAGAAAAGACAAGAAGATTTGACTCTTCAGGAAACCAAAAGTTATTGGGCCCACCATTGTAAATTTTTTTCTTTCTAAAAACGTGTAATTGACATTTTTTCAACAATGTTTTTTGTTCCAGCTGTATTATTTGACAAAAAAATTAGATAAAATTTTATTTGAATCAATTTTTTACCATTTTACCTTTCAATAAAAAATCAAACTTGTATAATAAGTATAAAAAATTATTACTTTACACTATCAAACTAAAATAAACTAAAAAAATGATATTTTAATTAACGTGTCGGCGACGCATCGTGTCAAAACTTTTTCAAAAAATCGCATGTCAACTTGGTGTCCGTGTCAGTGCTTCTTAGCTGTGTGTGTTTGTATACGCAGTGATGGTTTAATCTTTAACAGGAGTCAATAATAAATTGAAGCAACACATGCTATGTACTCAAAAATAGTCAATGTTGTCATCTAGATTTATACACGTCCTTTTGTTATGCTTATTTACTTTCCCATAAATTCTCTAAAATGATTGGGAACGAGGATATATACACGTGGTTTTCTAGATATATACCCAGGGATCGCTTGCCATGCGATTTCCAAATAGTAACTGTGGTTGTTAAACACGTGACATGCATGTATATAATGGTCTACCTGGTGTTAATTCTGTATTTTGGTGAATTTCTTAGCATCCGTGATTGTTTAGGATAGACATGCCCTTCATGCTTTAAACAGTTCATGGTTCTGTTTTTTGTGGAATTTTTCTGATTTCTATTCCTCCCCTGACACCAATCCAAAAAGTTCTATCCATTCACATGGATGAGCAAATTGATGGGAAAACGTTAGTTGGGAGTTATGTTTCCACGGAACAACCTGGAGAATTCAGATGGCAACCTGGTTCTCTTACTCAGGTTTGTTCCCAATTTAGATAAAATAGTATCATTGACTTTGCGCTACCATGTTATAACCTGTATAAAATCATGATTAACAGGCAGTTTCAGATGGTTTTTGGGTTGTCTTTGAGGATGTTGACAAAGCGCCTCCTGATATTCAATCTATCTTATTGCCTTTGTTAGAAGGTGCAACTACATTCTTAACTAATCATGGGGAGGTATGGCTTTTCCTTCTTCATATTTGATTCCAAGGGGACTCTACATTGTTGTGTTGCATAATTCAGCATTTTGAAGTCTGTCACCACATAAATTGTCATTTTTTTTTTTGGTTACGAAAGAGCTTGTTAGAACTCATGATGCCAATCTTTCTGTATCAGTTCATGCTGTTATTGTCAATTGAAACATAATTATGAAATCTTCCAAACGTGTTCTTGACAAGGTCTTATATTTTGTTAAGAGTAGCAATATAAAATCTTTAAAAAGTTCAAGATCGGAAGATGAGATTGCTCGTTAACTGTTATTTGGCTTTTGGACAGCTTTTCTTATATTTCAACAGATTTGTGTTTTTGGGTCCCTGATTTGAATTATCTTCTAAGCAACTAAGCAATGTAACTAAAATGGGGATCCAACCAGGTTGAATTTAGATGTTTCAGGATTAAAATGTAGATTCATAAGATACTTAAGAATATGGATGCAACTGCACTCGATGCATTCCTATTTCTTTTTTCCCAGGACACTTGATTGGTAAAATATTGTATTACTAAGTGCAGCTAAAAATTTCAGAAGACTATACACTTGTTTTTATTATTTAGCCCTTGTTTGAAGACCATTATTTGACAAAAACAAAGTTTTGAATACTGAATTTTTGGAGAATTGTATAATTGGTTTAATGCTGCAATTACTAATTCCATAGAAGGGTTGCCTAATTTTACGTTGTTTCTTTCTTGATTAAATTTGATAATACACTTCCTGTGTATTATCCCTCGATTAATAAAATTATGTGATTACCTGCAAATTCTTTTTTTGGAGAACGCATTGTTAAAAAATGGGGAAAAGTTTGAGTTTATGTGCATAATATTTTATTGTGTGAATGTGTGGTTGAGAATGAGTATGTAGAATAAGGAGTTTTGAAATAATAGTTGTCAAATATGGACTTGTTATTACTAGTGTGCATAAAACAGGTTTCTGTCGACAAACAACCTTTGAACACAGATGCTTTTCTTGAATCTTGTATTTCTCTTGCATGCTTATTCTACTAATTTGATTGTTGTTTTGTGCAATGAAAGTCCCATCATTTTCCTCCGTCTTTCTACACACACAAAAGCTCTTATTAACATGCACAGCCACCACACTACTGTGTTCATGTGGCCACTTTACTGTGGACACCGTGTTTCATTTAATGGAAACCAACTGAGCATTGTGTATATTTTTTCTTTTTTCCATTCAATGTAAACTTCGAGATGTTTTGATGTCTAGAGTGTTGATGTTATGCAGGGAGTTAGAGTGAACGAAAGCTTTCGGCTATTTTCCACTGTGACAAGCTCAAAACTAGACACATCTCATTTTACTGAAGGTCTGTCATGCACTTTCTTATCCCTTTTGATGGTGATGCTGTTGTTATCATGTTTGTTCATAAACTCGCAATTTTATCACTGAACAAACTGATCAAGAAGTATTATGATGCTTGCTCTTTAAAATTTGACTGTTTTCCTAGTTACATTTTAATCAAATTAGTATCCTTTTCCCTCTTATCTGCTTACATTGCTTTATGACTTTACAGTACTGGTTACTAATTTATCATGGGATCAATATCTGTTTGTTATTTATAATTTTCAATGGGATTTGATCAGCAAAGCAGATTCATTGTCAATCATCTGTGTATGGCTTTTCTATATCCTTAACCAGTAATTATTAAAAGAAATGCTATAGTTATTATCCTAATATATATAATATATTACAGCAGGATCTCTTTTGTGTTTTCTACTGAACCTTTCTGTCTCTTTTGACTAGGTCGAAATTCACTTGGAGCAATTTGGAGGAAAGTAAAAATTGGGCCTTTAACTACTGTGGACTTGCTAAATATTCTAATTGCCTGGTATCAAGAGTTGGAGCCTCTTGCAGAAAAACTCGTAGGTACGTTTAACATGCATAGTATTCAGAGCAACCATCATAGACACACAAGCATTTTATCTTTTTATTTTTTGGTATAACATGTTTTTTGGGGGGCATGATCTACATAAGCATTCTATGTTTTTTGTCCTTCATTGCAGAAACCTTTGAAAGAGTAAACCAGCTTACTACGGTTCAATTTGGAATAGTCGCTTCTTCAAGTTGTCATGGCAGATTCTCATTAAGGTATGCATATTTTTTGTCTATATTTTGAAGTTGTGTTTAAATAATGTTATTAAGCCACATTTGTTGGTAATGGCAGAGATCTTCTCAAATGGTGCAAGAGAATTTCGGGCTTGGGCTTTTCCTTTCATTGGGATGAGCTTTCAGCTTATGCACGTGACAATATCTATAAAGAGGTCTGATAAAAATGATTGCATTTGTTAGAATTCCTTATCTGAACAAACTTATCTTAATGAGATCAGCTTGATTATAAGTTTGGTGATTCTGTTTTCAGGCTATAGATATTTTTGCATCCTTCTCAACTTCCGCTGAAAATCGCTTAGCTATAATGAAGGAGATTGCAAAGTTGTGGTCAGTTTCAACTGCAGAAACATTATATCCTGCTAACAGACCCATTATTCAGGTTCGGTTATTTCAATGATGATATTTATTTTTCTGCGCTGCAGAAATAATTTCTTACACATTAAAATTCTGCAGAAATTGCGCTCTGATTTCCGAATTGGACGTGTTACCCTTCAAAGAACCGAAATGGCAGCTAGTGTGCGTTGGATTTTCTCTATTTCTTCCCTCCCTTATTCTGAGACAGTTGTGCTTTTTGTTGAATGTTTCTATCTGCTCTTTTCAGTTGCGTTCTCAGAAGAAGCCCTTTGTTGAGATCCGTAGTTCTGTACATGTTCTTGAGAGAATAGCTTGTTCTGTTAAGTTTAATGAGCCGGTTCTCTTGGTTGGTGAGACCGGTACTGGAAAGACCACACTTGTACAGAATCTTGCCACGATGCTTGGTCAGACACTTACAGTTTTGGTACGTCTGAAGTGTAACTTCTAAAAGTCAGATGAATCTGTATTTGACTACAAATTGCTGTAGACACCCTTTCACATTAATTTTGTTTATGCTTCAGAACTTGAGTCAGCAAAGTGATGTTGCAGATTTGTTAGGAGGGTTCAAACCTGTGGATGCACGGTTTGCATGTGTTCCTCTGTATAAGGAGTTCGAGAACCTTTTTACTAATACGTTTTCCTCCAAGGTATAGTTCACCAAAGTATATTATTATTCACGCTTCTTCAACGCCGTCTGCTTGCACAGGGATTTACGTAATTCTTTCTTTTATTTAGGATAATGAAGTCTTTCTCACTTATTTAAGGAGATTTATGACTGAAAAGAAATGGAAAATGCTGTTAAGTGGCTTCCAGAAGGGTGTCCGGAAGATAGTTGACATAGGAAATTCCAGTTCTGGTAAGAAGCGGAAGAGACCTTTGAATGAAGAACTTTTAAAAGCTTGGGAGAATTTTTCAGTGAAGCTTGAAAGAGCTTGTACACAAGTCAATGCATCGGCTGGAATGGTATTTTCATTTGTCGAAGGAGCCTTTGTTACTGCCCTTAAGAATGGTGAATGGATATTGCTGGATGAAGTAAATTTGGCTCCTCCAGAGATCTTGCAGCGAGTTATTGGGGTCCTTGAAGAAGAGAAAGGATCACTGTGTTTGGCTGAGAGGGGTGATGTTGATTATGTGTGTAGGCATCCCAACTTCCGTATATTTGCTTGCATGAATCCTGCAACTGATGCTGGTAAAAGAGACTTGCCATTTTCGTTAAGGAGCAGATTCACAGAATACTTTGTTGACGATGTGTTGGATGATGAAGAATTGATTTTGTTTGTTCATCAATTTATGGATGATGACCATTCAGATAGAGAATTGGTTAGTAAAATTGTACGTTTCTATAAAGCAGCAAAAAGGGTATCTGATGAAACGCTGCAGGATGGGGCTAACCAGAGGCCTCAGTACAGTTTAAGGTCTCTCTACCGTGCACTGGAATACACTAGAGAGGCACAAAGGTGTCGTGCACTGAAATACACTAGAGAGGCACAAAGGTGTTTTGGGTTTGAGAAATCCCTTTATGATGGCTTCTGTATGTTTTTTCTGAATTTATTGGATAAACCTAGTGCTAAGTTGATGCGCAGTTTAATCTCTTCAAGTTTGTTTGGAGGGAATATACCTCAAGAAGTCTCATATAAATCGTACTTGGAGGTAAAAGGATCTAATGAAGACTACGTTTTAACAAGTAGTGTTGAGAAGCATCTGGAAAACGTGGCTCGTGCCATTTTTATTGGAAGATATCCAGTCCTTCTACAGGGACCCACATCTAGTGGGA
Organism: Fraxinus excelsior; assembly: GCA_019097785.1. NCBI lineage: Eukaryota > Viridiplantae > Streptophyta > Magnoliopsida > Lamiales > Oleaceae > Fraxinus > Fraxinus excelsior. The sequence continues at coordinate 974,450 of CM032629.1, read as the reverse complement.
AGACTAGCCTTGTTAAGTATCTTGCTACGATAACTGGTCATCAATTTGTACGAATAAATAATCACGACCATACTGATCTACAAGAGTACCTAGGTTCTTATATTACCGATGCAAGTGGAAATCTCGTTTTCCATGAGGGTGCCCTTGTTAAGGCTGTTCGAAATGGTTATTGGATCGTTCTTGATGAGCTTAACTTGGCTCCTTCTGATGTGCTTGAAGCATTGAACAGGTTGCTAGATGACAACAGGGAACTTTTTGTTCCTGAACTGTGTGAAGTTATTCGCGCACATCCACATTTTATGCTGTTTGCGACTCAAAATCCACCCACCATCTATGGAGGGCGCAAAATGCTTTCGCGAGCATTCCGCAACCGTTTTGTAGAGATTCATGTTGATGAAATTCCACAAGAGGAGTTGAGCACGATATTGGAGAGAAGGTGCAAAATCCCCAAAAGCTATGCCAAAAAAATGGTTGATGTCATGAAGGAGTTGCAATTTCACAGACAGCGTAGTAAAGTGTTTGCTGGAAAACACGGGTTCATAACCCCCCGTGACTTGTTCCGATGGGCCGATCGTTACATGGCATTCAGAAGATCCTATGAAGATCTAGTACACGATGGTTATTACCTAATGGCGGAGAGGCTGCGAGATGATGCTGAAAAAAAAATTGTTCAAGATGTTCTGGAGAGGCAGCTGCGAGTCAAGCTTAATGTGGATGACTTGTACATGCAGGTTAGGTTCTATTTGCTTCTGTCCAAAATGCACATGCATTGTGTCAGTCTCTCTCTCTCGCGTGCTAATTAAGGGCTAGGTTTCAAACTTGACATTTCACGCTGCACATTTTGTGCATATGCTCTAAAAGTTTAATTACTAGACATTTCTTGTTGTATTTTGTTGGGCATGTTATTGCTTGAAACTTGTGTGCATAGACTTGTAATGTCATAAATACGACTATAAGGGTTGATGAAAATGTTGGCAAATGATTGTGATATAGATAAATTTGTAAAATAAATGGTATATGAGCATGTTATCTCTGGAGTATAATTTTCCTATTTTTATTATGTGCAGTTTCTTAAATCTGAATAGTGCTCTACAGGGTATGTGGTGCAACTAAATGGGACAATTGTTCTATAAAACCAGTGTTTATGTATTTCACGAGATACGATTAGCTTCTTAGATAACAATTCATTTTATAATTATCCAGTGACGGTTGTTGATTGGGTTTTATACAAAGGGTATTGTTCATCAGAAATCATTGTAAGCTCTTTCTGTTAAAAAACATACTAAATTTTTTCTTATTATTTGATTTAACTACATTTATGAGTATATATTTTATGCTGATGATGCGATTTTATAGAAAACTTTGAGCATATCGAAAACCTTTAATCTATGAGACAATGAGATGTTAATATTATTTTAGAGAACAGAAACTTTGCTTTCTTGTAAAATCTAACTTATATTAGAGAGCACGCTTTTAGAGTTTGAAAGTCAACATAAATAAACCGTTTAGAAGAAACTTTTCTAAAAACCACAGCTCCCCTGTTCTTTATACCTAGGTATGAAGCTTCTATTAATATTGAAGTATACTAAAGTGTGCATTTTCTTTAATTAAATACATGCTGGGAAAAGATTAAAATAATGTGCTAAAACGTTTTGTTTAATACAGAAGCCTGATGGTGGAGACATGGCTTTGACTGGTGGAAAATATTCGGGAGAATCTAAAGATATTGAGAAGTATGTATCTTTTTCGGTACTTGTATATGTTGCAGGTTCCTTTGCCAATTGATATCAACTCCTTACCCTATTTTTGATTGCATTTCAGAATAATTTGGACAAGAAGTATGTGGAGGATGTACTTTCTAATCCACCGTTGTTATAGGATGCGTGAACCTGTTCTCCTTGTTGGTGAAACTGGAGGAGGGAAAACGACTGTTGCTCAGTTGTTTAGTATTATTTTGAGTTCCAAATTACACATTTTGAATTGCCATCAGTACACAGAAAGTTCCGACTTTCTTGGGGTTTGTGCTTCTTTTCCTTCACTGTTTTTGCTTTTCTGGTGATTTTATGTTGCTCTCTTTTCACTGCTCGTTGAATTCTCGAAGTCCCTGTGACAAAGATTCCTTATGGAACATATAATGATTTTTTGCTGCTTTCAATGGATAGGGCTTCCATCCAGTACGTGAGAGATCAAGAATTACTTCTGACTACCAAAATCTATGTGAGAAGTTGGCGCAGTCGAAGACTTTCACCCACTTCCCTGGAGATGCTGTATGTTTATCTTCTCAACTGTAGATTTATAGTACTATTTTTCACTCTATTGACAATTGTCCTCTTTGGATTTGTTTATCTACAGACAATTTCGACGGATATTAATCAGGCCTCTCTTACTCTTAATAAAGTTTCTGTAATCATCAATAGTTACAGACAAGGTCCAGTCTCGCATCCTGATGTCTCTGCACAAGACCTTGATTATATTGAACAAGTAACTATGGAGTTGGCTCAACTTTTTCAGAAGTGGAAGACCATTTTCATTTGGCAAGATGGTCCTCTTGTTGAAGCGATGAAGAACGGTGACATGTTTCTTGTGGATGAGATTTCTTTAGCTGATGACAGTGTACTTGAGAGATTAAACAGTGTTTTGGAACCAGAAAGGAAACTGGTGAGTCTTTGGTTTAAGTCCTTCCTCTAGATCATTTTTATGTGTTCTTAATAGGACTTTATCATTTTTCTGGTGCTGTAAAATAGTATTCCGTTGGGCTGCCAATCACTTAATTCATGAAAAATAGAAAGTTGGTTGATAATGCTTGTGAATTATAATTTATCTTATCTCAAATAGAATTTCTTTTATTTCTCTCCAGTGATTTTATTGGCCTCTCTTGTATAGGTCTCTTGGATTTTTTGCATCTTCTGATATGACTATCACAACTGGGCTTTTCTTAAACCTCTTTTTTGTTTATTGTTTTGTCTTGCACAGTTCAGTAACGTAACATAACATATGACTTTGGGTTTGAAGAGGGCTCTAAACAGCAGAACCTAGGCACTTGTTCACTAAGTTGGTCACCCAAACTTGAACACAATTGCATTTTGGAGGCTGTTTCTCTGTGTTCAGTTGTAGCCCCTGGTTAATATGATTAGGTATCTTAAATAGATGTCCACCGACTGTTCTTTACTGCAATGTATGCCAGAAGTCGAACAAAATTGTCACTTAGAGCTAGACTGTTGGTCACCCCTTGAGACAAAAATAGATATGAAACTTGTTTATTGTTAATGGTTTTGATGTTTGGTTTATTTATTTGAAAACACTGGATAACATATACCTTCTGCACGCACTGTTGGTTTCTCCCGATTATGATTTGAATTCAATTTGGACTTGAGCTGTTATTACATCTTGGAAGTTGGTCAGTAATTCTATATATGGATTTTTGCATAAGTTCTTTTGTGAGTAACTAGGAATTTCGACATCTGATCAAGTTCTTTTTAACTTGGCATTAATAATAAACCTATACTCATGCCCCAGTACCTAACTTTTGATGATTATATTTAACTGAAAAATGAGCTTTATCCATTAAAGTGCTCACACTTGCATACATCATATGTACGTAAATGCATATATAAACTCTCTCACGTATAACCTGTTAACAATTCTCTTTGCCTAAGATTTCCACTAAATTGGTGTTTGGACCCTTGAATTGTCACCAAATGTTACCCTTCAACTGAAGCAATCATGCCTGCACTTCTAAATAATCCAAGACTATATACATAACAGTGTAGAATGGTTTGTCTTTTCTTAAGTATATATGTGAATAATGTGTTTTTTGGTGTCTTTTGTGAGCTGGTAGAAACTGATGAGTCCCTTCAATGTTAATGTACTTGTTGAAGTTCTCTAGGGCCTTCCTGTTTGAACATTTGCATAATTTGTCTTCCTCACTACTGTTCTACTTTTGTCACGTCTGCCTCGTTTTTATAATTTTAATCGCCTATTTTACAATTTATTTTTCTTCCTATTCACCTCTTCCTTCATAATTCATGTGTGGAAATAAAGTTGCTTCATTTTTGTGATAGCTTGCTCTAACCTAAAATATCACCTTCCAATCTTTGTTCAACCAACTTCTCCAAGTTCAGGATAAGGATCAATATTTGTGTTGTATCTTTCAGTTTAAAGAATTAACTTAAAACAGCCTGGTTTCCTTGATTACTTGAACTAGTTTTATGACGTTCAGGTTAATCTTCAATCACTTCTATAAACTGTTTTCCGCGCCCTGTATTTTAGCATTATCTGATATTTTTGGCTCAATATCTGCAGTCTTTGGCTGAGAAAGGTGGGTCTGATCTTGAGAGTATAATTGCTCACCCAAAGTTTTTCCTCCTTGCTACAATGAATCCTGGTGGAGATTATGGTAAGAAGGAACTATCACCTGCCCTTCGGAATAGGTTTACAGAGATATGGGTTCCTTCAGTTAGTGATACAGATGAGCTCAAAAGTATTGCTCTGGAGAGGTAAATTTAGTAGACTTTCTTTTGGAAGCAAGTTCGCGATACATGTAGGTGTAATTTACGTGTATATATGTTGTTTCTTATTGACTTTTTTCCTCAATATTCTCCACAGGATTTTAAACCCACAAATTGCTGGTATTGTGGATCCCATGCTTAATTTCTGGGAGGTACATTCTTATCCAGTTGTTCATCGATGACACATTTGTTTTATATGTTATAATTTGTTCAACAATATACTTGTAAACTCTTAGGATTGTTTCATGGTAAATGCAAGTCCATTGAGGTTTATTTGCTAATTATCCAAACTATACGCCATGAAGATAGGTTCCTTTGTTTTTTCCAACTTCATAGTGATATGATGGCCTTCAGTTTCAATCGTATTTAAGTATAGTTTTGTATTATTTATATGAATGATATATAGTGTCATATTTCACTTCACACCTTTTGTACTTTGTTCAACAATTATCTTATATTCTTTTTTTTTTGCCATGCAGTGGTTCAACCATTTACAAACAGGAAGAATACTTACAGTGCGAGACCTCTTGTCTTGGGTATCATTTATCAATGCAACGGAGGGAAGTTTACAAGCTGAACCTGCATTTCTACATGGGGCATTCCTTGTTTTACTAGATGGACTTAGTTTAGGTACATGTCTGTGGTTTTGGCTGCATATTTTGTTTTTACATATTTGTTAAAAGTAGTTCTTAATGGTAAAAAAAATTCTTTGAGCTTTCTTTCCAAGGCTATTTGTTATCTACATTTTTTGACCTCTTTAGATGAAATTAATTATTTATAGTCACTTTCTCACAAAAAGCCAATTATCATCTCTGTTTCTTTAGTGATGATAGAACTTGTTTTCTCATTTGGAATTTTCTTTGGTTACATAAAAAAGAGAGACACTGGTCAATATAGCACTTAAAAGTTGTTTCATTGTCTTTTTGTGAGTGACTTGGGCAGACCACTGTGACCTTTTGTGACTTCTAATGACATAGGTTGAATAACACTAATTTTTATGTCAGTCTACATGTTTCTGAGATCGAGATTGTTTATATAGCCCAGACGTTGCAAGTGTTCCTTCTCTATATTTGGAAAATAGAGAACATCTACATATTTGAGGGGCCAGAAATTAAATCTGATACACACCTTGTTCTTTTAATGAGGGAGAGTTACTTCAGAAACTTTAAAGAGTTATGGAGAGAGGGACTGGAGTGAAGAATAAGATATTGTTAAGTTTCCCAGGGGACTTTCTATTGATAATGAAAGAGATTATGATTGAGGTTCAATGGGGAGAGAGAATGCAAAAATGGCTAGGAGTTCGAGTTTTCAACTCAAATCAAAATGTCAGATTTGCAGTACCTTATCCGCCTAAAGATAATTAATCACTCCCTTTTTCTTAGATAGGACAGCATGGGACTGCCTGAGTTAATTGTTACTTATTAGATATCATTTCTAAATTGTTTTATTTATTATGGACCTTACCTCTAAATTTTCTTTGTTGACTTTCTACTTATGTGCTAGGTACAAATATTCCAAAAAGCGACGCAGCAGAGTTGAGGATGAAATGCCTTACTTTTCTTCTGGAAACACTCAAGGTGGTGGTTTGTATATGTCAGTCTGAGTTTCACTCACTAAAAAGAAGAAATTGGATGCATAGGCAAACAAAAATATAATTTAAATGACATAAAAAGCTATATGATATTTCTGTAATGTTGACTCTTCTGAAAAAAAAAAGAAAGAAATTGAATGTGTTGGCAAATAGAAAACACCTTACCCGTGCCATATGATATTATTCTTTGGTTATAACTTTTGTTAGACCTAATTCAAGTAGGCAGAAAAAAATTGATTGCTGAATATCTCTTCTGAAAAGAAATAAAATAGCATTGGTAAATCTTCCCTGTGAAAATCAGTGAGAGAGAATTTTTTTGAGAATTTGTTTTAAGAAGTAAATCAATCATTCTCTGTCAGTGGAGGGTTTACGAGCTTTTGAATGTAACCTTACCTTCACATCTTACATGCATAGAACCCAACCGAAAGTTGCTACCGTGATCTTTGGCTACACGCATATATTTATCATTGTTTTATGAGTTATTCTTTTGACGCAGCACAAATTTCTATTCCTTGTTCAGTTGGCTGCCTAACATGCACATTCAATTTGTCTTTGATAACAAGCATATTTACAAAGAATATAATGGTGCTTCTGTTTCATTAATACAGGAGTACAATCATACACTCGATTTCTCAAAATTTTCCACTTTAGAATCTTATGGTTGGGCTAATCTTGGAAGTTCAACAGTCTCAATATCTGCTGACAGCATGCAGCTCGACGACCACTTTGGAATTCATCCTTTCTATATTGAAAGAGGTATATATTACAGTCTTCGCTCTACATAAATCTTCATGTGCAGTTCTCGCTAGATGGAATCAAAAGATTATCTATGTATCCTTCCTCTTTTTGGTGGAGGAGGAGATTTAGCCCCTATTCGAGCCTCTTCTCTAAAAACTCATTTCAACACACATTTTTCCAATAAAATAATTTTACACGTAAACCTGAAACTTTTTCCTACTTTTTAACAACACATTCTCCTATACATTCACTATTACAAACTCTATTTCCCACAAAATGGGGCTCAAACAGAGCCTTAATCCTTTCTTAGTGAAATAAAATTTGTATAATTTTATCTTGCGTTCTCATACATCTTGCTAGCTTACAGCTTCATATTGTATAAAAAGTTATCCGCGCGGATCTTTTGTAGCATTACTTATTTATTCTACAATGAGAAGACCCCTATTCTGTTTTAAAATTGTTAAAACACTTGATGATGTGAAAAAATATGGATTTAGATTGCCTAAGTCATCTGATTTTTAAGGGATTCAAATTATTTTCATTTTGCATCCTGACTTTTGAAGCATTTCCAACTTCATGTGTGATGTGTTAGACCGAACGCATTCGTGTTATGGGCTCGTCCAAACTGGCAGCAAACCACTGAACTTAATTTGCCTCATTATTTGTGTATTACTTACAGAACCTTCTTAAACTTAGAAGATATGTAGTGTTGTCATTGGTGGTGTTCAGCACTATTCTTTATGCATCACCTAAATAATTGTTGATGGAAGAAAATGCTCTATAAGTGATAGGGGATGTTTTATGAGAGTGGTTATTCATATGCATGGTTTTGTTCAAATATCTCTGCTGTGCCTTATCTATTTCTGGAGGAGCTGGGTAGTTGAATATACAACATAATCCTGATCTTGGTTTTTTTGGTCAAACAGAAGTTTAATTTTTTTTTCTTATTTTGAGACATTATTCTTTAATATGAAAATTTCAGGATGCGCCTATTAAAAAATTTTCCTCAGTCCATTGACTATTGTTGCTTTAGTATATAGCTTCTGTTTTTTCGTATGTCAGGTTTGGGAGTTAGTTTGAAGTTGTATGTTCTTTCAAAAAAATATCATTTAGTGATGTAACTGTTTTAGGTGGAGGGAAACTTTCTAGATTTTAGTTGTATATTGATGATAAATTGAAATACATCATGTCCTAGTTCCATTTCTTCTATGTTCTGTTGTATTTTGATGATGAATAGAAATACATCATGTCCTCGTTCATTTGCTTGTTTTGACTCAAGCAGTTTATGATACATTAAAGAGACTTTTTAACTGAAACATGTCAAGTAATTTACATGAAATTTAGTAGTTATAAAAAGTGGACAATGTTTTATTTTGACCTGAATTTATCACACAAGCAAAAGCTTTCAGAATGTTAGATTATTTTGTTTGCACAAGTTCTATCTTGAGAGTCTACTAGAACGTTATATCATTTACTGCCTGTTGGTTGGGATCCATCTTGATCCTCATTAAGTGCTTTCCATTGACCGTTGTCTGCGCTAGTATGTTCTGGAGTATATGCTTGATTGCAAAGATCTTATTTAATCTTGTGCAGGTGCTGAGACTATTGATGCTAAAGGATTTGAATTCCTTGCACCAACCACTTGTCGAAATGCGTTAAGGGTGCTGCGTGCTATGCAGCTTTCAAAACCTGGTATTCTTTTTTTTTTCAAGCTAATTATATACTTTGATTAACAATGATATATTTATGTGCGTGGATTTGTTGTCTGTGTATTAATTTGCCTGCATGTGGTATTTATTAAATAAGAAAAAAAATTCTATGATGAGCTTTCTGACATTTAGAATTTTCATGCTTCTAGTTCTGTTGGAAGGAAGTCCGGGAGTTGGGAAAACAAGTTTAATTGTTGCCCTTGGAAAATATTCTGGGCACACCGTTGTTCGAATCAACCTATCAGAACAGGTTACTGAGTGAACCCCCCTCTTAGTTAGTGATCATTTATTTCATTTCCCACACTGCGATTTCCTGGTATTGTAGCCAATCTTATATGCATCTTAGCATTACAAGGTCTTAATTGGCTGATTTGGTGCAGACCGACATAATGGACTTATTGGGATCAGATTTGCCAGTTGAAAGTGACGAAGGAATACAGTTTGCATGGTCTGATGGAATCCTACTTCAGGTTGGAAAATTGTTATTTGTCTTGAAATATGATTTGATTATGAAATCTAATGAGTTTCATTTTATTTTTTTTGTTGTAATCAGGCCCTAAAGATGGGATCATGGGTTCTGCTGGATGAACTTAATCTTGCTCCACAATCTGTTTTGGAGGTATTACTTTGAATTTGTCACTTGTCAGTACTTGCTATTTATCTTTCATGTAGAAAATATGTTTTGCTTATTATTAAATTCCAGTTCTTTTATGCATAGATTTTTACAATTTGATTATGAAAATTAGGGTTTGAACGCTATATTGGACCATCGAGCTGAGGTTTTCATTCCTGAATTGGGTTGTTCTTTCAAGTGTCCAATGTCTTTTAGGGTTTTTGCTTGTCAGAATCCTTCTTATCAGGGAGGAGGCCGGAAAGGCCTTCCGAAGTCCTTTCTCAACAGGTTCACCAAGGTATTACTTGTCTGTAATTAGATACACAAGCAGTGCGTCCAAGTTTTAACTCTGTTGTGAATGTTTTCCGGTGAATGTCGATGGCTTAACGATTTTTTCCTTCCTACTGGATTCAGGTTTACGTTGACGAGTTAGTCGAGGAAGATTATCGTTCCATATGTAGTTCACTCTACCCATCAATACCAAGAGCCATTCTTTCGAAATTGGTATTATTCAATAGAAGATTACATGAAGACACGATGGTGTACCACAAGTTTGGTCAAGATGGGTCCCCATGGGAGTTTAATCTGCGAGATGTGATCCGTTCATGTCAAATTATCCAAGGTTGATTATTACTTATCTTGATTTAGTATATTGATATCAACATGACTTATTCTCTCACACGCTAAATATTTTTCAGGTGCTCCAGAAAAATCAAAACTTGATTGTTTTTTAAGCACTGTTTACCTGCAAAGAATGCGCACACCATCTGATAGAAGAGAAGTCGTGAAGTTATATGAACAGGTTTTTGGACCGAACTTATTTATAAATCCGCAACCAAGAGTTCAGCTCAATCCTTGTTGCTTAACCATCGGAAACATATCAATTGAGAGGAATCGCTATCAACCTTCTGGAGTATTTAATAATGAGCTTAAAATTTTGCCCAGCATACGTAAAAGCTTGGAAGCTGTAACACAATGTGTAAAGCATAATTGGTTATGCATATTAGTTGGCCCACCATCTTCAGGTAAAACATCATTGGTTAGATTACTCGCTCAGGTCACAGGAAATGTGCTGAATGAATTAAATCTTTCTTCTGCAACTGATATATCTGAACTGCTTGGATGCTTTGAGCAACACAATGCCTTCCGTGACTTTCGACTTGCCATTGCTCGAGTTGAAAGCTATATAAATGAGTATTGCAGCTTGCAGTTGGATTCTTCCCTTGAGGTATTCTTTCGAAGAAAGGATCTGATTGCACGGTGGCTTGGCTTCTTATCAATTATTGAATATGGTCCTTCCACTGGGTCTATGGCAACAGACTTTGAGAATCCAAGGATGAGATACTTTGAGTCCATCCCTATGTTAGTTGAGATTATTGAAATTTTAAAGTCGGATCAACAGATATATAGGTCGTGTGTCTCGTGGTCTCAGAAGAATCTGGAGAGTACTCTTAATACGATCAAAAAGTTGGAGGAAGATTACCGGAGAAGGAGATATTCTGTGAAGTTTGAATGGGTAACTGGATTACTTATAAAGGCTATAGAGAATGGGGAATGGATTGTTCTGGAGAATGCAAACCTTTGCAATCCAACGGTTCGTATATTCTATTGTTTGTTGTTCCATAATTATTTTATTATTTATGGTACTATAGCTCCTTTTAGTATTAAAATGTATTCTATTCCAAAGTGTAAACCGGTCTCTGTTTTGTGCTATCAGGTTCTCGATAGGATTAACTCCTTGGTCGAGCAATCTGGATCAATCACCATTAATGAGTGTGGGGCTGTGGAAGGTGAGCCAGTGGTTTTCCATCCCCATCCTCAATTTAGGATGTTCCTCACAGTTAATCCTAGCCATGGTGAAGTTTCCCGAGCAATGCGGAATAGAGGGGTAGAAATATATGTAATGCAAAATTGGTTGCTTGACGAGAAATGCAGTGAAAATCTGGATGAGATTGAATTCAAAGATGTGAAAAGATTTATTACCCTCTCTGGAATCCCAGTTGGTAAGTTGGTTGATATGATGGCCAAAGCCCACATTTTTGCTAAGCATGAAGGAGTCCATCTTGATGTAAGCATTACATATCTGGAACTTGCACGCTGGGTACAGCTATTCAAGAGGCTTGTCACAAATGGAAATCAACCCACATGGAGCCTCCAAATTAGTTGGGAGCATACATATCTTTCATCCCTCGGTGAGGGAGAAGGAAAAGATATTGTTGCTCAAGCAACTATTTCTTATTTATCAATGTCGGAACTTGGAGGATTTCCTTCTTCTCAAGATGGCTTGTTATGTTTGCCTGGAGGATGGCCAATACCCTTGGAATTGAGGGATTTTGTGTTTCACTCAAAAGAGGCTAGTGTGAGACAAAATTGTATGCTTTTGGAGTCCTTGGGAGCTCAGTTTGCATGTCAATCATTTGAAAGTAGCTCGAGCGGTCATCTAATAGAACAAAATCTACTTGATAGAGGCGCAGCAAATATTTACCTCTCGGAAGTTAGGTTTCTACGTTCCACTATGTTTCCTAAGGCTTCAAATGATCAGCTTGCAAACTGTGGCATGCAAAATAACCATGACTTGGTATTAGCCAAGAAAAAGCTGTTCTTTGCTGCTAATTGGGCATTTGAGCAGGCCACTGAAAGCGATTACTACCTTTATCTTTACTGGTTTGAGTGGCTTGGTTCTCAATTACAGCCATTTGGTACATTTTTCAATTGGTTTTCTGGTTTACTGAAAAAGGAAATCGAACATCCTATTTGGAATCAGATACTTCATTCATGTAGAAAGCTTATGTCTTTAAGTTCAACTGAGAGAGATGTCATGTCTGTACCCAGACTTTCCATGGAATTGGTTGATGCAACTGCATCTGTTGATATGTTAAGTTCCTGTCGTGGAATTCTAATCAACTCAATCAAGTGTATTCCCCTACTGAGACTTAGCTTTCAGCAATGGAGTCGTGAGACCGAGAACAGCTATGGTAAAAGAAATCAACGTTTTGAACACGTTTTAAGTTCGCTACGAAGGGTGGAAGAAAAAGTGCTTGAATTGATTGTCGAGTCACCTACTTTTGATGTACTTTTTCAATCATACAGTGACCTTCTTGAGCATCATATACTCTTTTGGAATTTTATCATTTCATCCCGAGAAGAATGTTCGTTAGTTATTTGGCATTCTTCGATGAAAGATGCTGTGAAATTGTCGGAATTTTGCCCAAGAGAAGTAGAAAATTTTATTTGGCGTTCTTTGATGAAAGATACTGTGAAATTGTCGGAATTTTGCCCAAGAGAAGTAGAAAATTTTCAGGTATTGACTTCGTTATTTTGCCTTTCCCCTTTGTCCAGTTCTTTTCTTCATCTCTATGTTACATATGCTAGATTTGACTTTGTGTTGTTTAGAAGGAAATGAAGAACCTGCAAGGAATTTCATACTTTTCTTTTCATTCACAAAAGTCTTTGCTCTGGGCACATGGTGGACACCCGTTCCTGCCTTCGTCGGCTGAGTTGTACGACAAACAGATTCAGCTTTCAAAACTTTGTGAATTGAACTGGCCCAGAAAAACGAAGTTTTGGAAGCTTGGTATGCTTTTACTTATTTATCAGCTCTATTCAGAAGAGCAGTTTGTATTAAGATGTTGTCCTGGCTTTTTTGTTTTTGTTTTTGTTTTTGTTTTCTATTCTCTTACTTTGTTATTTCTTTCTGTATTACCTCGCATGTTTTCTATAGCTGCAAGTGAACCACATGAGACGTCAATTTATGCTGCTTTGTCTTGCAATTCGGATCTTCGCTTCCTTGCTGTGCAAGGTAGAATCATTATGTTCTTTTCAGACTTGTAGCTTTTAGTCTAGTATTTGTCCTGTGAATTCTCATACGCTCCTCAGGTGCTGAAATATGTTAATTTTAATGGGGGTAGAACTGGTTAGACTGTTCTTTCTTTGCAGGTGCTGTAATATGTTAACTTTAATGGGGGTATTGTTGGACTCAAGAATTTCATAATCCAGTGATTGTAACAATGGCCACAATCTCCTAAAAAAATGTGATCTTCAAATCATAATCTCATCAAATATAGGATTGATGACTTATATATAGGTCTTCTTCATCTGTAGATATTTTGATACTTGGATTTGGTTTGGTGTTGCATTCCAACTTGGATTCAGTATTGATCTCATTATCAGTGCTATTTATTAGTTTCTTGTTAGACGTGCAATTTGATTTGAGCGGATGTTTACTTTTTTGAAGGTGTTTCGATGTCATCATATATTATTAGCAAAGCAGATGATGGGGATTTCACTGTTCCACAGCAGTTGGAAGAAATGTATCAGGTATGCTTCATGATGTTCCGTTCTTATTTTAATTGAAATGAAGTTCTTCGACATTTACATACATGTCATTCTTGTAGATGCTTTTGAGAAGATTGGATTTTGAGAAGCAGAAGTTGAAAGACATTGCAGGAACTGATAAGCAAACATCTACACACACAGTTTCATCTGTTTGTTGCGTCTTCTCTCCTGATATTTTATGTAGAAGATCTGGTGTAGACTGCTGGCTAGAAACACTACCTATAACAGACGAGATAAGTTTTTTCCTTGATTTGGGGCTACTCCAGCATCTAACAAAGATTACTCTGGTTAACACTGAAGAACAACATCACGTATGACTTCTCCTTTCTTCCTTAGCTTAATTAAGGGCTACTTGAAATTTTGTTGTTCTTCTTCTTTTCTTATTGACTGATTTTCTTGTTGATATAGAAAGATATTCTTCAACAAATTTCCCTAGAAAATTCTTTTTTGTATATTTTAAACTTGTCCATGACAGACATTTTCTTATTATAACAGGTTTTATCTAATCTGTCTGGTCTTCTTGAATCAACTTTGAACTTCTCATTGAATTTCTCATCAAGGCCTCCAACCGACCTTTTATCTCATCAAAAGATTTTGTGGACCCTGGATGCTTGGGAATCAGGTCATGCAGGTTCGTGTTTCTCTACATATCTAGTCGCACCATTTTTTACTGGCATCTTTTTTATGAGTGTCTTCTTGTATACTGCAGTGAATGAAAAAATATCCAGTTTCATTATTGAGATGTGGTTTAGGTGGCATACAACACTCTGGGAACACTGCCCTCTTCTAGCAGAGGTATTGGTCAGACTAATGTTGATTTACCACTAGACAAATTTTGTTTTGTTCTTGTTAGGCTCATTGTTTTGACTTTTATCTACTGGTTACGCAGAACCTCTCTGGGCATGATGGCCACTGTATTCTGCTGCCCCAAAAGGTTTTTTTGCCTTTGAAAATGGCAACAATCGACCAGATGTTGTAAGATTTTATTTACATTTATCTCTTTTGATTGATCATTCAAGTTCTCTCGTGATTATTTTTTTTGATGTTCTAATTTTGTATGATTATATGACAGTCATCAGTTAAACCCTTCAGAATCTCCTCTTTCTTTTTTTTTTTTAATTTTATTTATTTATTTAATTTTTTGTAAAAACCAAAAAAGTTTCAGTTACCAGTATAGATTTATTACATGGAAAATGGTATCCACCTTTTGGGTTGGATTGGTCTCTCGTGCTTATAACTTTTGGATCAAGTTCATATGTTTTGTCATGTCCAATGAACATGACTCCGAAAAGTGTGCCAGGAGCTATCAAAAGTGATAAATTATTTCCAACAACGAAAAGCTAACTACTTTATCATAAATAGCAAACTGCACAGAGACAACAAAATTACAGCATAATTAGCATATTCAAGCCAACTTGAGATCCTAAAAGGGGGAATTCTAAACTTTTCCCAGTTGAATTCAAGCTAAATTAGGTAACAGTAAATACCGGCATCCATCAAAGTATATCAGCCAAATAATTTTGTGAGTATGCAGAAATCTTGATCACTTTGGAGAGGATGATGATGATGATGAGGAAGAACCACTGTTGGTAGAGGATAGAGTCGGTGGTGGAAGGCAGTGCCAAGGTGGACAGCATTTGGATGCCTGGCTAACTGTGTCTCGAGAATTCTTTATCGTTTATTTTCGTCTTTACACAGAGCCCATTCCTGAACCTTGCCTTCCCCCCATAGGTGTAGCCATGCCCAAATCATTATAATCTTAAACCCTGGTTTGCAAATAAGAGATGCCACATCATTTAGTGTTATGCTCATCCGCATTGAAGATAGTGCTGTGTTACTTGTTTGTATATTTATGGAGATAATCTAGATTTTTATTGATTTATAAATCTCAGGCAAAATAAATTCTCTATCAGAGATTATCCACTCCACAGCTTCAAGCTTAGAGTTGCTTCCCGTAGTCTCTGGCAAAGTTCTGAAAATATGAATCATGCACACGCTTTACTTCTTTCTGCTGCACAATCTCTCTTCCAGCAGGTTTTCCCTTTTTGACAAGTAATATGCATCTTTATATGACCAAATCATGAATTTGGCACTTCTAATCTTTCATTTTTCCGTTCTCTCTACTCGTACTTGTAGATTGTTTATGCTCACAAAAAATCTTTCGAGGATGCCAAATTTGCTAAAATTAAGTTTGCTTTCCAGTCTATCAAGGAAATAAAGAATACGGTACATATCTTTCCTCGCTCCAACCTAATTGCTGTTTTTCATTTGAAGTGAGAAAGAATGTGATGTAATGATGTTTGGTTTCAGACAAAAAATAAAAGAATGTGATAGTTATTTGTTTTAGTCGCTAAACTCTAAATGGGAACTAGAGATCGTGTGTTTTATCATTATAAAAAGAACATTTGATCTATTCACTTGCTGTATGTTATCCATTTTCTCGAATCACAATTGACTTGGATAGTATTTTTTTTTTTTTTTTGTTTCTATTGTTTATTTCGCCATTTTGATACTTACTTTCATGTCGCAGCAGGAAACTATTAAGGCCCTGGTTTCCCTTCTTGCGTCGTCAAACCACCCCATATTCACTTCCTTGATCGATACATTTATTGAGCCATTGCTTGGTGAACTTTATCCTGTATGCTCATCTACTGGTGAGTGCATATAAACGAACTACTAGTACTTGGAGGTTTTCCAATTTTTGATTTAATGCCCACTTTTATTATTTCTTCACATTTGCCCTGTACCTGTAGACATTGTGCGAAGACTAGGATGTGCTTGGTTACAAATTGGAGGTTTACGTTATAATCTTTTGACCTGCTGCGATGATCTGGACCCGACTGTAAAATACTCAATTAAGTATTCTCAATTGATGGAAAAGATTACTTCTCTTGAGATAGAAATTCAGGTGTATTTTTCAATCAACATACACTTCTATCATGCACTTTTTATCATGCTCGTTCATTTGTGTCAACCACTTATTTTATTTCTATTTGTTATGCTTACACACGTTTAAGTACATCTGTATTTGAAGTGCTGATATCTTGAGATTGAGACTGTGTCTATCATTAGCTGGTTTGTGTTTGTATATGCTGAATTAGTTTGTTAAATCTTAAAAAAGTGAAGGTGAAAAATCCGTTATTGCCTCTCACCAATTTAGAGAGATTAGGAAAATCCATTTGCCAATCTCTGTATGGTTAAGAGTATGGCTTTTCCTGATTATCTACTGTTGATGCACAAAATAGCTTCATTCTATCTGTATGATCACTCTGCATTTGATGCTGTCTGCTTCTCAAAATGTTCATGCTAAAACCTCATTTTGTTCTAGCATTTCATATATCATGCACATTATCATTTTGGTACTTTATGTATTTTGTCCTACTTTTTTTAATCAATTTTTGAAATCATTGGTTTTTGGGAACCAGTTTTGAAAGTATATATTTATCTTATGAGCTAAAGATTGATTCTGTTGAATATTTATTTATCATTTATAATGTTGTGTGGATGTATTTGTCAAATATAACTAGAACGATATACTAGTAAATTGTTGCCTATATACCCCCAAAAATGAAAATGTCTGGGGGCAAGCACTAGCTTGTGAACTGCTGGTTGCATAACAAAACTTAAAAGGAGGTTTGTATTTTCTTTCAAGCATTATGAAGTACAAATCCTTGGGTCATTGGGCTTGTTAGTCTAGTGTCGGGTTAATTCATAGCTCATATTGTTGTTTCTACTCAGATTTGTATTAATACTGCATCTTTACAGGTAAGGGAAGAGTGTGTCCATTTAGCGGGAAGTACTGAGAAAGATGTTAATAGTTACAAAGTGAAGTTGTTGGAAAAACTCGATGCTGAGCAGAGAAGGCTGCGAAGAAAGGTTCGTGAGCTTCTTTTAAGCGTGTTATACTGAAATCTCTTCTTTTTTTTCTTGAAATTATTCTTGATGTGGCCATGTTGTTGGAATCTACGAACGGCCGATCACTTAGGTCATACCTGTAGCTAATATTTTTTAGCATTTTAGTATTATGTGGATTTGTGATTCAGGTCGATGCTCTTTGTTCTCCACACATTCCTCCCCAATATCAGTGATTCAGTTATTTTCCTTGTTGAGAGCTGGGGGAATGGCACTTGTTTAATCCATGTATGATCTTTGTAGGTTGATAAAGATTTGATAGACAAATTCTGTGACACAAGTTAATTGAAGTCCTTTAGTCATTTTACCTGTCTGACATTTGGTCAAAAATTCATTGATACTCCTGACATTGTTACTCCCATAAGGAAATGCTTGTTTAAAGAGAGGATATTAGTTTAAATTCTACTTCTTTTAGAATATGTTTTCATTCCACATGACAATTATTGGAAATGAGATTCTGGATGTGGATATTTAAAAACTTCAGGATAAGTATTTATTTTCCTGATGGTTTACAATTTTACACTATTTTTTTGAGATTTTTTTATCCACTTCCATGGGCACTGTTTATAATAAAAAAGAAAAGAAGAAAAATGAAGCTTTTTGCTTATTAGTTAACGACGTCAACTACTTGTAAAATAGTATTATAGTAGACAATTATTCTCATGCCACATGTGGATACACTGTTTTCAGGTTTCACGTTTCTTTGTCCATTCAGTTTACTAAATCTGTTTGCAGTAAAAATCATTTAAATATATATTATTTTCTTTATGCAAAAAGGAGATACTTGCACCCATCTAATTTTGTTTGCTCTTATTTCAGATTTCATTCCGCTTTGATAAAAAAAAATACGGGGAGTTGAAGCGTGAGTGTGATGATTTCCGTAAGTTGGTTTCAAGTTTGGTTGGTTGGATCATGAATGTCGAAAGCATGCATATAGAAGAGGTTACCAACCAATTAAAGAATTGGCAGGTATAATTTGTTTGCCATCATTTAGATCAGTAAATTATTTTGTCTTTAGATGCAGTAGTGCAATGTGTATAATTCCCTCTCTCAAGGTTTCTTACTTCTTTAATGTCCTTGTATCTCAGGAGACAGCTTCGTGCTTTATTGAGCGCTTGTCGAATGTGTACTCTTCATATGTTGATGTCGTTCAACCTGTTCAAGTTGCAATATATGAAATGAAATTTGGATTATCACTGATGCTTTCTAGTTTATTGTACAAAAAGTATCTTGAAAAGATTGGAGAGCAAGATATGGAGTTGGTTCTGGTAACTAAGTGATCCACTTTCCTACTTTTTATTTTGTTTTCCCTTAGCTGTTTGCACTTGACACTCGAAACTTATTGGCAGAGCACAATTTATTCTTTTATGAGATTCCCTCGAGGCTGTGCAGCGAGAACTGTTTCTGTCACTGTTGACAATAAGCAGGGCAAACTGTTATCCAGTGATATTGTCTTGCCAACAAGCATTGGTGCTGTAAATTTGAATTTGCTAGAGAAAATAATTGGGTTCACAAGAGATTCCATTAACTATAGAACGGTTAGTAATTCTGACTACAATGACATTCCTTTGTTTTCATGCCTGGTATGCAACTAGGCTTAAGTCTTCCTTGGCATGTGGTGGATTGCATTTGTAATTTTTCTTCTGCTGCTTTAATTACATTAGGTCTCGACCTTGCAACTTAGAATTTCCATGTATCAGAATGTTCTAGCTCAAATCAAACATTCTGTTGCTGATGCACGTTTTCTGGATGATGCTACCTTCAAGGTGAGGACTTAATAAATGAACTTTTTACCATTCTCAGGCCATTATCTCACAAGAGCATCTTAAAATAACATTGTACTATAAACTTTTTCAGCTTTTGGATGAGATCTTTGATAAGTTTGCTAGAGAGTGGATGCACATGAAACTCAAAGTGAAAACTAGAGAAGATAGGCAATCTCAACAGTTCAAGTTCAAGACACGTGCATTTAAGATAGAGAGCATTATTGAAATTGATGTATCAAACCTAGCAAGTTTGCTTCCAAATGAAAGCTTCTCAGAATGGCAAGAAATGCTCTCCGAAGAACATGTCAAAAAGGTAACATTGCCTGGTCTCATGCTCTGTGGGGTCGAGGAAATGTGTACGTATATGTGTTCAGACATATATCTACACTTACATGATGTGCACATGTATTAGGCGTGTATATCAATATAGTGTGTGACTGTGTGTGTAACTGTGTTTGTAGACCAAAGCTGACGAGGAACATGAAAATTTGGAGGACGATTGGGATTCCACAATGGAATTCAATTTGAATTACTTGGTCCAGTTTCACTATCAGTTATTTGGTTCACTGGACCTTGTTCGAAATGTAAGTTCACTTCAAACTCACCTTACACAATTCAAGCATAAGTTTTTAATAGCTTACTATGCCCCTGTTTGGTAGAAATTTTTTCTAGAATAGATTTTGTTAAAGATTTTTTTATTTTTTATTTTTTGTGGTTAATTAGGAGGATGTTTGGTTGAAAATGAGTTTTAGAAAATAGGGGCCAAACAAGGGCTAGATAAAGCTCTTAACTGCTGTAT
The DNA here is from genome assembly GCA_019097785.1 of Fraxinus excelsior. NCBI lineage: Eukaryota > Viridiplantae > Streptophyta > Magnoliopsida > Lamiales > Oleaceae > Fraxinus > Fraxinus excelsior. The sequence goes on along the minus strand of CM032629.1, from coordinate 954,479 downwards.
AGGTGATATTTCAATATCAATTTAAACACACATAGGCACACTAACATTCTCTAATGGAAATTTATCGTGATGCCTGTAAAAGACCTTTTCCTCTATAAGATGGTGCTAAACTTCATAAGGAGATTGTTATTATTTTTAAAATAAAATTGTATGTGATCAATATTTGTGGCATGCTCCCATAATTAACTTTTGCTGAGATATTAAGTAGGAACAAGTCTAGCTTATCAAATAGGGGAATGAGGGATCTATAGAAGAATACTGGTTAATTCAAAAAAGATTAGGACATCAAATTTTGTTTCTACTTGGATTGTTCTAATCTCAGTGTGATGTGTGTGAATTAGCTAAAAATCATGGTGTTCTTTACCCTTTAAATAATGCTGGAAAAGTGAAGAGTTCCTGTTACATATCTTGTTGGGACCCTCACAAGTATCTTGCCTTTCCGGAGAAAAGTGATTTATAAGTTTTTTGAAACATGTACAGCTTCATTTCTCTTAAGCTTAATGAGCATATTGAATTCATCTTCTTTGAGCATGAATGTGCTCATAGTGTTGCCTAAAGGCTCCACAATTGTATATTTGTCGTACAATAAACTTATTGAAGATAGATTTTACATTAGTTAATTCTGTATTGGACTCGTTTAACTTGCAATTTCTTAATATTTTTCGGTCACCTATCTGAGCTTTCATTTAAGAAATAACTATCATTTCTTTTCCTGTTCAGCCTGGAAATAACGTGTCTGATTCAGACAGATTATCTTCCTTCCTTGGCTCGTACACTTTGGGAGTTCAAATGATTAAAGGTGTGTGTCATATTTATCATTTTTTTTTTATGTAGGTAAAATTTCTCATTCCTTTCAATTTTCAGATTTAGAAGGTTTATTCTCCTCTAGTTTCGATGCTAAGGTTACACCAGAACACTTGCTCCGCCTCTGTATGGAGCATGATCACAAGTTTAATTTGTCTAAAAAATCAGCTCACGCGTACAATTTTTATAAGGTTTGTCTTTTGTAAAAATGCCCTTGTCTTTACATTGTCTTGTTTACAATTGAAAATGATCTCTTATTAACTACTTTTCTCTTTGATTCTCATTTAGGATCCAAATTCATCAGTGATGGTTAAATTGGTGGAGCCTGTTACGATTCTTAAACGCCGGATTCTCGTGCTTTTGAACGAATGGGACGATCATCCTGCTCTTCAGAAAATCTTGGATGTAATTGAAATGATATTGGCTCTACCATTGAGCACTCCTCTCGTCAAGGTAGATTGTCTACTACCGGCGAAAGGTTTTTGAGATTTAATTACCTGTTAAAAGCATTTTATGGGTGGAACTAAAACGAGCAAATAATGTGATGTACATCATATTGCTTTTTCTGTGATACCAAAAATATACATATCAGGGTCTTAACCCAATTTATGTTCTTCTTTGTCTTCTTTGTTTGTTGAGATACTCTTGCTGTTGGACTTTTGAGTCAAAACTAGGTGAAATTATAATATTTCTTACCTCCACCTTACTATCTTCCTTCCCTGGTTTACACCTTGTCAATTTCAATATATAATCTGAAAACTAAAATCATTATTTGCCAAGGGATCTTGGTATCCTTGAATTTAGCTATCTGCTTGTGCTGATACGATATTCTATGGTTCATAGCAGGATATGCTTGTTGCAATACCTAAATGCCTAACTCGTCTTGTTTTCTGTTGAAGGCTCTCTTGGGGTTGCAGTTCCTTCTGAACAGGGTACAAATTTTACAAGAAACTGTTGCAAAATTCCCCCTCTCTGGTAAGCAATTAACCTTTTGCTGCATATGGTTGTCTGTGATGGAATACATGTAAATCTGTTTCTTATCCTCCCTTAAATATTTTACTTTAGATGAATTGGACCCAATTCTCATGCTGGCGTCCTCATGGCATAAGTTGGAGTTCGAATCTTGGCCTGCTTTGCTGGATGAACTTCAGTTACAATTTGAGATGAATGCTGCGAAGGTAACGTTGGTCTTTTCCTCACATTTTATTTTCCTGGTAGAACATAAAACCTAGTCGAAGAAACCTAATGTTGTCAAACTGACGTATTAATACAGCCAACATAGATAGGAAGCCTATGGGGTATCTCAAAATGATACAAAGATACATTCACAATGGTTATAGTTTCAGAGAGCCTGGTATCAATTTGAATTCTATTTGACCGTTGTAAAGTTTTCTGGGGTTTCATCAAGGTGTATTCTTTGTTGGAGGGTCCTTGTTTTTGTTGCATCAATACCATATATCTCATGCACATCTGTAATCTTAAATATAAATACACAATTAAAATGTCTCCTGAAGAGATGACTGGGTGCTTTACATTATTCGTTGTGCTTAGAAGTAACAAAACTTGCACATCTCTATAGTAATGCAATACATTATCTGTAGTGCACAACCAAAGATAGAACTGGATTGTGTGTTTCTTGATGGACCCTTCTAATTTCAAATTTTAAGATTTAGTTGATGCAATCAAGTGCTTGTTAAATTTTCGATCTTCAGGATTTGTAAATGCTATCAGTTGTTTCTTGTATGATAATCTCCTGTCATATGAGTTCTTGACATTTTTCAATTTCATGCAGTTATGGTTTCCCTTATATTCTGTTCTTCAACATAGACATGCTGCTGATATTGATGACTACAACCAATCTACAATTCAAAGGCATGTATTAACTTTTCTCTACTGAAATTCAGCGTGGTTAGTAAAGAGTTCTAATCAACTTACTGTCACGAACATCTAATGAAAAATGAACATGCAGCTTGGAAGAGTTTGTTCAGATGTCCAGCATTGGTGAATTTAGAAAGCGTCTTCAATTACTCCATGCTTTCCATGGACAAATTAGTAACGGTTTGAGCCGGGGGTCTTATTCAAGGTAAAGCAGAATCTTTTATGCTTTGGCTAAATGCTATATTAGATACTGGAAAAGCAGTTAAGTCTTCTTCGGATAAAATTGAAAGCATGCCTTTAGTCGTTTTGTATTGTATTAAACTGTTCCACCAATAATTTCGTAAAGTTGAGATGCTAATTTGCATTAAATTATGCAGCCCTCACCGTGAAGAGAATGTGAAAGTTCTCTACAACACATTTGGCTTCTATGTGCAATTCTTGCCACTGTAAGTTCTCTGTTGCCAACAATTTTGAAATTTATATACATCTTATTAGGTCGCTTGACTTTTTTGGGGTTATATCGAAAGTTAATGTTTCTCGTGTTTTCAGAATTTTGGAACACATCGAAGCTAGTAGAAGAAATATTGAGACTGAGTTGAAAGAAGTCCTTAAATTGTGCTGCTGGGATCGTATGGAGATCCACTGGACTGCAGAAACATCTAAAAGAACCAGGCAGAAGCTGAAAAAGATCATACAAAAGTATACTGTAAGTCAATAACTTCTTCCTAATCAAATTGGACATGGCCTGCTGCAGTTTACAGGATAGGTTCATATTTTCTGAAAGAAATATAATTAGATCTTGAAATACACTTTGTGAGTACCATCATTTAAATTTATAGTTAGTTGCCAGTAGTTGAATCCTCTTTTGTGAAATTAATTCTTCGTATGACTTGAAAGCATTCAAGAATTTGTGCTTCAATCCAAAATGCTGATTGGTTTTTCACTTCTATTTTCAGCGTAACATTGTCTGTAAATCATGTATAAAGTTTGTCTTATATGTATCCCAATCTGTGACCTAAACATTCATCAGTCGACATATGAATCATATAACTGAGGTCCATTATATGTATAGCTTTTGAAAACACCCTGACAATAATTTCTGAGGCCAAGTTTACTGCCCTCTATAAAACAGCTTTTGTGCCTGCTATTGATTAGTTGACCTGCATGATTTCTTGCGATTGAATGTTCATTTATACGAATTGCATAATAATATCATCTATCTTTTTTTTTTTTGGCACAGGAAATATTGCAACAACCTTTAATGCATTTCGTTGTTCAAGAGGCCTCACGAAGAGGCATTAACACCCAATATATTCAAGGACTAAACCTCCTAATTGATCCCTATGAGAAGAGCAGGAATCTCCTTGGTACCGTCTGTTATCAGGTTCAATCCACTGATAAGGACAGGTTGATTTCTTTTCTCATATGTTTGCCCATGCTAGTTTTGTGTTTCCACAAAACTGTTCTCAACTTTTGCTCTTTGTTGCAGCTCTTTATGGGTTACGGAATGGTGGAGGAATGTAGTAGTAGTTTTACGAAACTTTCACTTAGGTAGGACAAGTGAGGTTGGTTTCCCAGATATTTCATTGAAGGATATGGAAGGTAAACTGTTAATCCTTTGTATTCACTTAATACATTTAGCATTTTCATATGTTTGTTGACAAATGACAATTCTCACAAAAATGGCTTTCATACTATGCAGGGGTTGGGAATGTCTTCAAGGATGTACAACCTTCCCAATCTTGCTATTTGGGAGAAAGAAGGCAGGTGCAGGTTGAAATAAAGGGAATATGTGAAACGATAATTGATTGTGTTGAACGTTGGGAAGACAAAAGTAAAAATTTGATGAAGAGGAGGGCTTTCTCGACACTTCTACAGCACTTTGATAGTTGTGGCTTGCTTAAGCATAGAACAGTCAAGGAGGTACAACTACTCTGTATCTCTGTATCGTGTTTTGAGTCTTAAATTGCTTATTTTCCTATATCTGTATGGAACTTATCGCACATTGCAGTTTGGAATCTACTGGTACTTCTGTTTACCTTCATTTTTCCTGTAAGATTTTCTAGTTTATATTGGTTTATGCTGATATCTTCCGTCACATAGGATCAGTTCAACCAATCAAGGTCTTGCCTCCTCCAGCCATCCTATGATGTACAGCATTTGCTGCTGACACATGGTAATCAGTCTTCTGGGGATGCCAGCATTGCCATTTCCAGCCATTCTAAGAGCTCATCTCATCAGCAATTAGATATCATATGGAAAACAGCAAATCAATACTATTTCAAGAGCATTGCATCTATGCAAGCTCTGCAGCAAATATGCCTGAATTTTCACAAGGATTTTACTCTTGAACAGGTACTGCACAGTACATAATTTAATGGATTTAGTTGTGAAATGCTCTGCTATCTTTCAAAATTCAGTTTCTTGTATCTGTACAAGTAGAAAATATCCTCCGCGGCCTAATGAAGAGGTCATATGAGATTTTTCAAGGTAGTTTGTTTTCCAGTCTGTATACCTTGTGATGGCTAAATAATAATAATAATAATTATTATTATTTTGAGGGGTTTTTTTTCTTTTTTTTTTTTTTGGTTTGATGACCTACATTTTCTAGGTACAATATCAATTTTTTCTTTGGTGTTCTTTAAACTCGTACTGTTGGGAGAAATTTTAATTGCTGCATACATGTAATTTAGGTTAACAATTACTTTTTAGTTTCATCTGGATGTATTGGCATGTATTTCTTCGAATGTGTATCCGGGGATTAGTTGTTAAGTCTGTTGCATTTTTAAGCTTTTTGGCGATATTTATTTTGTGAGATATTAACCTATTAGTGTGCTTATGTTCAGATGGATGAATATGACTTTTCTTTCTCTTTCTTTTTGTATAGATTAAACAATCAGGTTCTTACATTGACCATCTAGTAGAAATCCAACAAGAACAACGGGCGCTTGCTTATGGTTTTTCCAATCAACTCAAGTGTTTGAAGGAATGCACATGGCCTTTATCAAACTTGTTCTCAGGCTCCATTTCTTCTGCTAGTGGTACCAGTAGTGATTTCTGTTTTACCCAAAACCAACATGCCACTTTCAAATGCATGTGGCAACAGAAGGTTAGGCTTTTGACCTGGTGAAGTGAATAAGAACCTTCCTGCTCTTTGTTCACCAAAGTGAACCTCACATTTCTACTTTTACTGCAGCAACTTTTTGATGGTTTTTACACCATGCTGTATGATGAACATTTGTTGCTACAAATGGTTGAAGACAATCACTTGAAAAATTGTCTAATTGTCCAAGATGAAGTACAAAATATCCACATGTTCATTCAGAAGTTCTCTCCAGACTTTCGGAAATCTAAGGTATTTTATTCTCATTCACTGTGCTGCTGTTCTGAATGGTTAAAAACAACTATGTCTTACTTATATGGAAATTTTTCAATAGGATTTGCTGGATGACTATCTTCTTGGTGATAGTAGAGATATAACTGCGGTAGGAGCTGTATTGAATCCTTATGGCATTACAGAAGAAATGGAGCAGCTGGTAAATCAGAACTTCCAGTTGATTCAGAAATTTGAGGAAGATCTCTCTGCTTTCCAGAAGCAAGATGGGAACAAATTAATCCCAGAAATCCTGCTTGGGCATTTTAGAAATTTATTTGAGAAGGTATGTACAAATTTTATTCAATCAAATGTCGTCCTCAGATATCATCGGTTAACATTGTTTTAACTTTTTGAGCTATTGAAGCATTTCTAAAGGTTATGCCATAGGTGTATTGTGAAGAAAAATATTTGTAAAGTATCTCCAGTTTGAGCATTCTTTTAACATTTTTCAGGCTAACATTACTGCCGAAGAGTTTTATGCTTCTTTACGTGCAAGAAATCTGTCTAATGATATGGATGAGGATCCCAATCGTCATGAAGGGAATATGATTGAAGTTGAATCTTGCTTCAGCAATGCCCTCAAAGGAACATATAAGAATATCGGTGATGCGCTTCAGAGAGTTGGGTCACTGAAGTATGACCATGATGTTTCTGTAGATTCATTAAAGAATATGAATGAGTGGAAAATTCGATTTGAAAGAGATATAGAGAACCTGCAGTTGGTCAATATATGTGAAGATGTAGTGAAAACAATTCAATTTGCTGTAAGTTCCATCAATGCAAATTTCCTTCCAGATTTTTCATTTTATTATTATTTTTTTAATTGTTGTTTACCAACTGATATTCGTTTCTCAGAGACAACTTTTGAACTACTACGGAGAGAGGAATCCAAGTCTCTGTACGTCTGTTGGTGAACATTTAAGACAATTGCATTTCTTATTGAATGTGATAATGGCTTTTGGTGATAATCTTCTGCAGGATTTTCTGACCATGCATGGGATGGTAAGTGTTTTGTCATAATCTTTTAACTTCAAACCATAGTTTTGCATTATTTAACTTTTACTATTCTATTTTTTTCTTTTTGGGGACGCCCAATCAAATTTGTATTAGCTCTATGCAGCTGAATTTACATTTTTCCCTATTTCAACCACTAACAGAAGGCCGTATGATATAAGCTTCGGTCAGCACTGATAGAAGAGAAAAAATCATGAACAACTGCGATTGTGTTTACGATTTTCTCAATTTCAATAATTCACGTTCACAGTGTTTTCTAATTTTAAGTGTTTCATTTCTAAACTGCTATATCTGAGTCTCTAATATGTTATATTGTACGCAGGTATCCACGATAACTTATGTTCTTGCAAACGTGTTTGCTACATTATTTTCCAAAGGATTTGGCACTATTGAAGATCAATCAAATACTGACACGGATGATACAACTCAAGATGCACATGGAACTGGCATGGGTGAGGGTGAAGGACTGAATGATGTCAGCGACCAGATTACTGATGAAGATCAGCTCCTTGGCGCATCTGAAAAGGTACGGAAGCAGATGTTCAGAGTATAGTCTAATCCTCTATAACGAAAATTTACGAGTGTTGTTGAACAATCTCATCTAAAAGCAAGAGAGAACAAACTTATTTAAATTAACCTGCCTCCTCACGGGCTTGGCCATATCCATTTGATTACCAGAGGTCTGAAGTGCACAATTTTCATTGAGGGATGGCAGCTTGACTTGATCAGAAATGATGTTTGCTCCAATGTCATGTTGAACATTATCTAAAAGCTTAATCTATGAGAGAGATGATGCATGTATTTATTTAAATTTAGTCTTTCAAGTGTAACAAAAAATTGAGCATGTGATTATATTTTCTCTATTAAGCTTCTGCAGCCAAATGAAGATAAGAATGATTTGAGTGATGTTCCAAGTAAAAATGAAAAAGGAATAGAGATGGAGCAGGACTTCAGTGCCAGTGCATTTAGTGTTAGTGAGGACTCTGGAGATGATGAAAATGAAGACACTGAGGATGAGCAACTGGACTCTGCTATGGGGGAAACTGGTTTGGATAGCGAGATAGTCGACGAGAAAACTGGGGACCCAGGTGATGATGAAGATCCAAATAACTTGAATGAGAAGTATGAAACTGGGCCTTCTGTGAAAGATACAGCTTCTAATGATAAACAACTTCGAGCCAGGGAAGATGGTGATGGTGATGGTGATGGTGACGACGATGCTGGAGATCTTAATCCTAACGAATCTAGTGAGAAGATTGATGCAGATGGAAAAGAAGAGGGTCCTGATGATGTAGAAGATATGCATGTGGACAAAGATGACGCATTTTTAGATCCTACGGGGCTGAATCTTGACGATCAAAATCCAGGGCCTGAAGAAGATATACATGGGGATGACATGGATGTAACTGAAGCCATGGAAGACGGTGAACCTGACGATTACGAAGGTTCTGACCCTAATAATAATGAGGAGAAAGACGATTTAATGGATGAAAACTTGGATGAGGCAGAATATGAGCAGTTGGGAGAGAGTGCTGAAAAAGTCAATGCTCAAGAAAGTAACAAAGAGATGGACTTCGAAACCCCTAAGAAAGACGTGCTGCAATCGACGACTTCTGATTTTGTTAGGGACAATGTTCCAAATGCTCAATCTGCACCAGAACCTAAAGAAGACTCTGATGCAATAGATCAGGGAGAAGTTGCACCAGATGCAAAGTGGTCTAACTTCAGTGAAGTTGAAAATGATCTTGCTTCAATGGGTGGCTTTCCTAGTGCCTCTCAGATCGAAATGAGGGTTATTGACTCTATGGAAGGCAAAAGTCTGAGCCACGATCAATCTCAATCTAAAATGCCGCCTTTTGAGTCGCTTCAGAGAAATCAGCCGAACCCTTTTCGTAATGTTGGGGATGCACTTGATGGATGGAAAGAGAGAGTTAAAGTCTCGGTTGACTTAGAGGACCAGAAGGATGGTCCGGAGGATTTGGTGGATGAGACAGCAGATGAATATGGATATACCGCTGAGTTTGAGAAGGGTACATCTCAAGCGCTTGGCCCTGCAACAGCAGACCAGATTGATAAAGATATGAATAGAAGTGATCTAGAAAGGGATATTGGAACTGCAGACTTAAAAGACCCCACTACTGAAATGGAAATCGAAATGCAGCCTTCTGATACACGCCCTGTCAGAACGGCAGCTTTGAATCCTGAGAATTCTGTAAAAAACCAATTGGAGATGTCAGAATCTGACAATCCCCTTGGAGAATCCATAGAAGTCAATGATGATCACGAGATAAATAACTCATCTGAAAGTACAGTGTCTGTAAGGAGGTCATACATGACTGAAGATATAAATGAACTAAGCAAGCTTTCAATGAAGGATAATGAACTGGGTAAAGCCCGTGGCTTTGAGATGTCTGCTGACATGAGAGATGATGCAGCTGTTCTTTGGAGAAGATACGAATTGCTAACATCAAGTTTGTCTCAAGAGCTTGCTGAACAGTTGCGTCTGGTAATGGAACCCACTTTAGCAAGCAAGCTGCAAGGAGATTACAAAACTGGCAAAAGGATTAACATGAAAAAGGTATGCAACAGCATAATCTTGATTTTAAGATGACACTTGCCTGGTTGCATGGATAAGTAATTATGCAATTTTTCATTTTTCAGGTGATTCCATATATTGCAAGTCATTATCGGAAAGACAAGATATGGCTAAGACGGACACGGCCAAATAAACGTGATTATCAAGTTGTTATTGCTGTGGATGATTCCCGCAGCATGTCAGAAAGCTGTTGTGGAGGTGTTGCTATCGAAGCTTTAGTGACAGTCTGTCGAGCAATGTCTCAATTGGAAGTGGGAAATTTGGCTGTTGCGAGTTTTGGGCAGAAGGGTAACATTAGATTACTTCATGATTTTGATCAGCCTTTCACTGGTGAGGCTGGAATTAAGGTTGGTTTATCTTCTTGCTCTCATTTCTGTTCTGCTCAAAACTTCAGAGTATTGACTATATTGTTCTCTCACTGGCGGTGTATGCATGCATTTGTTGCTGGTATATTTGCGCTTCGTTGTCCTAACTTCAGTTTCTTTTGATGTTTTTCTACTGGGGAGCAGATGATCTCGAGTTTGACATTTAAACAAGAGAATACTATTGTAGATGACCCGATGGTTGATTTATTGAAATATTTGAACAATATGCTGGATACTGCAGTAATGAATGCAAGACTACCATCTGGATATAATCCTCTACAGCAGCTTGTTCTGATCATATCTGATGGTCGTTTCCATCAGAAGGTACCTATCTGTTACTTTTGTCTCTGATTCAGGTTTATCTGTGTGCTTGCATCTTTGATACGATCCTTCCAATATCTTTTTATAGGAACATGTGAAACGATGCGTGAGAGATGTCTTGAGTAAAAAGCGTATGGTTGCATTCATCTTGATTGATAGTCCACAAGAGCCAATTATGGACCTCAAGGTATTTACTTTCATTCTCGACACTCTTACTTGAATTAGACAAATCCAACAAATTTTAACTTGATCTCCTACTCTTTCAGGAAGTATCATTTTCACATGAAGAGTTTTCGAAGGGAAATATTAAGTTCTCAAAATATCTTGATTCGTTCCCATTCCCGTTTTATGTTGTACTGAAGAACATTGAAGCACTGCCAAGGACACTTGCCGATCTTTTGAGACAAGTAAGTTTTCAACAAATCAATTTTTTTGTTCCATGGGTTGCTGCATGAAATCAACTAACCTCTTGTTTGGCGTACACAGTGGTTCGAGCTTATGCAAATCTCGAAGGACTGAAGTGTATGCTTGAAGGCGTTTCCAACTTTTGAGCCAAATCTTTAATAGAATTTAGTATAGGGGCTAAATGTATATAATTTGTTCGATTAAACCTCATGGGTGTAAAATATTTCTGATTAATTTAATTTTTTTTTTAAATATATGCAATGTGGTTTTCTTGGAATTGTATTTCTTTTGATCTAATCGTTACACGATGTAATTAAATTTGCTATTGGATTAATAAAATAGTGGGTCCTACTCCAACCTTAAAATTGCCGAACTGCGATTGTTGGGCCATTAGATGTCAGACTGGTCTATGATATCTAATCTGTGATTAGTACAGTAACGTGAGAGATTAGTCAAAATTCTGGTGGCGTATATGGTGCTGCGTGTAGCAGCAGATAGGTCCTCGGGGCTTGGATAAGGTTTGTCGCGTCATAGGATGTGGAGTTCAGCAGCCATAGAAAAATTGACAGCAGACACGTGTTGGCTCTTCCATTTTGCGTGTTAATAAAAAAAATTAAATTTTTATTCTTCCTGGCATCACTTTAGGTAATCATAAGCATCAGCATCGGATTATTCTACTTGTACATCAAATTTTATTGACAATAAAGGTCTTTCATTTTGTGTTTTCAAAATTTATTGTATTTTTATCCTTTAACGTTTAATTTCAAAATTAAAAAATGTCTCCGATTTTTATTTTTGTCCAGATTGTGCATTGAAATGATGGTTGAATACTTTGTTAATTTCTTTATTTAGAAATACGAAAGATAATTGTTTTTTTAATAAATAAATGAAATTTATTAAAGATTATTTCCTTTTAAACTTCTTGAGAGTTATCAACTTGAGTTATGAGTGCAAATGGTTTCTTTTTCATTTTCAGGAAGGAGGAAGGAAAAAAAAGACGTAAATCGTCAAAGAAGTTTGAAAAATAAGTGTGAAATAACAAAAAATTGTGCATTGAAATGATGGTCGAATACTTTGTTAATTTCACTAATGATATTTGAAAAATAAGTGTGAAATAACAAAAAATTGTATTTCAATAATGATATTTGATTTGACAATAAAAAAGTACTTCGACTTAAGATCACCAAACCCAGCCTCGAATCCTTCCTTTCAAACCTTACCGAGCTCCTTTAGTGGTAACTCGATTTCAACTTCAATTTCAATCTATGCCCTCTTCATTTTTTTAGTGGATGAGCCCTAAAATTACTTTCTTTCTTGTAATAGCATGTTGAAGCTTATACATAGTAACTACGAGTTCAAATCGTAAATCTTACTGTGATTTTGAATGTTAAGTATGCTCGTTTGAATTTGTAAGATTCAGATATCAATTGTGGTAGTGAGGTCTATCTTCAAAAATAAAGAGGACATTAGCCCCACCACTCTAAAAAACCAATCAATTAGATTAATACAATGAAACAACGTAAAAACTTACAAAACCGTCTAAACCCAGCCCGTCAATTATAGAAAGAGAAAACCCACTACAAGAAGGCGATTAACCCATGCGAAGAATTTTAAACGTTGGTGTGATTGATAATTTTTTTTTTTTTTTTTTATCAAGTATTGGCATTTTAGAGGTATTTTTGTAATTTGTCCAAAATAAATAAAAATGCAAATTCAATGTGATCAGTTTAATAATGTAATCATATGATTTTTCAAAAACTCCTAATTTTAGGGGTATTTTTGTAAGTTGCTAAAAAAATAAATAACAATGCAAATTCAATGTGAGTTGTTTAATAATGTAATCAATATTGATTAATATTCATTTTATCCAATATAATATTTATTTAGAATCAATTATTGAGTTTAAGCAATTATTTACTTGTCTGCAGTTTTCACAATTATCCATTTACCTAACCCCCACCCCACCCCTCTCTCTCACTGGATGTAGTCTCTCTCCTCCACCACCATAACTCTCTCTCCCTCTCTCTCTATATGTAGTAATACATGCCATAAGCATACGCCCCATGAAGAATTGTCCTATATTAGATTATTCCGGCAACATTCTATCTCGCCGGTTAACGTCTGACGTGGAAATGATTGCCTTCTCCGGTAAGAACAGTCAATAAATGTTAGACCCTTCTATTATAATTCATCTTCGATCCAAAACATGGTTCCACAAACGCAAAAAAACATCCATCGATCCGTTTACCTAAACCCGTAAATTCCGATTTCAATTTTGTATTTTTATATTTATTAGCGGTAGAATCATACAGGAAATCCATTGTTAATTGTAAAAGGTGTTGTCAAGTTTAGCCTTTTAGGGTTTTACGTTTTATTCCCCAATTTTACTGTACAGATAGATAGGAAACCTATGTATATTTGTTTAGATGAAGGAGAGTTTGTTGTGACTGGAAATCGAAGGATTTAAATCTTTTGAAAGTGGCGAAGATGAATTTGGGTACGTCAGAGGAAGAACCAACGGCTGAAGAAATTGACGTTCCGGAGGATATAGACTGGCAAATGCTTGACAAATCCAAGTTTTTCTTCCTCGGTGCTGCCTTATTTTCCGGTGTCTCCGCCTCTTTATACCCGGCGGTGGTGCTAAAAACCCGGCAACAGGTGGCACAGTCCCAAGTTTCTTGCATTAAAACAGCTGTTTGGATCTTGAAACATGAAGGTTTTCGCGGATTGTATAGAGGATTTGGGACTTCATTGACAGGCACAATCCCGGCCAGAGCATTATATATGGCTGCACTTGAGGTTACCAAGAGTAATGTGGGGACGGCAGCCACTAGGTGTGGAATTCCCGAGCCGTCTGCTGCTGCAATAGCAAATGCTGCCGCTGGGTTGAGCGCTGCAATGGCCGCGCAAATGGTTTGGACGCCGGTTGATGTAATTAGCCAGCGGCTCATGGTACAAGGTGGTGATAATCACAAGGTTTCGAATGCATTTCCATGTAAATATTTAAATGGGATTGATGCATTCAAGAAAATTCTAAATACAGAAGGTATAAGAGGGCTATATAGAGGATTTGGGGTATCAATTTTGACTTATGCACCATCAAATGCAGTTTGGTGGGCATCCTATTCTGTAGCTCAGAGGCTTGTTTGGAGTGGAATGGGGTGTTTAATTTGCCAGAAAGATGACGAAAGGGAAGAAAACAGGGCCAATGTGGAGAAAAATGCATTGAGGCCTAATGCAAAAACCGTGATGGCAGTGCAGGGAGCAAGTGCCGCTATGGCCGGTGGGGTTTCGGCTTTGATAACAATGCCTCTGGATACTATCAAGACGAGATTACAGGTTTTGGATGGAGATGAGAATGGGCGGAAGGGGGCGAGTTTTGGGCAAACTGTGAGGAATTTGGTGAAGGAAGGTGGGTGGATGGCTTGTTATAGAGGTTTAGGACCAAGGTGGGCTTCAATGTCCATGTCTGCAACTACGATGATCACTACTTATGAGTTCTTGAAAAGGCTCTCTGCAAAGAATCGAGAGGCTTTGTCATCTTGAATCAATAAGTGGATTGGATAGGACTCAAAACAATATTTATAAAGAAAAACAAGTGAAAAACTTGTCGAATGTACTGTCCAATTCTGTTCATGCCAGAACGCGCTGGTAATTGGTAAATCATAAGCAGTGGAGAAAACAAGTTTTTATTTCTTGTTTATATGACTTTTCCTTCAATCTTGTCAGAGTTGTTCGTAGTCTCTTTCTCAACATGTTATACATGCTTTTCTTGATTCTCCAAGGTAGATAGTTAGCACAAGTGAGGTCATTAATGAGAAAGTGATTTCAAATTATGTATTCCATATATGATATGTGAACCTCTCTAGCCCTATTAATTTTCATACTTGTTAACATTGAAGCCATCTGTCGAGTATGTTCAGTGAATTAGCGAATGGGTTTGGTGAAAAAGGATTTAGTGAGTCGAGAAAGATTGCTTAGTTTGTAGCTGTCTTGATATGGTATCCAAAAGCGATTGTGCTACGTGTAAATAATGACTTATATATACATGATATGGTAATTGGTAAGGTATTGGGACACAATTTCTTCAAAAAAAACAAAAAAAAAAACCTTATTTTTTTTTGACACATTATCTGTATGTAAACTATAATATAATTTCATTATGTACACATAAAATTATTTATCCAACATTCTTAAGAGTACAAAACGCTTTAGCGATATTATGTACCTATTTAGAATGATCATGTCTGGTTTGCTTTATTTGATGATTGGTGGGGGTGTTAATACTTATTATCCAACTTGCATAATGGATTTGTGACTAGAGTGTCTTTTAAGATTTATATATTAATGGGGATTAATTAGTTTATCCGGTTTGTCTTAATGATCAACCCTTTCTATTATCATATGAATAAATTATTCACAAATTTCTTGGATCCTTGAGCAATTTGAAATTCTTCCGTTGGTAAGATTGAATTGAGGCGGCAAATTTACCTGCATTTGAATTGTTCTCAAGACTTTGTCAAGATCTTATCTTATAATTAAAAAAAGAGAGAAATAAGTTAAAATCTTATTCATTATACTATTGAATACTCCCTATTTATTCATCATAACACTTCGTGAGATCTCATAAGCGACATTCCAAACGAAATCGAAGTACCTAGTTTTGATAATCCGAATAACGAGATTTCTAATACAGGGAGAAAGTTGCAGATCATAACAGCTGAAATGCCTACTGAATGAAAGAAAACATAATAGTTCCAAGTAAAACGGGGCTCTACATGCGCCAACTAGAATGAAATAATACTATACTGAAGTATAATCCCCCGATAAGGAACACGAATTCACAGGTTAATGCTAAAGATAAATAAACACTTCAAAACAAGAGCGGCCTGATCAACAACAGCAGTTAGCAGAGTTTAAGGAGTACAAGAGCTTAGATTCATATTCTAAATCAGGGTCGAGCTCTCTTGTTGGTGCAAGATGGACACTTGTAATGCTTGATATGCTCGGCCCTAGCAGGGGTAATCTTCACGCACTTGCCATGGAACCACTTCTCACATATGTCACAGCAGATCCAAAATTCGTCGGATGCATAATTTTCTCCACAGGCGCCACATAGTGTTTCCCCATGTTCATCTTCTTCTTCCTCGTCAAACCCTTCATCTTCGTCCTTCGGCTGTGACTTTGGATATTTTTCCTGAGATTCCAATCCCTGCTGCTGGTCATAAAATAATGCCGAGTGATGATATCAACAACATGAGGGGGGAGGGGAGGAGGAGCGAGAGGGAGAGAGAGAAGGAGAGGGAGATGGGGATAATTCTAACATAGGTATATAGAGCATGTTCGAGTAAGCATTTAAAAATGTCAAAATAACTTTTATAATAAAACTTTTTGTTAATGCAGATGACATTGAAAGGATAAATTTATGCTGGTCAGCTTCTCATTAAAACCCATTTATATCATAGGATTAGACATACAAGGGATTGATATATGAAAGGTGAATACCACCATTTCCTGGCGATTGATGTATTGCACATGAAATACACTCACAGGCTTAGAGTTTGACTTTGATTTGTTGCTACTGTGGTTTGAGACTGAAGACTTCTCTTTCTGTTGTTTCTTAGCAGCACCAGTCACAACTTCAAATACTGTAGGGAGTTCATTGATCATGTTGAAAAGCCGTTTCCTGGGAAATAAAATTTTAAATTTGATTTAAGGAAAAAAAATGAACTTCGACAGGAATTAAATTGTAATAGGAAGATGCTTAAACAGTATGTAGAGGGGATTAAATCATTTGCACTATGAATGCTTTGACGATTGTGTTGCTTTTTTGAAGCAAGTCCCTAATGCGCAGAAAGAAATTATCCATCCCCCAACAATTCTTCTTTCAAAACTAGAAATTCTATGAAACTTACGATTTCTATCCACACAATTATCTTTGGTATTACACAAGGAAACATTTTGAACTTGAGAAGCCAAAGCGTAATGCACAAAGAGAGTCTAGCAGTGTGTTAAGAAGTTCCAATTATGAGCATGTTTGGCCAAGTATAAAACAAGTAGCTTTACCCTGCTCTCGAAACAAGCAACTCGCTTATTTACAATTCTTATAAATAACAAAATCATTTATTTTAAATCTTAATTACGTATAAATGAACTTGTTAAGCGTAGCCAAACATGTTCGAAACAAAGACGGCATTTAATATATACCTGTCAGCTTTATCAAAACCAAATCTGGATCCAAAATAGAAGGCAACAGAAAGCAACCAGGCATCACTGTGGACAGCAACAAGAGATAACCAATCCTTCTCTTGCATCCCATCTCTAGCAAAATTGATCCCTAGAGCAGGCTCGGGGAGTTCTGGAGGTACTTCTTCGGCAGGCAAATTGACCTCCCACTGCTCATTAGGAAGTCCATACAAGCACAAATTCTCCTTCTCTGTAAAGCACAACAAGCATAGATCCATACTAGCTGTATTTAAAAATAATAACTAACATGGGAGGAAAGAAAGAAATCCAAAGTGGAAAGGACTATGAAAACATAATTCACCAGCACTAGTGAGACAGTGAGAGGAACAAATGAATTCCCCAATAAAATCACCAAGCACGTATACGTTGGCAAATGTGAATACCATAGAACTTGCACCATGTTAACGGATATTCGTTGAACACAAACAATGGAAAAATATCTTATAGGAATCTAATTATGTGAATGGTACAACAGATAATGTCAAATGACTAAACTGAGAAAGGAAATTCAAGTTTAAAAAAAAAAAATCAATATATTTTTTCAATTAGTTACTCATATTGCGTGGG
Organism: Fraxinus excelsior; assembly: GCA_019097785.1. Taxonomy (NCBI): domain Eukaryota; kingdom Viridiplantae; phylum Streptophyta; class Magnoliopsida; order Lamiales; family Oleaceae; genus Fraxinus; species Fraxinus excelsior. Next base: position 936,907 of record CM032629.1, on the reverse strand, counting down.
ACATAATAGTTTACTTTCAACCTTCAGACTCACTTTTATGATTTTTCACCAAAAGAATACATTGTATTTTCCAGTGGCATGGGAAATATTAAAGGGAAGGATACTATAAACACTAAAAAATGGAAATATATCCATAAAAAAAAATCATTATCTTGAAAAGAATTTGATAATATAAAATTGCCAGAATTTATTTGAAAACCCTAAAAACAATGCTTCAGGTAGAGAAATTCATATCTCAGAGACTCAGACCCCATAGAATATGAATGAACAAGATAGAAAGATGAATGAACATGACACCAAAAAAGAATGTATTGGTTTGAGATGAAGAGGTCAATGTAGGATCCGTTTCTAACATGTATTAAATGTATATCAGAGTTGTGCCCACCCATTATGGCGCACAACCAGGCTGTCTAAAGCAGCCAACAAATGAATGTCTGATTTTTAACATGCATGTTGTCATGCGCATGTTTGTCACGTAGCAAAAGGGGATTAAAATTAAGCAGTGTGTTAATCATCCTCAGACGAAAACTCCAAACAATCATTTTTGCTAGCATCTTACTTCTATTGTCGCTATTCCCAAAAGACAAGATAGAAAGCTTTGATCATGTTATGCTATAATCAATAAATAAAAAGAATGTCTATGTGACAAGAATTTTTAGACGAAGAGGAACGCATAATTTACGCCATTTGGTATATTTAAAACCATAAAAAAATCCTAACAGAGAAACATATTAGAAGTTATAGACAAATGACCTAATAAAAGTCGTCAATAATTATCAATGCAGACACGCCAGCAATTTCATCTAACTCAACAGAAGTCAATTTGATACTATGACAATTAAAAGCCTCGAGTTTGTACCATTTTAAAGTAAGACTGTGAATAAGGTTCTGTGTATGAATTAACATGGTTGCATACCTAATCTGCTAAGTCTTCTTTTCTCATGGACACTATAACAATCCTAAAACTGTGATTGCACACATAAATGCAAATCCAAAGCGCAATGCATTGCACGCAACTGTTTTACCAAAACTCATCAAAGTCTATAGAAAAAAGCCAGAAACTACACGAAATAAGTTGCCAGTCAAATGTTTAGACCAATCACGATTCATCATCATCTTGCAATTGATTACAAATATAAAAAAATAAAAAATAAAAATTGTAAAGATCATAATAGTAGCTCTCTATTTCAGTAAACTAAGATCCCCATAAAATCACTTCTTGATGAATATTTAAGAAAACATATTGCCAAAATTGTAATGGAGTGGCACCCATAACTCACATTTATTAGAACCAAAAACTTCCAAAAAAGAACATTAGAAGTTGTACAACAAAGATGCAACCAAAATCAGGTAAAAGAACCTATAATTGTAGTCAATAGGAGCAATTTCGACGGTTCGAATAAAGCAATAAAAACCAAAACACGTTCATTCGCCACGGGTATACTTCTATGGCAGGAGTGCAATGGAGTGCCATGTGTAATAATCCTTGATTACCTAAGTAATATGTTACATCATATCCAACGCATATTATATTCCACAAACCTAAAATGAAATATTATTATTTCAATTTCATCAAAGAAATGAGAAAAATCAAATCAAAACAATCAAGACAAAAACTGTGACAATCAGAAAATATATACCTTTTAATGCACACTCGATAGACATTTTGTTGGAAAAATGAAATACAAATAAAAAATTTAAGCTACATTCAATAAAAATTACCATTTTCTAGAGATTACTTGCAAACAAACATATAATAAGCACTGTGATAGTGTGTCCAAAAATATACAGAAACGGACAATTAAAGAATTCAAACAGTAAAACAGGAAAAAAAAAATAAGAAAACCCTAACCAGGATCGCACTGCTGATAAAAGTCTTCAACGTCTGCAACAGAGGAAAAAAAAAAAAAAAAAAGCAACCAACTTCAGAATAATGAAAAATAAAAAAAACTGAAACTTCTAAAAGGAGGAGTAAATACCTGCGGTTAGGGCTTTGATAAGCCCATTACGACGACCCTTGAAATCTCCAAAAACTTCTTCAACAGTACGAGGATTATACTGTCCTCCCTCCATTTTTAAAATTCTTCAGAAATAGAATAATTGGAAAAAGCAAACGAAAAAAAAGGCACAAATTAAACTTAAAATAGAAGAGGAAGAGAAGGATAATGAGGGTTTTAACAGGTGGAATGGTGGGGTTGGGTAGTGAGAGAAAGAAGATAAACTTTATAAGAGAGATGGAGAACTGGAAAAAGAATTATAGAGAGACTGTGATGGGATGGGCGGATTTGAATCGTGGATGATGGACGGTTTTAACTGGATTTGAGAGTTGGGTCATGAGTCCGATAACCCACCAACCAAGTTGCAACTATGTGATTTTGTACGTATACATAAAAGGAAAGGAAAATCCTTGGATAGATCCCATTATTTTCGTAGTAGGAATTATGAGATCACTTGGAGGGTGTTTTTGGCATCCAGAGTGCACGGACAGACCACAAATTCTAAGTATGTGTTTAACCATATCTTTCATGGTCCACGGCTTTCAACCACACATTTCAAAAGTTTCTGCCATAATCTATTAAAAATCTAATTTTAATCCCCATCGAACACCCACCAGACAATATACATAGTATTACAACACTAGCTAATAAAGCCAAGGATGACTTCCCCTCTCACCGGCAACAATACCAAAATGTGGACAATTGGCTTGTTTGGAATGGGATCTCATGTCTCGCTTAGATACGGTGAAGATAGTATTGAATGCTACCTCCACCCTCTTGCACGAACCCACCAATATGTGAACAATGGACACATAACTGGAATTCATCATTGTTGGATGAACTTTTATATTTGGTGGAATTAGCATCCTTGTAAACACGAACTTCACATTTCTTAGTTTTTATGGTCATTTGGAGGCGAGTCACAAATGGGATGTCTTGTCCACCAGTTGTAGCATTGGGTTTAGATTCTTGGAGTTTCCTCCTACTCAGAAAGCGTCCACCTGATCCTCTAGCCCTATCTAAAGCATGACGAGATAAGGCTACAATATAATGTAACAAAGGTTAGGAAATCTCAACATTCGATTAGTGGTTTCAAGGTATGCACCAGTCGTGGTTGCAATTCAAAACAAAACCTTCCTAACTCTCGACAGTTTGTTGAGAGACTCAAGCTTGGCACGGTATTGTTTGCACCTCAATATCGCTCGATATTGTTTTGCGTTTACATACATGGGCTCGCGATCTCGTCAAAGATGTAGAGGAATTGGCACTTGAGTCGATATACTCATCGTAACCATTAGCCAGAATAAGAAAAACTAATTTTACACTATAAATGGTATGGTATTTATAAACATGCTGGTTCAACGTTCTCCGGAGCAAATAACTTGGCTTCGAAATCTAGCCCCATTATAGCAATTTGATATAAAAAAAAAATAGCTAAACATAATGTCGGAATAGCAAAATAGCCTTCACCATATAAAATGAAGCAAGTTAGTCACCAATGGCGAAAACTATTTAAATCTCCATTGGATCGTCACGTGACTCTCATGTAAATATGACTTCCTTTAATTTTTTTTACCATCGATCTAAATTGAGAAACAAAATCTGGCTTAGACATGTGAAAATGTAATTGGAGACTTGTTACACAGCTATGATGAAAAGTTAAAACTATTTCGCTTTTTTTTTTTTTTTTTTTAAAGGTTAGAACAATTTGTTACTCGGGCAATAAGTTGAGGGTCAATAGTGCAATTTCTCCTTTTAAAAGCAAGAACAGTGAAAAATTACTTTACATGAAAGAAGGAATTTTTTTGGCTCCTAAAGTTCATTCGGACAAGAAAGCATAGAACCACAAAGCAAAGGAGATGCAAAGTGAAGAAAAATATAACAAAAAGACCATATTAACATAGTACGAATCTAGACTACCTATATGAGCCTTGAAAATCTAAAAGTTGGCATAAATGTTCCAATAAAAATACTTGTACAGTATACATGAAAACTAGCTAGCTCTCGTTTCTAATGCAGGAACTATTTTTCGCCTATAGGGATGGAACGCTAAAGTTCTTGCTTGGTCCTATCGATTATTATCCAATTTTATATCTTACACCAAATCGACATTCATTTTGTAAAGGACCATTCATGAACATAAAGCTACCGGACAACAACAAAACAAACTTAGTGCCTATTTGGTAGCAATTTTGGCCCAATTTTAATTAAAATTGTGATCGTTTAATGTTGTTAGTGGGACACGCATGTGAGAGGGTCATTCAAACTTTGCTGCTAACTTTGATGTTTCAGAAAATTCATTTTTTGATTATAAAAATTGCTACCAAACACAGTCTTAACTGACTTAACATATGGTAGTATCAGATCTAGTAATCTTTTCATCTATTTATTTTTATCTTTCTACTAGCTACATAAACTTTTAAGTGATAAAAAGTGCATGTTTGGTAAAGTTTTTATAGATTATAAGTGCTTACGAAATTTGTAAATAAAATTGTAGATCATATGAACTGTGAAAATAAAAAATATCTTTGACTAGCTTATAACATAGAAAAAATGCTTCTTCTTTTTTTTAATACTCAGATGTCCACCTTCAGCGACTAATCCTGGAGTTTACGCCTTAGCCCCTCAAGACGCGGATCGGTAAATCGCGGGATGTGCCTCAAACTAGGTAGGGTCCAAGAACCCCTCACTTATCTGCCAAAGTGCCCAGCGAGTCAAACCTTGCCTTTCAGGAGCCTCTGAACTGTCCGCAACTAAGAGTCCATTCATTTGCCAGTTGGGATGTGCCCCGACTCATGTTGAGCAAGTCAAAAATCTAAATAACCTTACCAATATGACCTATGAACTTTTCCATTTCCTCCCAAATGAGTCTCGAACTCACATCAATGACTTAGTAAAATTTTACTCACAGCACTTAAGCTAAAGATCAAGGCGACAGTAAACTTTCAAATAGTGAATATAAAATGATAAATAAATAAATAAAATCTTCATCCGTTTTGGCCAAGCCTTTTTTTTCAGTTATTTGGTAATGGATTCGTGTTGGGCTTCTTGTTCGTGGAAATTTGTGTGGACATTTAGAATTTCATTTGGGCATTTGGGTTGCAAATCTTGCTGGGGAAAAATTCATATTTAAAGTGTATTCTTTACCTCAATTCAAAAGTAAGGTAAATAATTTGAAAAATCATTTATGGATTTAATTAATTAAAAATATTTATTAAATAAAGATAATAAAGTCACAGTTTGTAATTAATGATCACATATTCATAATTATAAGTTATAGATTTATTTACTGATCACATATCGTCAAATTTTTTTATCACATTATTTTGAGGTCACATATCAAAAAATTTGTACATCACGGATTATTTCGAGGTCACATATTTTAGAATTCATTGATCGCAGGTTATTTTTGAGTCACGTATTATTAATTTTTTAGGTCACAGTTGAGTAATTGGTCACAAATTACCAAACATTTGATCACAGACTACCGCATCTACCACTATGGCCACTTTCGACCACCCTCACCACGCCCACGCCCACGCCGCCGCCGCCACAACACCAACAAACTCGTCACCAACTCCACCCCCGTCGATGACAACACCGCCACAACCATCGCCGCCCCCTCCCCTCCCTCCCTGTCGACGTCTAAAAGCACGGATCTGCGCATCTGGCTTTCCAATGCCCAACTCCTCTTCTGTATAAATCGCTAGCCCATCCCACCACCACCACCATACAAATGCACCACAACAACAGAAACACCTGATGCAACACCACACACCACCTCCCAAATACCATCACCACCACACACAAAAACCCATCCAAACCCTCCCCAACTGCCAGATCTACCACACAAACACCATCACGATAACCACCACATAAAACACTATCCAAACCCACAAAATCACCACCACCCGGACTGACCCGATGAAATCTCCATCCGACCCGACTGCAGTAGCGTCGCGACGCTGCTGCAGTAGGAAGGGGAAGGGGAAGGGGAGGGGGAAGCTACAGTAGGGAGGGGGGAGGAAGAGCTGACGACAGGTAGAGGTGGCAACGATAGATCTACATAGAGAGAGAGAGGTGAGGGAGTGATAAATTAGGGTTATGGTTTTATATAGTACTTGTTTTTTGAATAATAAAACTTGGTCTCTGATTTTTGAATTTTAATCTTCAAACACCTGAAATTATGTAATTTCCACATCTTGCTATAGCTAAACATTAACGACAAATTTGGTAACATAGGTTAAACCAATAACTAGACAGAACTAAATAAGAAAACCAAATAGAATAGTATATCTAATACAACGTTCTAATCGTGTCCAAAGTGTTGCACATCAACACAATTTAGTCCATTGAAAAGTTGTCTTAAAACAATTTTATATAGAAAAAATCGTTTATATAGTAAATCAGCATTATATATTACTCAACGGCTACAAATACATACATCAATACAATTAGTAGTTATCGTGAATATTTATCCACAAGTATCTTTGCATTTTCTGGTGCAAAAAATCGTGCCTGCCAACAACCACAAAATGTTAATTGCCCAATAGATACATTTTCAAAATACTAACATTCGCGTATACCATAGTCAACGACATACATAGATTTTGAACATAATTACTATTTAACATAAATATGGTCCGAATGAAAATCTACCAATGTAATTTTCTCATTGCATCGAGTGCTTAGGCGAAAGAAAATTTAAGAAAATTATTATCCCATTTCGTGACACGATCGACACAGACACTTGCAATTCAACCATCTAGTTCTGATACTCAATGTGAACTATAAATTCATTCACTCCAGATTTTGGGATTGACAGATATGACCCCCCGGCCATGAAGAACATCTCCTGGGCCGGAATTGAATTTGCATAATCTTGATATAGCATAGTACGACCTCTACAAAACTACCACAAGTTTTCACAAAAAAACCGAGAGGAATCGGATAGTTTACTTGAGAAAATTGTACTGAAGATACAAACCTGATCCCTCCAATATTCACATATGTTTTCAAAGAAGAGATTAGTCTTTTCTCTATGTGCACACAGTCCTAAAATTTTCTTTAAGTTGCACTGTGATTATTATAATGCAAATAGACATGAAAGAAAAGACTTTTTACCTGTATAAACATTCTCTCTGCATCGCCAATATTTCCATTTTCTTTTAAAATAATCCCCTGCAAAAAAAAAAAATAATAGCGACGTTTAGTGCTTTCTCCACCTTAAGCAATAGCCCAAAACTTCAGATCGGGCCAGATAAGGAAAGAGAAGCGCAGAGTTCAAGGAAAGGAGCAGATTAAGCTTACAGGTAGCTATTTCATGTGGTTTCCATTACTGACAAACCTTTTCACATATTGCATTGCTTAAATAATGTCATATATTTTCTTAAAACTAAGGATTTCAACTCTTAAAACTAAGGATTTCAACTAAGTGACCAAACTGAAACAAAAAGCAAATTTTGTGACTACTTTAGAACAAATAAAAGTTCAGTAACCAACATAAAACTTCACTATAAGTTGAGTGGCAAACAGTGTTTTCTCAAGTTCTACTTGTTCTCTTTATGGCATCAGCAAAACTTTTATTGAAGTAGGTACTCTGTATTTCGAAGGGGAGTTCTTCAGTACAATAGCAACATAATTTAGGAATTCTCAAAGGAAAAGTGTAGATAAACCATGAATGACACATGAGAGAAGAATTACAGAACACACCTTTGCTAAGTAACCCCGGAAATCATTAGGGTGTCTAGAGATAAGCTGATCATAGACCGATACAGCATCGCTGATTTTACCCCAATCTGAATAGGCTTTTCCAAGAAGCAAATCAACCTGAAAATGTAATCTTGAATATATTTTAAACCATATTAAATTGTCAATTCTGTTTGTGCAAAAATGAACAATAAAATATATCTTCGGACATCAAGTTAGAAATTCCATGGATGCCATCAAAACAATATGGATTGGCGTCAAAGAACACAACTTCAACAGCACGGCATAGATAATAAAACTATATGCTGCAATAACATATTCATTTTTTATGTTGATTTCGACTTTTCAAAGAGCAAAATTTGTCAATAAATACATTACATGGTTATGCTTAAATTAGCAACTAACACAATAGGAACAGAACTTACTTGAACGAGATCGATCTCTGTTCTTGTGTTAGTTGCACTGTTCATAGTTATATCAGCATTAACATTAGATTTTTCTTGATTTAGACGTTCTCGAGATGCCAGAAGCACTTGAACAGCCTACATATGAATAAACCATAATAGAGTAACTGATTAGATGTTAATATTTAAGGAATTCCTAACAGAGAAGTAAGTACAATGAACTGACAAACATACCAAAAAGATGAAACAAATAATATAGAGATCACTATCACTCTTTCATAGTGCACCCAAATCACATAAAGCTGCATAAGTCGCATTTTATTATTTAAGGGGAGATTGCTACATTAATTCAAAGATCCAAATGAAAATACAAATAATAAGCATATTCCCCCAATTAATTTGGGGTCAGCCACGTGATCCGACCAAGTACAAAAAACATCACAATGAAAGAATATTACAAAATGACTAGTGGGTAGGTATAGAGACAGAGAGAAAGCAAAATTGCAACTTAGCTTAGGAACTTATGTAGCATGATGTACATTTGCATAAACCAATAAAAAGTAAGCAAATCCGACAAATTATTAGTACTCTAATACTTTCAAATCATTTGTAATTTGTACACCAGCTTCTTCCAATATTTCCAGCAAATAACTAAGTTTACGAAAATATGAACCATAACACCAAACTGAAACATGGATGTTTAGTTACCTCAACAAGTCTTAAATGGAATTAAATTTAGGAAATAATGTAGAAATACGAAAAAATTGTACTACAATCTACCAAATACTCAGTCATTTTGTTCTGAAGTTGACGAGGAAAAAATTGTCGGCAAGAATTCACATATTAATGCGATAACCCAAAACATTTGACCCGATAAGGAACACTGTCCACATTGCAGGATTACCAAATCACAAATCTTTATGTGTTGAAATATGTTAGTGAATGTAAAGCTCATAGATATTTTAGTCAAAAATACAAATATTTACGATGCATTTTTTCAGTAGAATATATTTCTCAATTGGAATGTGCAAGACCATATGGCAAAGGGGCTGTGACTGAGAACCTGTGATAATCTCACTTCATAATCAAACATTACACAAACATAACTAATTGCTAGGGAAAATATATCGGTTCATAGTAATGAATATTTTTTTTTGATAACCGTGGATGTCCGGGCCAGCTTGCTCGCACCTCGACTAATCCCACGAGGCCCTGAAGTTTACAGCTGTTTCTCACCTTAGTGGCTTTAAGGGGAAGTTCATAGTAATGAATATTGAAAAGAAGAAATTTAGTAGAAGCAATTGAATGACAGAAACAATCCAGCATTTGCAAGGGACTACATTTATCAGCATATTGACCAACCTCATCAGGCTTTTTTGCAGCCAGCAATGAGTTTGTAAGGCCACGCAAGACTTCAAAATCTATAGTTTTCGATGCCTGCAAGAAAATAAAACAAACTTAGGAAATGGAAGTTATCCTATAGTTGTTGTACTAATGCATGTTCAAAATTTATTGATACAGGATTCCCAAGTGAGAAAGTCAAAACCTTTAGCAACAAGATTGCATACACAATATTATCCATTTATCCAAAAAGTCTATACCACACTGACCATTGTAGAACTTCTATATGCAACAACACTTCCTTCATAATCTTTGAGCGCATATTTAACTTCACCAAGCAAGCGAAAAGCATCAGGGTCATTTGGTTTCTTCTGAAGATTAAAGTACGTCAAGTTAGAAACAAAGTCTCTAGCTTGAAATTCTTTTAAAAAAAAAAACTATATGTTCCTCCAAATAAGATCGGTCGAAATTCAAAAATGGACCTCAGTCAATTTTTCGAGCAATGTCGCAGCACGTCTATACTCTCCCAGTTCTGCTAAGGTCACTGCAGCCCCCTACAAAATGACTAAAATGAATTTGAAGGAGATAGCATTATGCTCAAATGACCGATCTTACTGAACTAGTTAGTATTAATAGAAATCAAGCAGGGCAAGTTGAGAAATATAGCTGTAAGAAGTTCTTCCAAAGAATTAAAGGAAACTGAATTCAAATTGTACAAAATCTCTCTTTTGAGAACAAACTTGGGTGAGTCACATATCATAGAACTTTTCCAAGTATCATTGATTATTGGTAAAATCGATGAATTATAACAGCAAGAAAAATATTAGCTCATGCAGCACATCATGACTCACTTCAAGAGCAGTTGGATCTTCTGGGGACATAGTAATTGTTTCTTCAAATTGCCGCAGCCTCTTCTGCACATAGAAGAATTACTAATCTAAGCTTATGTGTTGGAGAAATTTTACTATTACAGCTGTAAGTGTTATTCAAGAAGGAAGAAAGGAAGAGCTGTGCATATTCTTATAGAGTTTGAAGGAATATGAAGCAAGAAACAGGCAGAAACACTGTATGAATAAGCAACAGTCCCTATATTCATCAAGAATAGATTCTGCATATATGCAATATAACAGGAAAGACATCACATTTAATGAACTACAGAACCATAAGTACTCTTAGGACCTTACTTCAGATAGTCAAATTAAAAGATTGAACCTGAAGATTTTCTCTCTCTTCTTCTGAAATTTTATTACTGATGGTAACAGCTTCCTCCGTGGGGCTCACGCTGCAGTCCATAGGACCAGATCAGGGTTAAATTGTTTACAAGAAGTTTGAAGACAATGAAGTTTCCAAATAAAGACGAGGATTTACAGATGCATAAAATATGGGTCTTTGACATTTTCACAATAAAAGAAATAACAAACTAAGCCTATAAGCTAATGTTTATAAACCCTGAAGCCGACAAGTATTACCGCTTGTCCACCCCTCCTTTCTATCCATTTATAATTTAAACAATTAATAAACACTTACCAAACACGCTTTTATCCATTTGGAATTAGTTATATGATTCCTTTTTCTACACTTCATTCAGTTCATCGTTCAATCTACTGAACAATTTAACAAAATCAAATTATTTATGCCACAATTTCAATTTTGGTCTACCTCTCTCTACTAAATCGTAAGAGTGAGATCACATTGTCCTTTAAGCACTCCCAAACTTGCTCTTCATCATATGAATATCTTCTACTTTAACATGACAACACTCGGTATCACAAAGCACAAGGGGTCTAACATCTCATAAGCATTTATGGACAAATGCAACAACATAATGCCCACCAATTAGATATCATTACAAGATAGACACCACCAAGTTGGAGCAGTTGACAAGACATGAAAGTACGTAAGTAAGGTGGGTGGGTGGGGGAATTCAAAAAAATAGTTTGGAAGCCGAAACATTGTGGCAACCAGTGAAGCTGATGCCCTTTGACTCTACAAAGACACTGAAACATAACACGTTTGAAGAAAATAAATATTGTATAGCCAGACTATATGCATCCCTGCAACAAATGAAAATGGGATCTCATGTAAGAGGAATATATATCACAGCTAATTAAAATAGGACCAGGCAAAAAAATCGTAACGATATAAAAGATCGAACCAAAAACTCAAAGAACACATCCAAACAAACTTGGGAGTGTATCCATCATTAAAAAATGCCAGTGGTATATGATACAAAAGTTTGACCATGATAAAATTGTCTAGTTGCAAATTGCAAATGAAAAAGGGATAAAAAATAATTAAGAATTCAAAAAATCCAGTCAGCAAAAAATCCAGTCAATCTAAAGTTAAGCTAAGGGAAAATATTGCATATTATTAACGCATACCTTCCAGAAGGAAGAAAATCTCCGAGTGCAAAAACCAACCCAAACACAATGACTGCAACTCCAACTCCAATCTATCCAATTCCATTCTAAAATGCTGAATCAGTGATAACTGTACAATTCAGAGAACCCTAATTATACATTAAGAGGAATGCATCAGCTGATGCAATAATGTACCTTAGTCCCCAGCCCAATTGTGCTACTCTCAGTCTTCACTGGAGCATCATAGTCAATTGCACCATATTGTTTCTCCTCCTCTGATTTTTTCTGCTCAAGTGCCAATCTTAGAAATATATAGAAATTGTAGTCAGTTCCATAATGAATTCAAAATCAACAAGACAATAAAAGAAAGAAACATAATATAAAGGCGTAAAAATCATCCACCAAACAAGAAAGAGTAACGGTTGTAAATAGGTCATACAACAGCAACACATGGATCTCAAATTATAATATACTGCCAAGTTGTTCATTAATTGTTTCCAATTTGAAGCTTGAAAGTAAGAGTGAGGACAATAGGAATATGCAAGAATTTGAAACACGGAGAAAACACAATATGTGAAAGGACATACTGTTTAATTGCTTGCAGCCTCTGTTCGAACTGAAGATCATCAGAGGAGATTATGTTAGTCTTTCCATCAATTCGAGAACTCAAGCTAGGTGCCTCTGCAGGGAGGATGACCATATATCACACAGGAAATATAAAATAACAACAGATATGAAAGAAAGATTAAAACAAAAAAAGACAAGAGGACATTGGTTAAACCTCTGATCCTATTGGGATGGGAACTGTTAAAGATGGTGATGTACGTTCAGATAAACCACCTTAGCTATAAGCTTAAAATTAACATTTCTTACTTAAAAAGGGTAAGTTATTGAAAGAGTAACAATTTGTCCCTAAACATGGTTTTAAAACATTTTTTTTTTTACTTACTAGTCATAGTAATACGTGAATTGCACGATTTTTAAATTTTCTATTAGTTTGTAAGAATGTTATCTTTAGTTATTGACTCGATCTAAAAAGATAGTTATGTTGTATATATAAATTGTTTATGATATTTGGAAAGTAAGAGAATAAAAAAAGTTCGCCAATAGGGTAAAAATAGAGAAAAGAAGAAGATGAGAAAAGAAATGATACCAACATAAGGATTCATGAAGAATGTGTGCTACTTTGTGTTTGAAACTTCAAAATCTTATGGATTCTAGTCCGTGGCAATTGAATTTTTTGTTACAAATGGATAAAGTTCAAACTTTGCGACTATATCAACACATTATTGCATCAAGAGAAAGTCCCATCGAAGTTCACTATATATATATATATATATATAGAAAATATAACACTAGAATTTACTCCATTTTGAAAAGTACTAAAGGAATGCTTGAGAAATTGAGCTGCAATTTGTTGTGGAACATGTTATGGATATATTAGAAGAGGGTACTTCGAGTATAATACATAAATAATTAATATACATAATTAGGAGCCAACATATAATCCAGATTCCTAATCCTAACTATACTAAAAGAGGGAGTTTGCCACGTCATCGTCGTCAATACGACGTCGTTTTTTCCATGAACAGAAGTCGGCTTCTCGTCAACCATAACGACGCGTTTCACTCACCGCCTCTTCTCCATTAAAAACCGCCATCTTCTCCCTTAAACACCTTAAACACCCACGTCTCTTCTCACTAACACCCACGTCTCTTCTCACTTTAGCACTTTAGCAGAAAGTTGAAGCTAATTTCCGAAAGTGGACGAGTTTAATTTCCTCGAAATCAGAATGCTACTTTTCAGCTAAAATCTCAACTTCTTATTATTCTTTACAATTTCAATTTTTATATATATTTATTGACTCCGTGTGGATTTATTGAGTCGCGGAGGGAGGCAACCGTGTCTCCGTGTGGAACGGAGGCACGGTGCGTGCCTCCGTTCCACACGGAGGTAGCCCGTGCCTCCGTGTGGAACGGAGGCACGGTGCCTGCCTCCGTTCCTGCCTCCGTGTGGAACGGAGGCACGGTGATCTGTGGAGTGCAGGATGCCTTTTAGCAGAGATGTTTGAGGGACGACCAATTATGCCTGGCAGGAACGAGGTAATACCTTCTTTAAGTACTTGTGCTGCTACTAGCTAAAATCTATGCATTATTATTTGTAATACTAAAGAGTAAAACATATAATCAGTGTCTAAACGTTACATGCAGTACCCTGTATTCATGAAGCTTATTAAGCTCCAATTATGCCTGGCAGGAACGAGGTAATACCTTCTTTAAGTACTTGTGCTGCTACTAGCTAAAATCTATGCATTATTATTTGTAATACTAAAGAGTAAAACATATAATCAGTGTCTAAACGTTACATGCAGTACCCTGTATTCATGAAGCTTATTAAGCTCTTTGTGTATTCAGATTGAGCAGCTTCATAAGATATTCAAGCTCTGTGGTTCGCCCCCCGAGCACTATTGGAAAAAAGTGAAGCCACCAACAACATTCCGCCCTCCACAACACTATAAACCGTGTTTCCAGGAAACCCTTCCAAATTTCCCCGACTCAGCATTTGGTCTTTTGGGCAGACTTCTAGCTTTAGATCCAGCATATCGTGGCACTGCTGCTTCTGCTCTTGAAAATGAGGTGAGGTACAGAAAAGAATAACATTTACCGCACTAATAATTGCTAAACTTGATTGAAAAGGGAAAAAACTGAAATTGCAAAATGATGGAAGTTTTCAGGCTTCTGTTAAAACCAAGAAATGGTATACTGTTTAATCAACCATCTAAGATTTAAGCAATGTAGCATTAGATTCTTCAAATGATAAAAGCATACATAATTTAGAAGTGCTTGCCTCCGTGTGGAACGGAGGCACGGTGCCTGCCTCCGTTCCACACGGAGGCAGCCGTGTCTCCGTGTGGAACGGAGGCACGGTGCCTACCTCCGTTCCACACGGAGGTTTTGCTTAATACATCTTTATCATTTTAGTCTGGAATAGGCTGCAGTGAATAATTTTGCCGTGTTTGGCATGATATCTTGCACCTAAACTCCATATTTGCCAAGTGATTCCATGAATTCAAATTTGTCTTTTTTAATTTCCTTGATTCTGACTTCAGACTGTTAGAGCTCCTGTCTACCCGTCATTATTGATTTCATGGTGGCACTTTAATAGATCTTTATCATCCACGTTTATATGTTTTGATTTAAAAGTTATAATTAAATTCGCCTTTTCGAAATTGTTTCTGGTTTCTACAGTTACTACAACAAGTCAGGCAAAGATGGCATTGAAAATGTTGAGGGAAAATAGAGAGAGATTTGACCTGGTAATCAGTGATGTGCATATGCCAGACATGGATGGTTTTAAGCTTTTGGAGCTTGTTGGTCTTGAAATGGGCCTGCCTGTCATTAGTAAGTTTGAGTGACCTAATTGATCATGGATTGAATTTGCATTTAAAATTTTTGTCTTCTTTATCTTTTGGCATGAATACACAAGTGCACTGCTTTAGCTTCAATATCTCTTGCCATGTTTGACTTTGTCATCTAAGCCCAAGTGTTGCGGAAATAGATCTCATAGGAGTCTAAAGAGGTACTCTTATTCAATTACAGCATTTCTCAACATTCCAAAATTCAAGTTTATATGGGGTTGATGAGCAAGGTTAGATTAGGAGATTTTGACATTCATCTTAGAAGCTTGATTGCAGTTTCCATAAGCAATCACAAAATATTTTCCATCAGAAATATTTTGTTAGTTTCCTTCACTCCCGGTCTAACCCCACTGTTGTGGAGTTGTCTTCTTATGTCATTTTGTTTAGACACATGAATCCAAAATGCATATGTCTCAACAATAACCAAAAATTTGTCAACGCTATTACGTAGTCAACTATACTACAACACGTGCGTTGCACGTGCCCTCACTAGTATTCAAATAAAAACATTAACTTAAGTCTCGAACCATATGTGCAAACCTAAATTGTTGGACAGATTTTGTTGAACTGTGGGATGAGAACGCAAAAACAATTGCGATCCCTACACTTTTAGGGTATAATATGATATTTTAAAATGAAAATAAAATTTAGCTTATGAAAAATGTAGATTTAAGGGAACTACGCATTTCTTTTAAAAGACCACGAGCATATAATTTGTAATATAAACCACGTTTATAAGCGGGATTTAAAACTATTGGAGATCGTGTTTCGTAATTAAATTGTTATGAAACTCTGTTTCTGGACCTAATTCATCATATTCATTAATTCATACATTTCAAGATTCATTGTATACTAAATTGATGTAATGATAACAATTCAAATCCATACGTGAATACAAAGGTTACTTAAGTTAAAACAAATCAATATAGTTTAAAGTCCTCTTTGAATATGTATATGTGATCTTGAAAAATTAATTTAGACATAAGGTTGTGTACGCAAACTTGAAAGAATTTTGACCATAGATTAAATAAACAAATTTTGAAAAAGTGTAAATGAACTCGAAGAATTACTTTACAACCATATTAATTGAATAACTTTAAAATACATGAAACATGAATTTGAAGAATTAATTTGTACTTTAGATTAATTGAATGTTACAAAAGGGCACAATCGAAATAGCTTAAGTATAGTTAGGGTATAATCGGAAAAAAAAAATTATTCCCATGTCATACCACTATTAATATAGTATATCAGCTACATGTACAACCCCGTTTCCCACTTTGTTTACATAATTTATATGGCAAAATCTTACACAATTTTCCACAACAAACACTGGATTTACAATTCTGCCGCGCAAGCATCTGTACACCAGGGTGGCAAGAAAATCAATAGATTTTCCCAATCTAGATATAGAATATTGATGACTAAATTAACTTTCTAGCTTAGCCTAAAGTGCTCTTAGTGTTGAACAACTTACGATTTGATTGCGTGGGCGGCTGCTGAGAGAATGATTGCCTGCAAATGCAATAAACAAGTAAGAAGATAAATATTTTGCAAAAGCACGATATTATCCCACATAATGTTGAACAAACAATGAATTAGATAAGTGGGCAACCTTTTGTTGTTGTTCTTCTTCTCCTCTGCAGAGGATTTCTTAGAGGACGGCCCAAAACCACGTTTGGGACTCGAGCATCGTACGCTAATCTCAACTCCCCGTTTTGAGTTCGGAATTAAATTGATATACGAGAAGAACAATTTTCTGATATGATTACGATAACTACAAGAAGAAGAAATTGATGAGATAAGATGATTGTTAATGCACGTAGATTTTGTAGAAAATGACATAATGGTGCCTGTGGCTGTTTCTTTTCCGTCGGAGGTTTATGGCGGATTGGCGGGGAGATAAGGTTTAGACTTCACATTTGGGATGGACCCTCTTTTATTTTTCAATTTTCCTCTTCCTTTTTTTCTTTCTTTATTTATTTTATTTTACCTTAAATAAATTTTTTTTTTTTTTATTTTACATTTTTTTTAATATATCGATAGTAACTTTTTGATTAATAAAGAAAAAAGTATTCAAATTTATTTTTTAGACCTGAATTTAGAAGAATTTTTAAAACAAACAAAATATGAGTTCCATGAGTATATCCGATAAACTAAGTGTATCTTGTAAGCGTGCCCAAACATGCAGTGGTACATTTCATTCTCCATAAGTTACAAACTTACAACTGAGAGGAAACTAAAGGAAATGAAAAAAATGATTTTTATAAATTTTGACTCGACTATATATGGTATATATACAACCTAACTAACAGGAAAAGAGAGATACATAGCAGTTTACTCTCATTCTATCCAGAGAAAGCACGCTCAAAGAGACATGCAGAACTGCTGGCCCGACCTAGCATCCTTGCAAATGGAAGTGATATGGACACGTCCGTTTTAGAGTGGATCCACCAGACCCTTAATTCTGGATGAACCGATGCAAGTTTTTACATCAAAATCAGATAAATTCAGATCTGAAAGCGGTCGATAATACCCAAACCATGCTATGTTAAGCAGTCTTTGTCCTTGTTGGAACTGCTGATGGTAGTACCGCTTGAGTACCAAATACTAAAACCGTTGCTCAAGAAGGGGGAACAACCATCTGTTCTACACCCATATAGTCAGCTGCAAATTCCTCATCATTCTTACCTAGCATCTCCTTCAAACTACATTCCATATTTATACTCTTCAGAAGCCAAAATCTGGGCTTGATCTTCTTCTCAAGTGAGTAGCTGAAATATCTTGGGTAGTCAATGACCTCGCTTAATGGCTTTTTCATGGTTTTTGTTAGGAATTCAAACTTTGGTCTCAAAACTTCCTCGATGCTGTAACCTAGCAACGGTGAGAACCTGCGAACCATGAATCCTATGTCCTTCCTTGACAGTCCAATCTTCATAAGGTACTTCATTCTGCATGCAGAAAACCGTGTCATTAACAAAGTGAAACAATCATTTGGTTATGCAGCCTATTCTCACACTGAAAGTAGTTATTAGCTAAAAAAATTTCACCATTTATTTACGCTCAAGTGAGTAATTCAGTGTTAAGTTGTGGTAAGAAACCATCTTATATATTCTTTTATATATATAAGTAAATTGCAGCACTGGGCCTGAACCTATAGCGCTTGTAGCGGTTTGGTCTCCAACCATTACATCAGGATATTTAAATCCTTAACCTTTCATTCAATTGCTATTCATCCTTATTGATGATTCCATTCTAATATCCTTTAAAAATTCATTATTTTAATTAAAAGATGGTTATACCTTTTACATACAAAGAAAAAGAGAAAAGAACCTGCAGCTGATGATGGCTTCAACAGCTGATGGGGGGAGGTTCAGAGGTTTCTTTTTCCTATTAAAAGCATTAAGATGCACATCTATATGCTATATATGAAGATAGATATTTACCTTGGAAGTAATGCTCTGTTGACATCACAGACAAAAAGCTCTGGATATTTTCTGATAACCCTTGGGAGATGAGTTCTGGAAACACCAATGGCAGAAAGGAATTCAAGCTTCTTCATTAGAGTTCTGTCAATGCTGGTGGCAAATATTTCAGGACAGCGATAAAGTATCCTACTAACGTCTTCCTCCGTGAGTCCTAAATCTTTCAAGAAGGATACCACCTGGGCACACCGACACGAATTGAATCACTATGCATTAAAGAAGCATAGGTGAAAACAATTAAGTCGTACAATGAAGATTGATCTATCTCGTCTAAAAGCTTCAGTTATCACATTGGGGTAATCATGATATTCACTTTATTTTCTCAAGAAATATCAAACCTGGAGGAATTCTGGAGGTCTGCAGTGTAGTAGCTGAGGACTTGTAACAATAACTTTACCTAACTTGTTACTTCTAATACCCAGTTCACCAAACTGATCCACCATCATCTTTAGATTGTTATTTGAACAGCCCAAAATATGAGGCCAGTTTTTAATGGCACGGGAAGAACAAGCTTTTGGCACCTGGAAAGGATGTTACTCATATATCAATTTACTAATGATGTACTGGGAAAGCAGCAGAAATTCCTGTACTAAAACTTCAGGAGAACTATGTCATTTGAATTGCACAAGTTAGCTCTAGACAGCACAACTTTAAGACACTTGTGTTATCCCACAAGAATAGATAGCAAATACTGATGAGAACATTAATCATCCCGCTGAAGCCCAGTACCTTCTCTTCATCAAAGAGATGAAGGACTTTCTGATAGTTTTCCAGAATGCTAGAGGAAAGAATCCAAGGATACTTGATCAGCATCTTGCCAGAACCATTATCCTGTACACCCACCTAGAAGGCAAGATTTCTGGAAATGTAAGATATCGCCAGGCAAGTTATCTCATGGATAACATAATAATTTCGCAAAAGTTCAACATTGCATATTCATTTACAGAAACTAATGATAAGACTTAAAGTCTAACCATATTGAGATTTGTCTTCCATTAACTCCAACATACAAGCTTATCTAGTTCTCTAAAAAATAATAACATTTGACGAAAGTTGCCTGGCTCCATTAGCTCTACTCCAATAAAATGTATAGACTAAACTCTTTTTATCTCAAATCCTAGTATCTTTGGAAGAATCATCTACGCAAATATAAGGAATAAAATTATTTGACTATCACTTTCCTAATCTTTTCTAAAGTCCTGACACCATTTGCATAAAATAATAAAATATGGGGTCAGTTTAGCACTCATATCAATACCGATTCGATCCGAGCCATGGTATGAAAAAACTGTCAAGAAACCCACCTTGAAGCCCGCCTCACCGTGAAACTCATGTCGTACACCTCGAGGCGGTATTTTTGAGGCTAAAAATATGAGGCTTACGCCTCTAAATCTGAGGCTTACACCTCAAGGCGTGCGCCTCATTTAAAATTTAATTTTTCAATTGTATGAAAAGAAATCAGAAATTGCACTTCTTAAAAAAGAAAATGGCCTATTTAAAAAAGCATTTTGGGCCCAAACAAAACAATAAAATGAGGTCACATTGCAATTGGTGGATGAAGAAAATGATTTTGTAGAAATTGAGAGTAGCGAATAGAAAGAAAATGGGGAAATTAAATTTGATGATGATTCCATTAACGATACTAGTAATATTAATGATAGTGTAAACCTATGTTGCTCGGGCTCTTCAAAAATGGAGAAGCACCCGTGTCGACACGACATGACACGGAAACTGACATGGGATATGGGTCGGATACTTGGTCTTGCACGGGATATGGGTCGGATACTTTTGGTTCTAGATCATTTTAGTTTAAAAAAAATATCATGATTAATGTTGTTACAATTTTTTTAAAAAAATGTTTGTGGTGAAGCTTACGCCTCAAAACGTTTTGAGGCTTACGCCTCGCCTCGTGATAAAAAAAGGCCTCAGTACCCGTTTACGTTTTTTCAAACTATGATCCGAGCTCTCTTATGTGTTGTTGAGATGAAGGTGAGGGATATTGATTTTTTGCAATCTGACAAACTTAAAAGTCCATTTTCTTTGTGTGCTTTCCCTTAAACAGGAAAGGTATGAAATATGCAAATGAGGTCCTACCTTGAACATCATAATAAACATAATACAAGGACATTGTCAATGTAAATGAGATCAGGAAAAATTACAGTCAAGTCAAATCATACCTTCTCAAAAGCTAGTAGTCTCGGTTTGATGTCCTTGTCAATGTTATAGAATAGAATGGGAGGGAATAAGAGGAGGACTTTCTTAGCGCATCCTCTAGGGACTCCAATATCTTCTAAAAAATTCATCACGGGCTTCATGTGAGATTCTACAGGTAGCAACAGAATGCGTGGAAATGACTCAATGAGATATCGGAAAGAGGCATTTTCACAACCCAGAAGATCCAAACCTCCACGCCTTGCTTGAATCTATCGAAGAAAAGAAAATGTAGAATTTTAAGACATGGAAAGGAGGAAAGTTAGGCTAATGCATATCTACACAGCAATTCTTCAACAGAAACCGATGTTCCATTAGCAAAGAAGATACCAAAGAAAAAGGTAGTGGACATTTACAAGTCTAAATCAATGACATTTTTTGAAGTTAACCATGCTAACCTTCTCAAAAAATGATAAAGTTTGTTGCAGATCCTCGTCAGCAGAAACGGAGAGGTGCATCATCATCCTTCGGGCATTTTTTCCGATGAGCCCTTCATCATCACTGTCAGAAAAGAATATTTCCTTGACATACTTAACCTAAGAATATTCAGAACGGAGTTACATTCTGTCAAACTAAAAACATGAAACAAAGTTCAAAGTCTTAAAGTTTTGGTTCAAAATTGACTTCATTCACAAGAAACAGCCCCTATTCTGCTGTGGATATTACGGAAATTACTTGTATTATTCATATTCATATTGACGGGAAAAGGGTCGATAGGTTAAGTTTTACTTCAATTACATCAAATACGGTTGGATATCATTCTTTTCGATTAGGTATGACTTCCACTGTTCCCCAGATAGCCAATTAGTTAACCACACATATTTTAGTTAGTATGTGTAAATCCCTGCAAATCCGGAGATAGAAAAAAACCTTGTGAATGAGGAGAGGTAGCGTTTGGGAGTGAGAAGACAGGTAGCCAGCTAAGTAAGTTGCAGACGACAGAGAGAGGCCAAGACTCTCCAAAAAGGGAAGAATGCCCTTATCCCCTTTTCTCTTTGCCATCTCGTATACCTTCTTCTTAAACGACTCTAGTTTAGGTGTAGCACAAGAATCAAAATCGTTGGAGATAATTTCACTAGAGTCGGCAGTCCACGAATTCCACTCATCCAAATCGCGTACACTATCAATCAACATTTCCAAATACTTGGGACAGCTCGATGAAATATTCACAGACTTTTCCCTCGAAGCTCCATATTCTTCAAGATACTCTCTCACCCCATTTCTCGCTACTACTTCGTCTTCCACTCCCGCTTCCAAATTATCGTTATTAGAACAACGAAATGACGATTGACAGAGGAGAATTCGATCGGAATTGAAGTGGGTTTTAGTATCTTTCGTCTGAATTGGATTTGGACGACGTATCGCGCGGTTAGCGCACATATGGCTTGAATTTTCGGGGAAAAATTTGCCGGCGGGATATTTATACGGATAGAGAATAAAATTAATGCGATTTCTTACGTTAGTAATAGGAATTGCCCCAACTGAATTTGCAGTAGAACACATAGTTATTTCGTTCTTAAAACCCTAAAAGTTTGAGCCTTCACTCTCTTATCCCTCTCTAAAACCCTTCTTCAGGTTACCCGTTATAGAATCACGTCCAACGTGTTTGGCTTGGAAATAAGCAACTTATTTTACTTAATAAGTAAAAAAAAAAAATTTAATTAATTATGTAATTTATGTTTGAAAATAAAAAGTTCAAAATTCACACTTTCAATTTCAAACCTACAAACATGACAATATTTTGTACTTTTGCAAGTTTGAAAGGGTATTCTTGATCCACCACAAACATGAAAACTTCAAATAAAACATAAATAATGGTCTGAGAAAAAATTACGACCGTCAGATCGGCCATAAGAAATGAACAGACAATTCACGAAATGCATCCGCCTAGCTCGACTGAGCACCTGACACAGTCGTAGTAGCAGTACCTTCGGCTTCGACCCTGGCATCAGCGTAACCATCCAATACGGGAGCAGATTTTTCAGCAACCAAACTGTTTTTACTGCAATCGTCCAGTTTAACAATCTGAGCATAACTTTTCGTCATTTGCTTGATAATTTCATCAGGCAATGCAACTGAATTTCTGTTTTCATTTACCCCAATGTTCAACAAGCTGGTCTGCTCTATCATCTTCCTTTCTTGCATGGCTTTTTGCCGGTCTTCATAGAAATCGAAATCATCAAGGATTGACACATTGGTTTCGTACTTCTTGAAAATATTCAACATTTCAATACCTTGCTCCATTTTTACCTACACAATTTACATACAGGATGAATAAAAGACCATAAACTTGTAAATTTCTAAAGGCATCATAGAAGTCAACATCATTTATGCACTGGAATGAGATTTCACCGAGATCTCACTTTTCAAACATCTTCCTCATTTACAAGCTGCATAGCTAGCCATATACGGAAAGCATAAGATTTGGAAAGAGTTTTTCTGTCTAAGAGCATGTTTGGCTAAGCTTAAAATAAGAAAAAGTCACTGAACTTTAGGTTACCAAACATGTTCAGAAGAAGGAAAAACACTGCAGGTAAGATTCTACCTCTTGTGAGTCTCGACTGTTGGTTACAGGCTTGTTATCGTTACTCTCAAGCACAATGTGACGAAACTGGCTGTTGGGAACATCTTTTATGATGTGCCACTTGACAGGAAACTGCCCGCTCCATTTATCTTGCTGCCAATAGTCCACACTCTTTTCAAAATCTACAGGTCCCGCCATTTCAGCCACTCCACAAAACTGGGCACTAGCATTAACCTGCATTGTGTTGCATAATGCATGTAAAGCAAAGAGCGGGTTACGGATTAGACTGTGGTGGACACTATCAAAGACCAAAAAGAAGAAGCTAAAATCTTGATACAGTCCACCCTCCTTGATCTTGCACGCCAAACATGCCTTTAATGCATACAAAGAATGCCAGTATTAAAGCTTGTGGCGAAAGTTCTGAAAACTAGAACTGAAACTACAAAAAGAACGAGAAATCACAATATCCTAAGTCGTAGAATTAACCAAGGCCAGACCATAATGTTTAATCAATACCAAAACATGGAAAAATTGGAAATTTAGGAAACCATAATAGAGGCTATTCCCTTCATCTTTCTGCACACAAAAATAGAATTCCCAAGAAGTGCACAAACAGGTATTGAATTGTAGGATTAAAGGTAGCAGCAGGTGTCACATTGAGAAATTCTTTGCAAGATGGACAATGATATTGCATATGCCTCCTAACTTGTGTAACTAACAGCGAAAATTAAGCAAAGAAATATAGCAAAAGTGTCTCACTTTTCAGTTGATCACCCTGAATTTAAAAGAAGAATGTCTCACCGAGAAAAAGAGAAATACAGGACAGATGGTTTGCTTCTCCTTTGCTTCACGGTACGCAACATCCAGTTTTCGATTTCCATTCGGAGTGCTTGCCCAGACACCATACTTGATGCTCTTGTGGACATTATCTTCACTGTAAGATTTAATAACAAAAAATTTTGCATCTTTGAATTCTATGACAAAATCTTGGCAGTTAGACATTCCATGCATCTTGGCCATAGTTGACAAATGTTCGTTAGCATCAGTTGGTAGGCAATTTTCGGTGGAATTCTGGCCCTTTGATTTCAATGCTCTTGGGCCTCGATTCTGCTCATTGAAAATGTCGATGGTACCACTACAACTGCATAAAGCACCGTTGCCTCTGCCACGTAGCCTGCCATTGTCTAGAGCAAGCCAGGCCCTACCGTTAGTTCCCAAATTATAAGCAGTGTGTCCAATATTAGAGCCTTGATTAAGTCCACGTAGATAGCAACTATTATTGCAAGAATCTGAACGGGACCCAAACCCATAGAACAAACTTGGCTGTTGCGAAGCCTGCATGATATGATAGTAAGCAATGCGTAATCTACTTAGCTTGCATATTTAACAAATAGTCCTAATACCATTGCAACTAAAATAATATGAACAAGGTCGAACAATTTTCCACAACTCATTAGATTTTATATGATATTAGATAACAATGAGGAAATATAATATCTCTGCAGCAATCTAATGTGATGTGGCAAGTAATGGTGCATCAGCAATTAAAAATGACACAAGAAAAGCCAACTCAAGACCCTATGATACAGCTTCTATATAAACATTGAGAGACGAGATGCAAGATGAAAACTTTAGATCAAATGTTGTTTGATGGAGTGTCAGAAGATAAAAGCATTATACAGCCTCCAAATTCAAATGAAGGACTCAACTAGAATACACGACAACAATATATATTCAGCCCAGCCTAAACCATGATTTCAGTAAACAACGGCCCACAACTTTAGACATAGAGGCACAGCGAATAATATTCATCTGTTTTAACTTTGATAAAAAAATACACGATATAGAAAGCATTGAAGTTTGACAAGCAGGTATAAAGATCACAAAGTCATGGTAGGGTGTGCAAAACTAAAAGAACAAACCATTCCAACATTTTGCCCAAGTGATCCAAAACTGCCGTTTGCTTGTGCAGATGCTGACGAAGAAGCCGGAGTAAGAGGCCGGTGCCTATCTGAGGATTTTGGCCAATCAGACCAAAGGCCACCAGTTCTATTTGCATCAAATCCCTGCCACATATCCTGAAAGCCAACCCCGCCAGGGTTTCCAGAGTAATTTCCTCTGCCAGAAGAACCAAATGAAGAGGCATAACCCATTCCTGGTCCATGAAGCCTTCTATCAACTAGTTGGTCAACATTCACAAGAGAGTCTGCTGGTGAAACTGGAGAAGATGGAGTAATATACGGCAGAGTAGGAGAAACTACTTGCTGATAATATGGTTGTCTAGAGTATGTATATTGCTGAGATGAATATATCGGAGTATCACCAACAGGATGCAAAGGTGTAGAAATGGGGCCATATGGCCCATATGGCATCTGTAGGTTGTAGCCATAACCATTATGAGACATAAGAGAAGGGTTTTCGTTACAAAGATATGAAAAGAAATCATGAATTCAAAGATCACCAACTTACAGGAGATCCAGTATTCAGCCCTTCAGTGTTTCTGTATAGAGGGAACTCATCCCATCCACCTGGAAAATTTTCATAACCTGGAGTTGTACCGAGTAGAATAAATCATTATTATGATCCACATTCACAAGTTCAAAATGTGAAGCAGCATATCAAATGAAGTTGTGTGCTGCTTGGGAAATTACGACTATTATGAAGCTGAATACCAGATAGGATTCAGCTGAAACGTGACTGTTCTCAATGCTAGACTACCTTCCTATCCCTCACTCTCAAAATGCATTGTTGGGATGCATAATCTCATGGCTGAGGTATCATTCGAACAAATTTGGAGGTTGAAGTTTACTCTATTTTCTTCCTTGGTTCAGGAATGATACCTCTTTCATGGATCAAACAAATCATTCCAACATAGATTATAAATATAATTATATAAATCCAAGAAATAAGAAAGGTGGGTAGAAATAGTCAATCACGTCTCTTTAGTCTCACGACTCTGATTAACTGCCCAGGAACTCAGACTCACCGGTCTGGGTTGATAAAAAGACAATGTTCCGGCCACGCTCTAGTTGTGAATCTAGGTTGGAGCAAAGAGGGGTGATGTCCCTATCCCGAGCTTTATAAAACATCTATGTATTTTAAATAGTGGGTTACGTCTTTTGGCATAGACAACCTATATAGACTACAATTTATAGAAAATACCAATATTTCATGTTTAAAATTCACATCAAAAAGTTTCAACATTTTACAAGTGGAAAGCATAATATAGAATCGTCCCATAAACACATAATATTATAGGTTCAACAAGCATCCAAATGAATTCACAAGGTCAAACAATAGACACTGGCAGCAAAAAGTTAGTTCAACTGTTCTAAAAGAGACCTTTAGAAAAAGAATTAAGAACCTTTATGATAGATTGTGTGTGCCTGAGGGGCATAGAAATTTGATGGATAAACTGAAAGATCACCATCTAAGCCAAAAGATCTCAACTGAGCAACAACTTGCTCTGAATGAGGTATAGCAACGCCCTGATAAGAAGACAAGAAACAATATATTCCAAAAGCCGCTGGCAAGAAATTGCAGGATAGGATTGAAGTAGAATGCATTTAATGGATTCAGCATTGAGATTACCTGTTCCTTCATGCTATCAGGCTCTGCAGGAGTTTCTTCTGCATCCATGACTATTGCGCTCGGTTACTTGTAGAGTCTTAGAAACACAGGCAGTACAGATTATGACCAATCAAAGCTAAATTTTGGAATACGAAAATGTGAAGGTATCAATATGTACACACATATCCACAGGTACACACCTACGCACAAGTGATAGAAAACAACAACATTACACCATGTGTAAAGTACGATGTAATGCAATAGAGACATACGTGATCATCCCATATACAGAACACCCATTAAGTGCTTATTATCTTCCAGAAATTCACTTGATTCCCAAGAGTCCTTTTACATTATAAACTCCTGATTACATTTCCACTACATGCATTTCCACAAGATGGTGACTTTGTTTAGCTTGAATGTTTTGAGTTTAAAAGGTCTAAAAAATTGCAAAACAAGACATTAGGTTCTGAAGTTATAAAAAGAGCGCTATTGCCAAGCCAAGAGCTATCTTTTAATTGGAAAAAAAAAAAAAAAAAAAAAGGCCGTTTACAGATAAAACACATTTATAATGCATTTCACAGCAAACAAACGAATATAGAAAAACATCAATCAATCGAAGGAGGTGGAGATGAAATTTATAGCAGACTTTATGCCATCTAAATGTTGAAAGGTACATCACACAATCTATTCTACCAGATATTAGCGAGTTCTAACGTAAGATATAATATAGCAATGCTGGCTGTGTGATGCTTTGACATTATTGTTTGGAAGTAAAACAGCGAAACAAAACCAAAGATCCAACTGCAAATAGCAGGAGCTGATTTCTAAACATCACAATCAATTCTCGTCTTAGAGAATGGTTCTCCTTTAAAGTGCTTCCAGTCTGAATCTCAGAATGCAACAGCCTGGTAGTCTGAATTTATACGCTAAATCATCATCAACCATATGACAAAATTCTGATGAAATCACAGATTGGTAAACCACAAAAAGATTAAACTTTATACTAATATTGGAAATAAATTAAGCAAACAGAAGTCACTAAAAATAAGCATCCGATGCATTACAGATATAATTATAAATAAAAAGCCAATCGGCCGGCAGAACCACATGCACCCAACATTATTCTAACACAAACCAGAGACTCAAGATCACCCTTAATTCATTGATCGACTCTGCCGAATGAAAAGAAACAAGAATCAAAAAGAAAAATTGGACTGGGAAATGATTTTTAACACAGATTAGAAGTAATACATAGCACCACAACCAATAGAATCACTTTGATTCAGAGAAGAAGAAAAAGAATTCAAAAATTGTACAACTTATCACTGGGCGTGGAATTACACGATCACTGGCCTGTAATTGGATTGTAGGAGTTAAAATTTATGTGTAATAGAAGGAAATTCATCGATCACTGCATAAAAGAGATCTCAATCTCAAAGCAAGAGTACCGGGGACCGGGTTTTGTTGGCGTGGGGGCCGAAAACAAAATTTTGATGGGAATTTCAACTGCTACGTCATTCTTGCAGATTACAAAAACTTGTATAACTTATTTTGGCCATAATTTGATTAATTTTATCTACTTTCACGGATATCATTAATGCGAAATTTGCGAAAATTATACTGTTTCCTACAGGTGCCACCATTGACGAGTTCTGCATAGTGAAAAATATGTTGAGATAGCAGCAGGGTTAAGCGGCCTTTTGATTGTGCTAGTACAGTGCACATTATAATTTACAAATTTATTTATGAATCATTAGAATTAAATTTGTCAAAATCTCATGAACCAGATAAAAGAAAATAACTCTCCTGCTTTCTTTTTTACACATCGTCAATATGTAAAAGATTATGTATCACAAACATAATTAAATCTCGAGTATGTTGTGTTTATAAGATTATAATAGTTGAAAAATTGGTCGAACCATCAAGATTTGTTGGATTTAGCACGGAAAAATATGGTTCAACGAATGATATTTAGCAGTTTTTATAGTCGGCTTTAAGATAGTCAAATTTTCCTTCCCATGAGATTATAACACTCAAAAAATCGTTAGAATCGTCTAAACTCGCTAAGTTTGGCATAGAAAAATCTGGCTCGAGGAATGACAGTTTAACCTTTTTTGTAATCATCTCTTAAATGAACAAATCTTGCTCCCGACCTATACCGTATTGTTTCTTCGAGAGAAACTTTGTATAACCTTTCAAAGAATTGATTTTGATTATAATATATCTCTAGATTGAAATTGGAGATTCTTCTAGAATACAAATAAAGAGCACGTTTGTTTTCTATTTTATAGTAAGAATGTATTTTGGAATAATAGATTGATGGAAAATGTGTTGTTAAAAAATAAGGAAAAATTTTGAGTTTGCGTATAATATTATTTTATTGAAAAATAGTAAGAGAAAATCGTATTTTGATAATAATGGAAATCAAACAAATGCGAAGTAACACTGCCTTTTTTCTTTTTTTTTTTCCTTACAATAATTTGTTTTTGTTTCCTCTAACTTGGTTAGAGATTTGTGAGCAAATTGAGAAATAATTTTTACTTTACTCAATTGGTTAAAACTTCTGCGCTGTTATAAATTAAAAGAAAGGAGAATAAAATGGAGCAGT
Source organism: Fraxinus excelsior (assembly GCA_019097785.1). Classification (NCBI taxonomy): domain Eukaryota; kingdom Viridiplantae; phylum Streptophyta; class Magnoliopsida; order Lamiales; family Oleaceae; genus Fraxinus; species Fraxinus excelsior. The sequence goes on along the minus strand of CM032629.1, from coordinate 907,277 downwards.
CAATAATTTTGTAGGCATTTTTGGAGAATCAATATCTTATATTTATAATGAATAATTAGAATAGTAAATGAAAACAATACTCACAGTCAAAAATTAATTCAAACCACACATTTCATGAAATTCAAAACTATGCGTTTGAATAGTAGATTGATGGAGAATGTGTGATTGAAAAAAAAAATTATTGATGTGATGAAAAATATTATTTTATTGAAAAATGTGTAATTTGAATTAATTTTGAGCAGAATTTTGACCGATTAACCGAAAAATATTTGTTAGAAGAAAAACAGATAAGAAAAGTTGTAAAATATATAGCTAGAAAATAGTCATATTTTACTCTTGAATCTGCTTTAATTTGTAACTCTAATTTCAACACAATATATGCGTTATTATTTTAATGAAATATTGTCTTTTAAATACAACTTTTTTTTTTCTTACTTGATGTGAAAATAAATTTTTATCTTTTAAATGCAACATTTTTTCTTACTTGGAGGGTGTGTGGTAGAGATTAAAATCGAAAATATAGCCGTTATTGTTGACTTTTATTAGACGGGTGAGACTCAAAAACGACCATATTTTTAATTTTAATTGGATTTTAAGTCGCACCAAATAGGCTCTTGATGTGAAAATAAAATTTCGTCAAATCTTGATGTCATGTGATTAGACCTCACTTTATATTCGTGCATGATTGCATATTCAAGTTGCAGCGCTACAATCGCCTTTGATAGTTCTACTAGATCATATTATTTATAGAGCAATGCTACATATATTTAAAAAAAAACCCCCCACAAAAAACACAAATAGGTGGGGCCCATTTTTTATAATATTTAATTCATGTGGGGTCAACCCCCGTGTGACTATCTGTTCAATTTCTGTACAAGCAGAAAAATCTTATTTACATTATACATCTATGCTTTCAAAATATTATTATTGAATAGCACAACTTTATATATTAAGTGATGTAATATTTCTTTCCAACAAGCATTAATGTATATTTTATCCCTTCTCTCGAAACATTAATTTAAAATTTATCAATATTCCAAAAGAACATTACGTTGTTGCTCTTGTAGGGGCACAATTTATACATTTTTAAAAAAAATATATATATATATTGTGTTGTTGCTCATAAAACGTCAATTAATTTATAAATAGAATATTCTAGAAAAAAAAAAACACAACTCTATTCTCCGAGAATGTCGTTGTTTCAGAAGAAACACGATTTGTAATATTATAATTGTTACCCAAGTCCTAAAATATTTTTTCTGCAATATTATTTTTTTTTTTCTAATTTTCATTAAATAATGTAATAAGTTAAGATTTTTGAGATATTTTTCAATGACAAGGTAATGTCGCTTTGATTGTTGTTCATCAACAAAGAAACATTTATTCTTTTTCACATTCTCCTTTTTTTTTTTTCCTTTTTTTTTTAAATTCAGAAACTAGAATATCTCTTTGCTTTTCTACTTTTTAAACAAAATAATGTAAATGCATTCTTGATGAAATTTTTTAGATAAGCTATTCACTGAAATATTTATTTTTGTAGCATACATAAACATAGGGTAACAGTTTGCATTTGTGTCGCATTCTTATTGGATCCAACTCCAGGTGGTCGAGTTGACCATGATTGGTTGGTTGAATTTGTTTGAACGAGGTGAGAGGGATCTATTGACCAATGTTCTAAAAAGCGTAAAATGTTGCGTAGCGTCGAGGCAGAGAATCATGAATTACAAGATTAAGCGTGTCAATGCGAAAAATAAGCGTCATAATGCGTTTCGTATTTTTAATGTTATTTTAAGACATTAAATATATTTTTATATAAAAAAAAATTTATGGAAATAAAAAAAAGACGGATAAGGCGCGCTATAGCGGCGCTTAACTTCACTATAGCGCGCTTTAGCGGTCAACAAAAAATGACAAAGTTCATATCACGACTACCAACATAAATCTTTAAAGATAATATTTAATTTATTTAGTAAATTATATTTATTGAGATACATTTTTATAAGTGAAAAAAAATAATATTCAAAAAATGACTCACGGACAAAGATTTAATCTTAATTCACGATATATAATGCATACTTAGTCTCGATTTTGAGACCGATCTAATTTGTTAATAACTCAAATATTTTTTAACAACTAAGAAACGTTGTAAAATATTAGATAATTGTGATGTTTATTTGGTTATAGTTAGAAAATAATCCAATTCATTCTTTGAATCTGCATCAATTTGTAACTCTAATTTCAACCCAATATATATGCGTTATTATTATTATAATGAAATATATTGTCTTTTAAATGCAACATTTTTCCTTACTTGACATGATGTCATCTGATTAGACCCCACCTTATCAAATAAAATTTTTTTCTTACTTGATGTGAAATAAATTTGAAAATCATATTTGAGAAATTAACCTAAAAGTAATTTTGACTTAATTTAAGCTATAAATAAATCATTTTTACTGGTCGAAGTTGAACTGACATTTCGGTAAGAGTTATTTTTTCAATAAAACTAAGAAAAGTGTAATGTCCAAACACGTTTCAAGCAAAAAAGTTGCCTATGTACATTTTTTAAGCCTAGCCAGACGTGCTCTTGAGTTTTAATATCCTAACCTTGATACTCTAATGGCAGTACTCTGGTGGAGGACGAAATACGAAAAAGTGTATCCCAATTGCAAGAACTGGCGATTCAAAGTCTTAGCCAGAACTGCGATGGCGCATCGAAATTTAAGCTCAGGAGGAGTTTGGCAAGATGCTACTCACAAATAGAAAGAATTCCATAGAGAAACAGAAGCTGAGAGATCTGATATCTGTCCATTACACCAGCAATTGTTGCCTATAAAATTAGTCCGTCAGATATAGTAGCCATGTATGTTGAAACCTGTTCTAATGTTAAATAAGAGAGACTATATAGTGCTTGCATATGCCAATTGTTGCACCAGCAATGCATAGTATTCATTGGGTTGATTATATTGGCTGTAACATATCGTTAATGGCCTTTGTTAGATTGGGATCGGGACTGCTTGTGTTTGCATTCTTGAACGGATGAGCAAACATAGGCATTGAACCTTGTCGTTTAGAGGCACTGCAAACTTCGGTGGGAGTAACTCCTCAGTTGTGCTTCTGAACACCAGCGAGATATACACAGATATTGTTTCTTTGCACTGAAAGTTTCAGCTAGCTCTAGTGCTAGTGCGTATATCTGTGTGTGTTTCTTGCTATCTCTGATCTTGTTCGACTTTCTTGAGTCCATAACTATGAGGTGTGGTGGAAATTAAAAAGAGAGGTTGTTTGCTACTACTGCAAACTAGTGGTGCATATTATCATTTTTCTGGCACAAAAACCCAATAAAAGGAGCAAAATCCCTCTAATAATATTTTCTTTAGGCCAAAAGGTACTTAAAATGAAGCATATCCGCCGTGTACCATCGATGCAATGGAAGCAGAAAGAGGACATGCCTGCAACTTCAATGACCAAATCTATACCAAACATGACAAATTTATCTGCCTGTATCATTAATTTCTACGTACACGCACGTCTACGAAACACAAGTGCTAAAACTCCAGCACTTTGTTTTAGAGAGTTGCGACTGATTTGAGACTCGAGTTTGTGGGTCTGGAAAATGCAGTCGGCCTCGTCTGTCAGCTTAGTGGCTTCACGAACTGTAACGCTCTGAATTTTATATACCCAGAGAGTTACTAAAACGTTTCGTAACGTAATAATCATAACAAATGAAATTGCTAAAAATATAATACAAACATTACCAACTTATAACTTTTCAATGAGTTTCCTGACACAAGCTTTAATAAAAGCAAAAAGGGCAATATTTAGCCCCCACGGGCATGGCACAGTGATAAAGCAGGAGGGTTCTCTACGGAGCATCAAAAGTTCAAATCTCCACGACATCTGGAAGGCAACATTTAAATGTTGGAAGTCAGAAGTCTACAAGGAAGAGAACCGTCAAATGTCTGATCCAAGTATATATAAGCTATAACCGCACTCGGATTTACTTGGGTGACGAATCAGAGGGGAAGACCGTCACTCCTCAGGATTAGTCGAGTGAAGCTTGAACACCTGAGTCATAAAAAAAAAAAGGTTAATACTTTGTAACTAACATTCAAAAATAATTCAAACGTTAAAATAATTAAAAACATCCAAAAAGTCTTAATTTACTTGGCGACCATCAGGAGTCATTGGCACAACGATTCCATCAATCTGCTACGCATCCGACACAACCCGTAATCTAAGAAATTTTTTATGGGTGATATTTTTGAAATTTAGAATTCTTATTCAAACATAATATAAATGTAAATCATAACATGAACATTACATAGAAAAATAATTGACTCCGAAATGTATTTTCACTTTAGTCCGTGGACATTTCAAAATTTTGAAAAGAGGCCCAATATGAATCCTTAGCATCCAGTGATCATTATCATCTCTATATAATCTTATTCTTCACTTTCTCATCTAATAATATATCTCTCAATATATACAATTTAGCCCCTAAACTTTTCACTTATTGCATTTAGGCTCCAACCTTGAGTTTTGAATTCTAAACCCAGTTTCTCGTTACAAGTCATCATTATAATATTCTCAAGACCATAAATTATGAATCTTAAATTTTCGCAAAAAAATTCACTCCAGTCCTCAAAATTTTAGAAATCACCGAAGAGACTACAATGTGCATTTTTCAAAAGAGAAAATTCCCAAGGATGCCAATCAGATCACCTTTCTCCATATTGATCAATGCTTCAGAGTATACAAGGTGCATTTTTGTTCCGTCGAAAAAAAAAAAAAAACAGAATCTTTTGCTGAACAGGATCTCCGCTGCACCGAATCATCAAAAGGTGAATATTCCTGAATGCAGAACTTTGTCCTGTACTAAACCAGAAAGGATTGCTATTTGCTTATTCACTTCATCTTTAAAAGGTTTTCTGCACTCCAAATATGTAATCAAAATAATTAGAGAGTTGCCAATGACATTTTATAATGTATACGAAAGTTCGAAAAAAAAAAAAATATATATATATATATATATATATATATATATATATATATTAAAGGTGTCACCGATTGCTGAAGCAGCTCTATTGCTGCGGGATGTTTTTAGACCAAGCAAAGAAGCCAAATGTCTCTTTCCAAAATATAATCGCAGTTACTTGATGACTTTCCAAAATCTGTCAAATCATGAAACAACTTAATGGTATCTACATTTTCCAACATTATGCCATAATTTCTAGAAAGCCTTTCAAAGACGAGAGAAATGATCTTGAGCAGACGGCGTGTCATCTTGAAAAAGACAAAAGTAAACATATCAAAGATGAAAAGCTATAATGATGCTATCAGCTACATTCTCAGTTCAAGGAGAGTCTCCTAACAATGGGAAGAAAACATAATGAACGAGCACGCAATTTCACTTAGGACAGAACTTAGCCAAATTGATTACTCTAAAGATATAACTCTCACTGTTAGAAAATAACCACCCTAATAAGGTGGAGGAAACTTCCTGTTGGAACTAGACAAGTAATTCTTTTCTTTTCTTATAGGTAGATGCCCAAGAAAGAAGGTACACCACTTTCTCTTCTGAATATATGAAAGTCATACTTTGACACCTAAGATACTGTAACATGTAGATACTTCCAAACAAGGTACACCACTTTCTCTTCTGAATATATGAAAGTCATACTTTGACACCTAAGATACTGTAACATGTAGATACTTCCAAACAAGGTTGTCACAATCTTTGGATCCGATCAGTATAGGGCTCTTGGGAAGAAAACATAAAGGACTGAAGAGAATTCCAATTGGGACAAAAACTGAACCAAATTGATTACTCTAAGAAGAGATCCATCCTAAGAGGTGGGAGGAAACTTCGTGTTCAAACTAGCCAACTAGTAATTTCTTTTCTTTCCTTATAGGTAGATGCCAAGAGAGAAGATACACTACTTCATCTTCTGACTACTAATCGATTTCAGGCAAGTGTACAATATCGCCAACAAGTAATAAAGTGATGAGTGGAATGTTGTTCCCACGAGAACTATGTATTCAATCTAGTGTCAATCAATTGTAACTCTAATCGAATAGCCAATGTTAAAGGGTATTTAGGTCATTTATGTAATACCTAGAGTTTCCTAAGGTTTTCCTAATGCTTATTATAAATAGTAAGAGAGGCTAACACAATAGTTAAGCCTTCTCATTCTTTTACCAACAACAACATGGTATCAGAGCAAGGTTATGGGAGATTAATTCCGTAAGCTTTGTTCAAACATTCTTTTTCTTTCTGTCTTCAAAAAACAAAAAAAAACGGTTACTGTTCATCCGCGGTTACTGTTCATCGCGCGCACTGTTCATCGCGGTTACTGTTCACCGCCGGTACTGTTCATCGCGGTTACTGTTCATCGAGGTTACTGTTCACCGCTGGTTTTTTGGTCAATGTTCAATCTGTTGATTTCAGATCTGCTTCTGGTTATAGGTTATTGTTCTATGAAAGTACTACAAATGTTCGTAAGTCTGGTTATGACTCTCATGTTCTTCGTTTAAGCCCTACAGTTGTTTGTATTGTTGGTTTGTTTCCCTTGTGCGAGCTGTTTATTACTTGTTGAATTGGAGGGTACTAATGTCGATGACTACACCTCAACCATTAACAACGCGTAGGTTGAACGGAACTAATTATTTAAATTGGTCTAAAGCTGTGAAAATAGCCCTAACTGGACAAGGAAAACATCGTCACCTTACGGAACCCGCCCCGGCAACAGATGATAAAAAGTATGACGACTGGATTCAGGCTGATGCGCAGATTGTAACATTGTTGTGGAATTCGATAGAGCCTCAGGTGGCTGATCTCTGTACTCATCTAGATACATGCAAAGATATATGGGAGTATCTTCGTGTATTATATTCGAGTAATCTCACCAGGATGTATGATTTATCAGTAGAGTACTTCCAACTTCAGCAAGGCATGCAATCCGTTACAGATTATTTTGCCACATTCAATCGCCTCTATGAGGAGATGAATACTATCCTACCAATGACTATCGATCTGAAAGAAATGCAAAAGCAACGTGAGCAGATGGGTGTCATGAAGTTCTTGGCTGGATTACGTCCAGAATTTGAACCAGTTCGATCTCAGATTCTTTCCAGTGCTACTCTCCCCACCATCACTGAAATGTATTCTCGTGTCTCACGTAGCACTACCAAGGACAATATTTCTGGCTCGAGTTCGTCTACATCATCTGAGCATTCGGCCCTTGTTACACAGATTCCTACACGAAATCGAGGTGATCAACTTAGTGGTGCTCGTGGTGGTTTCTCCCGTGGTCGCCGTGGTAGTGGCCCTCGGGGTGGCCGTGGTCGTGGCTCCTTTCGTCAGTGCTCCTTTTGTGGATTGGAGAATCATAGTAGAGACACATGTTGGGATTTGGTTGGCCGTCCACCCAAATTTGCCAATGCAGTGACTTCTGATCCAGATATTCCTACACTTCCAGTATCTCAGGCGGTTAAAGACATTTCTGATGAGGAATATGCTCAGATCCTTCAGTATAGGGCATCTCAACAGGCATCTCTTCCTATTGCTTCTTTAGCTCAACGAGGTACTTCTTCTGCTTGTCTTTCCATTAGTCCATCCCCTCCCACACCGTGGGTCATCGACTCTGCTGCCACCGATCACATGTCAGGTACATCCTCTTTATTTACGCATATTCAGTCATCTCCTTCGTTATCTCCTGTTACGGTTGCTGATGGTTCCACTGTCCCTATCCGTGGCATTGGTACAGTGGACCCCTCACCCTCCTTATCTCTCTCATCTGTCTTGTACATTCCATCGTTTTCCTTTAATTTGATGTCAGTTAGCAAACTCACAAAACATCTTAATTGTTCTGTCTCCTTTTTTCCTGATTCTGTCATTCTCCAGGATTTGAGGACACAGAAGACGATTGGTACAGGGCGTGAGAACAATGGCCTTTATTATCTTAATCATGATGGGAGCCCTGCACATCCACCTACTGCATGTCCTGCTGTTGCGTCTGCTCATCAGATCCATTGTCGCCTGGGTCATCCCTGCCTTGGCAACCTCAAGTTACTTTTTCCTAGTTTCAGTCATTTGTCTTCTTTAGAGTGTGAGTCTTGTCAAATGGGTAAGCATCGTCGTGTTTCATTTGCTTCCCCTGCTCATGTTCGAGCATCGAGTCCTTTTAGTTTAGTTCATTCAGATGTTTGGGGTCCTTCTCGTGTTACTTCTACATTTGGTTTTCGTTATTTTGTCACTTTTGTGGATGATTTTTCAAGGGTTACTTGGCTTTATTTAATGAAAGATCGTTCGGAATTATTCTCTATTTTTCGTGCATTTTGTGCTGAAGTTAAAACTCAATTTAATGTACCCGTTCGTATTCTTCGTAGTGATAATGCTCGTGAATATTTTTCTCAGCCTTTTACTTCCTTTATGTCACACTCTGGTATCCTGCATCAATCTTCTTGCCCTCACACACCACAGCAAAATGGGGTTGCTGAGCGTAAGAATCGACATCTCCTAGAAGTGGCCCGTACTCTTCTTTTTGAGATGAACGTTCCCAAACATTTCTGGGGCGATGCGGTTCTTACAGCTTGCTTCCTAATCAACCGGATGCCATCTTCTACCCTACGAGGCACAGTTCCCCATTCCACTCTCTTTCCCCGTTCACCCTTGTTTAGTTTACCTCCTCGAATATTTGGGTGTGTCTGTTTTGTTCATCAGTTGACTCCCGGCAGGGACAAGTTAGATCCCCGTGCTTTGAAGTGTGTTTTCCTAGGTTATTCTCGCACGCAAAAAGGTTATCGATGTTATAGTCCATCCTTACGTCGCTCACTTATTTGTGCAGATGTTACATTCTTTGAGTCCACTCCTTACTTTTCTGACCCGTCCTCTCGACTTGATCTGGATGTTACACTTCCTTTGCCAATTGACCCTACCCCCACGCTATCTTCCTCCGCTCCAGATCCTATCCCCCCCAATCGTTCTTCGGTCCCTTTGCAGGTATACTCTCGTCGCCAGAAGGCTGCCTCCGCTGTTGTACTTATCGACTCTGTGCCCTCAGATTCTTCTCCAGCAGACCTGCCCATGTCTGACATGGACATACCCATTGCCGTCCGGAAAGGTAAGCGCACCTGTACTAATCATCCTATTTCTAACTTTGTCTCGTATGCGCACCTTTCTCCTTCATACTCCTCTTTTGTTGCTTCTCTGTCCTCTGTTTCTATTCCTAAGTCTGTTTCAGAGGCACTTACTAACCCTGGTTGGGCTAAAGCAATGAAGGAAGAAATGACTGCTTTACATCAAAATGGTACTTGGGATCTTGTCTTGCTTCCGCCTGACAAAGCTCCAGTTGGATGTAAATGGGTGTACACTGTTAAAGTTCATCCGGATGGCACCGTTGATCGACTCAAGGCCCGCTTGGTTGCTAAAGGTTATACTCAGATCTATGGTCTTGATTACTATGAGACATTTTCTCCCGTTGCCAAGCTCGCTTCTGTTCGTTTGTTCATCTCTCTGGCTGCCACTTTTCATTGGCCATTACATCAGCTCGATATCAAGAATGCTTTCTTAAATGACGATCTAACTGAGGAAGTTTATATGGAGCAACCTCCTGGGTTTGTTGCTCAGGGGGAGTCTGATTTGGTATGTCGGTTGAAGAAGTCTATTTATGGCCTCAAGCAGTCTCCTAGAGCATGGTTTGGAAGATTTAGTGAAGTGGTTACTGAATTTGGTCTTCAGCGTTGTGGGGTCGATCATTCTGTCTTCTACAAGCACAGTGAGGTTGGCAGAATCCTATTAATTGTGTATGTGGATGACATCGTGATTACCGGGGATGATCACAGTGGTATTCAAGAACTCAAAAAGTGTTTGCATAGTAAGTTCCAAACCAAAGATTTGGGGCACCTAAAGTATTTCTTGGGGATTGAAGTTGCTCGATCAAGTCAAGGCATTTATCTGTCCCAGAGAAAATATGTCCTCGATCTATTGAGCGAAACAGGAATGCTAGGAGCAAAACCTATTGACTCACCTATGGACCCAAACACCAAATTGTTGCCAGATCAGGGTATACCACTTACAGATTCAGCTCAATATAGACGGTTAGTTGGGAAGTTGAACTACTTGACAGTTACCAGACCAGATATCTCCTTTGCTGTTAGTGTTATCAGTCAGTTCTTGGATCGTCCAATGATTTGTCATTGGGATGCGGTGATTCGTATCCTCCGATATCTGAAAGGTGCTCCGGGTTGTGGATTGCTATATCAAGATTTTGGACATACTCAAATAAAAGGGTACACAGATGCAGACTGGGCCGGATCACCCTTAGATAGGAAATCTACTACTGGGTACTGTGTGTTTGTTGGTGGTAACCTCGTCTCTTGGAAGAGTAAAAAGCAGACGGTAGTGGCACGATCGAGTGCAGAGTCGGAATACAGGGCAATGGCGCATACCACTTGTGAGTTAACATGGTTGAAACATTTGTTGGAAGAACTTGGATTTGAACACACTTCACCGATGGACCTGATATGTGATAATCAAGCAGCACTTCATATTGCATCCAACCCGGTCTTCCATGAGAGAACGAAGCACATTGAAGTTGACTGTCACTTCATTCGAGAAAAATTGTTGCAGAAGCAGATTGAGACTAAATATGTAAACTTAGCTGATCAGTTAGCTGATATATTTACTAAACCGTTGGGGGGCTCAAGGATAAAGTATATTTGTAACAAGCTTGGAGCACACAATATATATGCTCCATCTTGAGGGGGAGTGTTAAAGGGTATTTAGGTCATTTATGTAATACCTAGGGTTTCCTAAGGTTTTCCTAATGCTTATTATAAATAGTAAGAGAGGCTAACACAATAGTTAAGCCTTCTCATTCTTTTACCAACAACAACAGCCAAGATAGCACTAAACTCCTCATTTAGTGTGATGGTCTCAAATTCATTGAACTTCCTCTTCTTTGATAAGATCTTCTTTAAGAATTTTGCATAGCTTAATTTGAGATATTGCTTCAAGTAACGGGCTGTTGAAATGAAGTGTTCTGAATATGTCCATGATCTTTGCAAATTGTTCTTCGAGCTTATTCTTTTGTAGTCATTGAGGAAAGGGTACAAGAGGTATATATGTCTTGACAGGAACGATTGCGTTAACCTATGGATTATCTAACTTCTGATATATGCTGACTGTTCAGATTTATCCACTTGCTCCACATCTACGAAAGGTACATTTTCATTTACTACCACTTGTCTCTTAACTGTAATTTTTGGAAGTTGAACCCCACTCCGAGTAATAATCGCCTCAACTAGCTCATTCTCCACATTATTTATTGTCATTACATGCTGTTTGAAGTTTGTCTCAAGGTCACTTGGCAGGGTCCCAAATTGTCTTTCTAAAAGCGTCTTGGTTTTCCAAATTCTGTATGGTAGCCTCGTGAAAAAGATTTGTTAATTTACTTGTTTCCAACTTTGATCGATAAAAATTAATTTTTAAACTTGTTTACTTACAAGTAAACGCTTAAAGCTTAGTAAAATGTGCTCTTACTCTGTCAATTCTAGAAAGTAAAGTAGTAAATATCAATGTTATGAAAACCAGACTGACCGGTTCAATCAAAAAACCACATGTCAGTCCAATGTCCGGTCTTGTCCGGTTTGTGCGTAAAAACCACTAAATATAAAACCGGTAAAAAACCGGTCAATTGGACTACTAATCGAAAAAAATCGGGTGACCCAGAAATGTTTTTGCCAAGTTGGAAAATCATTCAAAAATTTACAACTTTTAGCCCAATAAATTAAAGCAATTAAAGGCCCAAAAGAGTTACTTTTCCATTTAGTAGCCCCCATATTTATAGCATGAATGTTAAATTATTTTTTAAGGAGATTTCGAGATGGGACTTTGTAAATGACTCTCTCTTCAAATTAATTTCTTTTCCCATTTCCAATCCAATGCATGTGATCTTTCATTTTAATTTTATTTCAATGACACAATAAAATAAAAATTAATTTTACCCAAATTTAATCATTAATTGGTGTTTTTGTCTATATATTAAATTATTAATTAAGTTCAAAAATTAACTTAATTTTGTCAATTTTGTGGTATATAAGTTATTTATTTATTACTAGATGAAACCTAAGGAGGTAATTTTATGTTATCCAATTACTAACTTCTGATACAAAGTTTCCAGGCCAGTTAGAAATGGCATCATTTACCTTTAGTGCAAAATGAGGGACCCCGATAAACCATCAAGGACAGACCCAACACCTAGTGAACCCTGACGGCCGCCAGTGCTGGATCTATCGGGAATAATTTTTATTTTTATTTTTTTGTTAACAGTAGATAGAAGTTTTAGGTCATATATCCGGACTCCGGTGATTCATTTTACTTTCAAACATTGCTTATAGCGCAGTTGGTTAGAAGTTATACATACAAATTGGAGGTCCAAGGATCAAACCCCTTTCAAACCAATTTATTGTATAATTTTTTTAGTTCTACAATTTTTAACAAAACTAATGCAATAGGGAGGGGATTCAAACCTATGACCCCCTTTAAGATTATTGAATACTTGACCATCATGACACTTGTTAAATTTTGAAACTAAATCTAACATAATAATATATATTCCGTTTTAGTGGTTTTAATGCAATTGTAAGGATTCGAACATATGCTCTTCCTTTGATTTATAGGAAACCTGACTACTATGTCATTTGATGAACATTGTACATATATATAATAAAATTATATATGTTTAGTTTTAGCAAAATAATTATTATATTTAATTTTTAATATTTTATTACGAGTGACGTTCAGCAGTCAACGACCGTCCGTGCGCACTCAAAATTTTGGATCCGCCACTGTAATACCATTTTCTTACTTTTAAGTAAGGGAAGTTACTTTTATGAAAGTAGTCCTTACCTTGCTGCTAAAATAATTAATTTATTTCGGACTTCGACAAATAAAACCTAATTATTTACATAAAAATAAACATTTTATGCCTATCCAAATCTGCTCTTACTAGCAAGGTTCACAGTGACCTCTGCTAACTGTAAAAATAAAAGCAGTAACCATCAAAGATTAACCCAAAGGAGCTGAAATTTATATATAGCATCAGTAATTTTTCAATGTAATGACCAACTTTTGAAACAGTTATATAGGCCAGACAAAAGTTGCAGCATTTACCTCCTTACCGTGCAAAATATGGACTCCTGATAGTTTATTCAGCAATGAGAATTAATGATCTGAATCTGCAATGCAAACAATGAGAATGCTGTTAGAATGAAAATCAGTTCATCCGTGAACCGAAGTGACTCTACAATTTCTAGGCTTTGGTGGTCTAATTTGATCACCTCCACTGCTTGTTGAAAGAGTCCTTCACAGACAAAGATTTCTGGGAAGATTCTAGCTTCTTCTTAGGCATAAGAGCAGATGAAGAAGTATGTCAATGGCTTCATGCTGTCGTTTCCTTTTCATGATCGAATTTTTGAGTACCTCCACTTGACTAGAAGCTTCAGCACTAAGTTCTTCATCCTTCTGTTTATAGCTTCTTTCAAAAGATGATGTTCTCATTTCCATTATCTCCCAGTGGTCAACATGCATAACCTGTTTGAGCTATATGTTTTAAATGTTTATGACTTTCACTCCCCTTTTCAGAATTATTAAAATGAGTTCAAGACAATATAACAGCCACTTGCTATCAGTAAGAAGCTTTCTAGCTCGATTAAGACGAGAAAGTCCTAACAGATATACCCTGATGACTAAGATATTTAATCTTCTTTTATTACCCTTCCCTAGACACTCCACCTAAGTACAAGCACACATCATCAGCAATATGCAAAAAGAAAATGTTAGACTTAATGGTCAACTTAAGAATTCATCCACATAACCAGAAAGGATTGCTATTTGCTTATTCACTCAATCTTCAAAAGGTTTTCTGCACTCCAAATATGCAATTAAAATAATTAAAAGAGTTGCCGGTGACATTTAATAATGTATACGAAAATTGGAAGAAAATTGAAGCTATCACTGATTGCTGAAGCAGCTTTATTACTGCAGGATGATTCAAGTAGACCAAACAAAGAAGCCAAATGTCTCTTTCCAATTTCTAACAACGGCGCCACTTTATGACTTCCCCAATCTGTCAAATCAGGAAACCACTTAATGGCATCTACATTTTCCAACATTAGGCCCGAATTTCTAGAAAGCCTTTCAAAGACGAAAGGGGTGATCTCAAGTAGATGGATGCATATCATTTTGAAAAAGAAAAAGAGTGAATGTGGCATAGTAAAATTCTACAATTTTATTGTATTGAAAGTAAAGCTAAAAGGTCTATGTTGATAAAAAGATAGAGGATTGTTAGGATAGTTAGCATCACTAAATTTTTTAAACTCCAACATTTGGCATAGTAAGATTCTACAATTTTAAGATCGTAAAACAAGATCAGATCGTTTTGTTATTTGAGATCGTAGTGTCATATGATTTCGATCTGGAGTTCAACAACCAAGCTTCCAAAAAAGTATTGTCTGTTTAAATACAATTTAAGACGATTTTTTCCATAATTTTCTCATTCTGTTCTTGCTTTCTTTTCATTCAAAATATAGAACTTGCTTCCACGGAGTTGTAGCCTGTTCAAAAGTTCTATATTTAACAGCTTTGGTGCCCTTACCACACTAAATATAATGATTTCCCCTTGGAAAGAAAGGAATTAAATCAAAGAATTGAATGATGTTTGGTATCTTCTAAGGAACCACAATATGCAAACACCAGCTACTGTAAAGAAGTGCACTCAAATGAAAAAATAATAATAAAGAAAAATAGAAAGCTAAAAAATATATAACTAATAGTAAAATAGAGACAGATACTTGAGATCCTTTGTAATCTAAGAATGTCTTACCTTTCACTAGGAAAATCAGAACTGAAGGCCATGCAATTTCAGATAATATGAAGCTAAACTTCTCCCATGATGTGGAGCTGACAGTTCATGAATGTCCATGAACTTTTGTAGGTGAAGAATCAAATACAGATTGCTTCAAAATGCTACCATGGGAAGAAAGCCTTGCAACATCAGAGGCCTCTAACAACTTTTGTTACCCGGTCTCAGTACATGGACCCCCTTTGAACAATTTGCACAGAACGGAGAAGAAATTATGCAAAATCTGAAAGTTCAACAAAACCCATATTGAGAGCATGGCAGAAGCAAACAATTCACCATATGAACAATTAATCCCGACTTTAGAACTTTATGATTTGCACATATTAAAATACAACAAAGAAAAAACTTTGCTTTCCATTGATATTTTGAGAGCCAGTAACTGCAAAGGAAATTGTGCAAGAACACGTTTTTCTCTTATTTTTACTTTAATATGTACTTAATGAAAGAATTGGTACAAACTTTAATGAGTGGAGAAAGGGCTCGTTGGCCTCTTTTTATATCGTTCTAAATGCACATCCATCACTCACATTCATGAATTACCTTTCTTCAATGCAAAAGTGGTGCTTTACAACCTTCATTTAATTCATCTTACAATGTAAACTTTATTTATATGTAACGATGCATAAATATATCGATGATAAAGAATTCGTTTTGTTTCATTAAACCATTACATTTAGAATTTTATATAAAGTTTATTTTCGTAAATCGCATGAGCAGTATATATTCTTATATTCTCCCACTTGGCTCATATGATAATCCTTAATATGGTTTAATGAACATAACGTGTGCATTCTCATTAATGAATTTCTTTCTTAATTGGTCACAACGTACATCATAAGCTAGCTAAAATCTAATGAGAGAAGGGCAATTGTTCGTCATTAATTCGACATATTTCCTTCCAAGAAACACTTCACTAATTCTTAGCTAAATGTTATCCATAAGTAAAGAACATCCATTATGTCCAAAGACAATATCTTTAAAACTATTCCTGCCATAAATCATTCATGTATAGAATGATTAAACATGAAATATAGAAACACATAAGTAAGCTTCGAGTGTCAAAATAATCATAATGTTGATTATCAACAATTTATATTTAATACCCATTCTTTCAACGTGTTCTTTAAATATATTTGGCGTCAACCTTTTCGTTAATGGGTCTACAATCATAACTTTGGTGCTTACGTGTTTAAATGATAGTTTGTTTCTGAACTTCTTCTTTAACGACCAAGTATTTCCACGGTGAAATCATCACAATAAACTTGCGGTGGCTTGGCAATATTGTCTAATGGGGGAGGAGGGCTTTCATTGCAATTAAAATGTGGTGCGGTAAAAGTAAAACTATGGCGTGAACGTAATTACACGCGGTAAAAAGGAGCTTTTTCTTCAAAATAACCTAGTCTGCAAGTTAGTCCTGGTTTCTCAGAGAACCAGTCTGCAAATGACTTGGTGAAAGACCACCATAACCAATCAAATAAGTACCATCACATCAAGTTTAGTCCTAATCGGGCAGTTTTGTGACAATTCAGCTGACATAAATTCTAAATAAAAATTGGTTAGCAAGGTTCAAAATGCATTTTATTTGCTGGAAAGATCAAACTTTCGACCAATATACGAATTATAAATGTAAAAATTCTACTAACAAGTTGATTTTTATAAAATTGCTTGTGACTTATCATATGAAATCAAGTTTAAACTATAACATACTTGAGAAAACTACTTATATAATTGTAATTCAATGATGTACTAAATATCATCACATTTAGTTTTAACTCATAACACACCTCAATTTTTAAGCCTAATGTATCATTCCCTGTTTTTTTTAAACAAGGCAGTTATCAGTTTAGATTTTTGAACATACAATAACCTATTGGCCACTGATTGAGTCATTGAACCAATAACTTGCAAATCTACCACTTCGAACCGAGTTGAAGTCTGGATCAAGTACGAAAAGCACGCTCTAAACTTACTGCATTTATAGTTTGGGGACACAAATATCCATAGAATAAAGGTTAGAACCAGGGGTCTAATTTTCCCTTGTGAAAACTCCTAAACTTAGACGAGCGGAAAAAGAGACGCGCTGAACTCATACTAGCGGAAAATATACGCGCTGAACTTATACTAGCGGAAAATATAAGCGGTGAACTTATACGAGCGTAAGAAAGACGTGCCATAAGATGCACGTCATTAGAGAAATTGGCTGGTGGCCCAGAGTCCAAACCACCACGCGTTGGAGCATTGACAGGCTTGGACAGAAATTCAAGAATGAATTACTGTAATCCCAGCGTCCTATTCCAGTCCACACTCCATTCACACCCCCAAATACATACACACACATACATATAGAGAGATGAGAGCACTCAAGTCCGTACACAGCCAAAGAGCAGTAAAGGGGTGATTTACGTTACATATTCAGTGCATTCTTATCTGGACTTTGTCTTCTTGCTTTTGATTGCGCTTTTTAAGCTGGAATTGCTCTCGGATCTGAAGAAATAAAAGTTTGTTCTGAATTCTCTTTCTCCTCTTCACTTTCAGATTCAATCCAGCATTCCATCTTGTTGATTCCAGAACTGGTATGGCTCCATTTCCTTTCCTTTCTTTTTTTTTTTTTTTTTTTTTTCTGTTTCCTGATTTGCTACGATGGTGTGTTTACTTTTAGGGTTTACCCGAATTACATGGGTCTCCATCAGGGATTTTTCCCCCATTTTTTAATGTTTTCAAAACATCAATAGAAATCCCCCATAGCCCCCCGAGATTGAAAGATCAAACCTTTTATGCATGATTTTTTTGTTCTATGGTTGGATTGAATTGAAGGAGATACGGATCGAGAGTGATTGAATAGATGCAATTGTGGATCTTATGTTGGCGGGAAGAGGGGTCCGGGGGAGAGGTTTTCTAAGGCTAAGGGTTAGATTTTGAAATCTCTGTTGCCGGGTTGCCGAGGCATGGAACGGGCTGAAACTGGCGGCCCAGACCGTTACGCCCCGGACCATGGGTTTGCTCACCTTCATATTCAGGCCTTACTCAGATGTCAAAATCACTCAACCTGATGTCCCCTTTGAATCCTATTTTCCGGGATAAATGTGTTTTGAAATAATGGAGATTGCGTAATTGAAAAAATAAAATTAAAAATTTGAGTTTTCATAAAATTATTTTATGAAAAAATATGTGATTGAAAGTGAATTTTGGAAAAAATTGGAGTTCAAACATAAGCTTTAAAATGGAATGTGAAAACTTGGTCCACGTTTCAACTATTATTGTTGTTGTTGCTGTTCTTTTTATTATATAATTTATAGTTTATTTAAAAATAAAAAACAATTCCTACTCCACCCCATTGCAACTTTTATGTATCAACCTTCTTGCTAAAGAAATGGAACTTATTTTTTAATAGTCTCGCTTTGAGGCGGGCTGAGAATTTTTAAAATGATGCACCGTTCAAAAAATGTCTCGCTTTGACACACATTTTTTCAAAATACATTGTTTCATAACTCATTTTCAACCACGCATTTTTCAATAAAATAATATTTTTCATCACATTAATAATTTTTTCTTACTTTTTAACCACATATTTCGTATCACATCACTATTTAAAATACATTATTTTCGCAATAATATCCATCAAACACGCCATAAGGATGTGATTTTATTTGGTTTTGATATCGTATCATTTACCTATAGGTGTCAAAACTGGTGAGCAGGCTGAAACCCATTTGGCCTGCTCGTGAAAAGCCTGAATCACGTGTCAAACGGACCTTTGAAGCGGGCCGATTGTCATGCCCTTCATGGCACCTCACCATTCGGGGTTTTTTTTTTTCAATTTTTTTTTTTTTTTTTTTTTTTTTTTTTTTGTAGAAATTACACCTTACCAGAGATTTTAATATTTGACTTAAAAAATTAAATCTAGAGTTTATTTATACATAAATCAGAAATTAATTTAAATCATAATTCATTATTTTAATACTAATAATATTATTAAATATAATTAATCTACCGCATCCATTCCAC
Organism: Fraxinus excelsior; assembly: GCA_019097785.1. NCBI lineage: Eukaryota > Viridiplantae > Streptophyta > Magnoliopsida > Lamiales > Oleaceae > Fraxinus > Fraxinus excelsior. The sequence goes on along the minus strand of CM032629.1, from coordinate 888,345 downwards.
CTATCCAGCAAACCTTAATTCATTTTCACAAATTTCCTTTTACCCTCCCCACCACCAAATCCACTTTCACATATGCTGTGTCGTTGACACTACATGCCACAGCCACTGCGTTCCACTCTCTCTCCCTCTCCCTTCTCTTCCTCCATTTCTCCATTTGTGATAGTCGCTACAAAGCTACTGCTCATGGCACCGCGCTGCTGCAACGTTGTGCCGTTGCTTGCGACACTCACAAGCCGCGACGCCAAGCTCTGTGCCGTTGCATGTGGCTGGGGTTTGGTGTGTGTTGGTGATTATTACATGTTTATGGAGTTTAGGTGTGTTGATGTTAGTGAATGTTACGAGTTTAGGGGTTTGTTGGTGGGAGTGGTGGCTGTGGTGTGGTAGTGTTGTCTGAGATCGTGGATTCTAGCAAGCGTTGGTGGTGGTGATGTAGTGGTTGGACATGGAGGTGGTGGGTGGTTGTTTGAGCAAGCAGTTGTGGGGGTGGGATGCAACGGCAGTGTATTTGGTAGTGGTGCAGCGGTGACAACGACGATGGTTGTGGTGCGGTTGGTAATGGTGGTGCTGACGGTGAGTTGGCGATGTGTTGACGACGATGGTGATGATGTTTTTAGTGGTTGTGGGTGGGGTGGGGTGGATGTGTTTGGGACCAATTATTTGGTTGATTATAACCAATACATTGGTCAATTTGTGACCAATAAACAATACGTGACCTAAAAATTTGAGTCTTGATTATAAAATTTGTGACTTGTGGTCGATAAATAAATTATGACTTATAATTTTTTGATTTGTTACCGTGAAATAATATAACCTATAAAATTTTTGATTCGTGATCGAGAATAATTTGTGACCATATAGTATAAAATTATGATCTTAATATTTTAATTAGCCCATGTTTGGTACACATTAAAAATTTCATTTTCATTCTTCTACTCATTTCCAACCATACATTCTTCAATGAAATAATATTTTCCATCACATCAATAACTTTTCCTTTTTTTTCAATCACACAATCTCCATCAATCTACTATTCCAAAATACATTCTTTTAAAATAATGTGGCTCAAATACACCCTTAAAATATATTTTTCACTAGTTATTTCATAAATGAAATGTAAAACAATATCTGAATTTTAAAATTTTAAACCTTGTTTCTTGGGCCATACTATTTTTCAATCACAAATCATAATTTTAATACGCCGCAAATTATTTTATGATCACAATTAAAAAATCTTATAAGTCACAATTTGTTCATCGATCGCAAATTAAAAATTTTAAAGTCACAATTTATTTATCGATCACAAATATTATAAGTCACAACTTATTATACAGTCATAAATTATCAAATTACGATCACAAATTAACAATTTTTTAGGTCGCATTATTTTTTTTTGTCACAATTTACATTTTGTATTGGTCACATATTATTTATTGATCACATGTAAACCAATTTAATGGTCACAATCGACTAAATAATATGTGACCACCACAAGCGACAATCACCTCGCCATTGCCACCAAGGGCACCGCCGCCGCCCAATAGCAACGTCATCCTATCAAACAAACCAACACCACAACTTCCCAGCACCATTGTCACCACCTCCAACAAACTACCACTTTCAACTTCGAAACCACCATCGCCACAACAAGATTCGTCGTCGCCGCCAACAAAACTAGGGCCATCACAAGATCCAACATAATCGTCGCTACCCAAACACCACCACCACCACAACCCCCATCCACCAACTGAAAACACAACCCAAAAATCCCACACCAGATTGTAGCGGTGCAAATCCCGACCATGAGGGGCAGCCCACCACCGTCCCACACCAGATCATGGGGGTGTAGATCCTGACCACTACGCGCAGCAAACCCCGACCACAGCACAAAAATAATCACGACCACCACCGCCTCACGCGCACACACACCTAACCATCGCACCCACAACCGCACGCTACCACAGTAAAAAAAAAAAAAAAAAAGAAGAAGAAGAAGAACGGATTTGCACCGTGCTCAGACTACTAGATCGAGTAGAGGCGACGTCGTGGCGTGACGGCACGCTACGCAGAGCTGCCCCATCTGTGGGTAGAAGTACCGCACTGCTGCTGCAAGAAAGCGGCGACTGTGCCTCCGATGTCGCGCCTCAACGCTGGAGTGCCATCTCATCAGACTATCAGAGTGGAAGAGAGAGACATAGGGAGAAGATAAGGTGATGTGAGGGTAGAGAGAGAGAGAGAGTAAAGAAATAGGTACATGATTAATAATTTCTTAATATAATTATTAATATTAAAATTTTTAATTATAATCTGATTTTTGAATAAACAAACTTTGGACATGAGTTTTGAAATTGGATCTTAAAACATAGGAATGGGTGTAATTTCCTCAAATAAATTTGTCTTTCTTTTCTCATTCTATTTTAACTTCGTGTGCACTTTTGCCTGTATTTGAAATAACTTACTCATTTTTTACTTTTCTCGATTATGTAAGGGAATTATTTTCCCCTCTAGGATGGCGTTCTCTCACATTTTTACATGTTCTACTTGCATGTTCGCTAGTTTTTTTGTATCATCTTTCAGTGAGTACAATTTTGTCCTGAGATCAATCCTATCAAATTTTCTGCAGTGACCAATTTCGAAGATGGCATCGAATCAACTTACTGTCAACATTAAAGATCACGGTGTTACAGTAGATCACCTGAAGAATAGGGTAAAATGTCATTATTGTGACAAAGTTGTTAGTAGTGGCTTCAGTCGCCTCAAATACCACTTGGCAGGCATTCGGGGGGATGTGACCCCTTGCTTACAAGTTCCTCCTGATGTGAAGGAAATGTTCAGAAATGAGCTTCATCTAAAGAAACAGGTAAACGTAAGCAAGGAAGTTGGAGAATTGTACCGCCCACGCCTTCCATTGAAAAGGAAAAGGAGCCCTCAGACAGATTCAGTAAATTGCAATATGATAAATCTCAATGAGACTGAGAGTTCTGGGACCAGACAGCGTCTTATAAGCGACAGTCTATCAGATAACAGTGTGACAGAAACCGTACCTTCTCCCCAAGGACGAGTATTTTCAGAGATGCCTGCCAATAGCATGACAGATCTACCCGTGGACGAGGCTAAAAAACGTATAGCTAGATTCTTTTATGAGACGGCAACTGATTTTAATGCTGTCAAATCACCCAGCTTCCTCAAAATGATGGCTGACATCCATGGTCCTGGGCAGGTAATTCCCAGTTGCGAGGAGTTAAAAGCATGGATCCTGGAGGATGCCGTAAAAGAAATGCAAAATTATGTAAAGGATATCAAAAGTTCGTGGGAAACTACTGGTTGCAGCATCATATTAGATGGTTGGAAAGATGATAAAGGTCGAGATCTTGTCAATATTTTAGTGAATTGCCCAAAGGGTGCTGTTTATCTTAGCTCGTCTGAAATTTCAGCTTTTGATGGGGACGTTGATGCCATGCTATCGTTCCTCATCAAGGTTCTAGAGGAAGTTGGGACAAAAAATGTGGTGCAAATTATTACGTATTCGGCATCAGCCTTCATGAAAGAAGTGGGCAAGCGGCTGACAGACAAGTATAGGCATGTTTTCTGGACAGTGAGTACTTCTACCTGCTTAGAACTCATGTTAGAAAAATTTGAAAGTGCGAGTCTATTTAAAGAGATACTGAATAAAGGGAGAACAATAACAAGATTTGTTCAAAACCATCCAATTGCTTTGAAACTTCTTAGAGCTTATACTCGGGTAGATAACCTGATAAAGCCTTCCAATATTAGGTCTACAGTGCCCTACTTGACCCTTGAGAATATTGTTTTGGAGAAGAAGGGTTTGAAAAAGATGTTTGCTTCATCTGAGTGGAAAACCTCATATCTGTCAGATTCCTTCAAGGGAAAAAGAGTCGCTTCCTTGGTGGAAGATCGTACTTTCTGGAATGGGGCTTTAGTGGTTTTGAAGGCAGCCATTCCTATAGTGCGGGTGTTATGCTTGATAAACAAGAACAATAAGCCTGAAATTGGTCTTATATACGAAACAATGGATCAAGTCAAGGAAACAATCAGTGAGGGGTTCAAAAAAAATAAACGGCAGTATATGCCGTTTTGGAAACAAATAGATGAGGTTTGGGACACTGATCTCCACAGTCCACTTCATTGCGCTGCTTATCTCTTGAATCCAACTTTATTTTATATGGGTGGTTTCTCCTCCGATTCAGAAGTTGACACTGGACTTTTTCGTTCTGTTATCAAGATGGAAGGAGATGGCTGCCTTCAAGAATTGATCATGGTACAGTCTCAAGAGTATTTACAGGCAAAGGGTGATTTCGGCGAAGGAAGTCATCCCAATAGCTTATCAGATGTTTCACCAGGTTCGATCATTATATTTTCTGCTATTTGTTTTCCGTGATATGTAAAAGACTAAAACAATCATTTACAGAATGGTCAAGATAATTTTATTCATACTACGTATTAGTAATTTATATACAACCATACAAATCAGTAAAAGGAAATACAATCATACAGATTAAATGAAATAAAATAATTGATATGAACAAGCAGTGAATCAAGGTGATTGTGCACGATATGGGGATGATGATGAGTGAATCAAGGTGGTTTTACAGGATATGGGGATGATGATGAAACGGATTTATCTTCTTTCCTTATAATATGTTTGGCTACGTTTTAAAAGTTCAATTGTAAGTTCACTTATAACGAATAAGTGCATGTTGTCTGCGCTTTAAAACATTACTTTTCTACAAAATAAGCATAGACATACTTTCAAGCAAAGTTGGTTGTAAGAAAAAAGTAAATTTGAAAATTATATTTGAGAAAATTTGCCTCGAAGTTGAATTATCCTAACTTTCAAATGATAATGGCAGCACTCTGGTGGATAAAATATGGAGAAAAATATCCTGAACTGCAACGACTAGCAATTCAAATTCTTAGCCAGAGTTGTGATGGTGCCTCAAGATTTCAGCTAAAAAGGAGTTTGGCGGAGAAGCTACTCACAAAGGGAGGGAATCCTTTAGAGCAGCAGACGTTAAGGGATCTCATATTCGTAAATTTTAATTTGCAGCTAAAGAATTTTCAGACGAGTGAGAGCGAATATGTCTTTGCCAATGAGATCGACCCCACAAATGATTGGATGCTCCATGACTCATAAAATGCTGATGGTGAACCAGCTTTTATAGGCTCTGATTAATTTTGAGAATACAATCACACAGCTGATTGCAGGATGAGCACTGTGGAAGGGCATTGGGCTTTAGCCAGTAAAAAGTTTCAAAAGTTTGTATCAGTATTTGACTTGTATAGACTTTTATTATAAGGCGACTGTAAAATTATTGGTACTGCTTTTTTTTTTTTTTGTTATACATAATACTGAACTGGGTTTGAAGCCAAACCTCTATTCCAGAGGATAGACGGAACGATTACAGGTTTTTACATGCTTAAAAGAGTGGATTGTTGGGCATATTTGATGACTTGCATTCATCAGATACTGATAGTGTGTACATATTTATGCGTCTGTATCTCTGATCTTGTTAAGACTTTCTCGAGTCTATGGCGTGTGGTGGAAATAATATGGCTGCATGTTCCAGACACGACGTTATGTTGGCAATTGCTCCCCATCGCTGGCAAGGCATGATATTCCCAAATTATCTCTGTTTCCTCCGACTTTATATGTGCAATTCGAAAGGTGTGCACTGGCATGTAACCTTGCTACATGAAGTTCGTTGGGCTTAGCCATAAGACACAAACGGCAGGCAGTGCTTGCAAGAGCCAATCTTTGCCGCCGGGAAGGCATGGTATTTCTTGGAACTCGTCCAAAATGGTAGATCGATGTGCGTGCAATTGATTAACATTCGTCCCCCTGACGTTAATAAAATATTTTGCCAAAGCATCTTGTCTACAGCCTTTGATAATCTTGGTTTTCCCAACATTAGGCAATAGCAGTGATGTTGATGTGTTAGTTTTTATTTGCTAAATTAGGGTCTTTATGGCTTTTGGGCTCTTATGTTGTTTTGTTGGTTTGATTGCCACGGTATTACTCTTTCATAATGAGGGGTGTTTGAATAAAATTTTCATTTAAAAAAAAAATGTTAGCTGCTGTTGAAAATAAGTGGTGCTTATGATCATTTTTCGGGCACAACAAATCAATCAAAAGAGCAAAACTCCTCAAATAATTTTACCTAATGTTGTGAACACCTTTGAATTTTTTAAATTCTTCTCTTACATACTCCTATGCAAATGGGACTTCCAACAATTTTACTCGAATATATATATATATTCTTAAAATCATCCAAATACACACATTTCCCACTTCTTGAAAACATAGAAAAACTCTCATTTCTTCTTCTTCTTCAAATTCTTTATTAATTCCAACAATAATTTAGTTTTACATACTAAAAATTAAATAGAGGTAAATTAGGAAAAATATTGACAAAAATTAATTTTTCAATGACATTAAAGAAGCTTTTTTAATCCGAGTGAAAAACGAAACAAGCCTATATAATTGGGATGGAATGAGTAACTTATATGATTAAAAAAAAAGTTAAAATGAGCCATCTTCTCCATGTACCATCCAATGGAAGCAGATAGAGGAATTGGGAGGCTTCCAACTTCAAATGATCTATTCACATTTCCAATCAGGAGATTCAGGACACAACTTATATGCCTGTAACTAATTCTAACTATATAACACACAAGACAAATTAAATCCGCCATTATCATTAATTTCTATGTACACGCTTTGTTTTACCATTTGGAGATTCATAAGACAGAGAGATGCAGCTGATTCGAGACGAGTTTTCTGATCTGGAACCTGTGCCAGCTTAGTGGCTGAACAAACCATCTCCATTTTCGCTTCTGGTGGCGCTGAAAGATGCACAAACTCTGGTAAAAAATACAAAAGTCTCAGGTGGCAAGAATAACCTGCCTCTCGGGGCTTCCACCAGTATTACCCCAGTATCCATCAAATCATCTCTTTAAAAAATCATATCGCAAAAACATTCCATATCTGAAAGTACAAAAGCAAAGTCCAAAATGAGATGTGATGTTATGCTCGTACTAGAACGTGTTTGGCTATGTTTAAAAATAAAAGTTACTTTTTGTTTCCTAATATCTTCAGATAACTTAATTTTCTAACTTTTGCCTTACATTCAAAATAGGTAAATTTACTTATTTCCAACTTTGACCAAAAAAATAATTAAGAACTAATTTGCTTACAAGTCAATGTTTTAGGTTTAGCGAAATATGCTCCTAGAAAGTAAAGCAGCAGTAAATATACAAAATTAAACCAAAGGAGGTAAAGCTTGTATAGTATTGGTAATTTTTATGTTATATATATATATATATATATATATATATATATAGTTACAAACTCATAAACCAAACTCTCCAGGCCAGCCAGAAATGGCAACATTTATCTTCAGTGTGAATGAGGGACCCAGATTTACCATTATCTTAAAAAACCCCAGATTTACCATTATCTTATTTTTAAGTAAGAAGAGTTGCATGAAATACACTCATCTTAGTGTTAAAATAAGTATCTTATTTTTTAAACTTAGCCAAATAATCTCTCTTTCTATCAAGTTTTAGAGATAAACTTTAGAAACAGTTCCAGGCCAGATAGAAGTGGCAGCTTTTACCTCCTTGCTGTGCAACCAATAGTTATTCAGCAATGGATTGAGAGCTCCTCTTATCACATCACAAGTATAAGGGTATTATGCTTCTTCCATTGCACGTGGAACTCGAAAAATACTCCCTTTCTGCCGTTAAATTAATGATCTGAAAACAATGCGAATGCTGTTAGGCTGGAAATTGACTCACAAGTGAACTGAATACAATGGTGGCTTTACCTTTTCTAGGCTTTGGTGGTCTAACTTGATCATATCCACTGCTTTTTGAAAGAGTCCTTTTCGCAGACGAAGACTTCCGTGAAGATTCTGGCTTCTTCATAGGTATAAGAGCAGATGACAGAAGAGCATCAATGGCTTCACGCTGTTGTTTCCTCTTCATGATCAAATTTTTGGGTACCTCCACTCCATCAGAAGCTCCATGGCCAACTTCGTCCTTCTGCTTATAGCTTCTTGCAGAAGAGGTTCCCATTTCCATTTTCTGCCGGTGCTCATCATGCTTAACCAGTTTTGAACCTCTGTCATCAGTGGCTATACATTTCAAATGTTTACGACTTACAATCCCCTTTTCAGAATTACTAAAATCAATTCTCCTATTGCCATTACTTTCTCCCTTACCCAAGTCAGATTTTCCCATATTAATTTGATGTTCATTAGTCCGGTTGCCCCAACTTTCTTCACTGTTTACTTGATTCCCCTTTACTGCAGGCTTCACGCTATTCGTATTTTTGTCCTTGCTATTTTCAATTTCTATAGTTGCAACATCCTTTATTAACCGAACATTACTTCCATCCCTGGCTCTTCTTTTATTATCCTTAGTAGCATCCTTTACTGGTGGAAAAGCATGATCGCCTTCACCTGTCGTGGTGACAGTTTGTGTTTCAATGCCAATTTTTCTTTTCTTTTCAGAAGTATGCTTCACAATCTTTTTTTGCGCCTCTATATGTTGATTTGCTGCTTCAACCTTTTCAACATTCCTCGACAGACTTGATTGGTTCGCAGAATTAGCTGAAGCTGGTCTATTTTCTGAAGCAAACTTAAACATGGAACTATATGGCCTTGTTCCTGATATAATCAAATTTCTCTGTTTTGCATCTTCGACGAGAGATGCCCAGGTCTGGTTCGTCTGTAATGTTCTTGAATTACCCAAAATCCATAAAGAAAGTTTGGCCCTAGTCAAGGAAACGTTCATCCGTCTAACATCAGCAACAAATCCAAGATTGCTAGAGTTAATCCTGGGTGCTTCAGATCCAGCTGCTCTAACTGTTGAAAGCAGCAGGATATCAACTTCCCGACCTTGAAAGCCATCAACGGTATTAAATTCCATTTCAGCAGTAATAGCAGATCCAAATGCACCAGAAAAGCGTGTACGAAGAAGTGATAGTTGAGACTTGTACGGAGTTATGATGCCGATTCTTCCACCAAAAAATTCTGAGGGGTACCTATGAAAGAACAAAATAATAAATAAAGAATCTTAGCATATGTTTGACCCTCATCTTTTCAAAAACTCATTTTCAACAACAAATTCTCCCATAAAATAATATTAAATGCAAACAACCACGCATTCTCCTGAAAATCATTGTTCCCAAACTCATTTTTCCCCAAATTTCCATTAAAATGGAGCCCAAAAAAGGGCTTAAACGAAAAAGAAAATCGCCAAATGAGAAAGAAGAGGTACCTCTTCTTGAAAAATCTTAATAGTTCAACTGCAGCAGCAGCCTCACACTCGTTGTATAGGGACAATGTAGCTGAGTTTTTACCATGTTGCTCCTGACCATCAATAATATCAAAGAATACATATGGCCCTAGGCCTCTAGTCTCGTGAAAGGATGCAGCTTTGCTAGACATCCGATCGCCATTTAGCAACTTGCCATCATAGAAATGAGAAGAAGGAAAGCGACATATCTCCGGATGCATTCTATACTGTCCATTCCATAAAAATACTAAATGAACATTTTCTAAACATTGAAAGTGAGATAAACAATAGCAACATAGCAAGTTTCAGGTCCAACCATGTCATAAACTTGCAAGAGTTCATGACTGATAAATCAAGAGTTGTAAGAAGTGGTTAGTTTTCTTGTCCAGTACATCCTAAATTTGTAGATCACTATGATTTAGAATCCTAATAATAATGCGTGTATTTTTCATTTTCATCAAGACAGTCAAATTCTCTCCCAATATTTATGTAATGCATGCTTCCACTACTGACCTCTCTCCAACAGAACCTAACTGTTTGTCTCGAGACATTGTCACCATCATCTGCCGCTGCAAACAGGCCACTGGCCAACCACCAGCCACTGTTTTTTATTTTAATTTCTTGGATTCCAAAGTGCAATTTATCCTTTGTTACTTTATAATCAGATGAACTGATGACTTTATTATAAACTAGAATGACTTACTTGAAATTATCCGTTTATATTTCTATCTTCATCTGAACCTCAACAGAAAAGGTTATCAAGTGGAAACAAACTACAGATTAAGTCTTATTCCCACTTATACACAATAAAGTTGGTAACCCACAATTTTTATTTATTTATTTAGACAATTTGTTCAACTGTTGCTACTTCCAAGTGGAAGGACTAACTTTTTGCATCAAGAATATCTTGGAATTTGAAATACCTGGTGGGTCAGCATGATGACGGGATGGTTAGCCCGATGCAGCCGTTCAAACATGCTACATTGAAACATATATTTGCTAGCAACATTAGAGAGAACCGTGGCAGGAAGCTGCTTTGGATCACCAACCTTCAACAACAAATATCCAGATCAATTATACTCATTGCTCATCAAACATTCAAAAAAACAAGTGCTTGTACAAACCATTACCATGATGCATTTGGTTCCTTTTGATTTTAGAAGCTGAAGAGGAATCAGAGTGGCTGGTTCCAGGGCCTATGGAGGAAAAAAATATAAGGTTAAAAGGAAGACAAGAAAGATATACCAGGGTTGAATATTGAAATTTGGTGAAACAACAGAAAGAGGGAAAAAAGGAGGAAAAATGAAATTATTACTTGAGCAGCTTCATCAATCACAACAGCATCAAACAGAGTGTTCTCAGAAGGACTAGTGAACTTATGGCTTGATATAGATTCTGAACACACTCCATACAGATCTCCACCACAGCCACTCAGGGTAGTAACTACAATTTCAGCTTCCTTCAAGATAGTCTTTCGGAATTTATGTTTGAGAGCTTTGATTTCTTCACTGGCTTTCTTCTCCTTAGCCTGAGTAACGGCAATATCTGTGTATATTTTCTTCTTCTTGTCATATAATGCTCTTAGCCTTGCTCCTAATTCTGCATCAGACAGTTCCTTGATATCCTCCCCTTCCAACAGATTGTTTGAATTTGAATTTCCCTCTTCTACGTTAGCTCGCTTAGCTTCATAATATCTGATGCGATCAACTAACTGCTCCAGCTTTAAACGAAGAACTGTCAAAGAGTCTCCATCAATATCATTTTTTTCATCATTTGCATTCATTCTTTCCTCTGCCAGATGGTTATCAACAAGCGTGTCAATAAAGAAGGGTAGAGAATTCGGATGAACTGTCTTTTCATTACCAACCCTCACAAGATATGGCTTGAACATCATTCCATCACGGCCATAAAGGCCTTTACTGGTTATTCTTGCAACTAGCTCATCAACTGCGGCATTAGATTGTGCACAAATAAGAATCCGGCCTCTAGTGCAGCTTCCCATGGATTTGTTGTTCTTTTCTAAATCGCCATTTAGTTGTCTAGCCAAGGCTGCATCTTGCCAGGCTCTAGCAATTGCAGCAGATTGACTCATCCTTTGCTTGGAGCTAGAGACATTGCTACACTTTGAATAGTCGCTTGGTAACCTCTTATTGTCTTTCATTTGAGAGAAAGCAAGCAAACCACTGGCAATGGCTACAATTGTTCGGGTCTTTCCAGTTCCTGATGGAATGAGGTTCAGACAATAGGTAAGCAGTGTAAGTGCTAATTGATATGCATACAACGATCCAGGTAAGTGAAAAAATAGAGAAGAAAAGGAAAAGAAAGCAAATAAATATAACATACCTGGAGGACCCTGTATAAGAGACAACTCAAAATCCTTCTTCAAGTCAAATGGTCCAATAGCAGCATTAATAGCTTGCAGCTGACTGTCGTTATATGAAGACTTGAGGACTTGCTGCAAAGGTTGAGAAAGCCTTATAATATTTTCATTTCTAATTTCATGATGACCAGATAAATAATTGACAGGGTTCAAGACAATAGGGAGCAAAGGAATTTCTCTTATTGATGACAATGCCTGGAATTCCCGAAGTTGAGGCGTAATGCTCATAACACGATATAAAAACCACTTGCTTCGGTCTGTAAGAAGCTTTCTAGCTCGATTAAGACGAGAACATCCTTGCAGATATACCCTGATGACTAGGATATTTAATCGTCTTTTATTATCCTTCTCACGACGCTCCACCTAAGCATAAGCACACATCATCAGCAATATGCAATCAGAACATGTTAATTGGTCAACTTAAGAATTCATCCATGTACAAGCTTCAAGGACACCTTAACAAGAGGGTTGGATTGCACTCTACAAACTATATATTGCCAACTCATTAAAAGACAGAAAATTTTATTAGCTCCTCAAGGGACAACAAAACAACTTGCAGTGTGTGAACCTTTAGGTTTAACCTTGAAAACTTAAAAAGTTAATTTTGTATGCCCGTGAATCATTGAAATAACAACTATTCGATACCTTGATTCCTCTCTGTGAAATAGATAATTAAGGATGTAAAAATCTACTCAAGAAACAAGGTATTTGTACATATAGAAAATATATAGATGTACCTTTCCAACAATGTGAACATCATTGATAGAATTTTTTAGTGGCTGTCTTGTAAGCAAAATGAGATCGCTTTCAAAGCAGATTTTGGACATATTTGACTTGTTCTCGTTGTAGACCACACGAACAAAGTGAAAATCATCGACTTTCTCAACTGACAGCACTGATAGACTGCCACAACACATTTCTTCTACCGAAGTCATCTCCTGGAAGGAACTCCGCAACTGTGCTTTGAATTCTTCTAGTACCAATGGTCGGAAAATTTCTTCATATTCATCAGGCGACTGGAAACAAACAGGGACCTCCTTTAGTTTGCTAGGATTTTTATCAGCTTCATCGTTTCCAGATTCTAATCCCACGGCCACAAAAAAATCCAACTCTAGAATGGGTCTAAACCAGTCATCCAGTATTGGAGGTTTGAATCTTCTCACTCCGCCATCCAGCCGGTAAGACCCAGATCTGTTTTCAACAGGTAAGTTTAGTTGAATAACTTGTCGTTTGGGACCAGAAGTGCTAGGTCTTGTAACTAGTGTCTGTTGACTCCTCAACGGTTTGAAAAGAGAAAATTCCCATGGATCCTCCTCGGTATCCCGTACCACCCCTTTTATAACTAAATCGCTAGCTTTTGCAACCTTGTTCAAGCCTTGCTGATCCTTATTTTTGGAAGTCATACTTCTGTCAGACAAGGCCTTGATATTGGGATACTTTCGAGGTACAGAGGAATCGAGTCTTTTTAAATTGATAGTTTCATCAGATATTTTCCTTGTGTTATTCTGCAAAGGGAACGAATCATTTACGCCGTCTTTCTTATTTACTTGTTTTCTCATACTATCTGACTGATTTGTTTCACTAGGAGACTCAGGTATCTGTTTGTCTTCCATTGTATACGCACCCATTTTATGAGTAATAAGATCATTACAATCAGGAGAACCTGGCCGAAAAATCTCAGGCTGACTACTCAACCCACTGGTGGTAGAGTGCATTTCCTGCAGATCAGCATTAAGAACTCTTCCAGCAGAACTCGCACCAACGGATTTATCACCAAACATACTCTGACTTGACCTGACAAGAGAGTGAACATCCATTTTGCAAGTAATATTAGGTTCTTCCTCGTCATCAGAAAGAACTACCAGATCATCTTTCTCCATATTGATCAATGGTTCAGTGTCAACAATGTGCATTTTTGTTCCCTCAGAAAACAAATTTTCAGAATCTTCTGCTGACCATGGTCTCCTATGCAACGACTTATCAAAAGGTGAAGATTTTGCCTTAATACCAGTTTTCTTGAATGCAGAACCTTTGTCCACTAATAAACCAGAAAGGGTTGCTATTTGCTTATTCACTTCACCAGTTAAATGGTTTTCTGCAGTCCAAATATGCAATCAAAATAGATTAGAGAGTCGCCTATGACAATCATTTATACAAAAATAGAAAAATATAAGGTAAAGAAAAAACTTACCATGTGAAATAAGTTTCTCAATATCACTGATTGCTGAAGCAGCTTTATTACTGCAGGATGCTTTAATTAGACCAAGCAAAGATGCCAATGTCTGTTTCCAATATCTAACCACGGTGTCACTTGATGACTTTCCCCAATCTGTCAAATCATGAAGCCACTTAATGGCATCTATATTCTCCAACGTTATGCCAGAATTTCTAGAAAGCCTTTCAAAGACAAGAGGAGTGATCTCAAGCAGACGGATACATGTCATCTGGAAAAATGAAGAGAGTGAAATTAAAAGTATCCAAGTCCGAATGCAGCAGAGAGATGAGATCAAGAAGCCTGAATTACATTAGTGAATTTGTCAATGTGTCATTATGCTATCAGCTACATTCTCAGGTCAAGAAGGAGAGATTCCTAATAATGGGAAGAAAACATAATGGATGAGCAGCAATTTCACTTGGGACAGTAACTTAACCAAATCGATTCCTCTAAAGATAAAACTCTGACAGTCAAGAAGAGACCCACCCTAAGAGGTGGGGAGGAAACTTTCTGATCGAACTAGCTAACAAGTAATTTATTTATTTTCTTACAGATAGATGCCAAGAGAAAAGATACACCCCTTTCTCTTCTGACTATATGAAAACCACACTTTGACACCTAAGATACTGTAACATGTAGATACTTCCAAAGGAGCATATTATTGTCTGATTAAATACATTGAAGATGATTTTTTGTACTTTTCACGTTTGGTTCTTGCTTTCTTTTCATGCCAAAATACAGCTTGCTCCACAGATTTACAGCCTGTTCAAAAGTTCTATATTTGGCCACTTTGGTGCTCTTACCAAACTAAATATAATGATTTCCCCTGAAAGAATTGAATTATATCAAAGATGTGAATGGTGTTCCATATCTTCTAGTGGACATGAGATTTCATGAATATGAAAACATCCGCTACAGTAAAGAAGTTCACTTGTATGAAAAAATTAAAATTAAAAAAAAAAAAATAGGAAGCTGAGAAACACATAACTTATAGTCAGATGGAGATATAAACCTGAGATGCTTTGTGATCTATGAATGTCTTGCCTTTTGCCAAGCACTTCTGAATTGAAGGCCATGCAATTTCAGATAGTAAGCAGCAAAACATATCCCATGAAGAGGCCTCTGACAACTTTTGTGACCCGGTCTCGATACATGGATTCCCTTCTTTAAGCAATTTGCACAGAACAAAGAAGAAATGATGTAAAGTCTGAAAGTTCAACAGAACAGAGTCCAGCTGAACCTGAGAAAAGCGGAAGGAAAAAAACAAAAACCACAATATGAGCAGTTTGTTACCCAAGAAGATTAGAAACAAGTGGCAGCTGGGGTACAATTCACTCAAAAACTAGTTATATGGATAGAGGGTTTCAGCAAACAGAAGGAGGGAGGGGGAGGGGGGGGGGGGAGTATGCAAAGTATTGGATTCGGTGCTTGGTCAAAAAGGCAACAGGCTTCTGCTCCAACGACAATTTTAAGTATTGTCACGGACATAGCTAACTCCCCTACCCATGAGACACGGCAAGATTGCTAACAATTGGTTTATGGCAACATTATAGTGAAGTGCACTGACGATGTCTCATTTGCTGGTATAGTTACAAGCTTCCTACCCAGAGTATTTCATGTGTTATCTTATATTTGAGCTTGCTGGCCCGTGTGTTGGGGAGACTGCCAGGGGGAGCTGCGGGGCACTGGGCCAGACAGTCCCCCGGGGCAGCCTCCTAGTAACTAATACAATACGGGTGATCTAAGGCTAGTGACCTTTATTATTAAAAGTTGCCAACAATTTACAGACTTCCTTCAATTATTTACAGAACATACAAAATGCTCTCTCTTTTCCATTAAGCTTACCAATCTCAAAGCATGCCGAACTCCCACAAAGATGGCTGACCATGAAGATCGAGAAGAGCAAAGAAATTGCAGACAATGAGTTACGCCATGCATGCCCGAAACTTGTTCAAGGATAAGCTTAGCCACTCGTCTTGTATTCTACAACAATAAGATAAATTTGGACTCCAACTTTTAGGTAAAACAATCACGAAAATGTGAAGCAAATCAAAATTACATACATAACGGGCGCACACACAGGCAGATACAAAAAAATTACTTCAATGCAAATCAATTACATCATTAGGATCCACAAACAAGAGAAAAATACTGTCACTCATCATTGGTTCCCAGGTCCACTGCTTCGTAAGCTCGCCTTGCTCCATTCTGACAGTATAATGAGCAGCTAATCTGCAACAGACAGTCCACTAATAACCAAGGCTGCCAATTTCTTTATCACATGGATAGATATCGGCCTTACGTTTTCATTGTCAATAGCAAAAACAATTGTGAAGCATTTTGGTCATAAGGCGACTGACCTCTTGAATGCCCTAACTAAAGGCAAGCACATTGATGAAGATCTGACGGAGTTTCTAGAAGCTGCTCCATCTCCACCATCATCGGCACCAGATGGGACCTTCCACCCAAAAAGTGAAGACATTTCTGAAGCAAAGGTTGACAACCAATTCCTAACAGGAAGAGCCATTTCTTCGCTATTGCTCGGTTCTACCATTGAGAAACGGGATAGTGCCCAAAATACAGCCTTGGAAAAGGATACAGGAAGGGCCAGGGGATCAATTTCAACAAGTACATCATACCATAACTTTGGTATGCACATCCACTCCCCATGTACTTGTGAGGTCATTTTGTTCTGCAGACTGAATTCTTTCCAACAACTAACATCATTGTCTTCAATATCAAGACCAGATAAAGGATCTTCATCATCATCTTCTATACCAAAACTAGTAGGCGCACTTGTCTTATTACATGAGTGCAATTGACCACTCAGAACCATGGATATCAAGGCAGAAGCATCAGAGACAATAATAGTCTGAATAAGATCTAATGCAGGTTGTCGAAGAGAACTGTGAAGCGCCAAATCCTTCAAAGAAGACACAAGAGAAGGGCCCCTGTGAAATAAATAGAGGAGAGAGAACAATTAAAGAAAATGTTAACAGTTAATCCAGCGAATCCACCAACCGAATATCCATTCAGGTATAAGTCAGGAGACCACGTGTGCAAACTGTACACAAATTGTCTACATAAAAAATAACCTTTATGGACAAAGTCCCCACAGTTACCTACCACATGTGTGCACATTCAGAAGGGGGACAAGGGGGGTTCATCTTGTATCCTCGGAGAACAATGAGAAGAGCTATCTGCATAAACAAGTGAATGAACAAAACTCGAGATTAACATTGTAAGTTGCCAACAAATACATAATTTTGCTTTGACATTGTAGAGGGTGAAACAACCACCTGGCAAGCCTTTTTTCTCATCAGCATGCTGAAATTGCTGCTTACAGTCACTTGATGTAGGAGAAAATAAAGAAAATGTCTCCTTTGCTTTTCATGCTCGCCATCTTGCAAAGCTTCAAGCGACTGGAAGCATGAGATAACAAAGTAGTGAAAAATGAAGCAGGCGTACAATGTTCTTCTCAAAGAAATATAATGAAGAAAGAAAAAAGACTAATAACAATGCAGAATAACAAACATGCCTGTAAAAAAGGCGAGAAAAGGTCAAAAATTTCTTTATGGCTTTTCTCATTTCGAGTATGGAAACACTGACCCAAAAGCGTATTTCGCATAACGCTAGGAGACAATGTCGCCCTCAACCATAGTTTACATCCTGTGTACGAAAACATGTCTTAGAAGATTGGAAAAATAGAGCTGCCAAAGAGAGAAAGAAATGCACCATAAGAGATATACCAAGCTTTTCAAATAGTAATCTCAAGCAGTTAACAGCATGAGAAAACTCAAGTGAATCATCACTGATATGGTTGAGTACGATACTGAGGAAAATGGGATGCCGATCTAAAATCCCTTCTTCAAATGCCGGAGGCTCTAAAAACCCAAGCCTTCAAAAATAAAGAAATAAATAAAATAAGATAAAATATCCATTGGCATAAAAAAATTATAAGCATGCCAAATCCTAATATTAAACATTGCAACCAACTGTTTCCTACAATGCTTTCATTCCAAGCCATACGGCAATTCGATCCAGTTGAATCCTAGGCCTTGATGTCTCTTTTGATGGTTGCATGCTTTCTGACTCTAAAATGCATATGCATTTCTTCAGTAAATGCTGCAATGGATTCAGATCTGTAGATCTCCTACATAAAGCAGAAGATAAAAATTTAGCATAACAAAACTCTGCAGGGAGCACGGTTCAAACAGAATATCAGTCGATTTGTATTTATAGCATTGAAGTGTTCACCTAGTTAGCAAATCTTTGAATAGTCAGGCATACTAAAAGTTACATAATAAAGTGATCAAAATTATCTATGCTATCCTAGAAATGATTGCAGTCATTACAAGTGGATATTGCAAATGATTCAACTCCCATACTGAGCTTCCACAGGAAAAGAAATACCTCAATTTACCCATATGTCCAGCCAGGCGAAAACCAATAGATCGAGTTCTTCTGCTTTTAAGAAAGAGTAGAACATAAACTCCCTGAAAATACAAAGATAAGGAAGAGGGGTTCAGTAAAAATGATTAGAAATACCAAAAAGTGACAATGGTAAGTAATCACAAGGAGGCCATACAGGATACTGCTGATTTCCAGCTAACTTCAATTCATGAAAGTTGTCAATTGCTTCAATAAATATTTGAAACTCAGTCACCAAGTATTGATCATCCAATAAGATGGGAAATGACAAAACCTGTTACCCAAATGTATTTGATCAGGAGAAATAAAAAAGCAACAAACATAAGAGTTTCCAGTGTTATTTCAACTCCTCTGAATATGGGATATTTCTCTGATGTTGGTGGAGGAGACTGAACGTGATTTCCGTCTTCAAACTAAACTATATCCACATAAAACCTGATGATGTAGCCTCTTATGATCATTTGTATAGCAGAAACATATATCAAGCACCACAGGTTACATGGAAGAGTTAATACCCATACACAGAGATGTGGAACAACTCGACAATTGAATATATAAATAACGTGTGTCATTATTTTAATACCAAAAAGAAAACATGGCCAAAAGATTGCAATCTAAATACCTCAAACATGACACTAGCGACTTCGCCATAATGGCTCGCAGGGTCATACTCTCCCCTTGCTATTCTCGCATTGAGATCTTGAAGGTGTTGACTAATTCGTTCTTCATCAAGAGTGTGCAGAACATCAAGAAGGGGACCAACAGAACTCAACTCATATTCAGTACCATACATCTCTTGGGCTTGATGGTGCTGATGAATACATTGAGCACAGCTTCGCATTTCTTCAGAAATTCTATTCCATAGAAGCTTAAGCGGAGAATCAGCGCGTTCATCTTTGAAATAATTGTAGAACGTTTCTAGAAGAGGTCCCATCAGATCCCAATAACCACACCAGATGTGATTTTCTTTCGGTAAATAGATTAAAAAGTTGAATGCATCTGAAAACCTGAATATAAAGCAATAACAGACAAGTTTATAGCATGAACTTGAAAGAAGATTGTGTTCGTTCATTAATAGTTTCCACTCCAGTGTGCAAAAAGAATAAATGCAGCTTGAGTAAGACCATCCGAAACTCACATCGCATAGAAATATACATGTTCAAAAGTGTTAAGTAGCAAGTTTGTCATTAGACAAGATATCATTCATTTGCTAGAATGACCTAGGCTCTAATTACTTCATGTAGGTTCACCTCAATGTCCTGAAGTTTTGTACAGAATATTAATTATTGGAAATAAGCTGAAAAAATAAAAAGCAAAAATAATTGTATACTTTTCATTCGTTGTGATTATTCAATTATCTTAAAAAACTTCAAGATCCGTTCAAAACACAAAACCGATGAATGAGCAGCAAAGAAATGTGAATGTAAATATTAATTCTTTTGTTCTGCTCATTTATTATAAAAATATTAATTTCGAAAGAAACGTCCATTTTCATTTTTCTTATAGCGGTGAAGTTCAAGAACAACAGTTTACTCGCATAAAAAGATGACAGAAAAGGAGGGAACCATTCTCACCATTCTTCTTTGAGTTGGCGAAAACGACGACGTTTGACCGGATGACTGGATAATGCGTCGTCATCGTCCTCTTCTTCAATCGCCGTCCATCTCTCCAATAGCTCTTTTCTGCTCACCGCCTTCTTCGCCATTTTCGCGCCGTCGCGCGGGAAATCGGTGGATTCGTATTGATTATTGATCCAAGATGACTGTGAAATTAGGGATTGCAGAGTACTTGTACCGCCAAAGAACTGCGAAACCAAATTACGCGCTCAGGAATTGGCGATAATGTCGAAAAGAGTATAGCGAATTCTGGCGCGTGATTATCATTACTAAAGATTTTGCTTTCGCAAATTAATTTCGTAATTGATTTCATTGAGAGGTGTAATTATTCTTAGAACCTGTTTGGGAGATTAAAATCGGATTAAAATTGAAAAATTAGTCGTTATTATTGACTTTTATTATATGAATGAGACTTAATAACGGCTATATTTTTAATTTTAATTGAATTTTAATCGGTACCAAACGGGCTCTTAATATTTTATTTTTTTTTAGGAAAACTTAATTCAGTAAGTTAAAATTCTCATTTTCAACAACGCGTTCTTCAATAAAATAATATTTTCCATCACGTCAATAATTTTTCTTTTTTTTTTTTCAACCACACATTCTCATGTATTATATAGTGCATGTTTGATTTTCATTAATGGGGAAAAAAATTGAATAGTATTTTTAAGAGAATGTGTGGTTAAAAAGGAAGAAATAATTTGGAAAAAAGTATAAAATATTTTATCGTATGAATATATCATTGAAAATGATCTTATGGCAAACCATAAAATAAATTTAACAGGAATCAAACAAGCCAATAATCTAAAAATTAACCTTTTAGCCTTGTTTGGTGCCCATTAAAAGGATATTTATAATAGCGATCTTTCGAAAAATGAGCGATTAAAAGGTATGGAAAAGTTTTAAATTTACGATTAAATGTGTAGTTGAAAATAAATATATAGAAAAAATTGAAATAACGAGAGACAAAACAAGGATGTTTGATCTTCATTTTTGGGAGAATGGAGATTATAATAGTAAAAAAAAAAATTTAAATGTTTGATTACAAAATTAAAAATATTTTAAGTTTACTTGCAAAATTATTTCATTGTAAATAGCTTTATAAAAAAAATAATCGTAATTAAATTTAAAAATTATATTCAACTCTCTTTTGGTGGAATAAAAATCAATTTTTTAGTAGATTCTGATAAAAATTAATGAAATATGTCGTTGAAAAGTGGTGGGACTCATAAAATACGTGGCTAAAATTAATTGTTGATTTTGATTTAAATTAAAATCAATTTTAATCACAACCAAACAGGGGCTCAATGCTATTATTCTTCAATGTATTATTAAAAATAATAACCCGAACGGAAAAATGAAAACGAAAATTTATTAAGGACGTGTTTGAGCTTCATTTTTATTCTAATAATGCATTTTAGAATAGTGAATTAATAGAGAACGTGTTGTTAAAAATAAGGATTTTCTTTATTTACGTGTAATATTATTTTATCGAGAAATGTGTGATTAAAAAAAAATGAGGATCAAACAACGGTTAAAGTAAATTCCTTGTTCGAGTTAAAAACTTAAAAGAATATGATTATAATAAATTCTTAAAATCTTGCATATAGGATAATACCTTTTTTAAAGAATATACATTTAATAAAATTATAAAACATAATTAGGGTGTGTTTGAGCCACATTATTTTGGAAAAATGTATTCTAGAATAGTAGATTAATGGAAAAATGTATGGTTGAAAATAATGAAAAGTTATTGACGTGGGGAAATATTATTTTTATTGAAGAATGTATGTTGAAAATTAGTAGAAGAATGAAAATGAAAATTTCAATGTGTACCAAACGGGGACTTAGTGACAAAAAAATTGAAAAATGAAATAATTGAAATTTGTTATGTAAAAACGTTGTGCAACCATCCATGGTGGGATTTGCTCTTTCTAATTAGGTTAGCAGTATTTTCACACGAGTAATTAATGCCATGTTCGTCGACCATTAATTTAAAGAAAAATGATAAATGTACATCATCGGTACACAATCCTATACACATCTCCCTCGCAAGGGGGTGGAGCCCACGTGGGGGGCCCAATCGCTGGGCCCATCCCCATGTGAGGGGGATGTGTACCAAGGATGTAAGAGTAGTATGATTGTAATCTAAAACTCTGTTTGCTATAGTAAGATTATTCACCACATATTCGCCCAATAAAATATTCTACACACAAATCAATAAACTTACTTTAAATTTCAACCACAAATTCTCCAAAAAATATTATTCAAAACTCAATTCTTCTCTCAATAATGGGAGACATACAAGCTCTAATTGTAGGTTAAATACATTCTGACCAAATATAACGGGGGTGAATATTATGACACATTTTAATAGCTTTTTTGGCCGTTGTCAATCACGCGGTCATTTTTTTACCAATAATTTTACTTGTACAAATAGTATGGTTCTTTTTTACTCCCTATCTCACACTGGGACACACTTGCAAGTATACAATGGTCCAAAAATGCATTTTTCAAATTGAAAAAATGGAAAATAGATGGGCACTGAATAAAGATCAAGAACATAACCCTTGTTTGGTCTCCCATTATTTTCAAAATACATTTTTATCTTTTAGTTTCAACCACACATTACTTAATAAAATAACATTACATGCAAATCCATAAATTTTCTTATTTTTTAATCACACATTTCTCCATCAAAATACTATTTCAAAATGCATTTTAAGCAAAAATGGGACTCAGACATGCTAATGCTATAAGATGTATTCATAAAAAAGTGTTGTGCATTCAATAGAAATCGAACTTGCGGATTTGAAAATATTAAGATGACTTGGGCTTTTGACATAATTTTTGCTTTTTGTAGATTTTTTTTTAAGGAAGCTATCTTAATTTTTATTTAAAAACTAATTTTTAAAATACGCTTCTTATTTCGAAAGTGCTTTTAGAGAAACTACATTTAATTGGTTTTCTAAAAGATCTTTTAACTATCAGAAGAATTTTTATAAAATTTATCAAACGAGTCCAAAAGTAACTTTTGAATTTTAAAAAATCATTTTGACTTTTTAAAAGCCATGACAGGAGCCCTTACAAAATCCACTAACAACGCTACCTGTACCTCTTTTGTCAAACTTTTGAGCCTTCCGTTCAAAAGTTAAGGGTGTGTTCTCTTTTACGTTTTCAAACCGTTTTCTGTTTTCAATTTTTCAAAATAGTGAAAACACGTTTTTTTTTTCATATTTTCGAAAACGCATTTTTGAAAACAAGTTAAAAACTTACAAAGATATAATCAAGCAAAAATTATCAAAACGTGTTTTTGGTGTTTTCAAAACAAATTTTCAAATGTCAAAAAGAACACATTTTCAACAATTTCAAAATGGACACTCAAAACACAACTCACAATGAATTCAAAATTCAAAACACAAAATTGAAATACAAAGAAAACATCCCTTTAGCGATCCATCCAAGGTAATTCTTAAGCTCCAATAAGGTCTCCACTTGGTGAAACCTCCGAAGAGAATTTAAGCCCTGCCTGATGGACCTTTTTTAAGAATTATTATTTTTATACGCTCATTTTTCTATCACATCCATACAATAAAATATCTTGTAAGTAAAATTATAACAGTTCATTGCTTCTTAACCACATATTTTCAAACAAGTCACTATTGAAAACATTGTTTTTGTCAAACATGGGCCAAGATTATCACTGGTCTAGTCCAAATATTGACTACTTTGGAAACTAAGTCCATGTTTGACAATCATTATTTGAAAATTATTTTTCTACATACTCATTTTCAATTATACGCTCATACAATAAAATATTTATACGTAAATTCAAGTTTTTTCATACTTTTAACCATATGTTCTTCTAGAACTCACTATTCGAATCAATGTTTTTCTCAAATAATGGGTTAAAAATATCAATTCATTTGAAATTCCCCTCAAATACATTAAAATACCTTTGGATCTAGCACGACTGACTTATTTTAATTTCAATCAACAGACAAATATTAAGTTTACTTAGGGTCCGTTTGATTGTAAGAGTGGAAAATTGATAGAAAGAAAATATTTTACAGGGAATTGATTTTCTTAGAAAATGTTTTACTGTGAATTGTAATTAATTGTGTTTGATTGGTATAATTTTTCATGGAAAATGTTGAAAATTTGGTGTCCATTTGACTTCATTTTTTATGGAATTTGTCCATTAAAGTGATAATTTTTTCTATTATTGAGTCTAAAATTTGTTTTCATTGTCAAAAAAAAAAATTTGAAAAAAAAATTATTATACAGAATATAATTCGTTTGACTTTATTTTGCATGAAAGTTGTCGATAAAAGTGAATTTTTTTTTACCATTGTATCTAGAATTTGTTTCAATTGCAAAAAAAAAAAAAAAAAGGTGGAAAATGTTTTCCCACCTATTAGGCGAAAAAACATTTTCTATTATTTGTGCATCAAAGAGTTGTATCTAGAAAAATGGAGGAAAACATTTTCCATGAAAAATTTCGCATATCAAACAGTCAAAAAAGTGAAGGTAGGAAAATATTTTTCTACTTCCATGAAAAACTACGCCAACCAAACGGACCATTATTTACTTTTATGTAAACTTTTCAAGCTTCGGCAAACGTGCCATAATGCAAATTTTCTCTTTTATGAAGAGAACGGAGCCAATAGCAAAAGCAAAAGCAAAAAGAGATGGCTATCGATAAAGTCAGTCGCCCGTTAGCTTTTATTATGATGTCTATTGGCTATGCATTCGTGACATTTGGTTGGTTCTATCATTCAAGGTCCCCACTCGGCCCATGCTGTGTGAACTTCCCAAAATGTTAAAGAAAAAAGAAAATATAAAATACAATAAAATAAAGGTGCGTCAATTCAGGGTATTGTCCTACGAAAAAACCTTCGCGGTCCACCTAGTGATGGACAATCTAGTTCAAACAAAAACTTAGATATCTATGGACTAATGATTATTTATTTTAGAAATTTCACTAATAGTCCTTGTTCTATTGACTTAGTAGCTAGAAATCCCCAACCATTTCTTTGGCATTAAATCACCAACTTATCCATTTTGTAGCACCTTGGTGGTTTCCAGCGCGGAGTCCGTTCAAATGTTTGTTAAGTAGTCAAGTTCTCTTAAGCCTCTTTTGACAGAGTCATTGAAATTATAAGTTGATCAAACTTCGTTTTTAATTACACATTTTATTGAACTCGCAACTTTAATTCATTTTTTATTCACGTATCTTATGGATCGACTGACTTTTAATTTTGAAAAACCTTGTCAAAAAGGCTAAAAAGACTGTTGTAGCCTAGGATAAAGTTTTCAATTCTAGATTTCACTTTTCTTTTCGACTTACCATTGTTGCCAACACAGAGGACGAATTGCTCGAATTATGTTGGATTTTATAAATCAAGCAAAATCACTACTTGTGAGAAAAATATTGACGACTTGTGATTACTATTCTGGATCCTCGTTGTAAATTTCTTGAAGATATTTGGTGTCGTTGTAACTAAAAAAAAAAAAAAATCAAATTGTAAAAAAGTTAAATTGTTCATCAATTTTATTCCATTGATGATTGCATTAATCACAGTGTCATGAGTGGAAGTCCTAGAACTTGATGGTAAGAATGCTTAAAGAGAGAGGATGAGCACTTAATTAATTTTGGGAAGCTTCCAAAGTCGATGTACCTTGATAAAGTGTTTACGAAATGTAACGGGTTAAATGCGAAGACTTAGGGCGATAAATGCAATGGGTGGCATCAACATGAACAAACTGCCGATAGCTGAAGAGTGGGATTCAAAGCGACAATTCATTTGTTTTTATTGAAATTACTATTACCATTGTATCCGACGCACGAGACTCACATGTGCATTTAAAACACTTTCAATAGGTCGAGAACTATGCTGAAAATTCTCTCTCTCTCTCTCTCTCTCTCTCTCTACGTTATGTACCCAATAAACATAACGATACTAATGTTTAAAAAATATCATGGCTTCGTACGAAAAATGTGTTATCCATTTTGAAATTTTCGTTTAATTCTCATTCTTGTAGAATGAGAATGAAAAATATAGTCGTTATCGGACCTCATACAAAATATAGAAATATAAAATTGATGACTTGATTTAATGTATAACGGTCATATTTTTCATTTTTATGAATGAAAAATGAGAAACAAATGGAAGCTAAAATAAAACAGACAAAGATTGAGGGACCAAACAAGATGTAAGATAGACTCACTCACTCACTCCAGGCTGAACAATTAAGTCCCTTGTTTGATAAAGCTATTTTAAAATTTTATTCATTTTTTCATATAATCGAATATTAATTTTAACCAAACATTTTTACGGGGCCATGACTTTTTATCTTTTTAATTTTTACATAAAAAGTTTTGTCAAACAATCCCTAATGTATATCCATTTAACCTGATTGGGACTTTATATCTCCACAATCGAAATATAGGACGCTAAATTGTGAAGATAAAAAATTGTAATGTTTCTAAATTCGTTTGTTTTTTTTTTTTTTTTTAAATTCGTGTTTTGTATTGATTGAAATTTAAATTTTAATCTAAATTAAAGTTAATAATTAATTTTAATAATATATTTCATGGAATCCATTAATGTTTTAACTTTTATCAAAATGTACTAAAAATTTGATTTTAATTTCCACCAAACATGGACAAAATCACAATAAATTTGAATTTGATAACATGCTAATTTTAAAAAATTTCCAACAATTGTATGCTAATCGAATCTACAAATTGCTTATGTCATCTAAAAACTTATTTCGAGAACTACATTATGGACATATCGAATAATCCAAATAGATATAGAAAATAATTAAAAATACGTTAAACGTGAGTTTTAAAGAAAAATGCCTAACTCGCATTTTTTTCAAAAAAATTCAATTATTTCATTACTTTTACTATTTTTGCGATGCAAACTTCTCAATGTAATTTTCATCATTTTATTAGGAAACTTTATATGGAATATGGAATCAAAAATTTTCAAAATTTTACATGTGAAAAAGTCATATCCGATGTAAATTTTCAGATGCAAAATTACACGATATGATTTTTTTTTACGTAAGTTTTCGAGTGTAAAATTTCTCCAAACTTTTTTGCAAGTTCGATTGTGCCCCTTAACTTTTATGTTCCGCGTCCGCCCTTGACTACTTCAACCTACTAAAATCACCAAAATTCAATAATTCATTTTTCCTCTACCAACGTACAAGAAGAAAAAATAAAAAATAAAAAAATAGCACGAGCACTCGCAGGCAATACAACTAAACTTGCCAAAAAAGAAAAAAAATACGTT
Organism: Fraxinus excelsior; assembly: GCA_019097785.1. Taxonomy (NCBI): domain Eukaryota; kingdom Viridiplantae; phylum Streptophyta; class Magnoliopsida; order Lamiales; family Oleaceae; genus Fraxinus; species Fraxinus excelsior. The sequence continues at coordinate 861,078 of CM032629.1, read as the reverse complement.
AGTTTTTTTTATTTATAATGAAGTTCAACAAGAACACATGCCTATGTTTATTCTTCCAAGTTCTCGTCAAGCAATACGTAGTAGTCCCAAATCTGAACATGTATCATAAGTAATGTGCTATTGCCAAATTTCCACACGATATCAAGGAAGCAAAACACCATCGTGCATTAACAAGAAGTCCACGTAAGTGAAAGGCATGAATACACTAAACCAAAATTGATTTTATTTTTTTATGGAAAATGTCATTTTTCCATCAAATTTCTATTTTTTGGGTGTTTGGTTGAATTTTTTTGTGGAAAATATTTTCCAACTATTTGTCATGCAACCATATTTCCCTAAAAAATAAGGAAGGCGTTTTCTTTAAAGATGAGCGATTTTTATTTTCTAGATATTTCACCATCTCTTGCTCTCTCCCGTCTATTCCCATCTCATTTACCAACTAATAAAAATGAAGAGATATAATATTTTTATATTGAAAACTAAATCAAGCAAATACATTTAATTAATAATTTTCATTTAAATAAGTTCTGAATAATTCAATTGGATAGAATTTATTTTATTTCCATTCAAATTTCATGTTCACAATAAAAAATACCATAATATTAATTACAATTAAGAAATATTTCGTATATTTTACTTCCGTACAAGTAAACCCACATTTTTATGGAATTTTTTTTTTTTTTTTGAAAAAACATTTATTTGAATAGTGCATTTTTTTAAAAATGCATGGTTAAGAAGTATAAAGAAAAAACAAATCTGGGTTTACGTGTTGAACATTATATTGTATAAATATGTGATTAAAAATAAGTATATAAAAAAAAAAGTGTATACGTTAGTTTTTTTTTATTTATAATGAAGTTCAACAAGAACACATGCCTATGTTTATTCTTCCAAGTTCTCGTCAAGCAATACGCAGTAGTCCCAAATCCGAACATGTATCATAAGTAATGTGCTATTGCCAAATTTCCACACGATATCAAGGAATCAAAACACCATCGTGCATTAACAAGAAGTCCACGTTAGTGAGTGGCATGAATACACTAAACCAAAATTGACTTTATTTTTTATGAAAAATGTCATTTTTCCATCAAATTTCTATTTTTTGGGTGTTTGGTTGAATTTTTTTCATGGAAAATATTTTCCAACCATTTGTCATGCGACCATATTTCCCTAAAAAATAAGGAAGGCATTTTCTTTAAAGATGAGCGATTTTTATTTTCTAGATATTTCACCATCTCTTTCTCTCTCTCGTCTGTTCCCATCTCATTTACCAACTAATAAAAATAAAGAGATATAATATTTTTTAGGTTGAAAACTAAATCAAGCAAACACATTTAATTAATAATTTTCATATAAATAAGTTCTGGACAATTCAATTGCGTAGAATTTATTTTATTTCCATTCAAATTTCATGCTAAAAAAAAAAACACCATAATATTAATTACAATTAAGAAATATTTCATATATTTTACTTATATACAAGTAAACCCCCATTTTTGTGGACTTTTTTTAAAAAACATTTATTTGAATAGTGCTTTTTGAAAAATGCATGGTTAAAAAGTATAAAGAAAAAACAAATCTGGGTTTACGTGTTGAACGTTATATTGTATAAATATGTGATTAAATATGAGTATATAAAATTTTTTTTTTTTGAAATAATGGGAGACAAACGAGGACAAAAATCTTCAAGCTTAGACAAACATGGACTTCGAGAAAAAGCCATAGAAAATTTTGAGAAGAGTAATGCCGTTTAACTCGATTGATGTCAAACATCAGCCTAGCTGTCAGGTAATTGATTGAGCACCTAAATACGATTCTGATTTTTTGTTTAAGACGTTCAACCATTTAATTTTATTTAATGGACAACTAGACTAATGATAAGCACCATCGAGACTGTGGATTAATTGATAATACATAGTTAAACATGACTCGTATCTTTTCATTTAAGATGTACAATAATTTAATAATACTTAGGGTGTGTTTGAGCCACATTATTTTGGGAGAATGTATTATGTAATAATAGATTAATGAAGAATGTGTGGTTGAAAAAGAAGAAAAAATTATTGATGTAATGAAAAATATTATCTTATTGAAAAATGTGTGGTTGAGAATGAATAGAAGAATGAAAATGAAAATTTTAACATGTGCCAAATAGGGGTTTAATGGACAATTGACCGATACTAAGCAACAATACGATTGAACTTAAAAAAATAACGACATTTAGCTCATGTTTTGGTCCGGATTAAAATACGATTTTAATCCAAGTCAAAGTCAAACAATCATATTAATCATGTACTTCATGGGCCCCACAACTTTTCAACAATACATTTCAAATTTTTTTATCACAATCTACTAAAAAAATCTAATTTTAATCTCCACCAAACAACCTATTAGTTCCACAAGTGTTACGCATCAATTTAATTGCCAATTAATTAATTGGACATTTTAAATATGACTCATAATTTTTTTTATTTTTTTTCATTTAGCTCGTGTTCATTGGGGATTAATTTTTTTTTTTTTTTTTTTTTTTGTAAATAATGATAAAAGTTGAGGAAATGTATGGTTCAAAATTGTGAATCCAATGAAATATGTGATTAAAATTAATTATTAATTTTGATTTAAATTAAAATCTAAATTTTAATACATACCAAATAATGGGTTAAATAATTTGACATATTGATTTAATTTTTAATATATACCAAATAAGGGCTTAAGTAATGTGCTTTTGTCAAATTTCCTTTAGCCCTGTTTGGTGAGGATTAAAATATGATTTTTAGTAAATTTTAATAAAAATTGATGAAATGTATAATTGAGAAGTTGTGTAACCCTTGAAATATTTGATTAAAATTTATTATTTATTTTGATTTAAATTAAAATACCAAATATGAGTCAATAAAGTGCTTTTGTCAAATTTTCATACGATTGCGGAGATGCAATGCACTATCGTGCATTGACTAGTAGTTAGTGTTAGCAAGGAGCATGCACTCTAAACTTACTAATTATTAAGGACAATGCTACATATACACCCTCATTTTTATTTAATTTTTTTTTATCAATACTCACAGTAGGATGTGCGAATCACACATTTGAGAGCTTTTTATTCACGTGTATCCTGCGCATGTGAGAGGTGTAACATTTTTGGTATACCGAAAACAAGTAGAATTATCCCATTATTAATAAATGAATAATTTCTTTTGAATTTTACTCATCTTTTTTAAGCTCAGGCAAACATAGACTTGGAAAAAGTGTCCTAGAAAGTTTTGGAAAAAAATGCAACTGCTCCCACCAACCCCAAAATTCAAACAGAGCTTCCACCCCACCTCACTTATCACCAGTAGTCCCCCCCTCCCAATTCCAATCCATTCCAAAAGAAGGAACCCTGAAAATATCTCCTCTCTCTTCGAGGGTGGAGGGTTGTTTTGTTCGGATGATCCAAAGGACTCCGTCCCAATCCCAGGCGTGTCATTTTCTATCAATTTTTAGCTTTTGATTTAACTGCATTTTTCACAATTGTTATATCAATTTGAATTACTAGTTTTTCACGAGGTCGGCAAACACTAAGCTGCAAGGAAGCGAGAAGTATACCACAATAAACTAGAACAATTGCTTTAAATTTGGGGATTATTAACAATGGCTTTGGAATCGGAATCGCAGAACAAGAGCTATAGCTTAATGAGAGATGTTTACAGAGCGATGATAGTACCTAAGGAGGAGCTGGAACTTCACTCGCATTCTCACGCGCTTTCACTTTCGCATATTAACAAGGGGTTCAATCTCGAGCTTCCGTTTCGTGTACCCAATGTTGGAGAAGCCATTCAGGTTGTTATTATTCAGTTCTTTAACGAATTACTTTATTTTTATGGTTTTCCTCTTTCGAACCTTTCCTTTTTGAAGTTTTGTTTTATTGCTTTTGCAACTGAAAAAGTTTGTATTCTGGCATTTTACACCTTTTTCCTTCTTTGGTGTACTTCACTGTGTTACATTTATGGTTGCTTCTGTAATTATACTTGACTAATTAATTCTGCTATCGAAGTGTTATCCATTTTCATTTATTTGCAACAGCTGCAGAGACTGGTGATGTGATGGAGATCCTAAGGATATTATTTGAAAACTTGCCAGAATATAGATAGTCACCTTACCTCAAGAATAATCAATACTTTGGATGTTAGTTTGATTGATTTCCTTTCCAGTTATTAGTTTTGATCGAAATATTTATTTTTTTATTACTTTTGTTTGTGAGCTTCTCTCTTGTTACGAGAGGTTTTACCTATAGGCGTAGGGTTTTTCATTGAAAATAGAATTTGCTATTGAGCTAATATTGATTTTTCTCCTTCTAATTCTCTCTCTTCTCTTAAATTCTCCTCTTCTACCTTCTTCCCTCTCTCCTTTAAATTTTGCGATCTCTTATGCGCTGCATGCTTCAACTGGATTCCATTTTATTCAGCTTCTCGACGTTACCTCAAATTTCAATTGCTAAATACAACCCATTGCAAGTCTTGAATGATTGGTGAATACCATCTTACTTTTGCCCACACGTGAAGTTTCAAGTGTAAGGTATCTTACATATGAGCATCAATTTTGTTTGAAGTCCAGAATGGAAAGTGATACAACTTAAAAGAAAACTGATTTGGATGTCTAAATGTGAATACATTGCTTTTCTTTGGTTCAGGATATTCTGAGGAGTAGAGAAGCTGGTGAGTTTCTTAGTGGTGCTTTAGCGGGGGCCATGACCAAAGCCATTCTCGCTCCTCTTGAGACCATCAGGTTTTCTGTTGCCCCTTCCCTGATTCTGGTTCTAGTTGTTTTTGCATAATAGTTCAATTGCGAAACATTATTTGATCAAACTTTTAAATGACAATTCATGTCAAAACCTTAGAGGCAATACACTGGTGATTAGAAATTCAGGAACATTTTCTCGTGGTACATACCTCAATTTACTTGAAATGAGGCAGTTCTTTTCTGCGGTGTGAATTTATATGAAGTTCCATGCAAGCATGAATAATTGCTTAGACATGGTTTCTGTCCCCTTCCGTCCTGTTCAAACAAAAAGTTAACTGATGAAAATTTATTCCTAGCATTGCAGTATGTCGACTTCCATTTGCTTAGAATCCATTTCGAGAAATTTTAATGCACTTCAATTTAACCTCTGTATATGAACTTGCTTCTTCGGAACTAAGTTCTACCAGAATTCTTAACTTGATTTCAAAATCAAGATATTGCTCTTACCCTCTTTAATTTGCTTCTTCAAACTGGCCTTTTCCAGCTTGTGTTTACTTGAAGATCACTGATTTGAAGGCAGTATTCTATTGTGAGTGAATGCTATTGTCTTTGAGACACCTAGGAAAATGTTAAAGCACCACTGAAAAGTTATTGGTCTTTGACATATTATTGATTTGTGAATGAAATATGTCATAAAGTTACCTTCTTGTGGTAGACTTAAGTGTAAGGAGACACCACCTTGAACTCAGTTATAGTATTTGAACCTGTACCATTTTCTAAGAATTATCTCATGATTCAAGCTTTCCTTTTGGATTTTGATATTTCGGTTCTCATGATTCAAACTTTCCTTTTGGATTTTGATATTTCAGTTGATGGGGAAAATTATTTTGACTGTTTTTTGCTTGCCTCGTCTAATATGTTGATATGAAATTCTCAGGACAAGAATGGTGGTTGGTGTTGGCTCTAGAAATATTTATGGCAGTTTCATTCAGATTGTTGAACAGCAAGGTTGGAAAGGCCTGTGGGCTGGAAACGCAATCAACATGCTGCGCATAGTTCCTACCCAGGCAATTGAGCTTGGAACATTTGAGTGTGTCAAGCGAACAATGACGTCATTACAAGAGAATTGGAATCAGACTGAACGCCCACAGTTGCAGATTGGTCATGTCAGTTTGAGCTTCTCTCTCTCATGGCTCTCTCCAGTTGCTGTGGCTGGTGCTGCTGCTGGGATTGTTAGCACACTCGTATGCCACCCGCTTGAAGTTTTAAAGGTATATGCATGTGGATTTTGCTTTCTTGGAAGAAGAAGTTGGCTCATCAATGAGTGAGATATTCTATCAATGTGAAATTAATGTTATGGTTTGATTTGGAATTGTTTTACGGAGCTGAAAATGTGTGAAAGAATCGGATTGTGTCCCTAATTGGCTTCACAACTTGCTTTTAGAATTCTTAAACATTTAAATGTGGATAAAGTGAGAATTACACCACAAATGCGGTTATTAGATTAGTTCTGTGAAGTGTAAACGTTTTTGTTTTCATATGATGATATATATTTTGAAAAGCCTCGAAAGAGAATGGAAGATGGTTCATTTTAAAACAAAGGGAGAGCGTAACAGTGACAGTCTCTTTACTATTTCTTATTTAATGGGTACTTTGTAGCATTTTTTTTTCTGTGTATTTTGTTTCTTGTTGTGTGACCTGTCTCAGATTTATGTGGGTTAATCTCCACATCGCGGAGGGTTGTACTGCTGAGCCATTCTATTTAAATATCTGATTTCTATCCTTACCTTATACAGGATAGATTGACTGTCAGCCCTGAATTTTATCCCAGCCTAAGTATTGCGGTACGCAAGATTTACGAGGATGGTGGCATTGGTGCTTTCTACTCTGGTATTTCACCCACATTGATCGGCATGCTCCCATATAGCACTTGTTACTACTACATGTATGAGACAATGAAGAACTCGTACTGTCTGGCAAAGAAGAAGAAATCTTTAAGTCGTGCTGAGATGCTATTATTAGGAGCTCTCTCTGGTGAGAATCTTCGCCATTTCCAATTTTTGCTTGCATATACTACTAGTTTTCCTTCATTAACATCATGATACTTCAACTTCTTATATAAACTCGTGGGTCCACTAATGTTTCCTCGGGAAAATTGCTGCCATGATTCCCAAAGTTTGGAATCGCTGGCACTTTGATCCCCTGACCTTCAATTTTTATAGGTAGTTTTACCCTCGTGTTCAAATAAGCAAAAAGGTGAAAAATGATAACAAGAAAAAGCATAATCCCACTGTCTAAATCCCCATCTTGCCCCCACCCCATCGAACTCTTGTGGGGCTGTGTACACCCAGACGTCTTTGAATTCCTATGTCCATTAGATGATAATTTCTAGAGCTATCCAATCATCCTCACCTGGGTAGAAGAATTGAATTGTGACTACCAACCATACCACCAGGATTCCTCTTAATGATTGCTCGCTTTTTTCAGGCTTGACAGCGAGCACGATAAGTTATCCTTTGGAGGTTGCAAGAAAACGGCTTATGGTAGGAGCGTTGCAAGGTAAATGCCCACCCCACATGTCAGCTGCACTTTTGGAAGTTGTTAAGCAAGAAGGTCTTATGGGCCTTTACAGAGGCTGGGCCGCAAGTTGCTTGAAAGTCATGCCTTCCTCAGGGATCACATGGATGTTCTACGAAGCATGGAAAGATTTATTGCTTGCAGAGAGACGTCCTTTATGATCAATCTTGCTGAATGCAAGGAATTCTGCATTGAGTGTCAACCCACGGCAAGCAACAAGGATCTGAAGCCTGTGCCAGCGGGGATGGCTGTGTACGGCCTTATCTACGAAGAGTTCTGGTGTTGGTGCCGTATTAATGTGTACCAACACAATTTTTCTTCAAAATGTAATCGACTCATAAATAAGATCAATGGGAATTAAATTTCATACATACCTTTTGATACACTGGAAATCAATCTGAAAAAGTAGGAAAATGGTTGACAGGCATACAACTCGAGTTTACTGTTTTGCGTTTTGTAACAGTTGACTTTATGACAGGTTTGCTACGGAACACGTCCAATTTTGCCCCTAGTGTCTTGAGCAGATTGGTAGTGGTAACTAAACTATAGGTTCGGGATCAATTTTTCGTGCATGGAAACAATGTGCGTGCATCAATGGAATTTATTGAAATTGTAGTAAAGTGCACAGTTCTTGGAAAAATGCTGCTGAAAGACGAGAGTCTGAGTATAAACTGGACTTTCTCATTATATAAGATGCTGAGGAAACATGGAAGGGTACAAATATAATCATTGATACAGCATAGATGCAGAGCAATCCCTGGATGAGGTTTGAGAATATTTTGCATGAGAGCGAAGTGTTACTCTTGCAAAGAAATCGTGTCCTCTCTCCTCGCAGAAAATCTTGCCAAACAGGAGCCATTTGATTGTGAGTTCTCGACGAGCATATAGAGACAAAGCAAGCATAATCCTGCACAAGAAAACCAACGGATAAGCAAACAAAATATAGAGACCCAATGAAGCTGGACCTTCAAAGAAAAGCGGTTTCACCATGAACAGGAAAGGCAAAACTTGATGGCTAGCTATTAGGGCGTTGAAATGTGCCAGAAGGTCCAGGCTTAGCATTTACAAGCTCAGTTATAGAGGCCAGCAGCCTGCGATGACCTGTACCCGGCACACCTAAAACAAGGATTGCGTTGACACAGCCAGCCAGATTTATTCTAAAACCGAACTGAACCTCCTCCACCTCGGAAAACATAGTAGATTCCCCTCCAACCCAACCCTGCCCCCTCTAAACAAAGAAATTATAAGCATGTTTGTCTATGCTTGAAAGTTAAATTTGTAGAAAGCTAGTCAGTATTTACTTTTTTGTTAGTAAAACACAGCCAAACATGCTCTTACTCATTATGTGGATGCTATGATAAGCAAATCAAATTACTTGGAGATTGTCTAACCATTAGTCCTCACCTGCTATTTAATATTTCAGTGGTTTTTCGAAAGTTGTAGTATTAGTAGCTATGGGAAAAGAGGCCATATCAAGCAACACAACACAAGAGTTACACTGTACATTTTCATAAGAAGTCCAGAAACTAACAAATGATTATCTCAAGCAACAAGAACAACAACAAACTAAGAGGATGTTAAGTTACTTATTTTTAGGTTACGTAGTTTGCCATAGATTTTCAAAGTTACTTTTTCTGCCCACAAAACTTACTTTCAAGAAAAGTAACCTTCAAGCTGGCATCCGAGAAATTGAAAGAAGGCATATAAGACTCACCTACATATGCAACAGTGACGCCCGAAACTACTCTTCCAATGGCTGATAGAACATATAAACATGCAACCACCTGATGCAAACAAAATAAGATCAAAGATGTATTCTCCAGACAGATTCGTTAGATAAATTAGCCAATCTTGAATTCTCCATTAGCAGCATAACTGAATGATAAAGAAGGTTCAGAAGTGCAGATAATTGACATTATTCCTCTTTCTTTGAATATTTATTCAATTAGTAGACATTATTTGTCTCTCCTCTCTCTCCGTGCATATGTATGTAGAAATTGAGGACACAGAATAAATAAAGGCTTCAATGGATCAACCATGTCTTCGATTCTCCATCAGAAAAGTAGGTTCCGATCAATGCGCAAATTAATATTTATCACAATCGGCCTTAATACTATTTAGAAATGTTATTAATAATTGATAAATGGGATAATTTTTAAACCATCTAGGTCAAGAAAAGAAATTACAGCCAAAATTAGGTAGATAATCATAATACCTTAAAAAAGAGGCGCTTGTCGTGGCCGGTGGCGGCGACGCGGAGGACGGACTCGGCAGCGCCGACGGTGTTAGCCAAGCAGGCGAATATCGAATTCGCAGCGTCCTGCGAAATCTGCCACTCAAGAGGATCGACAGGGACAGCAACATTCATATGGCGGAAAAGGAGGCCGAGAATGGCCAGCGAGCACAAAAGGACGATGAATACATCGGAGAGAAGTGAAACAACACTCGAATTCCGGTAGGAACAATGGTAGTACACAAGAGTACCACTGATCAGCACAATCAAAGGCCTCCCCATTACAATCATTAACGTATTCGATTGCGCCATGTAAGTAAATTCGCTCTTCTTCTTCCTCTTCAATTGTTTGCTATGAATTGTGATTGCCCTAGTTCATGACCAATTCATCAAATCGGAATTTCATTACTTTCATCTTCTCAATTCATCAAAATCAATAGTTTTAATAAATCAACAACTGAATACTTGACCAGTCTGTACAGATTCTAGATTATGTTCAAACGTTGAAAATGGAAATTGAATTTTCAGTCGTGCTACTCTCGCATCCTTCGTAGTCTAGGGCCGGGCCCATGAACCAAAAACCGCAAAACAAAAAGGGATTGGATCGAGTTTTAAATTAGTATAAAATTATCTGGGTCGGGTCGGATTTGGATTTAAACCGACCCAGCCCAATTTAAAAACCCCATCCCTCTCTTACTGGTTTTGCTCTGAATCCACAGTCGCATCCTCCTCGTCTGCTTCAAAGTCGCCTCCGCCTCTCACTCTCTTCTCACGCCTCCGAGGACCAAATCAAGTATTTCTGTAATGTAAGGACTTTTTTCCTTTGTTATTTTGATTTTTTTATTGTTTCAATCTAAGATCCGAATTCATTCCCAGGTACATGACTATTGTTTATGTGTTGTTGTTATGCTAATTTTTCATCTATACATCTGTTTATTTGAGGTAGTTTATGGAAATGGGCAATAAAAATGGATGGGCTATTAATGAGAATTTTATTGCAGAAGGCTGATAATTCATTATCGCTATCAAGGCGCGGATTTCACGTCGAACCTGGGACTCGTGAGAAAGCTGCGAGTACTTCTCCCCCTAGCTTTTATAATCCTTTTATAATTGGAACTAGAAATTTATGTGTTTGATATTAAAATCTGAATAAAATGTTTATAATTCTAAAATCAAGTCCCCATTGCCATAGATTAAGTTCGATTTGTTATGTATTTTTTTTTTTTCTAATTCTAGTTCCGAACTATTATTTGCAAACCTAGCTTTAGGTTTCTCGATACTTTTATGACCAAGTGCTGCAGGTCTGTTCAATAAAAGTTTCTTCTTTTGGCATTTTTGCTGCAGAAAATTAATCGATGAATTCTTGCTGAGCATGTTTGGCTAAGTTTATAAGTGATTATACATTCTTATGATTTTATTGCTTGTTTGTTGGCAATCTTTGTGTTCTTTAATATAGATTGTTATTCTCTTATTTTGTTTGATTTGTATAGATATGAACATGAATATATATAGTGAAATTGAAGCTATGGGTGAAACTCCTTCAATATATGTTCCTTCACTTCCACTATCATGTTTAGGGAAGAGAAAAAATAGAAAATCTTCGGATGTGTGGGAACACTTCACAGTTTTAGGAAAAATCATAGGTGGTGGTTTAAGGTAATTGTTTTAGGGCCGGCCTTGCCCTCGATTGTATTTCATATTTTGAATAAGTTTAGTACAAAACATAACACTATTAAATTCATCAACTTAAGAGAAGTTGTCGAATTATCAAACACAAGTCATTCTTCAAAAAACGAATACAAAAAAATGAATTCTCAACTTCAATTCGTATTTAGCATGCAGTATTAAATTGTATTAACATTAAAATTAACAAAATTTTAGCTTCTTTTCATATCATAATATGAAAGCATTATAACAATTATGGTATAAAATTAAACTAAAAAATTATGGGTTTGGATTTCGGCGTTTATACTTAAATTTTTTTAGCCGTTAAGTGTCTTTGTCAGGAAGAAAGAATTAAATCTCGGTGAAACCCATATGGTAATATTTCCAAAATTTGTAATCAAGAAAATCTTCATCGATTTTTGCAGAATTTTATTTCCATACAAGTTTGACACCCCCTCTCCCTCTCTATGCTATATAAGAACCCATTCATTACTTAGATTAAGCTATTTGAGATCGGAGAATTGAAGCCCAGAAACTCGTAAGGTAGTTTCTTGATTACAGTTCTGTTCTTTAATCAGAATTTATAGTTTCTTGCAGTATATTTGATCAATTATTAATCAAGAGTTCTATTACTTTTCATCATATTTTTTTAAATTTTGAAATGCAAATTTTTGATGAATTATTTCTAGTGTTCTAAAAAGCAAAAAATAAAAATAAAAATAAAAATTCAGGCTTGTGATATTTTGATGAATTATTAATTAAATTTAAATTATTGATTTTCCAATTTCCTGAGAACAGTGCGTTTATTATGAAGTAAGTTTTTTATTGAGGTCTTTATATTATTTTACTTGCAATTTAGAATTTATATGCCCTCATTTTCAAGAAACTATGTTTCTATTCGAATTTGTAAAAAAGTACTACTAATATTAAAGTATAATGTGAGTTATCTCTCTCTTTATTTGTGCATATCAATTTATATATTAGGGTTCGTTTGATAGAAAGATGGAAAATAGGTGGAAAGAAAATGTTTTACAGGGAAAAGATTTTCCTAGAAATTGTTTTGCTGGGAATTGTAATTAATTGTATTTGATTGGTATAATTTTTCATGGAAAATATTGAAAGTTTGGTGTCCGTTTAACTTCATTTTTTATGAAAATTGTCCATTAAAGTGATAATGTTTTTTACCATTAGATCTAGAATTTGTTCCAACTGCCAAAAAAAAAAAAATATTTGAAAAAAAATAATCATACTGAATATCATTTGTTTAGCTTTGTTTTACATGGAAATTGTCAATAAAAGTGAATTTTTTTTTTTACCATTGTGTGTAGAATTTTTTTCCAATTGCAAAAAAAAAAAAAAAAAAAAAAAATTGAAAAGTTGGAAAATATTTTCTCACCGAAACATCAAGAATTTATTTTCCTCAAAAAGGTGGAAAATTTAGAAAGTTGAAAAATATTTTCCCGAGAAAATTTCGCCAATCAAACACTACAAAAGTTGGAATAGGGAAAAGATTTTTCTACTTCCCTAGAAAACTTTGCCAATCAAACTGGGCCTTATTGTTCTTTGTCTCGAATTCTGTATAATTCAGTATCGAAAGTTAGAATTTTTTATTTTGATTGTTGTGATTTTGTTTATGAAGATGGGTTGAGCAAAACTAATCCCGGAACTGAAAAATATAAAGAAGGCACGCCATGTAACTTTTGAAAAGAGAAGGTTAGGTTTGGAGAAGAAGGCTTATGAATTGTCGACTCTATGTGGAGTCAAAATAGACATGATTATCTACAGGCCATCTGAAGGTGACGAACCATTCGAGCCAACAATTTGGCCCGAAAATCATGAAGAGATTGAAAACTTGATAAGCTCTTACAAGAAGAGATCAGATCATGGTATGAAAAAACTGTCAAGAAACCCGCCTTGAGGTCCGCCTCACCGTGAAACTCATGTCGTACGCCTCAAGGCGGTATTTTTGAGGCTAAAAATCTGAGGCTTACGCCTCTAAATCTGAGGCTTACACCTCAAGGCGTGCGCCTCATTTAAAATTTAATTTTTCAATTGTATGAAAAGAAATCAAAAAGTGAACTTCTTAAAAAAGAAAATGGCCTATTTAAAAAGGCATTTTGGCCCCAAACAAAACAATAAAATGAGGTCACACTGCAATTGGTGAATGAAGAAAATGATTTTGTAGAAATTGAGAGTAGCGAATAGGAAGAAAATGGGGAAATTAAAGTTGATGATGATTCCATTAACGATACTAGTAATATTGATGATAGTGTAGACCTATGTTGCTCGGGCTCTTCAAAAATGGAGAAGTACCCATGTTGACACGACATGACACGGATACTGACACGGGATATGGGTCGGAGACTTGGTCTTGCACGGGATATGGGTCAGATACTTTTGGTTCTAGATCATTTTAGTTTAAAAAAATATCATGATTAATGTTGTTACAAATTTTTTTAAAAAATGTTTGTGGTGAGGCTTACGCCTCAAAACGTTTTAAGGCTTACGCCTCGCCTTGTGATAAAAAAATGCCTCAGTACCCGTTTACGTTTTTTCAAACTATGGATCAGATGATGATTGCAGACAAAGAACCTACGATTTGTCATTTTTTTTCAAGGATCAAGTGAAGAAAGTCCAAGAATAGCTTGTGAAAACGCGCAAAAAGAACATTGAAACTAAGTACCCAGTTTGGAATGCAACGTATGATAACTTGACATATGATGAGCTGAAATACTTTGGTAGTCTTCTGCAGGCTAAGATTGAGAATGTCAAGTCTCGAATTAATTTGATGAATCAGAATCAAATGGATGCTCAATCAGTTCAAGAAAATATATACATCTACCAAAGTTATCAGCAGCAACAATCTTTGATGCCTACTTATGATCCACAAATTATTGACGGCTCATTCAATATGGCTAATCCAACGCTGATGATGATGCCAATGAATGATGGTGCATCGAGCAGTAGCAGTAACTATATATGTAAAGCTGAAGATACTTACGAAAATTATGCTTATAGTAATGGCGGTGAAATCCCGATTTCCCATGGTTTAGGGTTCTGGGTACTGGACCCGCCACCGTTATTTCCCAAACTTGTACCCAATGCTACAGTACTCACAATTTTCCATGTTTTCAAGTCCTACTCTTCAACTGCAAGTCGCTAACACCGAAGATTATTATCGGAGGCATGACTTTTAGCTCTATAATCCAATGGAGATGAAACATCTGTTATGAAATTTATTTCAGGATTTGCTGGTTAGTTTAGACTCATTACTGGACAATCTAGTATAGTACTGATTTCAATCTATATATCAAATTTATCCTGCTGATTATAGTATAACTGTGTCTATTGCATCTCAAGTTTAACTCAGACGTAGCTCCCTTTAGAAGCTTATTTGTTGCCTTTGAGATTTATTTTAAGACGTGAGAGTTTTTGTTATTGAGGTTTCATTGTTGTTTTCCATGAGGAGTGTTCTTGATTCTAACACGTATCAAATTTGTTTGCCCATCACAACATTGGAATGAAAATGTCATAAATTGGTGCTTCTGTCATTGTCCTTTGTGGTTGAATTATGTCTCTTTGGTTTATTTTAAGGCCACTAGGAAAATTGGATGTAAATTCGACTTAATTGTGGTTACAATATTGTTGTTTATGCATCCACACAATCCAGAGGAAGTCTGTTTTATTTTTCTGTGTGGTTTATGTTTGTTGGACTAAATTTCATTGCCTTGATTTTTTCTGTTTGCCGAGGTTTTGGTGAAACATATCCCATTCAAATTCGTAACATTTTAGCACCTAAAACATGGTTATGTGACGTCGTGCTGAAATTTGTGCTCGACAAAATCTGAGCTTCTATGTATCATGGTTGTGAAATCTGTTTCGTCTGCCATATTTTCCGTAAGAAGTGAATCAGCAGGTTAGTTCACAGTACAAGAAACTTTCTGATGAACTTTGAAGATATAGACAAACAATTTCATCAATTATCATTTAAAAAATTAAACAAAACATAAAGAGAATCAAGTTCCGTAGCCAAATAACCTGAATTTGGATTGTACATGTCTATGCAATAGATACATCTATATTATAATCAGCAGAATTAATTTGATATATAGATTGAAATCCGTATGAGTCTAAAATAAACAGCAAATCCTGAAATAAATTTCATAGCGGATGTTTCATCTCCATTGGATTATGGAGCTGAAAATCATGCCTCCGATGATAATCTTCAGTGTTAGCGATTTGCACTTGAAGGGTAGGACTTGAAAATATAGGATATTGCGAGTACTGAGACATTGGGTACAAGTTTGGGAAATAACGGCAACTTAGTAGTGGCTCGGCATTAGGAGAAGGAACATTGTCCAGTACCCCCGAACCTTAAACCATGGGAAATCGGGATTTCACTGCCATTGCTATAAATATAATTTCCGTAAGTATCTTCAGCTTACATATATAGTTGCTTCTACTGCTCGATGCACCATCATTCATTGGCATCATCATCAGGCTAAATTGATCGAGTTTTCAATCTCTACACGATTTTCAGGCCAAATTGTTGGCTCGAATGGCTCGTCACCTTCTGATGGCCCGTATAGAATCATGCCTATTTTGACTCCACATATAGTCGACAATTCATAAGCCTTCTTCTCCAAACCTTTCCTTCTCTTTTCAAAAGTTACACAATGTGCCTTGTTGTTTCTCAGCTCCAGGATTAGTTTTGCCTGACCTATCTTCATAAACAAAATTAGAATAAATTTTTTTAACTTTCGATACTGAATTATACAGAAATCGAGACAAAGAACAGTAATATAGATAAACTGATAGGCACAAATAAAGAGAGAGAAAACTCACATTATACTTTAATATTATTAGTATTTTGTTACAAATTTGAATAGAAACATAGTTTCTTGAAAATGAGGGCATATAAATTCTAAATTGCAAGTAAAATAATATAAAGACCTCAATAAAAAACTTACTTCATAATAAACGCATTGTCCTCGGAAAATTGGAAAATCAATCATTCATCAAAATAACATAAGCCTGGATTTTTTATTTTTTTATTTTTTATTTTTTTTTGTATACCAGAAATAATTCATCAAAAATTTGTATTTCAAAATAAAAAAAAATGATGAAAAGTAACAGAACTCTTGATTAATAATTGATCAAATATACTGCAAGAAACTATAAATTCTGATTAAAGAATATAACTGTAATCAAGAAACTACCTTAAGAGATTCTGGGCTTCAGTTCTCCGATCTCAAATGGCTTAATCTAAGTAATGAATGGGTTCTTATATAGCATAGAGAGGGAGAAGGGGTGTCGAATTTATATGGAAACAAAGTTCTGCAAAAATCGATGAAGATTTTCTTGATTACAAATTTTTGGAATATTACCATATGGGTTTCACTGAGATTTAATTCTTTCTTACTGACAACAAAATTTAGTGTGAGGAAAATGAACTTTGCGAAGTGTTTATAAACGGTTTAAATTATAAATAGTTAGAACTTAGAAATGAGCCAGAGATAAATGTACTATTATTTTGAACATGCGAGACTGTGTGTAAATGCAACTTATGAAAGAGATGAGTTTGACTTCTTTAGCCCTCTCACTACTTCTTACTTTATAAAACCTTGTCCAGTCTCGCTCTCTGTCTACAACCTTCCTTGATATTACTACCTTAACTGGAGTCTGAAAAACCTTCTTTCTACTTTCAACCCTTTTGTTTACTTTGCTGATAAACAATTCTTTAGCGTCCAGTTCGACATGCTTATCCTGAACCTCCAGTTCTTTGTTTCCAATTTCTTCAAGCCAATACTAGATCATTTTCTTTCTCAGTTTGTTTTATGTCAGAGCCACAAATATTGTGTAAGAATGGGAAATTAAGAATGTTAGAAGGTTGAAAGAAAAGTTGTTGCGACCTCTTATAAAATGCAACAACGAAGATTTAACACGATTTTGGCATGCGAACAGATTACAAATTTTTGATTACTTGAAAATATTATTCCAATTGTCCTGTAGGCACTTTGTTTAATTATTTCAACAAAAAGATTATTATTGAATACTGATACTTGTATAAAGTACGCGTCCATACGCATTTGATTATTGACTGCTATTATAAGCTCCATGAACACAATGATAAATGCTTGTATATCTTTGTCCTTGTGTCAGAATAGAAACCTATTTACAGGTTAAATATGAAGCTCGTCTATCAGTCATTATTCCAGACTGTTTTCATCACCATGTCTATTCTCTTTTTCTTTTGCTTCCTCTCAATTCGTCAAGCCTTTTTATCCTTGACGAAATTTTCAAATATAAACGTCTTATCTAGTGAAATACGCTGAGGGATCTTAATTTTTGACGGGCAACTTTAGAATGATATGTGGAATTCCTAAGTAAGAAATGGTAATAATCTATGCTGATGGTGTGGTAACACATTTGTTTCTGTTTGTTATTGTGCAGCAACGATCTGCAACAAAAGTCACCTTTCCTTTGGTCTGGACAAACACCTGCTGCAGCCAGCCCCTTTACCGGGAGTCTGAGCTTATCCCGGAGAACGCACGTGGTAGTTATTCTGTTCTGTTTCAATTACAGAAATGATTGCCCATCCTTTTATTCACCATATTTGTGTTTCAAATATAAGGGGTGAGGAATGCTGCCCAAAGGAAGCTCTTGGATGAACTGGGTATTCCTGCTGAAGAGTCCCCCGGTTGATCAGTTCACACCATTGGGCCGCAGCTGTACAAAGCGCCGTCTGATGGAAAGTGGGGAGAGCACGAACGTAATAATACATACTTTGATTTATATTGAAACTCTCTGTGATAGTAACCTTTTGTTGTCACGGACGCTTTAATTATGTGTAATGCTATTTAACACTATTGGTGTTAAAACACTAGTCTAGATGACACTAATGTGGCATTAAATGAGAGGTATAATTAAATGAATCACTTAATTCTACCTTTCATTGAGTCTATCACTTAACGTTACCTAGACTGGTGTTTTAGCACCAACGGTGCTAGATAACATTTTTCCATTAATTATTGATCTTCATAGCTTACAAACAAACCGTGCATGTTTTGTAAGATGAATTAGATGGTAGTAGATATTATTATTAAAGAAAAAAAGAGACTAAAATCTTGTTTATTATAGCGTTGACATACCAAGCATTCCCTTGGGATGCATTTGATTGCTAATATTTTTTTATGGAAAATGTGTTTTTTCCACTAAATTTTCTACATTTGTGCTGTTTGATTGACAAATTTTTTTCACGGAACGCATTCTTCTATTTTTGGTCCAAGTGACCATATTTTCTTTAGGGAGATGTTTTTATTTTTCAGGTAATTTACTCTCCTTCTCTCTCTCTCATGTATCCCTCTATCTCATCTACCCACCAATAAAATATGAACAAGTATAATATTTTCTAGATTGAAAATTAAATCAATCAAACACATTTAATTAATCATTTCCATACAAATAAGTTCTAGGAATTTATTTTCTTTCTATACAAATTTCATGCTCACAATCAAACGCGGACTAATTGTATTGTCGTTGTCTCTACTTGTGCTTATTTACGTGGTATTGTTTGATCCACCTTGTTTTCTTTAGTTGATTACCGTCTCTTCATCATTCGGGATGTTAATGTCAACCCGAATCCTGATGAGGTAGCTGATATCAAGTATGTGAATAAAGAAGAGTTGAAAGAGCTGTTGAGAAAAGCAGATGGTGGTGAGGGTGGTATTAAGCTGTCCCCATGGTTCAGACTAGTTGTTGACAACTTCCTGTTCAAGTGGTGGGTTCACGTGGAGAAAGGGACTGAGCGAAGCTGCTGATATGAAAACCATTCACAAGTTGACTTAGAAATGCAGATGGCTAAGTTTATGTTATTTTTCATGGCAGATTTTCAGTTTCTTGAAAAATAAACTACTTTTTTGAGAAGAGGTCCTTCAAACCAACAAGTTGATTATGCTAGTTACATGAGGATTGTTCTTATGAATTTGCTTAGCTTGTGACATAGACTACAGTATTTTATTTGGATTTTAAATTATAACTCAGTAGAGAAATGCATTGTTTCTTGAATTTATTCTATTCTTCTTTCCATGACATGGATCGAAAATTTTGAATATATCAGTGGTACTCTCAGGCAATAGCTGAAGAATGACTGCTAACTGATTAATCAGTTACTTTGTCATGTTTGAAATGAAGCTTATAAATGAGTACACAGAGACAGGTTAAATTCGCCATGGACATGTTGACTAAGGTTTTTCCGAAAAAAAAATAAAAAATGTATGCAAGGTTAGCTATTTTAAGTCCATCGTTTAAAGATTTTTCATTTCAAAATATGCATCATATAGTTGATTGTAAATTCTTTTAAATAATACCGAGAATTTAACCAAGTATTCAAAAGTATAACTTGAACATAAGCCAAAATAGGAGGTATCAACAAAACGAATTTATTAAATCGATATTTTATAATTCATTATTGTGACCTCATCGTTTAACGATTTTATAAATTGAAAGATATATTATAAAATACGTTGCGAGTACTTCAAAAAAAAAAAAAAAAAAAATTATCGAGAAGATTTCCTAATATTCAAGAATTATAATCCAAAATTAACTTTAAACTGTCCTGGTAAAATGGAATGCAAATTTTCATTTTTATATTGGGGGTTGGAGGCGGGGTGGTTTGGCTGGAGTCCCCCTGCCCACTATTTAAACAAAATTTATGGCACATCACTCAGTCCACCTCTTCATATTAGCAAAAAAGTTGACACAATGCCCCCTAACGGTTGCTTATTTTGTAGAATATCTCTCCGATCTTTCATTATGGGGCAAAATTTCCCTAAATCATCCGAACATAGCGAAATATCCCCCTCATCTATATCTGATAAGATGAGCGTTAAAAACATTTAAAAAAAATCAAAATTAATAAGATCTCTAAGGCTATTTCAGCCCCTTCAAATCTAAGGTTCCATATGTTTAAAACCCAAACGGAGAGAAATAAAATGATGATTATGGCATAAAAGCCCCAAGAATCGACCAAAAAATTCAAAAGCAACAATCATTTTTCACAATTTTGTTCACTGAAGAAGTATCTGCATGTCATTTTGTTATATTATGCTATTGTGCGATTTGTGCTATCTCGATATTTTTGTTGGCTAATAGATCCTTCCCCATTGTTGTATAACTTTTTTTTATGACTTAGGTGTCCGAATTTCGCCCGACTAATCTTGATCAGTGACGATCTTCTCTCCTAGTTTGCCACTCGGATAAATTCGGATGCGGTCACAATTTATACACACTTGAATCGGACATTCAGGAAGAAGTTTTCTTCCCTGTGAACCTCCCTTTACGATGTGCGGATATGACTTCGGAGGGACGACAAAGCGCACAATTTCAGTTGCTGCGAGAATTCGAACCTCCGTAGAAAATGCTTCTGCTTTACCACTGGGCCATACCCGTAGGCATACGGTATGACTTTTTCATGTCATGAAATTCTGCAGATGGCAAACCTTTCAAGAAAGTTCCTTTTTTTTTTTGTTTTTTGTTTTTTAAGGAGATTAATGGGTTTTACTCCTTTCACGAGTACATTGAAGTCAACAGAATCAAAAAATGAAAAGCACTTGAGCATTTTATAATTGGTACACAATCTTGTACACATCCCATCACATGAGAGTGGGGTCCGCGATTGTGTGCCAATAATGTATACTTATCATTTTCTTGAATTTTATTTGTTTCAAAATAATAATCTATTAAAAATATTCTATAGTTTTTTAATTTCAAAATTTAGCAAAGTACCAATTAAACAATTAATTTCACGTATGTGTACATACTTATTGGTCACAACATTGCGTATTATCAAATTAATCAGTTACAGATTATTTCATCAGTCACAAATAAAAAAAAAATATAAATCATAATTTATTTGTCGGTCACAGATTTTCAAATTAGTTGGTCACAAATTATTGACTTTTTAGGTCACAATTAAATAATTGGTCAAAGATACCAAATAGTTGATCACATACACTAAATAACGGGTCACATACCACCACCAACACTATCGACACCACGACCACCCTCACCTCGTTACGACAAATACCAACACCAGATCCAATCCATTGTCTACAAAAACCACCACAACCACCATCAAATCTCCGATAACCAACAACCACCACAACCACAATCGCTAACAACTCAACAACCAAAAAACCAACCAAAAATAAAAAATAAACAAATACGTGACCAGTTGTTGACGTTGCACATCACTGCTATAGCAACGATGTTATGCAGAGCCCAGCCAGCGACGCTCATAGCGCCGCCATCTTTGGCAATGGGTAGAGCGCTTATGTGAGAAGGGAAATTGTGTACAGTGGCGATTTTCGACATTGGGTACATCGTCACTGTGAGCGCGCCATCTCCGACAGTAGGTGGAGCGTCACTCAGGGGCGGACATAGAACTTTAACGTTGGGGGCACAATCGAACTTGAAAAAAAGTTGGGAGAAATTTTACAATCGAAAATTTACGTCCAAAAAAAATCATACCCCATATAATTTTACATCCGAAACTTTACATGGAATATGACTTTTTTCGGATGTAAAATTTCCTAATAAAATGATGAAAATTATATTGAGAAATTTGTATCGCAAAAATAATAAATGTTAATGAAATAATTGAAATGCGAGTTATACGTCTTTTTAAAGACTCATGTTTAACGTATTTTTCATTATTTTTTATATACGTTTGAACTATTCGATATGTCCATAATGTAGTTTTTGAAATATGTTTCGAAATGATATAAGCAATTTGTAGATTTGATTAGCGTACGATTGTCGAAGAATTTTTAAAATTAGTATATTATCGAAATTCAAATTTATTTTGATTTTGCCCATGTTTGGTGGAGATTAAAAATCAAATTTTTAGTAAATTTTGATAAAAATTAAATGGTTATGGATTTCATGAAATATGCTATAAAATTTAAATTTCAATAGATACCAAACATGATTTTTTTATAAAAAAAAAAACTCAAAAATTGGGGGGGGGGGGGGCACGTGCCCCCTGAGGACTCCTCGGTCAGCCCATGGCGTCACTGTGAGTTGGCACTTAGTGTTAGTGGAGAGGGTGAAAAGATAGAAGATGGAGAGTGAAAGTGAGGTTAGAATGAAATGATTTTAAGGGTTTGGAATTGAATTCGGTTGACATATTTAATATTTAACTATTATATTAATACCTGATATATGACTAAATAAACTTCATAGTGGATTTATGAATTATAATCTTTAAACATCCGTTGGCATGTAATTTCCACAACAGAAAACTAAAATCTAAGATAAATATAAATGTTGATAAAAGTTCATATAATGTAATTAGAAAATTGTAAATTTATAATTAAAATTAATTATTAGTAATTTTAAATTTTTTTAGTTAAACTAAACATTAGCTAAATAAAAAATTAGAGTAATTTTTTAATTGTGAATCCTTCGGTTTGGGAACTAAACTAATTCATTTTTAGTTGATTTCACCCACCTTGTTTAGCTAAAAATCAAATTTTAAATGTAAATAATGCTATATAATACCAATGACAATCACATTTTATTAGCTTTAATTAAATGAATCATGTGACATGACATTTGAGTGTACCTATCACCATACAGTAACCATCTAAACTAGTTCTTGAAACCAGTGGTATTGAATAGCATTAATCTTTTAATATATTCGAAAAATGTTTATGAAATGTATGACTAAAAATTCGATATCTTTATGTGATTGAAAATGAATTTGGAAAAGAAAAAAAAAAGTGGGGACAAGGACTTTTAATGCATTTTCATTTTTTGATGAATGACCAGACTTGTTCTCGATGTTTCCAGATGAACAGGTCGATAAAAAATAGCAAGTGAAATTTTGATAACACGCAAAATAAGGCTATGCACCGTACGATGGGGCTGCCTCGGATTTCCAGTTCACTTCACTTGAAAAACCACCTATGAAGTATGAGTCAAGAAACTGAATTTTGTCAACCTGTTTTTAGCAAGCAATAACTTATTATATAGAGCAATCACCATAGATTATCTCTATTGCTACACTTCAGAGATATATACTACAAATATTTACATATCACAACCCGAAACGGGGTAGAGTCGGCCTGTGACGGTGAGCCATGTCCTCTTCAGCTGCTGCAACAATCCCGGTACAAACAACAAAGAAATTGCCAATGCTAAGCTTTTTATGGTTCAGATTCAGATACTCGACTTTCTGCATCAAAACAATTAAGGGTCGATCAAATATAAACAAAGCTACATTTCAAGGGGAAATTAAAAGCTTGCTGCCTAAGCTTAAATAGTTCAATTACAAATTTTAAAATAAGTAGCATTTTTTACTCAAAAGTAAAAGAGAAGTAACATATCAAACACCTTTGGAAACAATGCTCTTACTTACTTTTAAGCTTAGTCAAATATGATGTATTTATATATTGATTCTTGAGAATCTGTAACCTAAGCAAAAGTACCGAGCTAGATATCCTCACCTTCACCATACAATTCTTCGAACCGAGCAACTATATGTTTTCCATAGGTGTATTTCTTCAAAGCAAGACGATGAGCCCTGATTCGGTCAAGTAATGATTCGCGTTGTTTATCATTGCTAATTTCGAGAATCTTTTGGACCACGTAGTTTGCGTATTGGTCCTTCATCATTGTCTACAACATGAAAGCAAATCAGTACAACGAATACAGGCTCCATAATAAAGTTCGTGATATTCAATGCCAACAGCTTCAGCCAAAAAAAAAATGTTGGAAGAAAATTTAGTATCTGTTTGCCCTCATTTTTTAGAACTCGTTTTCAACCACATATTTCCCGAGATCCACAGCTTTTATCAACTTTTCAACTACACATTTTATTAACTTTTATCAAAATATACTAAAAAATCTGATTTTTCACGAGACCAAACACAGGTTTAATATCCACAAGGAATTTGCACCAATCAAATATCTTACACGACAAGTTACCTTGTTTGGGGTGCACAACAATGCAATCACAAACCGATCTAGAAGGATGAAACAATATGTTCCCCTTTTCAGTAAAACTTAAATTTGGTAAAAGAAAATGTATTTATCACATCAACTTATTTTAAAGCAAACATCAGACTATTACGATGACACTCATCTTTTTAAAAATATTAAAAAACAACTATGCATTTTCTGATTTTACCCCTTTGTTTTTATTCAACATCTAAAACTATCTATTTTATTTCTCATCATTCTTTTCTATTTCAATTTAGATACTGAATTTAGGGAGAAGGCAGGAAAGGGAATTGTAAAGAATCCATTAATATGTTTGCAGCCAAATAGTATCTTCTATGTTATTTACATCATTCAATCTGAACCTGCTGACTACAGCTTAATTGAGATGATTTCATATATTCAGGAATTCAACAAAGAAAGAATTTTAGTGCTTGTTTTATGTAGATTTTTGAGAACAGATTTTGTGAAAGCTGATTATTATTATTATTATTATTATTATTATTATTATTATTATTATTATTTTTAAGAATATGTGGTTAAAAATTAGGGAGAATTTATGGATTCACATGCAAAACTATTTTATTGGGATAATGTGGGGTTGAAATGAGTTTGGAGAAAAATGAATTTTAAAGAATTTGTATCAAACAAGGGCTTAGTTTATCCATGATCTGTAGAAACAGCAGAATTCTGAAGCTGAATAACTAATTGACTTACGAGCATATTGTCATTATCTCCCGACAGTGCCAGAATCTCTTCAATCAAGAGCTCCCTTTCCGTAGCATCACCAAATTCTAAGCACTTCTCAACAACATTTGACGCATATTTGTGCTGACTCATTTGTACAATTCTTCCAGACAACTTGCTAATAATGTGACTTCTTTCATATGATTTTCGCCTCTCTAAAACATGCTGCAAGGATATAGCCAATCTTCATATTGAGAGTCGAAGTAAAATGTTGAAAACATACTAAGAAACATGACAAAGAAAAAAGGGAAAGAACACAAGATTAAGACGGAACAACATTTCATGCATATTCATATTTAATCGAGGTAACAAAAGAGATCATTACGTAGCAGTGGAGGATATATTAAAAATACCAATTTGCATAAATATGTAGTTTTGTTGTCATGAAAATGATGAAGACTGCAATTCAAAACTAAAGGTTTTTCAAGACAGTATTACACCCTAAGACACTTTTTGACTGGAACATAGAATCAGGTCTGGCATGCCAAACAATTTCTAACCTAGACGAGTGTACCCAAATGGAAATATTTTTGGTTCTTTTTTATTCTTCTATACCACTTGTTAACGTTCATTTTGGCACAAGCATCAAATTTCCACATCAAAAACATAAATCATTTTTTTCTCCTTCAATCCCATATTTTCTACAGGTTTTTATGGAATGATGAAAATGGCATTTCCTACCAGATCTTCGCCGTTAATTGTGCCATAAACTATTACCATCTATCCTAGTTATCATTTTTTAAGGGAAAACATGTGGTTAACTCTTAAAGATCATACACATCTCATCAGGTATACATATTGTCTTCAGGTAAAACGCAATGCACAATGTGCAATTTTCGCGAAGCTTAAAATTTATATTTATATATAAAAATGACTCTTTTAGCTAGGATCCCACTTTTTAATAAAGAGCGGTTTGCCAAGAATATACCAAGGGCCGGACTCCGGGATTTACAATCTTCAGCTGATGTGAATTGAAACAAACAGAAGCCATCTTCTAGGGTTTTTACTTCGATTAAAAAAAATTAAATTGGTCAATCTTGGAAATAAGTTTTAATTTGAGAGCAAACAAATAGTTGCTACTTTCAAAAGAAATTAGTCAAATAACTTTTTTGACTTAAAAAGTAAGAAAAAATAACATATCCAAACATTTTTGGCAACAAAAAGTTATTGTCATTCAAATATATCCACAAGCTCCAAATAAAGGAGCAACACACTGACATCTTAATTTGTTAGAATGCACAATAAAGGCAGACATCAACTCAAGCACAAAATCTAGGAGTCAAGATTATTGAAAGATAAATTTACAGGTAAGAAATATGGAGCAAAAACAGTTGGTAAAGTGACATGATTTGAAACAACAAATACCTGTATGACATAATTCCCATACTGATCTTGAGCAAGGTCATAAGCTGATTCCAAAATCTCATCAATTATAAATTGACTTTGTAATTCGTTTGGGCAATGCTCCAAGACTCTCTACAAAGGAGCCGAGATAAGGGTTTCTAATCTAGTAATTTCTATTTCATCAATTTCCAATTAAAAATAGAACTAACAGGACTAAACAAATGAAATTACAAATTTTCAAAAATGCATTACAACGGGGTTAAATACAATGGCCGTCACTAAACTTCAAACTGTTCCAAGTTGGATACTGAATTAATGAAAGAGGTGACATGGAAGTATAGTTATTTGCCAACTAGGATGCCAATGGTCAAACTAAAGGGTTTAGATAGAATGAACAAATTGTAACACGTGTTTAAGTTCAATAACCAACTTGAAACAAAATCAAGTCCAATAACCAACATGAAATATTGTTACACGTTCAGTGATCACTCATGATTTTAACCCCACTATAATGTCATTGTTTATTGTCTATAACCGACAATATTCCTCCAGCAACATGAAGATTGACAAAAAATTATACCTGAATAACACGGCACCCATAGGGATGAGTAGATAGAGTAGCTATTTCGCCTCGAAATGCAGCGATGATAAAACCAATTTTCTCTGTAGGTATACATTCGATACATTTTTGTATAACGTGATTTCCATTTTGATCACGTACACACCGCATGACATGCCCATCGAGTTCATGAACAAGTTCTATCTTTTGGTCAAGTTCAATAACTTCCAATGCCTAAAATGTATATCCAGTACAGCAATCATCAATGAAACAGCAAGTTGAACATTTATAAAATGAGTAAATGTGCATGATCATTTCAATAGTTTAGCCTCAAGAAACTCAATAAGAAGCACAATCAGATTATTTGAGAACATACAGATAATTATATTAAAAGGAACACCATACTAACAATATAAGACCAATGCAACTAATAGAGTGCTTCCATGGAAGAATGACAAAAAATAGCTATATCCCATGTTGCACGGATATTTCAATTGGAGTGGCGTGTCCGATACGTGTTGTTTCGTGTCGGATAAAATACTCGGATACTCTAACACGGTCCTTTCTTTGGTAGTATTAATATATAGCCATGATACACCAACACGGATATGTGTGTCACGTGGTGTCCGACACGCAATTTTTCAATGAGTACCGACACGACACGTTGCTAACTTGTTAATTAAAATCTTTAAAATTTTCATTTATATACTATAAATTTAGTTTTTATACTTGTTATTAAATTTTCTTGTTCAAAATTTTTAAATATGAGTATCAATTTGTTATATAATATTAATTTTGATTTAAAAATATATAATACTTCTATAAAGAAAGAAGAATGAACATGTTAGTGTTCATATTCGACACAAGTCCGATACGTGTTCGACACGAACACGTATCCTTAATTGAAGTGTCCGTACAACACAGATATATAGTTTTACTCAAAAGTTATTATAATGTAACAAAAGGGTACTATTATTTAAGATATTTCAACAAGAAAAATTAATAATAAGTACAACGCTTAAGTTATGCTATAGAAATGAATTTTTTTAAAAAATTTAATCAACATGTCAGTACTTTTCTGAAAAATTGCGTGTCAACGTGTTTGACAGTGTTGTGTCGGTGCATCATAGGCTATATCATTGATATGTATAATTAAAAATACATTAATTGGTTTTCACTTGGGCAGAGCTAAACTTTTCTCTGCTTTCACCCCATATTCCTGCAGAAACAGCAACTGAATCCCAGCAAGTATATTCGATTTTTTACATTTTCTTGCAAAAACAACCATATTTACTGGCTGCATCATCTGTCTTACCATGGCTGCTGGTTCTCTTTCTGAAAGGCACGTGTCCCATTGTGGCATGTTTCTTGAAAGATAATATATTATAATGCAGATCACACAATTTAAGTTACTATTAGGACAAATATATCAGCACCAACCTTTTGAATAACACGACAACCATACATTTGAAAACTCAAGGGTAATATCTTCCCTGATAGTTGATTTGCCAGATCTCTCCTCTGCTCACAGGTCCCGTATTCAAAGAACTGTGAGTGCAAATTTCCACAGATCAAAAAAAAAAAACACGTATTATTCATAGAGTTAAAACTTAAAATTGTCTGTAAGACTGTAACATCATATGTAGCACCTAAGATATAAATGTCTGAGAGATGAAATTTAAATCCACACCTTCTGAATGACATAGTTCCCAAAAACATCTGTCATTAATTTTGAAGCATGAGGAAGAATTTCTCTGAAAACAGACTCCATCTCTTCCACATTACAGCTTTCCATCTTCTGTTGTATAAATCGACTCCCGTGTTGATCAACACTACAATGCACACAAATAAAGAATAATTCTTTTTCTGTCGAGGGAGTGGGGCAGCAATTGCAATGCACACAAATAAAAGAAGCCCAGTACAAAAACTACCTGAATTCAACGATACACCCTTTGATCTCAGACAGTTCAATTCTTCGTGCACTGCCTGCTTTAAGTTCCTCAAGAAAAGAATGCTTCCTAGGGCTATTGAAGCCGTCAGACCGTTTTTGCCCCATCCATCCTGCATAACCACCACTATTTCTTACAGAACCTTGAAAAAATCCATTATCATTTTTCCTTCCGGAAAAATTAGCCCCTCCAACTGGAGATCCTGGCAGCACTGGACTACCTACAGGTGATGCTGGAAATTGTGGCATAAATCCATGGCCTGTTGGACCTCCAAAGTAACTGCTACCAGCTACCCCTATGTTTCTTGGACTTGGAAAACTGAGACTCGCATTTTGTTTTGACAGGAAATTCTGGTCAGAAATATAAGAAGCAATAGTAGGATCTTTCGGAGAAGCAAAAGAATCAGCTTGGCCACGAATCATGCCTAGCGATGGTAGATGGCCAAATTGCCCTGGAGCACCATATGCATCTCCCAGAGGATGCTGAAAGTACTGCATTGGAAGAGGATTTGGGAAGGATGGGCGAATCATTAGTCCATGTCCATAAAACTTGTCAATATTCTGTGTATTGCTACCTTTCGGGATGCTTTCCCCTGTTAGGACAAAAGCATTTTGACTGCCAAAACTTTGTCCAGAACTGGCATTAAAATGCATAGGTAAACCAGAATGAGTTGGATATCCAGCTACAAATGGGGGAAGAAATGCAGAACCCAAAGCATATGCGCTGTACTGTGGAGCATATAAGCCAGATGGATTTAGATTTGGATAAAATGGGTTTCCTGGACCCATAGATGCTGCAGCTGTTGCATATAAAGGGGATGTGGGTCCAGGAGTGTGTAGAAGTGGTATTTCGGCTGAGGAAAATTGGACATGTCCATGAGAGACTTTTTCCACGTCAGTTTGCACGTTGTTTGCTCCTCGACTGGATCCATTATGCTGTTGAAGGTAAGTATTCGGCTGCTTCTGTACATTCTTTTCATAAAATACTTCCTCTGGTTTATTTCTGCTCTGTTCCACTTTAATAAAAACATTCCCAGAGCCTATATTATTACCAGTTACATCATCCTCATGAGCAGAAGGTGACGCGCCCAGAGCATCCAGTTTGGGAATAGTATCGGCAGAAGGATCTTTACTGGTTGTTGAACCATAAGCAATTGCTATTTCACTACGAAAATCTGGTGCCGACTTTGATTCAGCCAATTTTGATGCATTGAAAGAGAGATTTTCAAATGAAATGGTTTCAACGTCATCGTCAGCTACTTCTTCAGTCATAACATGAGTTGAGGAATGAGAGTGATTATATACTGGTGAAGGTATACGAAGGAAATCCTCCTAGATATCAATTCAACCAAAATTAGTAAATTATGAGCATCGGGGAACACAAGCAAGACCCCCTTGGCCCTTGCTGAAAAAATAATAATAATAACAAAAACAAACTAAGCCTTATTCCCAATATATTTAGGGTCGGCTATAAAACCCCTTTTTCGTCATTCCACTTAGTTCACTGATGTGGCTGCTGGGATATAAAGCAACTACATCATCAATAATTACATCAGGACATATTAATTTTGGTCAGTCCCTCTCTCTTCTAACTTGCTCTGCCGAAATCACTTAACTCTTATGAACAAGGTCTCTTCAAGTTGAAGCAAAACATGACTCAATCACCCAAGTCCTCCTTCCTTAAATTTATTTTCAATCAGTGCAACTCCATTTATTGGTGTACATTGTCATTTCTTCCCTTTTGTCCTTCTAGCATTCTCATTTCTACTACTTACATCTTATGGACATCTTGACCTTCAATGGCCAAACACCCAAGGAAATTAAATAATATAAAAATGACATGCACACACCATTCCCATGCCATGGAATAACATAAATCACTGTTGCAGAAAGCATGTCCTTATGTCCAATAGCATTCGATTAAGTTCTTAAAAATAATGAGAGCTAACATAACAGGAAAGGTAAAACCAAATGGTAATTGTCATGACATTGTGTAGAAGACAGTGTAAGCAGAATTAAGTTTACATTTTATATTAAGAGGCACCCACCTCACCCTACCCCTTTTCACGCACGTAGACACTTGACAATAACGTTACTTATTTAATAATAAAATTCCAAAAAATCAATAGAATTCCCTAACCAATTTAACAATATACACTTAAATGTGATTCTTCTGACAAAGCTTGGTGTTAGAACTAACTCTGTGACTCTGGAGAACAAGGTTAAAAAATAATGCTTGGGAGATTAACAAGATCCCACTCGCTCCTCACTCTGAAGGAAAGGAATTGCTTTATTTATCACTTAATTCTTTTGGTATACGTTGAAGACAATACACGGAGAGAAGCAATATTAACCAGATAGATGATTAAAAATGCTTACAAATTCCAAGTCAAACATTACTCACTGTTATCTTTATAACAAATAAATATTTATATAGCTGTAATGCTGCAGATCTTTAAAAGTTGACCTTCACTTCACCACTTGTTTTAACTAATACAGAAAGTATGAATTGTTCAAGAGTGGAGTTCATCACCACTCTATGTGGCCATGAGTCATTGCCACGTCATCCAATGCAGTGAAATTGGGATGCCTTTTTATCCATTGGACAATGTGGTAATGGCCCCACTGCCAAAGACTTGTAACACAAATATCTTTAAGCATTTTTTATGAAACACATGGGCCATGAGTTCTGTAAATCCTTGTGATATGCCAAAAACGATCACATTCAGGCCCCGTTTGAGCCATATTTTTTTCTCACTAAAATGAAAAATATGACCGTTATCCATCACATCAACATTTAAATTCAAATTTTCTATCTCTTGTGTGGGCCCCAATAACGGCTATATTTTTCATTCTCATTTTCAAAAAAGGTGGCTCAAACAGGGGCTCAGACTGTAACATGTTCATCAACAACATAGGACTGAAAAAACCTTGTCCTTACCTGTATTAGATTGACTAAACTTTTATTGCGACCAGTGAAAGACACTCTGTTGTGTCCAGGCATCATACGACTACTACTACTTTCTACCCAGTCACCAGAAGCTTTCTTGGATGAACTAGCATCTTCAGGCTCCTCCTCACGAATTGGAAGAGAACTTCTCGGCACGTGAAAGGATAGGTTGCCGCTGTCTGGAGATGATAATCTCCAATTACTGCCGGAAGTCTGATGTCTATTCTCCCTTGAGATAATAGGTGGGGGGAGACTTGGATTTGAGGAATAGTATGCATAATATGGATTGGTACGCAGTTGCTCTTCGGATTGAATTTTTTCTAACGCGCTGCTTAAAGTTGCTAAACTTGAATTCGAACCGGAGTTCTGTCGATTCATAAGGTTACCAGAAGCTGCAAAAGAACCTTCTATACTTGGGGGTGCACTATCACTACGGCTGAAAACCATGTTACTTTGATCTCCACGAGTGTTGTGTCCTTTAAGAAGCAATCCCAGTTCGTCAATGGCTATGTTGGATGCAGAATCCTTGGAAGATGCCCACTTTCGAGCTTGACTGCTTTCCAGAATTCTCATAGGGTTCTCGGTAGCCATTCTATCTAGAAAAACTGCAATAGACGCCTCTGGCAACAATAATTTTCACATTTTCAGCAACAAAAACAACGTAAAGTTATCACTACGCTTTACGTGCGAGAACCATATTCATACGCATGTAGTTCATTGATATATGGAAAGCAAGCCTACAATCAATTTTCCTTTTTTGTAAAGAACAGAAAATTAGAACAAGCATAAGAAATGAATTTAACTGAGTGCAATACTGCTGGAATAAATGGAAGATAAATAGGTGAAATAAAATTAATGGAAATCGGGCTGTTGACATCTGCTAATCAACATACAGGCAACACATGAAATTTCATTGCCATTGCTCAACTTTAGTTGATTTTCATGTTGCAGTGTGATTTGACTTCCACTATCTAAGTCTGACTATAGAACATGAAATCATAATGAGACATCCACTCATTATGACAGCTTAAGGAATCGTGTTGATATCCTGCTAAACCAACTCCATACATGAAAAAGATGAACAGGAAAAAAGAAGGAATCTTTCTAATTCTTCTCGAAAAATCATCTACTCCATCGATCAATAACTGAATATCCTGGCATGATAGGATTCAACAAACAGTTCATAAATGATCAATAAAATGCCTCCTCATTTTAAGGTGTATACATTGAACCACTTCTCTATACTTGAACGAATAGATACAGAGATTAGATACCAAGCATGATTATTTACTTAAATTTAGTCTTCAGCAATAACTAAAACATAAAAGCTTAATAACAACTCGACAAGGAACTAAAATTTTATACCTTAAACCCTAAATAGTCAGAGATTAAGCAAGATTTCTTACCAAAATAGAAAATTCAGACACCCTTTCTCACCTACACCCCAATTCCTAATAAAAACTAATAAATGAATAAAATTACGAAAAAGTGAAGCCAAAAGAAACAAATAATATTACGTGAACCCTTGAAGTAGGGATGGTCAAAGTACATGATCAAAGCTCACCAATTTGGAGAACCCAATTCAGCTGAATACTCCGACGAATTTTCAAAGAAATTCCAATTCCAAGTTCGGTATCAAAAACCCCACAAACAAAATGGTGAAAATTCAGAGAGAGCCCGAGAAAAAGACGCACGGACGTAAGAGAGAGAGAGAGAGAGTTTGTGAGTTTAAAATACAAATGTCGCTTCTGAAATCTACCACGCTATTGACAAGTTTTCTGGGTTTTCGATTTTCTGTTTATAAAATATTCAAAATGGTTATGGAAGTCAGTCTTCGACTGTGTTGAAATTAGACGCTAAGAACTGTTGATAAAATGACATTATTACCCTCAATCGCGAACATCCAACCTCATTTTTTTTTTTTTTTTTCTAAATTTGGTGGATAATCGCGAATTAAGAAGATAGATTTTCTTTTCGATTTTTGTTATAGGTAGCGTTCTGAAAATGGCGTCTAGCACGAAGCGTAACAAAAATGTTTCGTCTTTGAACCTAAACGAAAATTAAAGCGCTTATTTATTTATTATTTATTTTTTTTTCTTATTAAAATGTTTCATCTTCCCTTCCTATTTGATTATTGATTACAAATTTATTATACAATAAAGTGATAAAGACAAATTGGAAACAGCATCCCTTGCGCCTTGCCCTTTTCTTTTTTTTATATAATATTATATTAGTGGGTTTTTGTTTGGGAAATGCTCTCACGAGAGGGGGTCACGATGTACAAGTAGCATGACCATTTTTGTTTTTGTCTTTTTGCATCTTTGCTTCGTTTTTTAGTGAGAGTTTATTATTAACTTGGTTGTGTATTTTTATTTTTCCATGAGTTTAGCTGCAATTACACGATCGAAATTACGCGTGCTTACCATGAACCGTTGGAATTGTTGCTGAAATTTATTTAGGAGTCACTAGATTTGCAACCTCTTTTTTAATATAAAAAAAAAAGTTGGCTTGATAAAAAAACAAGAGTTAAGAAGTATGATAAATAACAATGAATGAGATAACACGAAATTGTCTAGGAGTAAAGAAGGAAAATAGGCATTTGATATTGTTGTTCCGAATGATTTTTGGACCAAGATGAATTGTGTTTGAGAGTATTCACTCTACTAGTGAAAGTGCTTAGACTTTTTGATGGCGAAGGGAAGCATTGGCTTTATTTATGGAGAGCTACTAAAGGCAAAGGAAGATATCGAAGAGGGAATGTGTTTATAGGTCAATCTTAGACATTATTGATGCTAAAAGCAAATGTTGTCTTGATAGTTTATTTAATACAACGGCTTGTTTTTTAATAGGTTATATTTCTTCAAGAATCCATGTATCAATGATGATCAATTGATTCTAAATACTTTGATTGCTTGTGTTGATAAATTCTTTTCTAATGATCAAATGCAGCATCATGTGATAAATATTGAGTTGCAAAGATGTGTTCAAAAAGAATGTTCATTTGGAAAAAAAAAACTAGCAATAAGTGGATGTGAGAACAATGACGCAAACTATAATCCGGGTAAGTTCTATACCTAACTTTTTCTCTTCAATCCATGTAATTTTTTGTATCGTGACTTTAGTTTTAGCTTTAGTTTCCATATAACTTGGTCAATGAATGTAACTTGTTGCGTTGTAATTTGAATTTTAGCCTATAATATGTTTGCCTCTTTCATTTATATTTATTAGTGAGTTGGTGAGGTTTTTATGGCGATGAACCTCCAAATTTAAAGACTGGCAAAAAACATTGTTGGTTTGACTACTAGTTCATCGGGTTGTGAAAGAAATACGAGTGCTTTTGAAAGGGTAGGTACTAATTAAGCTGTACACAACTCGTTTGTTTTGGCCAATGAATAATTACTTGAATATGTTATGCTCCATTAAATGTACTTTTTTTTATATACACACTAAGAAAATGAATGGACTTGACAACAGACAATACAAAATGAACAATCTTGTTTATATCTAATTTATTGCAATGTTGATGGACAAGGAGAAGAAGGCCAAAATAGAGACTTTCACTATCAAGTAATGCTACTAATGCACAATCTTGGATTATAGAGGATTGTGATGATGGGATAGAGAATGATATCTTACAACCTACAAGAGATACGAGAAATGCTCAAAATAAAATAAGGGAGCCAGATGAGAATGATTTTGTATCATACAACATGGATGACGGATTAGATGAAGAAGAATATATTGAATTGGAGTCTGATAAAGAGTTAGATAAAGTTTAAACTATAAATTATCT
The DNA here is from genome assembly GCA_019097785.1 of Fraxinus excelsior. NCBI lineage: Eukaryota > Viridiplantae > Streptophyta > Magnoliopsida > Lamiales > Oleaceae > Fraxinus > Fraxinus excelsior. The sequence continues at coordinate 825,541 of CM032629.1, read as the reverse complement.
ACGTTATGTAATTATGATTTTGAAACTTATCTTTTTGTATGAATTATTAAATAAATATAGTATTTTATAATTTTAGATGCTTTGTATGTATTATTTGAATTATTGAATGTTTTTAGAATTATTAAAAATTAAATAACGCTTTACGCCTACATTCATAAAGTTTGAAACTTGGCCTTCATGCTTAGCCACGCTTTATGCTTTTTATAACATTATTTATGGGCATAGCAGTTGCTGAAATACTTATTTAGCCCTTGTTCGGCAACCATTTTTTTATAATACTCTTTTTTATTAAATTCATTTTCAATCAGACATTCTTAAAATAAAATATTTTGTACGTAAATTTTAAAAAAAAAATATCTTACTTTTTAACTACATATTCTTCCAAAAAAATTACTACTTCAAAACTCATTTTCCAAAAAAAAATATGTATTTAATTGTTGTCAAACAAGGACTGAATTTGCCATTAAAATCCAAATATCTCTAATGAAATCATCTAATACACTTGAAGCTTATCGATTTTGTCAAACTTAATTATGGCAACAACTCAATCATCCGACTCTTCCAAACGAAAAGAGTTGAGAGTTTCGTTCTCGGTGCATCGTCACTCTAGTGGGAGAGAAAGTTGACACGATCTTAATAATGTAGGAAAGTTAAGAAGAGTATTTGAAAGTGAATACTAGTTCAATATAAAAGTTGTAATTACCTTTGTTCTCAATTTGAGACTCCTTTAAACTCTGCGAATGCGACGAGGAAAAAAATGATTATGGATATATTGGACATGTGTCCTAGAGTCTTTGAATTTTATGATGAGAACTGCACGTGGTCGCGAAACTTTGTTTTGATGACTCCACCAAATCGTTTAAATGCACGTGCTATCGTGTTTAATTAATTACCTCTTATCAAAGAATACGCGATCAACTATGCTTGACACTTTTAGCGAGTTGGCCGTCCTTTTCGCCTTACTCCATCGATTGAGAGAGGGCATATTTTCTTTCTTCTTGGTCAATCAATTGAGCTCTCATAACCTTTAAACTAATCAGCACAAATCCAAATTAATCGTATGTCAATCAATAAATGGTCTTAACATGTATCAAATGTCGCAGCACCAAAAGTGATCATGTTATATGACACTCCAAGGGTGTTTCACGAACCATAGCTAACATATGATTCTTTGTAAAACTCAGTGATCGTGCAATCTGAGCCGACGAGTCCGTTGCTCCAACCCGACCCGAATCATTTTGACAAAATTTACAATTTATTATCCTACTACAAAACCCTCAACTAAGATATGAACCGAAGCCAGATTTTGACACATCTTAGTTGAGGGTTTTAGTAGTTTGAAGGTTCCATATGTAACAATATATATTACCAAAATTACATTTTGATATTACAGAATTTACATAGAAATCATGGTAAAAACATATTCGAATAAACAAAAGCAACATTTGTATAAGCAAAATGTTCTCTGAACTGAAGTAACATATTTATGTACAATTTTGCATAGTTCATAACATGCCAAATTGAGCAAAGCTAGTAACCCAACCAAGTAGAAGGTATTGGCAGAAACTTGTGTTTGGCAAGTGCCAATAACTCGAAGTAATCCGACTGATTAAAGCAGTCACGAAAATCTGTAAAAAGCCTCTCAAAAATCCTCCACTGAACTTTGTATGATCTTGAGTAGGGATATGACAGAAAAACCTGCACAACATTTTTATTGTTGTATTAATACAAAAGAAATACATAATATAAATGAGAGAGATAGAAGAGAAATGGAATGTAAGAGAATTATAATTCAACGACCCTGCCACACCAGCAAAACTCACACCAGCGATTCAGGACTATGGTAAGTAAAAAAATTTCCTCCAATGCATAATAAAAACTTCACGAGCTGCGACCAACAAATAAAAAAAGGAAAGCGAGAAAAATTAACTTGTCTAGAAGACTGCGAACTATAGGTACCGAGACCCTAAACAAGATCATTAGCACATCTGACACTAATGATAAAGATACAGATGTCATCTACTCATAAAATATATTTTCAAACCAAGCTGATAAAAGGATAATGATTGGAAATTTGCTTACATCTCCCTCAAATGCAAGGCGTTTAAGTAACAGAAAGGTCTCCTGATTTTCCTCAAAGTTGTCAATAACGGCCAACCAGATCAATGAAGCAAGCTCATGCGCCTTGTCTCGTGACTTGCCACAGGCAATAAATTGATCTGCTAAAAGCAAAGGATCACTGGGTTAATGAGAATTATTGATGCAACATGTTTTCAATTCATAACATTGGGAGTGTGCAAAGATACTATTAACATCACAAAGAATTGTTTTTTTCTTATTTATCTACGAATGGCCCATAATTCTAAATCCTTCATGAGTGACCCAAAATTGAATTCTCTACAACTACATATCCAGCTTCCTTTATGTGACTTCCATATTTGCACAACAGACTAGCTAATTCTTTGAAACTCCGTTCATCAGTTCATGTCTACAACAAGATCACTGAAACTCAAATTCCTTCACGTTCCTCCTATGCCACCAAACGAACCAGCCACAGAATTAGTTTAATGGAGGATAGAATATGATGAACATAAAATTTCTTCAATAGACTTACTTAGAACTGTCTGGTTAATTATGTAATTATGTTCTCAGATTAAGGTAAATGTCAAGTATATGATCACACTACAGCTTTCTACTCATTTCTTGCAGCAACAAACCTCACTTCAATTAAATAGGCACAACAGCCTTCTTATGAATGTTCTATTGGATAGCGTGTATGGCCAAGCTTAAAAAAAGTTATAGTAAATATAACTAACAAGTAGGTTTTAGAGTAAGTAACTTTGTTCTATTAGTCAAAGTTGGATACAAGTTTCTTAATTAAAGTAAAGCAAGAGTTAACTTTTACTTAAAATTAAGAAAAAAAAACTCAGTTATTAACTTTAACTTCTTTTTAAGCTTAGCCAAACATGGTCTTAAGATACAAAGACAAAGCAAAAGAATTCGTTGAAGACCCTTCATATGAAATCATTCTGGCTGGAGAACCAGTTATGTCTCTCAGCTTAAAACTACGTGGATTCTTAATGTAACAGTCATAGCAATATCCTTATGCACTTATGATTCATCTGTAATCAGCAAAACCGCACAAGTAATATCTAAATGATTTAACACAGCACCTATAATCGTTCCATGGAGAACCCCAGATGGAGGAGGCATGGTAGATATCTCGAGCTGCTCTTTCAGAAACAAATAAGTATGACCTACAATCTCATCCATTTCATCATCAAGCGAAGAGATGTATTTACAGACATAGAATGCAGCATACCTCCTGAAAATAGGTAACAGAATTGTAAGGTTACTCGTTTCGGTAGGTTTAATTGACAAAAAAAAAATGCATACCCATGTCGCTCAGACACGAACAAAAAATAAATATATGCTTATCTTAACAAGAATAATGAAAAATCATCACATAAGTACAACTACATGTTTGGAGTCTTATTGCAAGTTTTTTATTTTGTAAAATCGTTATTTTCATTGATATCTAACACCTCTTTATTACTCTCTCATAGAGGAAGAGATGAGACCTACCTTTTGCTCAACCCGCGAGGAATAGGGCCTGGCCATCTTTTAGCTTGACCAGCCAAAGGAAAACTCCTAATGAGAGCCGCATGCCACAAGCACTCTCCCCGAAACAAATCAGCCCAGTGCTTCTGAACACAAGATACTTGTCCCCACTCCAAGATGGGAACACGAATGAATATCTCTATCAGCAGATGATACGGTAGCCTTGTAAAAGGACAGTTAGCTGAAAGCAACGCTGCTTTGTTGCTCTCGTCCGCCATTCACTGGAGAGGGGCAATGGTAGTATAATCTATCACAAAGATAATACAAAAAAATAAAAATTAAACAAACAGAAAAGAGATAGTTACATGGAAACAAACAAACGATCAGAGGCTCAGCTGTAGTAATTTCTTTTTTCTTCTCTTTAGTGCGAGTATGGCTAATATTTTTGTCAAAGTTTAATGAGATTGAACAACAGAAAGTTCCCAGAATTTTACAGAGGTGATAAAGAAGTGGATATAACTTATATTGTGACTAAAGCTTTTACTTCCAGAAGGCAGTGATTTACATGTGAAAAATTCAAACATTTAGCATGAAAAATTAACAATTTACAAAATTCTTGTTTTCGTCCAAACATAAAGCTAATAGTCGAAACTTGCTCAGTTGGATCTTAGAAACAAATCCTGCAAGCTCAATATATAATCAATTCAAGAGATAACTTTCAATAATGAGAGACAAGCCAATTAAGGAATACAAGGAAATTTTTACCTTCTTCCTCTGTAAAAAGTGCCTGAGATTTTGTAACAATCAATTCAAATCCAACTAGCAACAAGGCTTCAGAATGTTTTCCTTGTGCAGCCCTGTAATCAAACAAAGTATAATTAAGTTAGCAGCGATCTTGAAAGGAGGAGTAATTAAATTCCATAATTCTTCACAAAAATTACTACTAACTATCTCGCCGAAATTAGCCATCAGCAATAAGTCTGAATAATGCAACAATTATCACATAATTAATCCTTACAGCACTGCTTCAATTTGAGACTAATCACAGAATTGGAATTCAAAACCTCACAGAAAGATACATAAAAAAAGTAAAAACCCAGAATAATTCAAACTGAACAGCACATAAACAATAAGAACAAATCGTTGAAATAGAGTAAGGAAAATTAAGGGGAAAAAACAAGAAAAAGAGGTGAAAACTTTACTTTCTTCTCCCAGAATTTGAGAATAGGTGGCAGCAGAAAAAGCTGGTGTTAGGTCCATTTACGTTTTCATTACTATTAATTGCTTTGCTGATGTTTAGCCTACGCTCAAGCTACAAATAAATTTTAAGTTAAACTATCGAAATGCTGGCACGTCATGATGGGACCCACTTTAATTTGGGGGACTTGTAACAGTAACCAATTGTCATGAAGGGAGTACCAGAGTACAGTGAGGCTGAGCATACATGATCAATTAGCACCAAAATCTACTCTTAGAATGAGGTGGAATGTGTGGTTCTCGTAAATTTGTGATGAACATCTTTCAGAATATGCAATTTGCAATAGTATTGCCATTTGGAGCCAGTCGAGGTGGTATATATCTAATAAATTATGAATTTATCTGTCAAAAGTGTTCTAAATTTATTTCAAGTCAATCATCCGTCTACATATGAACTTAAAAAATTATAAATTAAATTAACGAATATTGACGGAGTGCAACAAATGTTTAACACTGATGATCAATTAGACTTTAGTGGTTAATCTGTAACAAAAATAAAGTTAAGGGACTATTATATAATTTTAATAGAAAAAAACAACTAAAAATTGAACACTGCAGGAGTTATAAACAAGAGAGTATCGGATTCGATTCGATTTCACCAAGAATTATCTGCTATCTATTATTCATAATCTTCTTCAACAGTGCTTCACGTCCTGGAAATGGACTAATGATTTTCCCCCCTTCTTCTCGTTGAGTCGCCACGAATTCGTTTTTATCATCGAAAATCCCTAATTTCCTCATCTTCTCCGCCGCCGTCGGAATTGTACTGTCCTTCGATTTCAGTCGCTCTCTCCGCGTCCTTCTTCTTCTGTCACCGTCGCCCTCGTTGGAAATTTTCTCATTCTTCTTCAATTTCTGCATTTTCTTTTCCACGCTCCTAATTTCTTCCCCAATTCTCGGAATTCTACTTCCCTTGGAGCTTCCTAGAAGCCCAAAATCAATCTTACTCCAACCCGCCTTATCTTCATTATCCCACCCGAATCGCTGGCTAATTTCCAGCAGTTCAGACACAGCATTCTGATTCCCATTCGCTGGTACCGGGGAATTACCCAAAACGTCGCCGTTTAGAATTTTCTCAGCAAATTCCCACTCTATGCGGTCTTTGTACACCGGGTCAATGAGCACCTCATCGCAAAGCTTGGCCCATTCTTCAAAGTCCTGGGCTCTTAGGTTTTTTGAGACCCATTTCAGATAGGTCGAAGGTAGGGTTCCCAACATTTTGCCCTTGTATTTTCCGAAGTCTATGACTCGATCCCGGGCTGGCATGACTGGGATTGCGGTGTTGGTCCGGCGAAGTGGTGGCGGAATTGGAGTTTTGGGGTTTGTGTGGAAGCGGTAAAATGCAGAAGGACGGAGTGAAGTTGCAGTGTAGTGCACGAATGGAAAATTCATTTCGTGTAAGCTTCCTTCTACGGGCGAGGGAGTGGATTGGGGATGTGTCAATTATGCGCGAGATTGTCCGGATAAGATTAATATAAAATTTCACGATTGACAATTGGACATTGATTTCCCAAATTTTACACCAAAATAGATACTGTTTGCCCCCTTTCTTTCAATTTTTAATGTTTGGAATAATATATATATATTTTTTTAAAGAATGTGTTTTTAAAAATGAAAGAAATATTTTTTTATTTACGCGTAATATCATTTTATAGAAGATTGTATAATTGAGAATAAAAGAGAGAGATAAAAAAATAAAATAAGAAATGGGTCAAACGGGCGGGGGTTAGTGCTTGACCCCGTTATCTAAGATTATCATATTTAGAATAGTGGTTTTTTTAAGAAAATATGGTTCAAAATGAAGAATTTTTTTTGACTTATTTGTAATATTATTTTATTGAAAAATATGTGATGGATAAGAAGGGAGAAAAAAATAAATTATAATTTTAATGATGGCGAAATGCGACATAAGAATTAAACATTATTTTGTAATGTTAAAATGATAAGTATTTTGATAAATTAACAACCCCGTTTGGCCCTCTTTCTTTCAATTTTAAATGTTTAGAGTAGTATTTTTTTTAGAGAATGTGTGATTGAAAAAGAAAGAAATTTTATTTTATTTTATTTTCGTGTAACATTATTTTATGGAAGATTGTGTGGTTAAAAATCGGGGGATGGGAAATAAATGGAAATTTTGTTTATAAATAAAGTTGTAAAATTTAAATAACAGTTGAAAGATTAATAAAATAATGTCTTGAATTGTTGACTTCCTGTCATAATTTCCCGTAAATTAACTTATTAACAATATAAAATAAGAAAATAATAAACTTTCAATGGCATGGATACAGGGGCGGACCTAGATTATTTTTGAGTGGGGGCGAGATTGGGGGCGAAATTAGGGACGGAGCCAACCCGTTGAAATAAAAAGATCCAAAGTTGAAGGGGTGGGGCCTACGGGGGTTGCCCCCGAATTTTTTTTTTTTGTTGTTGAATAGTTTAGATTTAGTTGCATTTTCCCAACTAGTTCATGCTATATAGGCCATGAACAAAGCCTCTCACCCTGCATCAAACCCACAAATATATTCACTCTAACCATGCAACAGTTTTTGCAATCACAGGTGGTCAAAATGAGATTTACATAACATACCAATTTTTCAGCAATATTAGTTATCTGAACTACTACGTGGCCAAAATACTTTCCTTTCGAATCATGGACTTCAATTGTCAAATCATTTCCAAGCCCTTTTTGCAAGCTGTATTCAAGTGGGAAAAAAATTTAACCATCCAACTCTATGAGATTGAAGAATATGTAACAAGATTAAAGAGAAAAAGATTATATACAAAACATGAGTTTCACTAGATCCTGACTGCATTCGAGATAAAAAATAAGCTAAAAAAACTGTAAAAAAATAATAATAATAATTCAATGGGGGCGACCGCCCCGCTGGGCCCTTCGTGGGTCCGCCCCTGCATGGATACCAACAACTTCTCTATCAATGGTATACAATCGAAATACTGTCGATGAGATTACGGACAATACCATCAACGTTATTGTCATCGCTAATCGTAATACAAAATGCGTTGAAGAGAATCCATTATATTCGATTCTATTCAGAATCACTAATAAATATTGATTTAACATTTTTATGTCAGCATTGCAAGCCTCGACCACCGCTATGAAGGATGCCGTCTTGGATTGTAGCCGAATTAACTGTAGAGAATATGAGCTTTTTGTCATCCATCATAGTGTAGCATTATGGGAAGCGACAAGAGCATCCAGGGTAAGAGGAGTACCTACAGCCTCTTGAGGTCAGAAGTGTGCCCCTCGTGATAGCTAAATACAATACTTGAACCACGGAATGTACATAAATTGCTCCTATCCCAATTCATATTGAGCATATTTTTTTTTTTTTATAATCGTGGATGTTCGGGTCAATTTACGCGCACACCTTGACTAATTCCTCAGGCCCTGAAATTTACAGTCGGGTACTTATCTCAGTGGTTCTAAGAGGACTCGAACTAGTGATAATTGGAAAACAAACTCAAAGTCTGACTAATTGAACAACCCATCATGATTAATGTTGAGCATATGTAAAGCTTACATTCTGAAAATGGCATTAGGTTTGCAACGATGATGTGAAATATGTGCCACAATTAGATTTATCTGGATAGCACAATAAACTCCAGAAGTCGTCGAAACTTCAATCATTTCAAACTCATTTAATTCCTCGTTACAAACCCCAACTCTTCAAACTTGCCAAGAAATCAACATGGTGAATATAGCTCCTCAATGATAAATGGATCCACCACCCCTTTGCCTCTCCCCAACTTGCAAGTAACTCAACATGTCCGCCAAGCTATACACCGTAATAGGAAACTACACTTTTTTTTTTCTCTATCATCATCATCTAGTTTCTAAATATTTTCGTTGATAATAGGTATATAATAAATTTTATTTACTCTATTAGTCCATTTCGAGTGATTCGAAATATCATTATTATTATTATTTGGCTAATTAGATATAAAATCCAATACTTTCATTTTTTTTCCATTATGATATATGTCATGAATTTAATTAATCATGTATTGATTTTCTCTTGCATTTCAAGGTAATAATGTTCAAATTGAGCAAAGAAAATTTAGTTTTCAAGAAACACGAAATTTATAAATAATCAAAAACCTCATTTTCAAGTATATATTTTAAGAGTAATGTTATTCATCCCCAATGTGTTTACAAACACAGTTTAGGTGGCTTTAAATGATAGGTGAAATGAAATGTGAAATGAAATGACTTATTTAATTTCATCTATCATTTAATGCCACATTAACGCCACCTAGACTGTGTTTGGAAACACACTGGGGATGAATAGCATTACTCATATTTTAATGAATTCATAAATGTTATGCACTCATTTACCAATCTCATAAAATCTAATTTTTTTTATTATAAAGAAAATCTACATTTTTTCTTGGCTTACCAAATTGTAGCTTTTGAATACAGCCACAACATTTTAGATGACGAGAGCAGAAAACGTGGAGCGAACATCAATAATATCACACAAGTATCACTTTACACGGCTTAAGATAATTGGATGATTGACTAACGTGCACAATCGGCGCAAATATCAATTGTAACACACCCCCTCTCTCAGTTCACCGATTCATCTTTCTCGTCCTCCATCGAAATATATCTCGATTGGATCTCGTCGGCTGAGATTCTGTTTTTGTATCTGGTTTTACAATCGATTGCATCTGTTTTAACTTTTAACTGATAACGTAGAAAAATGCCGTCGGCGTATGGAGGTCCTTTGACTACCTTCGAGGATTCCGAGAAGGAGAGCGAGTATGGATATGTTCGCAAGGTTCCTGCTTCCTTCTATCTTTATTTCCACCACTTTACTTTCAGTATCCGATCCAATTTCACTTTCTATTCCCACTTCACAACCGTTACTCGTTGCATTTTGCATTGATTGTTTGGTGGATTACAGTTACACTTCACATCATCGATTTGTTTTTGGTTGAATTTGATATAATTTGGTCAATTTTGATTTTCTCTTTGTTAAAATTATTCTGCTAATTTTTACTTAGTTGAGCGTACTGTTTCCAAATGGAATTTGTGATTTCAAGAGATCCGGTCTTAATGCAGCTGCCCAAATATTAGTTTATAATCAATACATCTCGTCCCTTACTTAGATTCAGTATGTTAGCACGTCGTTTCAGATTTCTTTGTTCTTTTAAGATATCTTTGCCCACGTTTTTGGCATTCCGTAGTCTATACTTGCATTCCTTTCCTCCGGTTTGAACATTAGCGGATATTTTTTAGTTTTTGCTTTCATGAGTTGAGTCACTCCATTTAAATCATTTAAGTGATTACTAATTGATGGATCTTAGTATCAGTATTTTCGTACTAATTTGAAAGCAAGAAAAAAAGAATGTATAAATGCTTTGACATCAGGAGACTCAGCTAAACATTGATGCAAAGGTTATATTATATTTGTTACTCTGTCTGGTTATTGTTGTCGCAGTTTCAAAAGGTTGCAAGCCTATTCTTTCTATAAGTTGCTTGATTTTTTTTTTCCTCACCTCAGACTTCGCAATGCCATGCTGTATATTTTAAATAATTCAGAATTGTTTGTTCTAATACGACCTTCCTTGATTGGGATAATTACTAGCTTGATGGGGAGATCCTTCTTGATGGTAAAATTAATTCTCTAAAGATTCCCATGTTTTCAAGAGCTGGAGAATGTTTCTTGTTGAAAGGCTCCAACAAATTCTGTTCTAATATGCATTTTATTTTCCAATAGGTATCTGGACCAGTGGTGGTTGCTGATGGAATGGCAGGAGCTGCCATGTATGAACTTGTTCGAGTTGGACATGACAACCTCATTGGGGAAATTATTCGGTTGGAAGGAGATTCTGCCACAATTCAAGGTTTAATTATTTGTTGTTCATTCTTGTTCTTTCCCATAGAGTGTCAGGTTTTCTTATCCAGTAGCATACAGACCCTCAACCTACAAAGAAGTAAAAAAAATAAATGAACGAATTGTGGCCGTGATAAATGAATAAACGAATGAAAAGTATGATGTATTTCCTCAATGTCTAGTCGGTTTTATATGAATTAGAATTAAGATGACTCATTGTTGACTTAATCTTTTTCTGCTTTTCTTGCAGTTTACGAAGAAACAGCTGGCTTGATGGTGAATGATCCAGTTCTACGAACACACAAGGTTTTCATACTAACTATTTTAACTCATTAATTGGAGTTGTTTACTGGTTTCCTATATATTCTAAAAGACAAAAACCTTATTTTACTAATTTTCCAACTCTACAGCCTCTGTCAGTGGAATTGGGGCCTGGAATCCTTGGGAACATCTTTGATGGTATTCAGGTTCGGAGAAATCGTCTTGCTTAAATGTCTCATCTCCCCCTCCCAAATTTGAGCACTTCAATATGACAGATCATGTTCCGAGCTTTGCTTGTGGCTAGTAAAGACAACCGTCTAATGGTAGCTTTGTTTTCTATCCAATACTTAATGCAGAGGCCACTGAAGACAATTGCAAAAATATCGGGCGATGTCTATATTCCTCGTGGTGTTTCTGTCCCAGCTCTTGACAAAGACATTCTTTGGGAATTTCAGCCTAAGAAAATAGGTGTGCCTAAAGAGTTCCAAATCACTTGCTATCAAAGCAATAGTTTTAACTCAAATTAGAAATGTAGAGTAGGTTGGTGACACCTTTACTGATTTAAAATCACATTCCTGTGCAGGAGAGGGAGATCTCTTGACAGGTGGAGACTTATATGCTGTAAGTCTTACAGAACTTAAGTCAGCATGCTGAAATTTTGAAATTCTTTTCATAAAATCTCATTGCCTCTCTTACCGGCACTTCAAATTGTATAATCTACATGTCAATACATGACATCTTTCCTATGCAGAATGTATTTGAAAACAGTTTAATGCAACACCATGTAGCACTTCCTCCTGATGCTATGGGAAAGATAAGCTACATTGCCCCACCTGGCCAATACTCTTTGAAGGTTTCTCTTTTTAACTCCACTTTTATGCTAGTATACAACTTCCATCATTTAGTTAAGTTCAATCCATGATCTCTTCACTCTCTTGCATTAATCTGTCCATTTTATATGCAGGACACTGTTCTTGAACTCGAGTTTCAAGGCGTCAAAAAGAAATTTACTATGCTTCAGGTCACCTTCTAATCGTGGATAATTTTGAAGTTTGGTGAATGCTTAATTGATACAGAATGATATAAAAAACTTGCTTTGACACGTCTATTATCTGCAGACTTGGCCTGTACGTTCACCTAGGCCTGTGGCTTCTAAGCTTGCTGCTGATACTCCTCTTCTGACTGGGCAGGTGACTTTTTTACAAACACTCATGTCGCTGTTCTAATATATTTTTCTTCTACATGTTACCGTTTTCAGAAATGCGTTAACGCGAATCTCTATTCTATTCAGCGTGTTCTTGATGCTTTATTTCCCTCTGTTCTTGGTGGTACTTGTGCCATACCTGGTGCGTTTGGTTGTGGGAAAACAGTTATTAGTCAAGCTCTTTCCAAGGTTAATGTCATTGAGTTCATTTTCCTCTTTGTTTTATTGTTAATCTAGCACACTGAAATCTTATTTTAAACCAGTTTTCCTATTTTAAAAAAATAAAATGCAGTATTCTAACTCTGACACTGTGGTGTACGTTGGTTGTGGAGAAAGAGGAAATGAAATGGCAGAGGTACACTTTTTCCATTAATTTTTAGCAACTAATAACGTCATCAGAGTATATAAACATAGACTACTAACTACAGGTGCTTATGGACTTTCCTCAATTGACGATGACGCTGCCTGATGGCCGGGAGGAGTCTGTCATGAAGCGTACTACATTGGTGGCCAACACTTCAAACATGCCAGTGGCTGCTCGTGAGGCTTCAATTTATACGGGTAAACAGACTTCTCGTGAATATTCTTAATCTATCAGCTGTCCTATCGAAGTTTATTTAGGCTTTGTTTGAGCTCCATTTTTGGGCAAAATGAGTTGTAATAGTGATTTTTTTGGAGAACTTGCAGTTAAAAAGTTTTGGATTTACGTGCAAAATTATTTCACTGTGAGTGTGTGGTTGAAAATAAGTTTTGAGAAAAATGAATTTTTAGATAATGGAGCTCGAACAAGGGCTTAGTAGCACTGAAGCTCGCGCCAATTTGAGTTCTTTGTCGTGGTTACTTTATAGAAATTCAATTCTCATTTCTCATCCAGTTCCTGTAATTTATTGGTGTGTTAAAATAATCTGTTTTCTGCTCCGGTTTCTCAGTGGATGGCAGATGTAGTTGAATTTTAACCATTTTAAAGCCCTTTGTTATGCCTACTGCTAGTAGACTGCCCAAGACTTTGTTCCTTCAGTTGCTTAAGGGACCGTCAGTGACTTATTTTTACTGATGCACATGCTTTCTTATGTTTGTATCAAATTGTATTTATACTCCATTCCTTTTTTATTGGACGAACCAAGGCAGTGGTGGTTTACCCATCAAATGGATGGTTTTTCATCTTTTTTGAATGTGGATTTTCAGGAATCACTATAGCTGAATATTTCAGAGATATGGGCTACAATGTCAGTATGATGGCAGATTCAACATCTCGTTGGGCAGAAGCATTGCGTGAAATTTCAGGTCGCCTGGTAAGCGTCTTATATTTGTTGTTATTTTGAGTTGAATAAATAACTGTTTTAGACTTTTCGTTAAGAAAGACTTCCCTGATAAGGAGTAATGCTTGTCTTTGTTCTTTTAAGTAGAAATCTAGTATTGAGAGTTCACATCTGGTCGGTCTTTTCGAAAACTAACTGTTAGGAGGATATTGGGATCCCTCAGCTGGGAAAAAGAAAGTTGTCTGAACGGTGATACTGTCATCGAAGGACTTTGCTTTGAATTTTATAAGTACTGGGAAATGAAATGAATTGATGCGTTTTTATAATGGTACAAGCAAAAGGGGAAAAAAAATTATTGGTGTCATGATTTCTCTGTCAATGTATACGAACAACAGTGCATGTTTTCTTGTTGCATGTCAGCTGCATACATTAGTGAATAGAATTAACCTCTATTTTGGTCACGTAGACAGACACAATACATTAATGGCCTGCTTGGGAGTTTTTTTTTTTTTTTTCCCCCCACCAGTTTTGACCAATTTTGGGTGGCACCGTTTATGAGGAGGCTGGAAGAATTGGTGCTTGCTAGTTTTTTGGGCACCGGTTTAGGATGGTTTGAAAAGCCACCTAAAATCGGTGTAGTGTAATTTTGACTGGTTCTCTCAACTCACCAAATCGGCGAGCCTTGGCCGTTTCTCATATTATCCTCCAATTGGATCATATCTAAAATAATTATTTTCAACCAACATATTTTTTTCAAAACTAACTTATAAATAAAAATATATTAACTAAAAAATTATTTATTAGCAAAAAAATTATATTATAATTAAAAAATACTTACTATGTAAAATATTACTTATAAGATAAGAAAAATTACATTATAATTTAATAATTACTTATAAGTAAAAAATTACTTTTATGTAAAAAAAATTGTTTATAAAATAAAAATACTAATAATAAGACAAAAAATCACTTATAAAATATTAGAAATTACTTATAAGTAAAAAAACTCACTTAAAATTATTTAAAAGTACAAAATTTACTTATAAATAAAAAATATTAACTGAAAATTTGAAGCAAACATTTAACTTTATTTAATTTTAAGTTAAATATTAACTCATATGTAAAAAATTACTTAAAAAGTAAAATATTACTTACGAGGAAAAAAAAGTCATATAAGAATCTATAAATTGAAAATTTTAGTAACAGACATATATGTAATTTTATTATGTTAAAAAACTTTTAGAACTGATTGATAATAAACTCCCAAGCATAGGTTGGATAATTTTAAAAATTGCTACTATAAAGCCACTCAAAATCGATCCGCTCATAAATGCTCAAAACTGGTACTTTTAAAAAACGTTCATAACCAGTACGCCGAAACTCCCAAGCATGCCCTAACCCAATTTTTTATCATGCGGCAGAGAGAACACATCAGACCAATTTCCCTCTTGCAATTACTAAGTACTGGCAAATAAAATAATTTGATGTGTTCTATTATAATAACAACAGGAAAAAAATAAATTATTTTTGCGATAGTTTCCCCAAAAATACATGCAACACTGCATGTTTGCTTGCTACGTGATTAGCTAATTACATATTAGTAACTAAAATTTAGCCTCTAGTGTCGCACTGACAGAGCACAAACTTCGGAGCTGTCTTCCATTTTTATACTCTGTAGGCAACCATTCTATCTATTCAATTGGCATGGGATGACCATAGTTCTCAAAACTCCTGAAGTTTTAACTTGTCATTTCCTGACTGTATTCAACATATAATTTGCTTTACAGGCAGAGATGCCTGCCGACAGTGGATATCCTGCATATTTGGCAGCACGTTTGGCATCCTTCTATGAGCGTGCCGGTAAAGTTAAATGTCTTGGTGGACCAGAAAGAACGGGCAGTGTCACCATTGTCGGTGCTGTTTCACCTCCAGGAGGAGATTTCTCTGATCCTGTTACGTCTGCAACACTCAGTATTGTCCAGGTAATTACAGATGTTGAACAACTCACAAGTTTATCTTCTTTTTAGACATTAGGCCATTTCTTGTACTCAGTTGCCATATTTCAGGTTTTCTGGGGTCTGGACAAAAAACTGGCACAGAGGAAGCATTTCCCTTCTGTAAACTGGCTCATTTCTTACTCGAAGTACTCAGGGGTATGTTTCTATTTTGCTGTGGTCTTTGGTTCTATTCTGGACAGATACTTTATTTTATGCTCTCCGCGAGCCAAATTTCTCTTGGCACTTGCTGAAGCTCGTGTTTTCAGGCACTGGAAACCTTTTATGAGAAGTTCGATCCAGATTTTATTGATATCAGGACAAAAGCTCGTGAAGTGCTGCAAAGAGAGGACGATTTGAATGAAATTGTGCAGGTATTTTCTATTTCTGATTTAAAAGGTCCTTTTTCTGTGGCGTTGATGGAGAGAGAGTAAAAAATATTTGTTGTTTCCTGTCAGAATTCAAAATATATAAATATTAAAAGAATCCGAACTCATAACAGCAATATACTCTCTTTATGTGCTTAACTCATTCTGCCTATGTACTATGATCGATATGAAAGGAATGATTTCTTCATTGACTTGACCTAAGTAGTTCGGATCAAGTTTTGTAAGTTGACCTCGAAAGGATGTCCGCAGCCTTTTGGAATGGATTCAGTTTGGTACTACACATTGAAACATTTGTTCTGGGCACAGAAATGTTTGCTACTGTGACCAAAATGCATTCTAATAAGCTTAGCTGTTTATTCGGCAAATTGTCATCTCTTTCTGATCCTAAATTTTCTTTCACGAACAATTCCCTCCAATTTCTGTTGCATGTATCTGAACTATTATAGTCTCTTGTCCAGTTTTTCTCCAGATAAAGAGGCATGGACTTTAAATTTTTGAAATGGTTAAAATAAAATAAAGAAAAGAAAAGAATCTTATGTAGCTTTAAATGATGTCTAGTTATTTCCTTATTGCAGCTTGTCGGAAAGGATGCTTTAGCTGAAACAGATAAAATTACCCTGGAAACTGCAAAGCTCTTGAGGGAGGACTATCTTGCACAGAATGCATTTACACCGTGAGTCTATGCTAGATTTTTTTCTTAATAATAATTGATTCAGTTTAATTGAATGCCTTACAAGACTTATCTGAATGTTGTCTTCGGTGACAGTTACGATAAATTCTGCCCATTCTACAAGTCTGTTTGGATGATGCGCAACATCATTCATTTCTACAATTTGGCTAATCAGGTATATTATTTTCCAAGCTTTACGTCTTTTCAATTATGATACATGCCATTAAAATTTTTGAATGATCTTTAATGTAGAGGACACTATTTATACCGAAGTGCTTGCTTTTGAATCATTAAATGTAAAAAAACTTACAATCCTTCACGCACATGTTAAAAGTTCAAATTCGTTACAACTTATACATGAGCTAGCCAAGCATCAAATATTAGTTGTGAATTGATGCTGAGGCTTGTTAACATTTAGTACTATCTTACGTTTCCATTATCTGCAGCTTCTGCATTTAATTTTGCGTTCAATCTTCAACTTGTAGAAGTTTGAATGACATGCTGTGATGTATGGCTAGAAAAACACTGCAATTTTATTTTGTTCTGAAGTTTGCCTTTTGTTACTGTATGGTCACTCAGTTATATACATTAATTTTCTAACGTAATGTCCAATGTAGAAGTCCTCCACGTTGATGTCACGTCAGACTATCATGTGCCATGTCAGACATTCCGTTAAAAAAAAAAAAAGCTAAAGGATTTTTATTGAGAACAACTCTGATTTTTACTAGGCATGCGCACCTGTAGCCTGGCTGTTTGCCCCTTTTAAAGATGCCCGTTTCCCAATCCCTTTATGGGACAAAATGTATGGCCCCCAGCAAAGCTAATTGTTTATGTTTGTTTTACTCTTATCTTGTCTTCATTTGCTTATTCTTTTATTTCTGCTTATTGATTACAACCAATTATATTACATTGCTTGCATTTCAATAGGCTGAAAATGGTTTCATTTTGAACAAAACAAAACATTTGATCATATTGGTTATTGATTTTAAGATGTTCAAAGAAGTTACTGAAAAATAATTCCAATTGAAAAGCATTGATATTTACTATGAATTTGTGATATGTAAAATGAAAATAATTGTTATATTTTTTAGTGTGTTCACATTTATTAATTTACTAGGTTTAAGCAACGTGCAATGCACGTTTGCTTAGTTATATATAATTTTTTTTGGTTCATTAAATAATTAATGATGTAATGTTTATATAATTGATAAATAATTACACATTGTGATATATTAATTTTAACTTGAATAGTGTTAAATTCTAAATTAAAATGTATAAGTTTGTGTTTCGTACTATTACATTATATTAAATTTTGTATTTAATCATGAACGTTTATACATAATAAAATAATAGATAACATTATAATACAAAACTAAATAGATAAATATTTTTTCTTCATTAAGTTCAATGTACCTTACCAAATAAACTATTAGCATTTTTAAATTGATAATATCCACATCCATTTTTTTTAGTTTCATTTTTTCCTAGTGACTAAAATGTAGTAGTACAAATTTTTTTGCATTTTTCATTCATTTATTAATAATGTTCTAAAAGGCGTAATGCGTTGCGAGATGTCGATGTTGAGAATCAAGAATCACAAGTTTAGGCGTGTCAATACGAAGGATAAGCGTCATAATACGTTTCGTATTTTTAATATTATTTTAATTATTTTTAAGACATTAAATATATTTTTATTTTAAAAAATATTTTTTTTCTATATTATAAAGAGATTTTTTACTATATCATAAAATCATCTAATATTTAAAAATAATACTTACTAAACATTTAATATAATACTATAATATTGCTAAATAGTGTTAGAAGAATTTTAATTTTTTTTATTAATTAAGGAACTAAACATGAGCATTAATCATAGGATTTATACGAAAAGTTTGCGGATTTGATAATTCCGATATCTGAAAATGGAGATGAAGGATTTTGATTCACAATCGAGAATGATTCCGACATGAAGTTTGTGGAAATTCAACTGCGGTCGAACCGAATGCAATAAATACATAAAAATAATTTAAAATAAATCTATCTTTACTAATTAGATTTATTATATATCCTACAATTAGTCCCAACACTAAAAATTAAAAATAAATATGTTAAAATAGTTTACTTTGTTAAATTAAAATATTTTAAACTTATAGAAAATAATATCTAACATTAATATATTAATAATCAAGTGTAATTTAAATTAAATTTGAAAATTAAATAAATGAAAGAATGAAAGTGAATATTACAATTTAATTAGTTGTAATTCAAAATCAAATTAGTCAATTAGACATACATTTTAAAATGATTTTGATGAGTATTTTAACATTTTTTTTTGTCACTATCCCACATTGGAAATTTATAAAACTATTGGAGTTAAGAGCATATATAAAATGCACAATCCCACATTGAAAATTTATGAAACCTTTGGAGAGAAGTGTATCTATAAAATGAGCATGACATCCAATACTTCTACATGGGCTTTAGAATTGTAAATTTTGAAGCCCAATTATGGAGTTAAAATGATTTTTAAATTAAAAAAATTCCGTTAGTTTTTCCGTTAAATCAAGAAATTCCGTTAGTTTTTCCGTTAAACCAACAAATTCCGTTAGATACACACTTTTTATATATAGAAGATTTATTTTTGGCATCCTATTTGACCTTTTGACCCTTGACACTTTCCCTTTTCCAGTCGATACCCAGGCTGGTTACAAAACACCGTATTTAATATGTAACATGTTTTGATATGCAGGCAGTGGAACGAGGAGCTGGTATGGATGGCCAGAAGATAACCTACGCTCTTATTAAGCATCGTCTAGGAGATTTATTCTACCGTTTAGTGTGAGTATATCAGACATTGATGATTGACTTGACCTTGTCATGACATTTTGTAGCTTGTTCGATTTTCATGCTGCCAGTCCTCATATTTCCTTTCTCTTTTAACAATACAGGTCTCAAAAATTCGAGGATCCAGCTGAAGGAGAGGAAGCCCTGGTTGCAAAATTCAAGAAACTTAACGAGGATTTGACAGCTGGTTTCCGCAACCTGGAGGATGAAACCCGGTAATCAATGTGGTGTTATTAATTTATGCTATATCTGCCAGTGTTTCTCAACTTTCGCGTTAGTGGGAAAACTAAATTATTGTGATGTTCTTAATCTATCGAGGAAGCAACGAGTTAAGATAGTTTTAAGGTTCATGTTTGGCCCCGTGTTCAATATGGTTTGTGTAGCTCTATCTGTTTAGTTCAACGATCAATGCTGTATTTTTTTATTGGTTGCTTTTGTAACTTATGTCGAATAAATCCTTTGGTTTTGAGAGAGGAAATATACTGTGCACCAAGACCACTATTAAATTGTCATCCGTGGGTTCACGTTTGACATGTTGACGGGTTTGAGTCCCGTAAATTGTTTGTTTGTTTGAATTTATAGTTACTGTTAAGACATGAATTAATTTCTTCAAGTTGTTTAGGATGTCTCATTTATACAAGATTTTGATGAATTCTGGTATAAATCACAATGAAGTGGTCATTTTGTTTTCTAACGACTTTCTTTGTTACTTTTGAAACTACCGTTCGTAAAATTCTGGGACATTTTATAATTATATATATATTATTTGAACCTTCAGATTAATTAACGAGTTGAGAATGTTACTTTTATGTCGATAGCAAAATTATTTAATTGTTAAGATTGAGTTGTTTGATTGACAATTTTATCGGTTACTTCGCTTGTAGTTCTGAAACCAAGCAATTAGTTACTAACATAGAAAATCAGCTTCTTTTGACCTATTTGGTACGATTTTTAAATTGAAAGATAATTTTGAAATTAAAAAATTAGAAGCTGATGGGAGGCATATATCTATGTCTCGTTGCCCCGATGTAAAATACAGCATTTCATTCCAAAACCCGACTAGTGTGGTTTTCACGTGATATGGAAGTTTTCCAATAACCGACCATTGTCATCCAAAATCAGGAATATGTTATAGTGGACAAGAAATGGTGATTATTCGAGTCTACTCTTTTAAAGATATTCAAGTAACCTCAGGCATTACAAAATGGATTATATAAAGAATTTTTGCAATTCCACTGTTGTTATGTGAAGTAAACGTCACCTCTGTATACTAAAGCAAAACCACAAAAAAATCCCTCTTTCCACAGCTATCGAAAGTCCACACAAATTCTGATCTGGTTCCACACCTCAAAAGAATGATTGTAGGAGCCCTGGTCTAGGAAGGATGAAAAAATTGCCACCCTCAAGAAAATATGCATGAAATTGGACACCTTACTCCATTTTCTAAAAATGCACAACCTATGCATCAAAAGATTAATATATCACTAAAGCATCTATACAGACTATATGCCTATCAGATTCAATAAATACAAGAAATTAGAGAGCTAAGAGAAAATAATAGGGACACAATTCAATTTAATATCTCAAAACTAAGCAAAGGACGTAAAATAAGCAAATGCCGTCGACCTGAATCATTCCTGCGTGTCTAAGTGAAACTTGAGAATTTCTCCAACAAGTGTCATTTTTTGGTCACAGGATATGCTTATCCATTGTTCCTCCGACTATAACGATTGAATTGTTAACGATTACCCAAGCAAACTCAATATGAGAATAGGGCTTCGGCATAGAAGGAAGCACCTTTCACTTCATATCATCATCTAGCATGTTAGACATCATCATATACAGCCTGTATAAAATAATCAAATATGTACTTCACAATGGCACAACTGTGATGAATCTCAGTGCGTGGCCCACGCTCGTTTTACTTCCGAGATCTTGTTTCATTTTACCGCTAGTTCTCTTCTTCAATTTTCTATTTTTTTTGGCACTGTAGGTGGTGGACTAACACTGCCAACTTGTGAAAGCAACAGTAAGTAGAGTTGCTTATTGGTATGAAGCTTAGGATTGGTGACAGAGTAAAAGGACATTATTGAAAAACACGTGCATAGCATGCTTGGCTAAGCTTAAGAAATGCTTATCCATTCAAAAATCATCACGAACAAATTAGAATAAAATAAATGACGTTTGCCCTTTCAAGACTTTAGTTAAATTGAATTTTTTGTAGTGTAACTTGTAAAAGAAAATTGTCCCCACGTAGAAAAATGTAGAAATTGGGTAAGGTTCGATACTTGATTCCAGCTCTCAATTCTGAACCAAAATGACGTGGATTTTGATGACAAGAAAAAGCAGAGACCTCAACATAATTGAGTATTGAGTTGATTGCCAAATAAGATGCTAATGCACAAACCCGTCAACAAAATCGAATTTCTCTCGACTGATTGTGTAGTGAAAATATTTAGGCCGTTTCCAGGATCCCAAAACTAGTGAAAATAGAAGAGAAGAAAGTGATGATGAATAGTATAAATGCTGTTCTCCATTTATAAGGAGACTTTTATCGACAGCAAGCCAAACAGGTTACGATTATTTGAACAGACAGCCAGTCGGGGAAGGATAAAAATACCAGGCTAGTTATTTTCTATAAGCACCGCGCCTGCAGGCTTTGATCTTTTGCTATGGGTAGTTCGACTGTTGTAAATACTAAAGAGTAGAGAAGCTAACAAACATCATGCCAAGTTTATCCACTAAAGGCTGCCACAATTATATGTAGAAATTGTCAATGGTCCAAGTAAATCATAATGCAGAGTATACCAGGCATGAGGGATAGTGAAAAATACTCGAATAAGCATAAAGCAACACTAGATGAGAGTACAAAGTCGGAAAAATGTACGCCATAACAGTAAAAGATTCCACAAATTTATTCACCATTTAAGACCCACATTTATATTGAGTATTCAAAGGGTACATGAAAATCAGCTTAAAACTCTCATGCTTCACAATATTGCTCACTTGACAACTTCCCTGAGCGGCAGTTGCAAAGCAAAATAGATTCTGCTGAAGCTGCAGTCACAAAGCAAAATAGATATTTCAGTAGAAAGTGGACTTTTAGCAACTTCACAAATGCAAAGTATCTGGAAAACATTTTATCACAGTTATGCAGGGACAATTAACCATCAAGGATATTGACGTACCACATGCCATATCAAATAATTGCCTTACGTTTATCATGTATTAAACTGGAATATAAATACATTTTCATGTAATTGGGAGTGGAAATTGTGAATGAACACGATTTGCATGCACCAAGCATTTCAACATGCAAAATTTCTCCATTACAATTTTTGTTCACTGGATTCTGCCTCAGTAGGTTTCTGCAATTTTTGAAAAGGAAGAAGGTGGTCTTCGAGGGAGGTCAGGGAAATTGGCTCATATAATTAGAACATATTCGATAGAGTAAAGGATCAATGGTATCCTGACAACACAGGTCCCTCTGCCAGCAAACTAAGAAAGGATGCTCCAATGAAGAATTACCAACTCCTTTGTTCTTAAGAGTGCATGAAATGCAAAAACCTCATTAAAACCCAATTCAAGATGCAAATAATAAAAAGAAAAATAGCAAATGTTACTTTTTGCAACTTTACATTTGACCTTAATGGTGATTAAATGCCATATTCAGAGGAAAATCAAGATAACTAAACAATATGGATAAGATTTTCACCCAACAAAATCACGGTGGGTTACGGTTCATGAATGAACACAAGCATACAAAAATTTCTTTTTCTAGAATGAGTATCCTCTAGTTATGGGAAAATAGGACAAACACACAACATTCCCAATGTCACCTTTTATATCCATGAAATACCAGCAAAATCCTCAGAAATTCACTCCTTACAAACTGAGGGCATGGAAAAACCTAAGGCTACGTTGTTAAACCGGATTAGGCCATATAAAGAATTTAGTATAAAATTATAATGGACATTAGATGGAATTATGGTGGATTCGAGTGGAGACTATTCTTTAATTTTTCATTTAAAAAAAGTCTTTTGCACTATCTACTGTATGACATTATACGAAGTTGAAGGTGAATTTAGGCCTAGATTAAAAAAAAAAATGAGAGAGAGAGAGTGACATTCTTTTGAATGAAAATTAAAAGATTATTATCCACCACAGTACCCTCTACTTAGTAATATTCATTATATTTTATATCAAATTTTTTATCCTGTCTAATCTGGTGCACCAAACATGACCTAAGACGATAATTCCCAGCTAAAAGCACCCTTCTCCACACAAAATGGTATTAATTTCAAGTCAAGTAATGAATGAAAGCATTTTCCGTTCTTTAACAACATAATAAATGGTACAACAAACATCTGGGCACGAATACAAACATGGAAAAGATTATCCCAAATCCGCGACATAGAATCTAATGTCATAAGACTCGATCGCATATATATATAGCACAATGAATTTTTTTTTTTTTTAAAAAAAGGAATCTTTCCTGCATCGTATGATATCAACTATATAATCAGAAAATCAACAAACAATCAACAGAATTCGAGATTATAGTAAGGTTTCACGGCACCTAAAAATACACCAAATCAATGGCCACCGTGTTCCTTGGCGTGCTGCTGGTGTTCGAGGTGGCGACGCTCCTCGGGGAGAGCAACCAGGTAAGAGAAAATCATCCCACCAAAGCAGACATGATAAAGCGGGTCGATTGAACTGGTCTGAATGTACTTGGCATGGTAATTATCCAGACCCCGCTTCACGGAATTCTTCAAGTAATCAATCGACAGCATGGGCTTGATGAGTGCCGGCAATTCCTTCACCTTCAAACCCTTTACCTGGTTGTAGAAATTCTTCACCGACGCCATGACAGAAGAAATTGAAACGAGATATGGAATCGTCCTCTCGCCCGTTTATCTCTATGAGCCCTAGAAACAATTTGGGGATTTGGAAATTGGCACTTTATGATACACGAATATTTACACGGCCAGTGCCCAAACTATTACTTGAGTGGGAAGCTAGTCTCAGAACCTAAATAGTAACGAGTGGATCTTCAAAATCAATTCCCAGTCCGTATTTTCACTGCAATTTCCCCCATCTATTCATAGGCTTATAGTATCTTTATGGGTCAACTTATGCAGCCCCTATTTGGGCTCCAATTTTTCAAGAAAATACATTTCGAAATGGGAAAAAATCATAAATAAGGAGTTTGGAATATACCAATTCAAAAATCAGGTTTTATGTTTGAAAGTGCAAAAATCAGGTTTTAATTAATTAATTAACAATATTTATTAATTAAATACAGTAAGAATACAATTAAGTAATTAATAGTCACATATACATAATTATTGGTCACATATCACATTTTTTAAAATTAATTGGTCACATATTATTTCCAAATCACATATAAAAGTTTTTATAAGTCACGGATTAATTCGAGGTCAAATATTTTTAAATTAGTCGGTCACGATTGAATAATTAGTCACAGATTTTCAAATATTTGGTCACATACCACCAAATAGTAGGTTACAAATTATATTTTTAGGTCACATGCCACCAAATTTCAAATATTTGGTCACGTACCACCAAATAGTAGGTTACAAATTATATGGTTAGGTCACATTTGAGTAATTAATCACTGATTCCCAGGTCACATGCCACCAAATAAGTCACATACCATGTAACCAACACTACCACCACCGCCACCGCCACCGCCACCGCCACCGCCACCGCCACTACGGCCACCTGCGACCACCCTCATCCGCCACATCCACCTGTATCATCATCAACGCACCACTCCTATCCCAACCCAGCAACACATTCACCACTAGAACAACCACCCAGAAACACATCCGCCATACACCCACCAACAAATCAGATCCAAACCCACCATCACCGCCGCAGATCGCCGAACCCACCACAAACACAAAAAATCGATCTGAGCGACCAACACAACCAGATCTAAACCCACCATCACCGCTGTTGTCGCTGCTGCAGTAGCGTCTTTGCAGCGGCGTCGCGGCAGTTCGAGCTCCGCCGCTATGCAAAGCCCAGCTGCTGCAGTCCATTCCATCACAGCAGTTCGAGCTCCGCCGCATCGCTCCGGTCTCCTTCCATCACAACAGTACACAGTCCATTCACAAAGGGAGGGGAGGGGAGGTGAGGGGAGGCGATACATAGAGAGAGAGAGAGAGGAGAGGAGTGGAAAGGGGAGGGGAGGCGACATAAAGAGAGAGAGGATGGAGTAGGTAGTGAAAAAGAAACCTAATTTTTTGATTAAATAAAAACCTGATTTTTGATTAAAAAACTTTTCCACCTGATTTTTGCAATTGCATCTTTAAAACCCTGGATTTGTGTAATTTCCACTTTCGAAATAGTAAAAGTTGGAGAATGTATGGTTAAAAAATAAGAATATGTAAAATTATTTTATAAAAGAATGTGTTGTTGAAAATGAATTTTTATAAAAATAGACCCCAAACATGGGCTAAGTTGATGATCAAATAGTCCCATTTTTTAGCAAAAAAAAATGCATTTTTGAATAGTGTTTTATTGAAAATTGTATGGTTAAAAAAGAAAGAATTTTTTTCAATTTACGTATGATATTATTTTATAAGAAAATGTGTGGTTAAAAATGAGTTTTGAAATTTTTTATTTTTTTTAGAAAATGGAGGCCAAACATGGACTCAATGAGCTCTTATAACTAGATGAAGCACTTTTATAAAATTAACCAAACGAATTCAAAGCAATTTTTGAGTCTCGAAAACTCATTTTGATTTATCAAAAGTTATGTCAAAAGAGCTCTGATGAGGCATGGGAGACGACGCTATCCATGAAGTTATTGAGCTGACGAGATAAATTACTGGGAACCTTTTTTTTCAAGTAAAGAATTGATTATAAGAATAAAGAGGCTTGTTGGCGAGTTTTTGGGTACCGGTTCATAAGATGTTTGAATTTTTGTGATTTTTTCCCATTCGGGGGCGATGCGGGTTTTTTTTTGCCATCACTATTCATATGCCGCTAAATTTGATCTCGGGCTGAAGTCTAGGACACAAATGAAAAAAGAAAATGTTATTAAGGTTTTCGCGAATTGTTTCCGGGACAATTTTATCCATGAGACAATCTTATTATTGTCGTGTTAGCTATGGTGGAATTTAACGTTGTGATATCAACCTTTTACCCTTATATTGTTAATAGAATGACAAAGTGTAAGCAAATTAAACTACGCGATCGTTACTGCAAGGAAATAACTAATGACAATCTTAAAATTGTTTTGAGACTTGTTGACTATTGCTTAAATTAACCCAATTGATCGTGAGGTGAAATTTTGGTGACTCTCACTACATTAAGAGATCTGAAAACGCGACTTTGAGTAACAACCTCGGTAATATTAGCCCTATTTCGGTTTCATTTTTCAAAAAAAAAAAAAAAAAAAAAAATACAGTTTTTTTGAAAACTCATTTTAAATCACATCAAATATTGTTACATATAAACTCGAAACAATTTCTTGTGTTTTTTACTACACACTTTCCCAAAAATTAGTACTTAGGGCATGTTTGAGTTATTTTATTGTAAGAACATATTTTGGAATAACAGATTAACAGAAAATGTGTGATTAAAAAATATGAAATTTTATTGTATTTACGTGTAATATTATTTTATTGAAGCGTGTGTGAATGAAAATAAAAAAGAAAAAAATATATTTTAAAAATAATGAGATAAAAAAATAAGGAATTAATATCAGAAAACTCTCTAAAAATATTTTCATTTTTAATAAATAGAGATATATCGCAAATGAAAACTTTTTTTAGAGTGTTTTTTGCTAGAGGTGGCAACGAGCCGAGCCTGCCCCACGAGCTCGGCTCGTTTTTTGGTGAGTCTGAACGATTCGTGGGTCGCTACAGTACGAGCCGACGAGCTACTCGGCTCGATTGCCACCCCTAGTTTTTGCAATCAATCCAAAAATAAAATAAAAAATAAAAGCCCCCCGGGGCACAGCTGAGTTGGTGGATCAATTGCATCTATGAGCTTGCAACCTCAGCGTGGATGGTTCGAATCCTGCTTCCAGCAGTAAAGAGAGATTTCTTGGGGCCAGGAGTTAAAGCAATGCAGGAACCTGTGATCCAACTTGGGCATATCCCGCGGTTTACCTTCCACCAACCAATGAGGGGCCGGAGGTTGGAGGTCCCAGGTGTCACGGGCTGCAGCTTTGCTTAAGCCCCGTGTTGTAAATATTCATTTAATTCGTAAAATAGTTAGAAAATAGAAAAATAAAAGTATGATTCTAGAGCCAAAAGATGTCTACTCCCGTCATTTGGGTTTTTGTTCCGAAGTCTATTATATGGGGTATTGGTCTTTCAAAACTATTTCAAGCTTACTAGTGTTTTCCCCCTGCACTAGCCATTTGTAATTTCATGCTTTCGTCTCTTGTAATGTCTTGCTTTCTAGCAATCAATGAAGATGTTATTTCAATTGTGTTCAGTTTCATGTTGCTCGCTTTCTTAAAATTGTAATCAAAATTTACTTTCGTTCCAACGCGACCGAAGAATAGGCGAAAGGTAGTCTAGCGGAGCAGACTACTGCCGCACGGTGTCCCTTTCTGTGCTAAGAAAAGGTTACCCGTGAAACCAGGTATCAGAGTTGCGGCTCAAGATCTCGTTAAGAAAGCTATGGAAACTGATCCAAATTCCTCGAACACCACGGAGGTGGTTGATGTTCAAAAGAGGAACACCCGATAGCGTTTGGAGGCGCTAGAGGTGACAAACACTAGGTTGTGTTTTGCCATGGAGAACCTCGGGGATAAGGTCGAGGCGGCACAGACGGAAAATCAGGAATTACGCATCCAACTGGATGAATGCCAAGAGGCATGCGCAGCTATGACCGAAGCTGTCGCTATCATACCTGATTTGCAGGATGAGATGGAAGAGTTGAGAACTCAGTTACTAGTTCTGCAGCGTGCGATTGGCAACGGGCAAGCCATCGCACATGAGCCAGTGCATAGGCTCAGAATTCCAGAACCGTGTACCTACGGAGGTGCACGTGATGCTAAAGAAGTTGAGAACTTCTTGTTCGATATGGAACAATACTTTCTTGCGGCGTCGATCAGGGACGAAGCGAGAAAGGTCACTACAGCTACCATGTATCTGAGTGGAGATGCAAAGCTATGGTGGCGAACGAAGTATGTTGACATTCAAGCCAACAGAATTCGAATAGATTCTTGGGATCTGCTCAAGGAAGCTATCAGATCTCAGTTCTTCCCAGAGAATGTGGAGTACGAGGCACGTCGAGCCTTACGGGAACTGAGACACACAAGCTCCATCAGGGAGTATGTGAAGGCCTTCTCGGGGCATATGCTGAATATCAGAGATATGTCAGAGAAGGATAAGCTATTCACCTTCATGGAAGGTTTGAAACCGTGGATGCGCACGGAACTTCAGAGACAGAAGGTCACTGATTTAAGCGCGGCTATGGGAGCTGCCGAATGTGCAAGCGACTATCAACCCGAGTCGAGAGAGGATCGACCTTCGGGAAATAGTCAGTCTGTTCAAGGTGGAAGGAGACCTTACAGACCTAGCTCGAACTCGAATGGGGGAGAGCGTTACTCTCAGAATAGGGGAGGACCCTATCAAGGCAACCGCCAGAGTAACTCGCCGAGGAAATATCACAACAGCCGTCAAGGAAACCATAACGGCAGTTCCAGTTCTTACTGGAATCATGGAAAAGCAAATGAGGGCAGATCTGATGTCGCTCCTAGATTAAAATGCTTTCTATGTGAAGGACCTCACCGGGTGGCTGAGTGTCCTCAGAAACGGATGGTGAATGCATACTGTCAACTAGCTGGGGGCTCAGGTTCGAAGCAAATACCCCACAGGCTAGCTGTCGCGGTGACACCGAATCCGAAGGAGACGAGGATGTAATTGGTGCACTCTCGTATTCGTGCAATACACTATTGCACCGAACTACCAATAGGGACGTCGGTCCCTCAAAAGAGCCGAAGATTGAAGAATCGAAGGCTCGCACTTGCAAGGCTAAAGGCGTAATGTACATTGATGTGAGGATCAATGGTAAGCCAATCAGGGCTATGGTGGACACTGGTGCCACACACAATTACCTCGCAAGTTCCGAAGTAGAGCGGCTCGGACTTGCTCTGGAGAGAGGTAAGGGGAAAGTCAAGGTGATCAACTCTGTTGCTCAACCAATAGCGGGAATAGCACAATCGGTGCCGATCAAAGTAGGTCCATTCAAAGGAAGGACAAATTTGTCGGTAGTTCAGATGGATGACTTCAAGCTGATTCTCGGATTGGAATATCTACGGGATACAAAGACAGCAGTGTTGCCGCATTCTGACTCACTAATAATGATGGGGAGCAAACCATTCATTATTCCCACACAGGTTGGGAAAGCTGGCGAGAAAGGCGTCTCAGCCATGCAATGCAGTAAGGGTTTCAAGAGAAATGAACCCTCATTCTTATGTTCTCTTCGAACAGAGGAAATCGAAGAGACAACTGGCTCACTGGAGCCCCTTTCCATCCTGAATGAATCCGTCGAAAGTGGATCGACGAACTACATCAGTGGATTGCCAAGAGTTGAAGACTTTGGCACTTTCATCGTCGGGATGGATTGTTTATCTGAAGATCCAACATTCAACACAACGCCCAAGTATGTATCAGTTGAAGAGACAGCTCAACTCTTCTTCAAGCCTATTATCAAATACTGGGGATCGCCTATTGTCAATGATCGATATTCTCGATTTATTGGCACCTTTTGGACCAAGTTGTTCAAACTTCTTGGTTCAACTTTGAGCACAAATGCTACTCTTCACCGAAGATCAGACGGACAGACAGAGCAGTTCAATTCTATGCTGGGAGACTATTTTCAGCACTTTACCTCTGCTTCGCATGAAATTCGGGTGAAACTCTCGGATGTGGCTCAGATGTGTTTCAATGTTCAAAAGAGCTCTTCTCCAGACAAGAGTCCTTTTGAAATTTCTACTGGCCAACAACCGTTACTCTTCCATACTGCAGACACCGATCAGAGACAGTACTTGAAGTCTGCAGATTTGAAGCAACCAGTTCTTAAAGTGAAACTACAAGAGATGAATGTAGCTGAAAAGATTTTTGGCTACCAAACTACTCAAGCTTCAAGAAAATATCTTCAAGAGTACTTGGTCAAATGGAGCGGATGCAACAGCGAGAAGAATACTCAATGGCTCCGAGGACATCGCCAAATCAAATGGGGGAGAATGTCACGGGCTGCAGCTTTGCTTAAGCCCCGTGTTGTAAATATTCATTTAATTCGTAAAATAGTTAGAAAATAGAAAAATAAAAGTATGATTCTAGAGCCAAAAGACGTCTACTCCCGTCATTTGGGTTTTTGTTCCGAAATCTATTATAGGGGGTATTGGTCTTTCAAAATTATTTCAAGCTTACTAGTGTTTTCCCCCTGCACTAGCCATTTGTAATTTCCTACTTTCGTCTCTTGTAATGTCTTGCTTTTTAGCAATCAATGAAGATGTTATTTCAATTGTGTTCAGTTTCATGTTGCTCGCTTTCTTAAAATTGTAACCAAAATTTACTTTCGTCTCAACGCGACCGAGGAATAGGCGAAAGGTAGTCTAGCGGAGCAGACTACTGCTGCACGGTGTCCCTTTCTGTGCTAAGAAAAGGTTACCCGTGAAACCAGGACTAGTCAGGCGCAAGCCTGGAACCTGGGTATAAAAAAAAAAAAAAAAAAAAAATCAATCCAAAAATAAAGGCTAAATCATTATTATATACCACTTTTCTTCAAGCCGTGGATTCCACCTCAGCCCTAATTCAAAACCGCCTCCACCACTCCTTATATTCAAACACACAAATTATGCACACCTCACCCTATATATATTAGCGGTCCTCTGTTTCACAAATACCCAAACAGCACATGGCACGGCCTCTTTCTCAAACCCTAATAAGAAAAGCTGCCGCCCCCTTCTCCTCCGCCCTCACCTCCCATTTATCCGCCACAATTAAACCTAAAATCATCCGCCGCCATCTGTTTAGCCTGGCGGATAGAGAGCTTTCTAAGCTGGAGGCGGAGGCCAGGTTAGTGAAGAAGATAGAGGACGCAATACACACCATCATAATCAAGAGATCTAGACCCGATTGGTTACCGTTTGTACCCGGAGCTTCCTACTGGGTCCCACCGCTTCGGCACTCATACGGCGTTGCCGAAATTGTTCGCCAACTATCCAACCCCCTCACGGACGAGCAGTTTAATTCGCTCACCACCTTCCAGGGATGGCCTTCATCTGATTTCTACCTTAGGCATGGTATGCATATGATTTATTTAAAATACTTGCATTTTAATTAATGAATCAGGTTTGATGGAATCTTTTTTTCTAATGCATTCTCTTCTGTTTATTTTGTTTTCTTATTTATGCAACTTGTGTGTGTAAATCCAAGGCATATGATGTACTTTTCAGAGTTGAGTATCAGATTTCTCTGGTACGATGATTCTCACCTGAATAGGAAGATCTGATGCCTTCTAAGCTCATTTCTTCTAATCCAGAAATCTTTCTTTGCATCTGATTTCTATTATTTTTTTATTTAACTTGTTCTCTGAGCTTATTTACGACATTTGACAAGGACAAAATATGTCGTACAGTTGTGACAAAACGCATTCCCCCCTTACAACGATAATCCTTGTGTAATATCTATATATTTTCATTAATCTACATATATATATTTACTTTGTTTTCTGGGTTTATGATGAAGCCGATGATGACTAATTGTATCTACCTGAAAGCATCACAGCTATAATGTAGATAAGACATTGAACTAGGACGGTCTGAGGCTTCACTTTTTCCCCGAGCCCTGTATCAAAAGCTTAAACATTCAGTTACTCAGTTGTACCTCGTTTATTTTCCGTTTCATTCAAGCTTTATGATGTCTAAATCATTTCTTCATTACTAAACATAGTTTTTTCTTTTGTCCTCCTAGATATTCGGTCTGCATTGTTTATGAATGATGAGAACAATTAATTTACAGTTATCCCTGTCTGATAATTTCTGCTGAAAGATTGTAATCTGACATTAAACATCGCAGATCTATGTTCTTTGATGGGATCAAGTGTTTTCGCACATTCTTTATAGTGACCATGACATCCCAAGTTCTTTGATGGGATCAAGTGTCTTCGCACATTCTTTATAGTGACCATGACATCCGAAGTCCTATTTGTTGAACTTAACTAGGACCCTGTTTGTTTCTCCTTCTGCCCTTTTAGAAGAATTAGGACCGATGCACAGTGCCACAGCCACCATTGTTGACTTGTTTTTCTCTTGGTGTGTGGCACTGTGCAACGATTCTAAGAGGGGAGAAACAAACAGGGGCTTAAGCTATGTTTTCGTACAACGAGTCCCAACAGTGTTTTTAATGATGAAACAAAATTCACAGTTATCCCTGTCTGATGTATTTCTGTAGAAACACTTGTGATCTGACCGATACGCTGTTGAACTTATGGTTTTCCGTGTTGATACCTAATGTGGTAATCAAATTCTTGCAAAGTTACTTGTTGCGCATGAAGTTTGTGCAAGTGCTGTTATATATAATTCTAATATTGACACAGCTGGTGGGGAATGTTTACATGGTTTGGATCTACCTGTACAGGACCAGTCACAAAGTAGGTGTGAAGATGCCTGTCATGTGATTGGTAACATTCCAATCGATCACAAGCAAGGTTAAACTTCACTTGCCTTTTGAGCTGTGATGCTTGGACCCTTCATTTTGGTCAGATGCCTATACGGGTACCGGTACAAAATACGGGTCGGACGCAGCAAATTTCAACTGAACACGGCCAGAGGCAGAACCTGTTGACTGCTTCCAGAATCGCCATTTGTTGCAGAGCCAGAAGTCACGTATGGAAGAAGATGAAGAAGGGCTGCTGTCGCTGCCAGAATCTCCATTTGCATAGTCGTGTAGGGAAGATGAAGGAGGAGGGGTGTTGGGACTTGGACCTGTTTTTTGTTTTAAGTTTTGGGCTTGGCTTTTAAAACATTGCTTTTTTTTTTTGTTTAAAATAAATTTATCTATTTTACATGCCTTATTGGTTTGGCTGTACAAATTATTAATTATGCTTTTGTTTAAAATAAATTAAATGAAGTTTTTGGAAAAAAATAAAATTAATTGAAAGATCTGATACTCAAATACATACTTGACCCGAGTCGGAACAGCTAATTCTGAGTGATTTGGTTTGGATGGACCTGGAGTGATCTAGTGCTTATCACAGTTTCACCCTTCTATTCATCAAAGTAGTTCAACATGGGGAGTCACAGTTTGCGCCCTCTTTTAAATTTTCTCATGTGGTCCCATATTGATTGCAGATGGCTGAGGGGGGAGACAAGAACCTCATCAAAGGAGGAAGGTTGTAGATCCGTCTCATATTTATAGTTTTCTTTATTTCACATCTTTACTGCGGACCTGAAAATAACCTTTACCTAAGCTACATACAAATAGACTTTTCCTACAATTATACAAAACACTAAATGTTTTAACTTATGGAAA
The DNA here is from genome assembly GCA_019097785.1 of Fraxinus excelsior. Lineage (NCBI taxonomy): Eukaryota > Viridiplantae > Streptophyta > Magnoliopsida > Lamiales > Oleaceae > Fraxinus > Fraxinus excelsior. The sequence goes on along the minus strand of CM032629.1, from coordinate 791,707 downwards.
TTATGGCTGGATTCCAACACTCTTTGTTGTGTATGTGTGTATGGTTCCCCAACCTGGATAAGCCGGTTTAAATTTATTTGAATATGTTATATGGATTTACTACCTATGTTATGGGATTTGTAATTTTTCAATTATACATTTGATCAATTTTATCAAAATTTAATTTTAATTCCCATGAAAAGGGGCATAGTAATTTTGCCAACATGCACTTATTGTTGATGCTTTCGGTCACTTTTTGTTGTAATTAATTGATTAATTGAGTTTCATTAAATAAGTGGCCATTACAATTAATTTAGGTGAATTGGAAAAGAGAACAATACATAACTCCTACTTTTAAAGATCACATTTCATAAATAACAAAATTATTAAAATATTTCAAAAACTTGGGTGCATAAACATTTAATAGTTGCGTCAAGACATAAAGGAGACAATATCAAGTGCCAATAGAACAGTTTTTCCAAGAGCCTACTTTGATTCTCAAAATCAAGTGTCTACTTATCACTGAATATAGGAATCTACAGAATATTATAGATTAGTATATGACATCGTCAACAACTGCTCACCTACTTTTCCATTCATGAATGATAATTAAAATTTAAGTCGATAAATGCCATTAAAATTAGATTTTCTTTACAGCAGTTGAAAATTTTAGAACAAACATTTAACTCTGGATTTCCAAAAAATTAAAAATAGGAAATCCCACCCCACCCCATCCTGCCTCCACCTTCTAAAAAAATTACGGAAAAAATTTCAAGTCGCTTTATATAATCAAGCCGCTTACATGTGTCATTCATGACCAAGTGTCACGGGCTGCAGCTGTGCTTAAGCCCCGTGTTGTAAATATTCATTTAATTCATAAAATAGATGGAAAATAGAAAAGAAAAAGTATGATTCTAGAGCCAAATAACGTCTACTCCCGTTATTTGGATTTTTGTCCCGCGGTCTATTATAGGGGGTATTGATCTTTCAAAACTATTTCAAGCTTACTAGTGTTTTCCCCCTGCACTAGCCATTTGTAATTTCATGCTTTCGTCTCTTGTAATGTCTTGCTTTCTAACAATCAATGAAGATGTTATTTCAATTGTGTTCAGTTTCATGTTGCTCGCTTTCTTAAAATTGTAATCAAAATTTACTTTCGTTCCAACGCGACCGAAGAATAGGCGAAAGGTAGTCTAGCGGAGCAGACTACTGCCGCACGGTGTCCCTTTCTGTGCTAAGAAAAGGTTACCCGTGAAACCAGGTATCAGAGTTGCGGCTCAAGATCTCGTTAAGAAAGCTATGGAAACTGATCCAAATTCCTCGAACACCACGGAGGTGGTTGATGTTCAAAAGAGGAACACCCGATAGCGTTTGGAGGCGCTAGAGGTGACAAACACTAGGTTGTGTTTTGCCATGGAGAACCTCGGGGATAAGGTCGAGGCGGCACAGACGGAAAATCAGGAATTACGCATCCAACTGGATGAATGCCAAGAGGCATGCGCAGCTATGACCGAAGCTGTCGCTATCATACCTGATTTGCAGGATGAGATGGAAGAGTTGAGAACTCAGTTACTAGTTCTGCAGCGTGCGATTGGCAACGGGCAAGCCATCGCACATGAGCCAGTGCATAGGCTCAGAATTCCAGAACCGTGTACCTACGGAGGTGCACGTGATGCTAAAGAAGTTGAGAACTTCTTGTTCGATATGGAACAATACTTTCTTGCGGCGTCGATCAGGGACGAAGCGAGAAAGGTCACTACAGCTACCATGTATCTGAGTGGAGATGCAAAGCTATGGTGGCGAACGAAGTATGTTGACATTCAAGCCAACAGAATTCGAATAGATTCTTGGGATCTGCTCAAGGAAGCTATCAGATCTCAGTTCTTCCCAGAGAATGTGGAGTACGAGGCACGTCGAGCCTTACGGGAACTGAGACACACAAGCTCCATCAGGGAGTATGTGAAGGCCTTCTCGGGGCATATGCTGAATATCAGAGATATGTCAGAGAAGGATAAGCTGTTCACCTTCATGGAAGGTTTGAAACCGTGGATGCGCACGGAACTTCAGAGACAGAAAGTCACTGATTTAAGCACGGCTATGGGAGCAGCCGAATGTGCAAGCGACTATCAACCCGAGTCGAGAGAGGATCGACCTCCGGGAAATAGTCGGTCTGTTCAAGGTGGAATGAGACCTTACAGACCCAGCTCGAACTCAAATGGGGGAGAGCGTTACTCTCAGAATAGGGGAGGATCCTATCGAGGCAACCGCCAGAGTAACTCACCAAAGAAATATCACAACAGCCGTCAAGGAAACCATAACGGCAGTTCCAGTTCTGACTGGAATCATGGGAAAGCAAAGGAGGGCAGATCTGATGTCGCTCCTAGATTGAAATACTTCCTATGTGAAGGACCTCACCGGGTGGTTGAGTGTCCTCAGAAACGGATGTTGAATGCATACTGTCAACTAGCAATTGGGGGCTCAAGTTCGAAGCAAGATACCCCACAAGTTAGCTGTCGTAGTGCCACTGACTCCGAAGGAGACGATGATGTAATTGGTGCACTCTCGTACTCGTGCAATACACTATTGCACCGAGATACTAATAGGGACGTCGGTCCCTCAAGAGAGCCGAAGATTGAAGAATCGAAGGCTCGCACTTGCAAGGCTAAAGGCCTAATGTACATTGATGTGAGGATCAATGGAAAGCCAATCAGGGCTATGGTGGACACTGGTGCCACGCACAATTACCTCGCAAGTTCCGAAGTAGAGCGGCTCGGACTTGCTCTGGAGAGAGGTAAGGGAAAAGTCAAAGCGATCAACTCTGTTGCTCAACCAATAGCGGGAATAGCACAATCGGTGCCGATCAAAGTAGGTCCATTCGAAGGAAGGACAAATTTGTCGGTAGTTCAGATGGATGACTTCAAGCTGATTCTCGGATTGGAATATCTGCGGGATACAAAGACAGCAGTGTTGCCGCATTCTGACTCACTTATAATGATGGGGAGCAAACCATTCATTATTCCCACACAGTTTGGGAAAGCTGGCGAGAAAGGGGTCTCAGCCATGCAACACGGTAAGGGTTTCAAGAGGAATGAACCCTTATTCTTATGTTCTCTTCGAACAGAGGAAATCGAAGAGACAACTGGCTCAGTGGAGCCTCATTCCATCCTGAATGAATCCGTCGAAAGTGGATCGACGAACTACATCAGTAGATTGCCAAGAGTTGAAGACTTTGGCACTTTCATCATCGGGATGGATTGTTCATCTAAAGAGACAACGTTCAACACAGCGCCCAAGTATGTATCAGTCGAAGAGACAGCTCAACTCTTCTTCAAGCCTATTGTCAAATACAAGGGATCGCCTATCGTCAATGATCGAGACTCTCGATTTATTGGCACATTTTGGACCAAGTTGTTCAAACTTCTTGGTTCAACTTTGAGCACAAATGGTACCATTCACCGAAGATCAGACGGACAGACAAAGCAGTTCAATTCTATGCTGGGAGACTATTTTCAGCACTTTACCTCTGCTTCGCATGAAATTCGGGTGAAACTCTCGGGTGTGGCTCAGATGTATTCCAATGTTCAAAAGAGCTCTTCTCCAGACAAGAGTCCTTTTGAAATTTTTACTGGCCAACAACCGTTACTCCTCCATACTGCAGATACCGATCAGAAACAGTACATGAAGTCTGCAGATTTGAAGCAACCAGTTCTTAAAGTGAAACTATCAGAAACAGAAGTTGCTGAAGAGATTTTTGGCTACCAGACTACTCAACCTTCAAGAAGATATCTTCAAGAGTACTTGGTCAAATGGAGCGGATGCAACAGCGAGAAGAATACTCAATGGCTCCGAGGACATCGCCAAATCAAGTGGGGGAGAATGTCACGGGCTGCAGCTGTGCTTAAGCCCCGTGTTGTAAATAATCATTTAATTCATAAAATAGATGGAAAATAGAAAAGAAAAAGTATGATTCTAGAGCCAAATAACGTCTACTCCCGTTATTTGGATTTTTGTCCCGCGGTCTATTATAGGGGGTATTGGTCTTTCAAAACTATTTCAAGCTTACTAGTGTTTTCCCCCTGCACTAGCCATTTGTAATTTCCTACTTTCGTCTCTTGTAATGTCTTGCTTTTTAGCAATCAATGAAGATGTTATTTCAATTGTGTTCAGTTTCATGTTGCTCGTTTTCTTAAAATTGTAATCAAAATTTACTTTCGTCCCGACGCGACCGAGGAATAGGCGGAAGGTAGTCTAGCGGAGCAGACTACTGCCGCACGGTGTCCCTTTCTGTGTGAAGAAAAGGTTACCCGTGAAACCAAGTGTGACCAAATTTGTATTCAGTGTGACTAACTGTGACCAAATCTGTATTCAGTGTGACTGGTTGTGACCAATTTTATGTTAATTGTAATCGATTGTGACTTGAATTAACACAAAATTGGTCAGAACCAGTCACAGTCACACAAATTTGGTCACAAATGGTCACCACAAACAAATCCGCTTACACCATGGACCAGCACCACAATCCACCACCAGTTATCACTTCCAATATATTCTCATCCCCAATATATTAGTCGGCAGAAGAAAAGAAAAGATGTGGGCAGAAGAAAAGATATGTTCTCATCCCCAATATATTAGTCGCATTACAAAATTTTCCCACTCTATTGTCAATTTGTTTCCCTTCTCTTGCACTTTTTCTAAGAATACTTACAGTCAGTTGCCTACAAGTTATATTTTGTGATTGAATCCTAACCTTGTTGGAGAAGAGCATCCTGAAGTCTAGTCAATACAATAGACTAATTACAAAACAAAGCATGAAATTTCAATCGTTTTCACATGGCAAGAAGAAGGAAAGATAATCACAATGATTAAAGTGTTTAGATTTCCAATGGTAGTCGTAGTGATTCTAGGTTTCTGTCAATTGTCCGTAGAAGCAAAGAAGAATGTGGAACAGAAGAAGCAAACTTACATTATTCACATGGCGAAATTTGAAATGTCGGTGAGTTTTGAAGACCATGCTCACTGGTATGACTCGTCACTCAAATCGGTGTCGAAATCGACCGAGATGCTTTATACTTACACCAATGTGATCCATGGATTTTCGACTAGACTCACGACGAAGGAAGCCCAGATCCTTGAAAATCGACCTAGGATTCTGTCGGTTTTGTCGGAGGTGAAGTGCGAACTTCACACTACTCGGACTCCGTCGTTTTTAGGTCTGGACCAGAATGCAAATTTGTTCCGTGAATCTGACTCAGTAAGTGAAGTCGTCATCGAAGTACCATATTGCTCTTAAACCACCCTTGGCAACTGCAATCATTTGGTGCCGCCAAGAGTACCATATTTCGGAAAATTCGTGCAAAAACACTGCTACCGGCGACGATTCACTTCCAATTGCTGCGACGTGAAGCTTTAGCCCGTTCACTCCAACGCTCGAGATTACAGAGAAATTGGCGAAGATAAGGACGCAAATGACGACATCGTTGTCACGGAATGTGTTGTACATCGTCGCTCCCTTTCCTCCGACATCTTCACCAGTGGTGGGGGTGAGGGGCTTTGGGTTGTCGGCGGCGATAATGGGGGTAGAGGGAAAAGAGAGAGAAGGGGGGAAAGAGAGATAAAAAATAGAATTGGGATGAATTGGGGGTTTCGGGATTTAATGCCTGATTTTTGTAAAAAATTCTTAAATCACCTGATTTTTGATAATTAAACCTTAAATCTCTGGATTTAAGTAATTTTCTCATTGGAAAAGTCTCCAATATAGGCCCATAAGTTGATAAGCCCATTTTAAGTGTCTTATATATGGTAATGAATCTCACATCAAAAGTTTACAAGAAAAAATACTTATTTATATAGTGGGATGTGTGTATAAGTTATAATTTAATAAGCGACCTACAACTTGGCTACCTTTGACTAGCCAAAGGCTAGCAAACTAGCCACCCCACTCGCGGCGCGCCGTGCCCCGGTCCCGGACTTGGCCCGCGCACGTCGCAAAGTACGCATTGGGCGCTTTAGAGGCGCACTTCGTCCCGCGTGGCAGTTGGTATAGTTGGACATACGCGTGACATCTGCATGACTGGTGACTGTTCGAAATTGGTGAATAGACATGATAAATGAACACTACACTTCATGGGTTAATCTGGGTCGTCATATTATGAAATAGTGTGATCCAATGGCTAAGGCGAATCAGACCAAGTGGTGCACTAGTTCATGAAATATCACACACCCATTCAAGGAGACACTTCAATCTCTATAAATAGAGACCTCTAAATTCGTTTTGGATACACTAAATCAATTACAATTTATTGATTTCTAAATTCTCCTTTCTCCATATTCTGTTTCTAAAACTCTCTCATATATTCGTCGTTATTCCGTTCGAGTACGTTCATTCTTTGGTTCGATCGACAAGGTTGGTAGTGTGCAGTATCGACTTTGGAAGAAACGTTGTATATTGGGAGACATACGTCCATAATCCCGTTTGCACTTTGTTGGGGGGCGAAATCTGTCTTAAGGAGATTTGCTTTGGCATACCTCGCTTCATCTTTTGCTTTTATTTTTCTGTTATTTCTATTTGTTATTTCGATTGCGTTAGTCGATTTTCTGACAACACTTTTATGATAGTATGCACTAATCCATCAAGTGGACGTTCAAATTTCCACTTTTGGAGATTAGAGACTAGTAATAAGATTGGTTGAGGGGCAGCGTTATAAAATCCGGACCAGTCGGTTTGGTCCAGAAATCGTTGAACTAGACATGAGTCTGGTTCAAATCACTCATTTTTATTAATGAATATTTAACCCATTTGAAACTCATTGAACCGTCAATTTTTTAATAAACCCCACCCCCCCCCCCCCCACCGGCCCATATTTCATTGGACCGACAAGCCAATAGTTATTGAATACAAACCCATTCATCTCACGCTTGATTCCTTGAGAAATCAAAAACCCTTTCGCCCTTTCTCAATCTCCTTACAGTTCAACCACTTCCAAAATTATGAATCTCCAATTTCAAGTTGTAATAGATGGAAGAAGAACATGTAAGTTTGATAAATTCTCGATATGACAATATGCAAAAAGGAGATGTTTTTGTGTTGGAAAATTGTGGAAGATGTTCACCATTTTTATATTTGTTTCTTTGTTGTGTTTCAAATGTAATTGTATTGGTGAATTCGATATAGACAATATATGAAAAATCTGAAATGACCTAATGGTTGATTCTATGTGAATGTTATTTTCTATTGCCTTTTCTACGATGTTCGGATAAAAATTTCTATGAATGTGTAATCATTATGCTTTGGGTCATGTTTTATATTCACAAATTTTAAAAACATCCCACTAAATGTGAAATCTCCAAAAGGTGTTGATATTTGTTTCTGGTTTAGATTATATGTTTTTTTACCAAACAGCTCACAGAGAGGTGAGCTTAAATGGCCAACAAATAGAAGAATATTTATGCTATTACCAATTGAGAGAGAGAGAGAGAGAAATTATGTGCTAAGAAGTGTTTTGAGTTGGATTCAGAGGCAATTATTGTCCGCCAAGCAACTAGAATCATTTGGTGCGTTAGTTGATCTATTGGTGATGACAGTTGAGTGTTTAGTTGATTTTGGAGGTCTAGGGATGGTAGAGGAGATGGAATTAGCCAGAGGGGTCTACTTAGTGTGTTAATGAAAGAAGGAGGGAGTAAAATGCCTACGAAGCTCAAAATGGAATTTTACGATTTGTGAAATTTAGGCTACAAATTAATCTTAGTCACCAAAATAACATGATGCTAATCTAGTTAGTGGTAGAAATTGTCAGAGTTTTATTATTCAATAAAAATAATTTACTATACATTTGACAAGAATTGACATGATGGTTGAACCACCGGGTCACCTGTGTTGAACCTCTGACCCGTTGCATTGTTCGGGTCAATGACCTGGTTGAGTCTCACAACTATGATTGAGGGATTCCAAAGCTAATTTATCCGGAATTCTAAAGGCTGGTCCCCAAAGATTGATAAACGAGACAATTCAGTATAAAATTGTAATATTGGTAGAAGTAGTAACACTTTTCAATGGATTAGAATTAATTTTGAACTCTGGAGCTTAGCTTGATATTTCGCATCGTGAAAAAATATTTCGTTTGTGGGATGATAAAAATTTGAGAGAGAGAGAGAGAGAGTGTGTGATAAAAATTGATGAATGTGGTTGGAAAGTTGTGATTTCCATGATTAAAATCATTTATTGACTTTAATATTTATTTTAATAGATTTTTTAACTGAACCAGATGATGGCAAAGTATGTTTACGCTTTGGCTACTGTATTCACACCATATTTTCGTAGGGTGTGTGGGGTGGGGGTGGGGTGGGGGGTTCTCAATCTTTACTCATTATATTATTCATGTCCTTAAATTATTTTCGACACATTTTTTGCAGTAATCTTTTATTAATTAACGTGCATCGTCTTTCTTAACAGTTTTTGTCTAAAAAATTTATCGAGGTGTAGAAAGACTTATTTGCAATCATTTTTTTTTTTTGTCACTTGTCAATTCGGGCAAATATTATGTAAAAGGTTCGGTACACGCAGTATAACCCTTTTTTTAAATAAAATAAATGCAAAGTTCAATGCAATGAGAATTAAATTGGATCTTAATGCAATATGTGAAGTTAATTAGACAAAACCAGGCGCCCCAATAGAGGCAGCCACTTTTCAATTCGGACAAATATTATGTAAAATGTTCGGTACGTATAGCATAACCGTTTTTTTTAAATAAAATAAATGCAAAGTTCAATGCAATGTGAATTAAATTGGATCTTAATGCGATATGTGAAGTTAATTAGACAAACCATGGTGAAATATTGATTCTAAACATCTTTTTTGTCATATTTGTTTCTCGAACTTTCAAATTTTATGATAAGAAAATGTTTTAGTATAATTGTTGACCTTGATTTCTGTACATCCAACTTGCCTAATAGATTATAAGTCCTCCCGCACTTATGTAAGCCTAATTTCTGCACAATAGAACAAATCGTTAACCACACATGGCTTGAACGTAAGAGGTGCTTTAGATGCGAGCCTCCAATAAAAAAAGGGGGTTGACTTTGCAGAGAATTTATAAAAGCAAAGAGAGTAAAGTGAAGTTATAGCTCGAAATTCTGAACTTGTATTGTCTCTGGAATGATACATTGTGTGAGCTTTTATAATAGAATAGGGAGAATATTGATTGTATGATGAAAGTATACGTGGCCTCTTTCATGCGGCTAAGACCTTTTGTTAAAGGCATTAATCAATCGTAAGCATTTAATGACAGTAAGAGTTTGTTGTCCATAAACTTGACATAAGACTTGGACTTGACCGATTGGCTGAATAGGGCGGTGTGACGTTAGCAGTGAGTTATCATCTCAATCATTTACTAATGATTGCACAAAAGATCTCATACTAAGCCTATTGCAGCCTCGCCCCATCATGATGGTTTGGTTCTCTATGTGGGATTGGCTCCGACAAATGGGTTTGGCTTTCCGTATAAGTTTGGTCTCTTCATGGGGGTTCAATTAAACTACCTCTTGGACCTCTGTCCAAACTCGCCCGTCGTGTAGGATTTATGGCGCCCCATCACGCGAGACATAATAATATATTTCCCGAAGTCAATGTATGGTCATTCATATAATGCACGGACTTTTAAGTTGAGATGTAGTTGCCGTTGCGTTGTTCGTTATCCTATTTGAGGTGTGTTGCATTTTGCGAAGACATGCTCAGATGGAGGGGTGTCATTATGCCAACATAACATCGGATATTTAATTAGATTGAGCCTAATATATATGCGAGTCTTATTTCACAAAAAATGTATGAAATCTCTAACTCTAGTCATATCTCCTTGTCTCATCTCTTGCAATCATATTATCTTTTGTTGGCTGTTGATTTGATCGTCGGAGTGTAAAAGATCGTCAAATCTTTTTCTTGATCGACGACTTTTGTCTTCTAACGGAGTATTCGAATGTGTAGGCGACGCCTATATGGAGGGGAGGTGAACGAGATTTCGTTGACGCATTTTTTGAGATCAACAATAATCATAGTCATCAATTAAAAAATGTTACTCTACTTGTCATCTATTATTTGTCGCGAGTCTTTAATAGGAAAATTTTAAGCTAAAGACCAATATTATTAAGGACCTCTAATGCAATTCCCCGTTTCCTAAAAGGCCTGGACAGTTATTTATCAATTTTTTGTGTGACGCTTTTGTCATAAACTGAACTATACGTCGAATCTGCTCAAACCTCGTACGGTGGAACTAAATAACCACGAGGAGTTGACAACAACGCGGCGGCGCGTGTGAATACTGAATTACAGTGATGGCGGCCTTGGAAGGGGCAGCTACAGGAGTCCAAAGCCAACAACAGCAGCCGCAAGTAAGGGCCGTCGAGAGGCTAAACCCGGCGGTCCAACAGCAGCTCAATCTCGATTCCGTCAAGACTCGAGCCATGAGCCTTTTCAAAGCCATTTCTCGCATCCTCGAAGAATTCGACGCAATTTCACGCGCCAACGCCGTCCCCAAATGGTATTTCGCAATAATTCCCCAATAATATAAGAAGAATTCAAGATAATAGTATCGGAACAAATTAGAAAACCTAATTATCGAAAATTGTGATTTATCTGATTTTATGTGAATAAAATATGGAATTTGTGGGTTTTTTATATGTACTGAAACAGGCAAGATGTTATGTCGCAATTTTCTATGGTGAATTTGGAGCTGTTCAACATCGTTGAAGACATTAAGAATGTTTCCAAGGCTTTTGTTGTGCATCCTCGGAATGTCAATGCTGAGAATGCAACAAGTATGTTTCTTTAATGTGCTTTCTATTGATATAGTTTTTCGGAATGTAATTCGTTTTTCGTTTTCAGTAATTCACTGGGATTGATTATCACTCCGATACATCTATATCTATAGACATAAGAAGAGTTAATTTTAATTTATTTTTATTTTTATTTTGAAAATTAACTCAAAAAGAAGTGACTCGTACTGTTGATCGTATATAAATAACTTGTGGATATTCAACTTCGATCAGTAAAAAAGTTATTTATTTAAAATTTACTTATTTTAAGGTTTGGCCAGTTTCTAGTTGGTGTGTTCTTTATTGTATATTAATGGAATTGGAATCCTTTCTATACAGTTTTACCTGTTATGTTGTCATCGAAACTTTTGCCCGAGATGGAAATAGACGACAACACCAAGAGGGAACAGTTGTTACAGGGCATGCAGAACCTTCCAGTTTCGGCACAAATTGAAAAGTTAAAAGTGCGTAAACTATTTTTTGCAGAAAATTGACCTTGCATCTGTAAATTAAGCACTTAATGATCCCATTTCGATTGTTCTCAGGCTAGAATTGATATGATTGGAGCAGCTTGTGAAAGTGCGGAGAAGGTGATAGCCGATACTCGTAAAGCCTACTTTGGCACTCGACAGGGGCCGACAATTCTTCCAACTATCGACAAGGTTCAAGCAGCAAAAATACAAGAACAAGAAAATTTGCTTCGGAGTGCTGTAAATCATGGTGAAGGTGATACTTCTCTTCAACTTTCCTCGTATTGTACTCTCGTCAAGAAAGTTTTCCTTTTGTGATGCATCTTCGCCTTAATAATAATTGATTCTTGTTCAGGGTTAAGAATATCTGGAGACCAAAGGCAGATAACATCTACACTTCCAGTGCATTTGGTAGACATCCTCGCTGCCAATGATGGTCCACAGAATTATTCTGATACATCTGGTACGACCTATAGTCTTCACTTTGACATTTTTTTCTCCCGAATTCCAGTCACAAGTTTGTGACTCCACAGACAATAATATGTTCTTCAACTTTAGGGATGTATTTGAAGAATACACCTCCGCTTTCGTCAACCAGCAATAACAGCCAGGGAAATTTGTTGCAGGTATATTTTTCAAGCTTGCCGTGTAAATCTAAAATTTGAAAAAAGAATTTGAAGTTCTGTTATGTGTTTGTAGCTGTGTCGTCCCTTGATTGCCATTATTTAAGCAGTTGTGAACTTGTCGTGCCCATGTTTTAGTGTGATTTATTTTTGTTGTTCTATCTTTCTTTAAAAATAAGACAAAGTTATTATTACATTTGTGTCGAAATAAGTAACTTGCTTATTTCCGATTTTGAACAATAAAATAATTATTTACTACTTATAACTGAACTTATAAGTAGACCTTTTAAGCTTAGACAAACATGCTTATTGTTTTGTGGGCTGACCCATGGTGTTTATTATAGGCTTCTGGAGCACAACTTCTCGGGAGATCAGCGGCTTCCCCATCTGGTGCTACGGTTAGTAATTCGTTCGACAACACAACAGCATCTCCTCTACAATATGCCAATTCGCCGAGATCCGGTGCAAGCATGATGAACACGCCATCTCCTCAGCAACAGTCACTCCAGCAACAGCAACAGCAACTGCAGCAGCAGCAAAGACAGAAAATGATGCAATTACCTCAACATCAACAGCTTCTGGCCCATCACCAGTTTAGGCAATCTTCAATGAACATGGGACAGGTATTTTGAGCTTATTTGTAATGATCCGAGGTTACAATCACATCTCGTTTAAACTTACATCTTAGTGCAGCGTACAGTTTCATTGATACTGATGTCTCTGGACATTAAATTTTGTCATCATCTGCATCTTATTTTGAAGCTGGAAACTTCTCTCTGCTATACCTACACACTCTGAGACTGCAAAATTTTATGTTTTGGTTCAATTAAAATGGATTGCTCTCTCATATCAGATGCTGGCACACGACCCCACCCCCACCCACACACCCAAGACAAGAACATTTGGCCACCATGAAAGAATCATTGCCAGCGTGTTCTGCCCTTTTAATGTTATCTTTACCTAGTTTTCCACTGGACAACCTTCAATTATCATACACTATGTTTTCTGCAGAACCAATTACCACAGCTGCATGATTTGCAGGGCCAGGGACAACAAAAGTTTCAGCAGGTATATCACATGTAAACCTTCTAAAGCTAATATTGCCCGACTTCATAATCGTTGTGTGGTGAAAAATCGAGACATTTATCACGAGGCAAAAATTGAGATAATTTAGTGAATGTGAGCTACGTATTGGTCTCAATCTTTGTTGTACGGACACTTCAACTAGGATGGCGTATCCGTGTCGGACACTTGTTGGACATCAACACTCCTCGGATACTCTACCTTGTCTTTTCTTTCTTTATCATAAATATTAAATATTTTTAACTCAAAATTATTATTAAATAAGAAATAAATACTCATATTTAAAAGATTTCAACAAGAAAAATTAATAATAAGTATTAAACTACATTTATATTATATAAATGAAGAATTTAGTCAATGTGCTGGCAATGTGTCGTATCAATACTTTTTTGAAAATTCACGAGACGACTTGTTCGACACATGTCCGTGTCGGTGCACCACAGGGCTCAATAATGTCAGTAAGAAATTTTGGGTGTTGATTGGTTGTATTAAGAAATTTTGTGTTGTACTTTGTTTACTAGTGCCTATGAAATAAAAATAGAAAATAAAAAAATGCATATAGTAGATATAAAACAAATATGACGTGAACTTTGTACAAGTTTTTAGACATTATTTTGTTTGTTTCACCCACATATTCTAATTGTTGAAGTTTTACTTTCCAAACTTGTAATGGGACCTGCCGAATCTGTGTAGTGCAGAACTTCAACCTGCGTGTTTGAAAATTAAAATTACCTAAAAATTAGGACACCACGTGGTTTGTCAAACACATGTTTGAGGCATGTCAGCACTCAGGTCGTGTCCCTTAAATGCTGATTCTCTCTCTTTTATTGCTGTTCTTGTGAATTCTATACAAATTCTATTAGTTGTTTAATTAAATAAAATACTTCCTTACAGATGCATGGCCAGCAACATATGCAGTTCTCTCAGCCATTGACAGCCCAACAACTCCAGACTAGGCAGCTTACTTCAGGAGCAATGCATGTGAATCAAAACCAAATGAACCAAGGAAACCAGCTGAGTCGTCAAATAAACCAGTTCTCTAGCCCTGCAAATAATGCGATGTTTAATTCTGCCCAAACTACACCATCTCAGGTGGTAAGACGCCTTTTGTCTTTCCTTTCAATTAATCGTCCATTTTCCATGAAATCTTTTTACTTCATGGGTACGAATGCTTGAAATATGATATTTATTTAGGGAAAGTTGCACCATTTGTCCCCATATTATCCAAGTAGCAAGTTGGCTCTCGAACCTTTTGTTGTAGTTGTACTAACTTCCCTCAACAATGAATTCCATCTAATTTCCTGTTTAACCAATATGTGACCCTCACAAGTCCAACTTATTTCTAAATTATTGCCAATTTTTTTTTTTTTTTTCAAAAAATACTTTTACCTCGTTGAAATGATTTTGTGTTTTCACTCATCGTCTAATAAACAAACCTCACAAGTTTTCTGCACACTATGAGAGCTTCAAACTGGTTTGCGTTTTAACATGTTCTCTAATTGTTCAATATATTTTGACCTATCAGCACATGCCCTTCTCATGTTCACTTGGTTTAATGTCAAGGTGTGTAATTGCTTCCTTTTTTGGGAGAATTCTTGGATGTGTACTAATTATTTCGGTACCATGCTTTATTCGAGAGAACATTATTTTGACTCTTTATAATCACTTTTAAGAGGATAATTTTGCCACTTTTAGGTAGGGAAATGTAGAGAAGATTTTTATAGGTTCAAGGACAGAAAGTAGAGGTTTATTATATTCCAATTTTATGGTCCAGTTGGAAACACCACCGACACCAAGAAATCCGTCATCCTTCTTATTGCCTAAAGACGCGTAGATTTGTATTTTTATATTTGATAGTATATGTTAAACATGGGTTTCGAATTATTTAAGATTCTCAGAGGCCTTCTTTTTTCTAGTTTGTCTCTGATGCCCATATTGGAACTTGTATTCTATATCCTACTTTTTCTCCATCGAGAAAATCATCCTCATCATCCTCATTATTATTATTTTAATTTCAGATTTCAAACATGGCTATGATGTCATCACAACCACTTCCAACAAGAATGCAGGTTAGCTTTCAAATTTCAACAATTGCCTAGTGATGCACATGAATCATAAAACGCCATGATAATAATAATAATAATGGGTCATGAAGTTTTGTAATATCTATCAACTATGTGGATGAAACCTAAAGGCTTTTTAAGCCTAAAACACACTTGTTATGTTTTGCAAGGAGGAATATGCGGTACTTGACAATGCTGAAAAAGAAAATACTTTCCAGTCCAGTCTTAAATTCTCGAGTATTTAATACTTGCGCAATCATGTTTTTAATCATCTTGAAATCTTCTTTTTAACTACCTTTTGATTTATTTGGTGATTAATTAACTACTTGCTGTTTGAAATCCTTCTAGGCTTCACACCACCTGATTAGAATGTTACATGTTTGGAACTCAGTACAATTTTTATCTCTCTTGACATAATCTATATTGTTATCACTCGTGATTATATCTTTTGCTTTCAGTTTGGAATGTCTGGTGGCAATCGGAATCTTCCTTCCCAAAATCTCAGCGACCAAAGTATGTACTTTTTTCTTCTTCTTCTTTTTTGTCACATACTTTAGTTTTGTTCAAATGCATCAATTAGTTACATGGTGGACAAAGAAATATGTAAATAAGCGTATGAAATTTCACCTCATGCATGTTTGGTAAAGCTTAATATTTTGGCTATGAGTAAACATTAAAATAAATAAACTTTTTATTTGTCAAAGTTAGAAAGTAGGTTACATATTTTTTACTGCAAGATAGGAGTTACTTTAAAAAACAAGTAACATTTGGACTTACAATTAAGAAACAAAATGTTACTTAAAAGATGATTTTTACTTTGTAAGCTTAGCCATACCTGCTCTAAAGTAAGTTACTTTATGGGCAATAAATAAGCGTTACTCTTAAAATAGTTTTTTTTTAATAACTTAAAACTACAACGAAGTAATCTAAACATTTTTAGAAACAAAGTAACATTTACTTATTTTAACCGTAGCCAAACACTCGCGTAGATACATTTCCAATTTGGCTAACTTTGAGCTCCCTTCAGTGTTTAACATGGGAGCAGCCAATTCCGGTGGCATGATGCCCATCCAGCAGCAGCAGCATAGCTCACAAGGTGCATTCGGAAACATGCAGCAAAGCGGACAGAATCTACAACCTAACATGGTACAGATGCAAAACACGGCACAGAATCATCCCAACTTTCAGCAGTCGAGGCCACAAAACCAGCAATAATGTACTGAATGCCGAACTTGAGCGTTCATTCTCAAAATCTGAACTTAGTATGAGAAATAAGGTTATGATTTATTTTCTTTCTTTTGAGTGGTTTCCAATTGTCTGCATGTTGTTGGGGGCATAAATTATAAAATATGTTGGTAGGAAGGATTAAATAAGTATTTGGAAGAATTAATGTAGAAAAGGAAGTTCATAATCTTATTCATTATATGGTCAAGTTCAGTGTACCGCCTACCAAATTGCACTTAGAGGCGACTTAAAAACCTTGTAGGATTTTGAGTTCTAATTTATTTCTTCGCATTCCTTTTTTCATTGTTCCACAATTTTATTGTTAGTAATGCAGTACATGATTGTATGTATCCGATGTTATCCAACAATGTATTGTTACAATTTTTCATTAATAGAATTGACGAGTTTTCCTCAAGTTTACCAGAAACTCTTGTGCTTGTTTAAGATTAGCTATGCGGTACTGAACAGTGAAGAAGAAAAATATGTTAATATCGTGTTTATAATATTCCATCTAGTCACATCGAGTACAGCATGTCAAACATTCTGTTAATGGATTTAGCGGCGTAGAATCTTTTACTGTTGCGTAATAACTCGGGACCACATCGGTTTCTTGACGATGATGAATTGAAAATTCTAACGAGGCTGCCAGTATCTATTATTTCTTGATTTAAATTTCAAATTGTTGTCTCTATTGCTCGTATGCATGGTCTTGATGAAGTAACGAGGCGCAACATTTTAACAGCAACCACTGCAACCTGCATTTCACAAAATGCAATAATCCAGTAACACTGTAAAGCAAACCAAGGCTTCACAACTTCATAACTTAATTGTGGTAGCTACTTGAATTCATGGTCGAAGGCCTTCTAAAAATTTCCAGTAACAGAAAGCGTGAGAAAAACCATTTCTTGGAGGGAGAAATTCATGAATCGGGAGGATAAGAACCTACAACCCACTAGAACGACCGTTTCATTTTGTTTGAGAACATTCGGAATTGTTCAGAATTCAAGCAATACTATTGAAAGGACAGCAAAAATCTCTTCTAGGGGATTTTGAAAATCCAAATATTTTCAAACATAGATACAAAGGTAGGAATTTTTCGAATGAATGGCTATCTTCTGCGTTAGGATCCATTCGCGAGAATAGAGAACAATTGTGAGGGAAAAAGAACACAGGAATGACAAGCACGTATCGGTATCTACTATATACAGAAGTTTCAGTTAAGTGCGCGTTTAATAAATTTTTTTGGTAGATTATAAGCCAAGTCGTATAAAATATATGGATAAAAGCTGTGAGTTCGAATGTGTGATAAAATGATGGTTGACTTGCTTGTGAGCTCTATATCATCTCTCGGGAAAAGAAACGGCCATGAACTACAATTTTGGAAACCCTGATGGGGTGCTCTTAGAAGGAGAAGAATGCAAAGGAAAGTAAAATAGCATGTGGACATTGAACTTACAGGTCTCTAAGACAGCAGCTTTTGGAATCCTGTTCATCAATGTCTCTTTGATCCAATGAGAAGGCTGAGGGTGCTTCTGCTGGACTAATAACTTCTCACTCAAACGAGGCGGTGAAAAGGGTGGGGAAAGGGATGACGAGGAGTACTTGTGACAACCTGGTCCTACACTGACGGGCAATGGTGGTGATGATGTTGGGGGCGAAGATCAGAAGATGGTTGAGATTTGTGTCCATTTTGCACATCATGCATCTGTGTGCATGCACACGGGTGTGTAGCCTTTTGAGAGTTTTCGAGGTATTGCTTTAAACCTCGAGCTCTGCTGTTGCTCCTATACGCTTTCTTAAAGAAAGATTACGGGTTGTCTGAGAAAGCTAACACGAGATTCGGGGGGACAATAATGCAGATGAAGACACTCGAGTAGGATGGTGAATAGGAATATATGATGCTTTGCTAAGAAAACTTTTTAGGTTGTTTTGAAATCTAGGCATGACCAAACAGTCACACAGCCAACCATTCAGTTCCAGAGAAAAAAAATAAAAAATATCTAACTTTCAATTCCTCAGCTCAATGAGACCATCAGTTTTAAATATCGTAATTCTGTTAGATACTTAGATAGTGGGGAATTGAGTTAAAAACATTCCCAATTCAAGATATCAAATGATATGCTCATAATCCCGCTCGAGAGTTGCCTACAACTTTATGATGTTACTAATTCACAAATTGCTATCATTCAAGTCATTTTACAAACTTGCTTTCAATTTGTGTTTGCCCGTGATGAAGTCTCCTTAAGATTAAAGCGGTAAAATGAATTTGCAACTTATTTTTGCAAATTGTGAACCTGGCCTTGATCTATTAGAGTTGAAAGTGCTTTCTTAGCTTCGTCGAGTGTTTCAACAGAACGACCAACTTCGAATGAAATCCTCTGTACGTTATACTGCAAGAACGAGAGAACGTAGACATAAAAAAGGGAGGTGACAGAATGGGGAAACCGATGTTCGTATGCTAAGCAGTATACCTGTGCACCTTGACGGACGCGAATATCAGTCCCTTTGCTGTCTATCGATATAAGGGCAGCATCATCTACATCAGCATCCTTGGCCAAAAGCTCTTTCAAAGGCTTCGAAAAGATTGCATTAAGTTCCTATCGAGGAAAATAAGGATACAATTATAGTAAATTAACACTAGTGCATTTCATTGTGCAATACATGACATAGACAACACAATGGACAAGATTTTAGCTTTTCTTTCTTTTATAATGCGGTCCAATCCTATTCAATCCTCCTCACCAAACATGCTATAAGGGTACGTTTGATACTATATAGTCTACCTTACCAAACAAACGTGCATCCGTATCTGACAGTACAACAAACAAAATTTAGCTTCTTTGTCGTTTTGATTACAATCGAAGACTCTATTTCACCTATCAAACTTACCATACATGTTTACAAGTGAAACAAAGTGCATAACAAGTTACTAAAAGTACCTCGTACAAACATGCATCACAAAGTAACAGACCAGATTAATTGAAGTATAGGTTGTGACAGCAAAAAAAAACCTTGAGATTTTGTTCACCCCCATTGACTGCAATCTTATCAGGTTGAATTTCTTCGAATTCTTTAACATCAACCCAAGCAACGGTTCCAAAGCCTCCAATGAAATATATATCGCTGCCAATAGGATAGGACCTTATAAGTTCACGACGTATGTGACCAGCACAAATTTAAGGCAAACCGTTAAGATTTACTTAAAACCTTAATGAGATTCCCGATACGAGTGAATTTGGATTTTCAAAATAGTGATGAAGCGTCAATGTAATCATAAAGTCAGATAACCATTTTCTTTTGTTAATAAAAATAGCTAACCTTATATTCTGCATCCTGTAGTAGTAGAAGTTCCCCCACTGTTGAGAAGGCCCTTGTTGATGCTTTGCTATGTGCTGTTTATGAGCCCATTCCTGGTGATGTAGCAAGGCATAATCATCATTCAGGATTTATATTCATTACGATCTAATTTAAGACTATATAGTTACAGAAAAGATTTTAACATTAGAAGCTCAATATCGACTGTATATTTAGGCAATTCTGGATATTGAATCAATATCCAAATGCAATATGATTGGACTGGGGCAATAAATGTTTGGCTTAAGCTTACGAACAATAAAGTTACATTTATTTCTAAGCATGTTTGAATATGTTACTCTTTTCTTAACTCTAAGTGAAGAAACACTTATTTTGAAAGTAAGATTTAACTTATTTTAGAGTCAAAATAAGTAACTAGCTTATTTCCAATTTTGACCAACAAAAAAATATATTTATTTTGTAACTTTTTTGTTTATAAGTAAACTTTTAAGCCTAGCCAAGCATGCTCAGATCTAGGGGTGGGCGCGGGTCGGTTCGGTTCGGTTTTTTCGGTTCCAGAAATTTTCGGGTATTTAGTAAATGGAACCGTCGGTTCCAGATATAATTCTGGAACCGTTCGGGTTCGGGTTCGGTTCTGTTCGGTTCCTACTATAATTAATTTTTTTAACATTTATAATAACACTATATAAATATATTTAGAAAACTTTGTCAATGCGTCTTGAATAATTAATCCATAATATATTAGAAAGTTTTCACAAAATGCTAACACTTTAGTACTAGACAATATAGATCACAATTTTTTTTTGTTGTTTCCCTCAAACAGTTACTACTGCACTGCTTGCCTACCAAAAGATAACATATAAAAACATCTAACTATATTCTCCATTTTGAGAAGTGGTACCAAAATCATTCCTATTTTCTGAAAACATTGTGAGAAGTGAGGCAATCCCAACATGCTTAGTACTTTCATCGAGTGAATCTGCGTGTGAATATTGACCATGTTCAATCTTAGCTTTTACAAATGAACGTAATATTTTAAAGTATTAAAAATACTTACCAACTATGTAATGTAATCATCGATTGCTTGACTTGCCATGTACCATTAAAATGTTAACAATTTCTTGAGTACCATGTAAAGAAAAAGAATCCAGTAACTAGAGCTGGAAATCTCTGTGCAAAGCTCTTGGAAGGCTTAAAAAATTTGTCATTGTAAACACGATAAAAGAACGAAAGCACTATTAGCGTTAAGAGGGTAAAATCTCACGTCTCTTAAATATGAAAAGAATAATTACGAGAGTACTCCAGCTTAGTGTGAGAACTAGAAGGAGGAGGACTTCTTCAAGTTGAGAGAAAATGACTCATGATTGGACGAGAAACATGTTGTGCGGCAGGAATGGACTGGAAAGAGAAGAAGAAGAGAAGACCGAAAATTCTAGGGCTCTTCCCCTTTTATATTTAGTGGCTTTTTTTTGCAATTTTTTTTTATGTTGGTCGGTTTGGGTTATATTCAATATACTTAAAGCCCAAATGTAAAAAAAAAAAAAAAAAAAATTCGGTTCTTATTCGGTTCTTCGGTTCTTGGTCTAGAACCGAGAACCGAACCGAACCCGTCGGTTCTCGATTCGGATACCCGTTCGGGTTTTTAATTTAAGAAAACCCGTTCGGTTCGGTTCGGTTCCGGTTCGGTTCGATTCGGACATTTTGCCCAGCCCTACTCAGATCTATTGGTTCATTCTTAAATCTCATATATGAAGCTGAGAAAGACAGTCACCTGCTGATCATCTGGAAGGGGGTGGACATCGCCAAATATTGTTACCCTTGCATTTGATAAGCTATTCCATCCTGGAATCTATGAATTATGCGAGTCAATGTAATCCATAGACGGAAAAACACAAAACAAAATATTGTAAAGCAAACTTTAAATTGCTAACCTGTACTACTACAGTGCACCTTGGATTGGCTAACAAATTTCGGGTGTGTATGGCCAGTGGTGATAATGAAAATATTGGATCTGCAAGACCAAATATTAAAGTTATACGCCACGACCTTAACCAAAAAAAAAAAAAATATTACTTTCTCAGAGTTAATCCATCCATTTTAATAAAAACTAAAGGGAGAGGAAATTAAAGAAAATAAGACTATCATGTAATAAACAAGAGAGCAAATAATGCATTACATACGTCCCATCAGATCTGGAACAAAATCTACAAGTGAACCAAATGGATAACCATTCCTCCGGTGGTGCATTTGTGACATCATGGTACACAAGTGAGCAAACCTAGCCTTCATTGATTGAAATGCAGAATGAATAAATAATTACTGAGGAGAAAACATATTAGAAGCTCAAATTGAAGCTGCTGGGAGTATTAACTGATGAAGATGAACAAAAGTTTATAAACAAAATATAAGTTTTGCCTGCTCCAGTAAATTACGGACTGCTAAGGCTGGCCTGGGCAAGCCGTGAGCAGAAGTTGCATTTTGTACTCCCCCAGATATTGGTGTCCTGAAAAGACCAGCCCTTGTGCCTCCCCCTGTGAGGCTTCCATGTGAGGGCATGAGAGTTGGTGTCTTCATATTTGACGTGCTTTCTATTTTCTTTTCGACACTTCGTTTGGAATGTGTATTACCCTTCAGAATATGAGAGAGGCCATCACGACAAAGCCAAAGTAACCATTCGAAATATCCATTGATGGACAATATCAAGAAAGAAATATCATGAACATTGCATAAGCATAAACACATTTATGGTCTATAAACAGAAGAATATAATAGCTACCAGTATAAAAAAAAGGCTTTCTTAATCTCTGCATTTACATTGAAATCAGACAAATAAACTGTTAGTGCACATTTCTGACAAATAGAACGGAAAAGGTTGTGTTTTATGTTTTGCAGTGTAGAATTTATATCTTGAAATAGGAAGATTATGAAAATTAAATCCCAATTCCAATCAAATCGTTTTGAAGGCCTCAGTCCCATGCAGACATATTATAATCATAAATTTTCTAACGGGTTTCAGAAGATTAAAAAGCCATAAGAGTATTGTCTTAAAAAACTTCAGCCAGTACGGTTAGATTATGTTTTGTATTTAAAACCTAATTACAATGTAATTCACGAGGCACGTGCAGGGCCAAATATGGCTGCCATATTCTGTTGTTCATTCCAAGATGTGAACTTGCACAAAGGAATTCAAACATATGAAGAGAATCAGAAATTATGTGAACACACACATATGCCAATGCACACCACAGTTATACACTTCACTATATTTAGTACAAATTAACTATAACGATTTTCTTAATATTGTTGTTTCAGAACATGTCTGGTTATTGGCTAAGTTTAAAAATGTTATTTTATTTTACTTTTTGTTTCTACACATGTTTGGCTATATTACCTTTCATTTCACTCTTTAAGAATTATGTATTAAAAATTTACTTTTACTTATTTACAAATAGGTCGGTAAGCTTTTAAGCTTTGCCAAAAAAAAAAAAAAATGTTCGGAGAAAATATATAGCAGAAAAAGTAACAATTTTGACAATTTATTTGTTCGCAAATTACATAGTTCCAATACAACAAGTTCCCACTAATCCTGGCAACCAAAATTAGTGGAGTTGCATCTATCCAATCCAAGAAACATTAACAATTATTGATATTTTATTTTTTATTTTACCTGAGATGAAAATACAGTATCTTCAGAAACTAAACTAAATCCACCATTACAATTGTTCAATATACATTCTTCTTCTTCACCGCCCTCGTCCGATATTTCACCCGCATGCGCCAGAACTCGAGATGCAATAACTAAAGACGTCTTTTTCTGTAAAACCATACCAATTCGTACAGATCCACAATGCTTATTGCCTGTTTTTATAGAACGAATTGGAGTCGAATATTTCAATGGAAATCTGGGCATACATGTGGAGCTCGAAGGAGCTTCCGTGGCGGAATACGCACAAAAAGAAGCCATGTACGCAATGTTTGTGCGTAAATAAACTGTATGAATTTACACGCAAGTAGTTTCTGTGTTTTTTGAGGAATTTGGTAAAGGGTTTTTGCGAGGAGAGGGTCCCGTTTTATTACGCTTTTGGCAGAGAAGAGATGGGGAAGACAGAGATATTGTGATGGACTCTGGAGTTAATCGATTTATCATGAATTTAAATGGGCTCAACACTTTCCGGCCCAAATTATGTCGGCCTTCGGGCCCTGTACTGCTTTTACTTTTGAGGAAATTATGGAAAAACAGACATTAGTCAAATTCAAAAATCAGATCTGAAATTTATTTAATCAAAATTCAGGTATTAATTGAATTATTAACCCTAAATCATGAATAATGCTATTAATTGAATTATGTTAACCCAAAATCACCATCTCTCTCATTCGTTCCTCACCATCTCTCTCATATTTCCCTAATCACTGTCTCTCTCTTCCTCTTCACCGACAGTAGCGACGTCCTCTTCACCTGCGAAAGCAACATCTGGTGGCAGGGAGTGGTGCTCAGTGTGCGGCGATCTGAAATTTTCTCTGACCAGAAGGAACGCGAATCGCGGCGAGTTGCAACGGTGAAATGAGTATGTGCAACGCGATAGAAGCTTCAATCACGAACTCCTCACCTTTCAGTCATCGACGTCATCGCCTAGCCCTATCACTGCCCTCAATCCATTTCACCCAGAATGAGCACAAATCGCATGCCAGAAGGAGCGCGAATCGTCGCGAGTTGCGACGGTGAAATGACTGCCTGCTTTTACCCACTCACTCCGGTGACTCTTCATAGACGAATCACTAGAGATTTGGGTGTCTTTTATGTGGTGGCAATTTTTCTTTTTTTTGTTGTATTGAAGGCAGCGGAGGTGATTTTTTTCTTGTTGGTGGTGCGATGCAGGTGTCGACGGTGCGGTCGACAATGGTGGTGGGGGTACGGTGGATCTAGGTAGGATACAAGCGGTAGTGGTGAGCTGGTGACAGGCTAGTGTGATCTGTTAGTGGTGGTATGTGCCGTAGTGTTACGGTGTGGTGTTACAAAAGCGGCGACGGCGACGGTGATAGTTGTGATGATTTTTGTTAGCGGAGTATTGGATCTAATGTTGGTTGCTTTGTTGGTAGTGATGTTGTGGCGATGATGGCGGGATAATGTTTGTGACCAAATTTTTGGTTGATTTGTGACCAAATATTGGTGATGGATCGGGACCGATGGTAGGGTGTTTTGGTGTATGTGACCAACTATTTGATTCATTGTGACTAACTATTAAAATATAACTCTAAAATTCGATAATTTGTAACTAAAAAATATTTTGTGACCAACAAATTTGAAATTGTATGACCGATAGATAAACTGTAATTTATAATTTCTTTGATCTATAACCAATGAAATAAAATGTGTCGTATAAAAAAATTTATTTGTGACCTCGAAATAATATGTGGTTGTTTAATTTGATAACATGTGACCAGTAAAAAAATTGTGACCCATAAGTATGTATCTGTGATCATGAATTGTATAATTGTGATTTTAATATATTTAATTAATAAATAAATACTTGATTTTTGCATTGTTAAAATCTGAAAATTGATTTAATGATAATTAATACCTGATTCATGAATTATTCCCTTTGCTTTTTCTTTTTGGTAACTAGAATCCAAGTCAATGATTTTATGAGACTTCGCTCTCCAACTTCTATTTATGATCCTCGTTAATTGGAAACATGATTTAGGGCCCTTTTGAAAAGTGTTCTCAAAAATCGAAAAATTATAAAGTTCCTTTTTAATCTGCTCAGATAATTTTCTGTAAGTACCTGGTCTGACTAATTTTTTTTTTTTTTTAAACTAGCTTAAATAACTTTATAAAATAACTATTCTATAAGAAATAAAAAATTCATCCCTTATTTTTATGAAGGGGGGTCGTGTGGAGTTATGGAAACAATTCTTACCCAATTAGGATGAAATGAATTGATAGCTAGCAACATGATTTTTGTATCTAAAATTATTATAAGGGTGCATTTGGTTGTAATGGTGGAAAATGGGTAGAAAGAAAATGAATTTCAGAGAAAGTAAGGCCTTGTTCTCTTTGTCGTTTTCAACCCGTTTTCTGTTTTCAATTTTTCAAAATAGTGAAAACGCGTTCTCTTACCTATTTTCGAAAACGTGTTTTGAAAAATGAAAAAAACTTTTACACTAAAAACGGAAAATGGCCCAAACATCGTTTTGGAAAACATCAGCCAAAACACGGTAAAATTCACAAAACACGCGAAACGAATTCCAGTCCCATTTCCTGGCTCTCTCTCTCTCCTCCCGTCATCCATTCTCTCCTCCCGTCGTCCATTTCCTGGCTCTCTCTCTTTGATGCACTAAAGTTCAGTGTCCATCAGTTCGAATTTGATAGCTAAGGAAATCCTAAAATCTGGCCGCCGAAAACCCTAAACACTAACGCAGAAAAATTGAGAAAAAAATGGCTCTCTCTAGAGCTCGCTTAGCTTCATCTACACTGTTCCGATCCATCCTGCACCGTCCTTCCCAATTTCTCTCTACAAGTAATTCTCTCTCACAGACATACATATATATGTGCACCAATTGGGTTAATATAATGCTTTAAAATTTTCATTATTTTGCGATATAGTGGACTCTCTTGCAGGTGCAATTGGGTCGGGGGAGTCGGGAGAGTTTTCATCGATGATGAACCAGATGTTCACGATGGACCCCAGCTCGCAAATTGGGAGTTGCATGCCACTGGGTATGATGCGAATCGGTACCCATATCCATAATATCGAGATCCGACCCGGACAGGGAGCGAAGTTGGTGCGTGCTGCCGGGACCTCTGCGAAGATCCTCACTGAGCCCAGTAGATCGACCAGGTAATGGGGGACAATCTATTTGTTGAAGATGTAGTTAAGTTCTTTTACATTGCGGAGAAAGAGTGGACAAAGAAATAGGTGGCTAATTTTCGTTGTGAAGAACATAATTACTTGTTCAATTCTGATGATGGAAGAAATGTAATGGAATTGGTAAAAAGTGCGTAAACACTTGCTTATATAGAAGGTTGAACAGGTAATGAAAGATGAATTTTGATGAAGAATGTAGTTGAGTCCTGTTATTGGTGAAGGAAGAAAAACAAAGGAAATTCTGAAATGTCCTAGACTGTCGTTGATACGGTGTGTGATGCTTCATTAAACAGGCAGTTTTGTAAAGGGTCTGAGGCTTATATAATTAAAACCAGTAGATCATTTTGAGCCGCAAAGATTATACTTTTAGTGAGTTTCGTCATTGCTTATGCCTTAACTTCCTAGAGTGCAAGCCTAAGAGTATAAACCTCAAGGTGGCAGAAGCATGCATTCCTCATTCCTGACCTCTGGACGTCTTTTTAATCTTAAAGTTTTTTTATTGATCTTTTCGTAGCCTAGAACAGGCATTGTTTGGGTTGTTTTAAACACAGTCATACTGTAAGAACTAAATTTGAAAAGAATTGGATATAGAGAATTGAAAATTTGAAGAAGTTGTGTGCCTAGTTCTCTTGTTCCAAAGTGCAATCTCTCAACGCAAAGTTGTATGTATTGGCAGTACACAACCAAGGATGGGAACTTGCAACTCAATCTCCACTTTTAATTTTTAGTTCTCTGGTTTTTATCTATTTCCTCAAAGTTTTGTTTCCTTTTAATGCTAAAGTAAACAAAATGTTTGTAGTTGACATATTGTCATTTCTTTTAGACTTTTAGTTCTAGCTGTAAAGTAGTAATTTTGTTAAGTGATTACTATTTTGTCAATTTAGTAATTTTTATTTACTTATTTTATTGATTCATTTTATTTTTTTATGAAAATTAGACTGTTTTTAAATGCAATACTTTATTTTAGATTTTAAAGAAGATTTATGGTTTATTATGGGTGAAATTTTTCATTTTAGTTTTCTAAATTTTTTACTGGGATGTATTCCTAAGTGTGCAATAGCATTTATGCAATCTCTTAGCTACACTATGCGCGGAAACATTTGAATACTGTGAATATGGAAAGGGGTATTTCATGAGTCAAAAATGCAGTAATTTTTTTTATGAAGAAAAAAATAGATAAAAGGTGCAGGAACAATGGCAGAGGTACAACTTTAAAAGACTAGTGAATGGTAAAATCTTCTGCATTATAATTCAAATGCTTTTGAGTAGCAATGAAATGCTTTGGAATATGTGTCCAAGCTTTTGTAATGATTTTTTGCAATGAAGAATAAGGTCTCTGGCGAGTTGTGCTAGGCACTAGTGTCTAGTACAACATAAGTAGATGGATAGCACATAAATACTGTTACCTTTGCAAAGTAAGGACAGTTCGTCATGCTGGTGATTCAGAAGAAAGAGGAGGGAGAATTTTCCTTCTTAAGCAGGGAAAGAAAATATGTGCACACCTGTGTTGTGGCTCTTCAAAATGGTTCATTGATACAAAATGCTAGACAGGTGACAATATAGAAGTTAATATGAAGATTAGTAGCATTTCCCTTGTTTATATAGTTTTTGAACTCAAAAGTGCTCAACTTAACAAATAATGTTTCTTTATCCTTATACCATGCTTTATTTTCAAATTTTCACAATAAATTAATGGGATTATTTAATGAAGGCTCCTCCTGGTACACCACCTTTAGTCTGAATAGTGAATTGTGTTTCTGTTTTTTGTTCTGCATACTCTAACCTGTATGAGGTTTGAAATCTCAGATTCAATATATATATTTTTTTTTTCAGGAAAATGAAATCAACCATATGGAGGAAAAGCTGAGAAAGCGAGAGCAGGTGTTGGAAAAGGAGTTTGAAGGAAAGTTGAGGCCAACTTTAGATCAAAAGAAGATTAAGGATTTTTCTATTTTGTTAAATGCAGAACCTTGTGCTGTAAAAATGGTTCACTTCAGCTGGACCCTCTCTTTAGTAGGATTTGCATGTTATAAACTATGGCAATGTGTGACTTGCTTTAGCTATGAGTTTGAATTGGCTTTAGTTTTTTACTATGGCAATGTGTTAGTGGTTTTTGCTTTTTCAGTTATCAACCTGGGGAAGAAATGTGATAAGCTTGATGCTGATTTTTGCTTCTAAAGTTATTAACCTGAGAAACAATTGTGTGACTGGTTTTTGCTTTTGAAGTTATTAACGTAGGGAACAAATGTGTGACTATGCAGTTAACTATCATAAAATTTCTGTCATTTGATACAAATTCTATTTTTAATAACAGGAACAAACATCATATATTATAATTCCACGAAGTTCGAAGGTACATGAATTGCCCAGCCCTGAGATGACAGTGGAGAAGAGGAGTAGTTCCTCAAAATTTTCAGAGAGTTTAGCAAGAAGTTTAAAAAATGTCGTACGATTTTACAGTAATAAATGTACTTTTAGAAGAGAGACTTGGAAAGCAGTGTAATAGCTCTTGGATTGTTGTATCTTCACGATCTGGGACTGTGCTTCAACCAATCACCAGGAATAAACTCGAGTCGGAAAGCTTTTGTCAAAGCTCAACATCGTCCTATAAAATGAACTTTGACTCGTAAAATCAAAACATAGATTTGATCATTTTTTGCTCCATTGTTACTATTATTGAGGCTGAATAATGAGAAAAGTTTGCCTAATACCTTCATGTTGACTTTCCTCTGAATTACATTTCGACTCATGTCAAAAGATATTGATTTTCCGACACTTAAAGTTGTAATTGTATCAATTGAACTTTTTCATATTTTGTAATTTAGGTTGTGTTTTTAAAATCTTGAAAAAGAATTTGACGTTTCACCAATTTTAAAATTTATATGTTATTTAATAATATATTAACATTAAACCATTAAAAGTTATTGAATAATCATTTTTTTAATAAAATATTATTAAAAACAATTCTAAAAAATTTCAAAGTAAACGCGTTTTCTATGTTTTTGTTTTTGGAAACCGTTTTTCAGAATGGCAAAGAGAACGCATTTTCAGAAATCTCAAAACAGACACTCAAAACACAAAACACAAAACGAATTCAAAACTCAAAACAGAAAACTGAAACACAAAGAGAACGGCCCATAATTATCTAGAAATTATTTTGCAGATAATTAGTGTGTTTGATTGGTATAATTTTCCACCCGAAAACTTTGTGTTCGTTTAGCTTTGTTATACATGGAAGTTGTCTATTAAAGTGATTTTTTTTTCATAATTGGTTATAAAATTTGTTTTCATTGCCAAAAAGTAAAAAAAAAATGAAAAAAAAATTATTTTCTAAAAAATCATTTTTTTTAATTAAAATTTAGTGTTCGTTTGATTTTGTTTTACAAGGAAATTGTCCATTAAAGTGATTCTTTTTTTTTTACAATTTGTTATGGAATTTGTTTCCATTGCAAAAAAAAAAAAAGGCAGTGAACTGGATTGGTGGGAATTGAATTTCTCCAAAATCATGGAAAAGAAGGCGCATGAGCCTTGGCCAATAAAACAATTTCCCTTCCAAATTTTACTCATCAAATATGTCAATTGATGGAAAATGAAATTAAATTCTAAGTTCCATGGAAAAAAAAAAAAAAAAAAAAGCAAATCAAACAAGCCTAAGGCTAATAATAAAGTATTCAATTTAATTAAGAATAAAAAAAATTGTAAATTGACTCGACGACTGTGAGTTGACTTTTGACATATTCTTTCATATCACTTCAAAAGATAATAATGGGCAGCCAACTTCGTACTTAAAAGAAAATTATGGCATGGTTCCTAACTCGCTAGGCAAGTAACTGGTCGATCCTCCATTTTTAAAATGAACGATGCATTTTCAATAACGAAAAATCTTTCAAATTCATAAATTGTCACATGTTTAACATAAAACTTGTAACCAATACGAGCAGTGGCAGAGCCAATCCCTCGAAATAGGAAGATCCCAGAGCTTAAGGGGTGGAGGTTCACGGGGGTTCGGGGGCAGTGCCCCCAAATTATTTTTATTTTTTAAACATTATCTGTTAAAATGATTGAAGTTAGTACTTTATGATGGATAAAGGAAACAAATAAATATAAATTAATGTACATTAATCGAAAACTTAAAAGATGATTTTCATGGAGATATGTCGGTAATCAATAATTATTTTTTGGGCGCTTACAATTCTATTAGTTCAAACTTCAAAATTAGAAGTTAAAACTTAGGTATATATGCATAATGCATTTTAATTTTTATAGTTGAAGAATCGAAAATTTTGACGTTCTCGTTTAGTTAATATCTGTAAGCGGATTTAAAGTATTGTATTCCCCTACAATAAAATGTCTCACACACAGACACCCCAACACTTAGAGAACCTGAAATCTCAATACTCCAAGAAAAATGCATATTATGAAATTTATGAAAGACTGTTTTTCAAATGCAAAATGGTAAATACAAAAACAAAAACAAAAATTACCAGGACCCCTCCCCTCCGCCCCGAGGAGTGAAGCATAACCTAATTTTATGCGGATGAAGTCAATTGACGATCTGATGAGTTTTTTCTGTGATCTTAACAAAATAAAATAAGAAGAAAGAGAAAACCCCTCGGGATGAATGTTCAAGGGCATGTCCAATGGTTTGCATCAATATTGTGTAACTTCTACACCAAATTGGTGCAATTTTCACACCAATTTGAGATGTGGTTACACCAAGTGAATAGTATTTTCTTATTATATTATTTCTCGAAAATCATTTTATTTCAAAGTTTATTTAATAAAAAGTATATTATTACTAAAATTATTAAATTAAAAATTATAGATAATGAACTAAGATATTGCATTTATTAATAAATTAAGAAAAAACATTAGACCAAATACCACAATTAAAAAAATTACATTGAACGCACACTCAGAATTAGTATATTACTTATTATTTATTCCTTGATTAGAATTTACAAATAAATAATAATCACATTAAAATAAATTTAAATTATTAAATACTAAAAGGATAACAAAAATTGATATAGAAAGAATTACAATTTATTGTAATATTAAATGAAAGGCAAAACAGGAATTTTGAATTACATCAAATTTTACACCAAATTGGTGCGGTGATTTATTGTGTTGCTGGAGTGAAATTTTACACCATATAATTGGAGATGTCCTAAAAATAAAACCAATCATGAATCCACTTGTCTCCAGTTTATATGTCTTATAAGCAGGTACAAGGTGCAAACAATGATTTTTATTTTTTTTATTTTTAAACCTTAGTTCTTGTAACCGGTTCTTTTCTTGGTTTTGAATAATCGACTATTTTTTTGTTGTCATTTCACATTTGCTTTCAGCTCAAGATTTTCTTCCTAAATTGTTCAGCCAGTTCAAAGAGTTCATCAAGATTCGTGATCATCAAGCATTTGATAGGTTTATGATCACGATCGAGTGTACAAACTGATCATTTACACAGATAGTGTTGGAAAATCGTATCAGAAATTGGTGTGACCAATTTAAATGATTTAAGCGGAATTCGTTATTTTGGTGAATGAGAAATTAAGTCAAACTTAAACCGCATAATACTTGAAATTATTGAAAAATCATATAGAAAATGTGTAGATGAAAAGATGTGTCTTTTCATATGGAAGATCGTGACTTTTGGTGTGATTGCTTTTTAATAATTATGAATCTTAATTTCAAGAAACGTGTCTCTTGGTATGGTTGTGTCTTTTGACAAATCTTTCTAACTACTATATAATAGATTCCATTTGTTTGGGTTTTCTGAGGGAAAAAATTCATAATTTTATTCCATATTTTACTTTAGTTTTGCATAAAACATTTTGTAGAAGTGGTTATTCATTGCATCAAAATCATGGTTACGGTAGAGAGGGAACTCCGTTCGAGTTCGTTGATCTAAGCCATTTGGAGTGCTCCTATGACTTGACGTGATCGTTGTATCTTGGAAGGTGATTGCTAGAAATCGTTAGCACCGATACGGGACAAATTCATTTTAAGGACAAAGTGTTCAACACTTGTCTCGGCCAAACGCAATACTTGCATTTCATCTTTCTCATTTCTGATTTATTTATGCATGATTTCAGAATATGGTTAATTTGTTTATGTGTTTTTATTGAAATGACAAAGTGACAAAGTTTGAATTAAAAAGAGATACGTTCAAAATTGGAAAGTGGTGAATACATGTTCATATATTCGGAGTCGGTAATTTACGAATTTGTCTTCTCAAATCAAATTTCGGTAAGTAAATTTATGAGCCTTCCACTTATGATAGAATTTCAATTCAGTAAGGCGTGCTCACGCCTTAAGTAAATTTCACTAATACGGTATCTATTCTGCATATCCGATATTCAATTAGTAAATCCAATATTTTGTTTCGTGAAGCTAGTATGCACATTATCGGTGTAAAATATCTCATACAGAAAGAACTTCAAGAAAATTAGTTTCTATAGGTATCATAGTATCTGCCTTACGTTAATATTGTGAAAATTCATGCATACTTTTTCTTAAAGTCTCATCCGATCTCCACTGGATCTATTTTCGAGAGTACCCTCAGGATAAAGAACCTGTGTCAATCCATTCTTCCTATCCTATTTTGATGAAAACGATGCATACTTGTGCTTCCTCTTTGTTTTGACAGACGGGTTTGATTTGCGTCGTTAGACCAAAATTCGCAGTTGTCGTATTTTAGTTCTAACAGTTTAGGATATCAAACAAAATTTCAACACTTTTTCGGAATTCGATCGTGGCTTCCAAGCCTTGTAGGAGCTCTAATGTTTTTAGTAACAAGCAGGGCTGGTTCTGAGATTTTTGGCGTCCCGTGTGAGATTTTAAAATGGTGCCCCTTTCAAGTAATTAAAACATATATAAATTTTTTTTTAATAATATTATTTCGTCACAAAAATATGATGTTTAAATATCTGCTTTTTTTTTTTTTTTTACATATCATAAATAAGAAAAATATAAATAAAGCTCAAAAGCATCACTTGAACTTCATCAAAATTCATATGTCATCATCAAAGAACCATCCAAGCCACTAGTCTCTTCGTGCAATTCCATATAAGCAAACCATAAAAAAAAATCACGTGTAAAGTTTGAAATGCAACAAATCATGTAAAAATATTTCTTCTCGCATTTTTAGAAGCAACCTCAGTAATTAAACTTTCGTAATCAATATTTTCTAGAAAATCTTGTTCAATAGATATTAAAGCTAATCCATTCAATCGTTCTTGTAACATGGTTGATCGCAAATAAGATTTTAATAACTTCAATTTTGAAAAACTTCTTTCAGCAGATGCAACAGTAACAGGAATTGTCAATAATATTCTATAAGCAATACATGTATTCGGAAAACAATCCAATCTTTTCAAATATGTTAATATATCAAAAGCCGTCTTTATTTCTTTTGGTAAAATAGTTCGCAAAACTTTTTAACTCTTGAAATAAATCTTCGCCATCAAGATCGCGAAAATTTACATGTCGTAGAACAATATCAAGATAATCACAACATTTTTCAAATTAGCATCATCCAATGATTTTAACTTGTTATAAGAAAATAGAAATCCAAATTTTTTTTCATATGAATTGAATTGATCAAACCTTCGTTCAAGTGATCCAATTGTTTGATCTACTATATAAAGGAAGTAATAAGGTAGGAATACTATTTAAAAATATTATATTCAATAAAAATAGAAAATTATAAATTTATGATTAGTTAGTCACAATATTCTTAATTTTAATATCTTAGGCATAATAATAAAATTTTTATATTTTAAATATTTAATTATAAATAAATATACAGTTTTGGTGCCCCTACAATTTTTTAGGCCTTGTGCGGTCGCTCAACTCACGTGCCCTCGGGGCCGCCTCTGGTAACAAGGACTCAACTGTCTGAAACTGATGATAGATTTCCCGGTACAAGTTTTCACAAGCCTTTAAGAATTCCAAGAAGGCCTTGATGATCCTCCAATCCTAGCTTTTTGGATATTTGGCTCAAAAGGAGACATTAAAAGAATCTTTAGGCTATTAAAGGCAGTTTATCATCCAAAAAATCAGTACCTATTACACCTTGATGCTACTTCGTCCGACCACGAAACGACGGAATTAGCCCCTTCCGTGCACTCGGAAAAGGTTTTCGCGCATTTGGGAATGTTAACGCTGTAGGAAAACGTTATCCGATCGACCCAATGGCGGTGTCTTCCCTTGCTGCGATTCTTCATTCCGGGGCTTTGCTGCTCAAACTTGACAAAAATTGGGAGTGGTACACTACATTAAGCACCTCAGACTATCCACTCTTCAGTCAAGATGGTAAAATGAATGCTATACCTTTTCAGGTTACAATTAAACTTTTTTTTGCTTTTTTTTCTTTTTTAGCAACGTTGAGTGCTATCCAATCTTCCATGCCGAACATGTTATGTATGTGTATCATTTTGAAAATCTCCTCTATTCTGTGCAGATATCCTCTATGCTTTGAAGACCTTGCCTAGAGATCTCAACTTTGAGCAGTACACAACCAGCACTACCTGGAAGAAGTAAGAAAAAAAGCCACTTTTATTACAATTTCTTTTCCTTCTTTGGTGTCTTGTTTTGACATATCTATACGAGAGTTTAAGGTGTGTGATTATCCAATGAAGGGAAAAATATAAGGTTTAGCAAAGCTTGAACTGCACTTGTAATAAGAGAAGAAAGAGCTCGACCGATGCAATTATAGCCTCTCTTTTCTTTTTTTCTTTATGTTCTCCACGTGAGGAAAAAACTTGATCAGTCACCAGAATTCTTTCCAAAATTTTGGAAACCTGTATTGTTTTCAAGGGCTATAGGGCACTAATATTGGCATCTGCGATCTTCTATACTTAAAAGAAAAGTGAAAAAACATTCGGCAAATAAATTGTAAAGCTCGGAAGCACGACTTGTTCTCAACCTAGAAAATTTTGGCCTGTGACCATCTCAAAACTGGTCCTTACCATGTGGGTCGGTTTACAGTTTAACAGGCATCTTGAATTATCTAGTATTGCTCGAATCTCTTTCATTTACCATAAATTTATGTTGGGAAATGTATGCATTTGTGCAGGAGGCAAAATGCTGGCCAGATTGTTGTAGATAGGAATCTCTACCTTAAAGAAAAGAGTAACATTCTTTATGCTGTAGAGACGAGAGAAATACCAGAGGCATTTCAAATATTTGGAGGTTGCTTTCATGCAACTTATTTTGAGAGAGATGATTTTTTGAAGTTGCTTTCTACTTATTTTGGTTTTTGTTTTGAACTAGGCTCCACCTGGGCAGGGCCTTGATTGAACATTGTGCAAATGGATGGGACAATCTTCCTAGAAAACTATTTATGTACTTAACAATCCTTTGCAACACACTCAAATTCCAAAACACGACTACTAACATTGATTCAAGGTACATTGTTAAGGACATTGCTATCAAAGTCCAACATGGTGCAATAAACATGTCAAGTTAAGATGAAAGGTCTAAAGCAATTTTTGCTAGGCCGTTGAGAGAAAATGATCCCATTATATTAGTAAGGAAAATGATAGTGGTACATAGGGAGGAACATTAGGGTGTCCATAATAGACATTCGGCATCCCTTATGTACTTGTAGCAAAGCCCTGTTAGTAATTGACAACTTCATTCTAAAACGTCCTCGAGAAGAGGTGGCGTTGGGAAAATGGTGCAAGCACAAAGGAGTGAATGTTAGCACGAGCAATGAAAATGCTTACAGGGATTTGTGTTTTAACTTGGGAAAACATTGATATTATTAGGAAGGAATTCTGGGTATAAAGCTTCGATAGTTTTTCTCAACTTGTTACGAACCCAAAAACATGTAATGTAATGAAATGAAATATTGATTGTTTATAGTTAAAATTAGATTTATAGTAGATTTTGATAAAAGTTGATGAAATTAACGGGTCAAAAGTTGTTGATCCATGAAATATGATTAAAATTAATTGTTAACTTTAACTTTAAACTCTTAATATATTTTTAGCAGCACCAAACAAGGGCTCAAAAGTGCCAGCCGATCAGTTAAAAGTCAAGCCGAACACTCAGCCCAGCCTTCCTTCAGCTGATCGTCGCGCCGATGATGTCTTCTAGCCTTCAGAAACCGTTGGAGCTTCGACTCGGCGACCAATATGAGCTTAGCCGGCACGCCGGACATCTCCTCAAGCTGCTTCAAAGCTTGCCTAGTCACCGCCAATCTATCGCCACAAAATCTCAAGCCGAGCCACATCGAAGCCGCTAGGCACACCCGGAAGGGCAATTTATCCAAACACGCCGTCAATGCATCACAGGCCACCCGTACGGCGTCATTAGTACGAAGTCCAAGTTTTCCAGACCAATTTACAAAAACGCCCTCCGTTTTCCAATCCACCTTTGACCTAGATTTTGATCTAATGGAATTCATTTCTCCTTGATTCTTCGTAGACTTTCCCGACGTCAACTCACATGGACTGTCATTGACCGGCGTCGTAGAGTCAAATCCACAGGTTTTCCAGCAATCGGAATATGCTTTCTTCGTAGTGGTGCTTGAAACACAAATCGAAGAACTTGAAGATGACAGATAATCGGATTCCAAGTCGAATCCGGTGGTCGGAGAGCAGCAGGACGAGCAAATCGCCGATAACGCCTTTAAACCGACGCCAGAGTTGAAATTTCCGGTGAGGCCTTTGCATTGGGAGCAAATGGTCTGACGAAGGTGGCGAGCTACAAGAAAGTTGGCCTCATGAACATTGGCATCGCAGCTCCGGCAAAGAAATGCTGAATCAGAAGCGCAATAAATGGCAGCTTCTATATTGCATAGCTCACAAGCCCTAATTATCATCGTTAAATTACAGATCACCCGGTCGAACAAACAAAAAGTTGAAAAATCTTGCACTGGGATAAAAATCAAGGTGAGGAATTTTCAATTTTATGTTTGTTGGCTTGGAAGAAAAGTGGAAGAATCACAGATCATATATTCGCAGTTTGGGGCGTCTAGCAGCCTTAAATTTGAAAATTGAATTCTTTATTGCACACACACTCTTTCTTTGTCATAGATACACGAGGTCCATCCTTGTCCACAAAACCTTGTTTCCCTCGAACAGCTCTAAGCCCCTCTCTCCTTTTCTTTTGCACTAATACCCTTCTTCTGTTTCGTATTTGCCTGATCTAGTCCTTGTTATAAATGTTCTAAAAATAATCTCAAACATTGAATAAAACAAGTTACGAGGTTAAAAATCAAGGAGTTAAATCGGATTCGAATTAGAGTCGCATGGAAAGTAAACAATTTTACCTTCTTTTGTGGTGAAGAGCCTACATTTAAAGTTGTGTTAGAGAGTTCTAATTTTATTTTATTTTTTCAATATATAACTAGATTGTCTTTCAAACAAATTTAGATTAGTTCGTCTAAGGATTTGTTTGAACTCCGTTGGGGAAAATAGATTTTGTAGTAGTGTTTTTTTTTTTTTGAAAATATATGTTTAAAAAGTAAAAAAAATTATATTATATTATGTATAAAATTATTTTATTGAAAAAAAATATATTTATAAATTATTTTCAAAAAAATAAAAATAAAGCTCAAACATGAGCTAATTTATGAAATTGTTTAAAAATGAGTTTCTAAAAATAATAAAATGATATATGTAAATAACTTTGTGATTTGTGGCGTTGTGGGCAACCAGCCTAAAAGCAATAAGGGTCTGTTTGATTGAGCCCATTTTCCATGAAAAATGGAAAATCACCCAAAATGTGTTGTTGGATACAAAAAGTTTTCTTGACATTTGCAATTCTTGGATAGCCTCACCCTATTGCATTTTCAATGATTTTGAGGAAAACAAATTCCCACCAAATACCCACCAAGTAGGTGGGAATTAGTTTTCTAGGTTTCTATCTTTTGCTTTAATTATTTATTTTTTTTGGCAATGTTAATAAATTCTATTCACATTTGTGAAAAAAAAATTCTTTTTAATGGACAATTTTCATGAAAAATAAAACCAAATGAACACCAAAAGATTCAAAATTTCAACATTTTCCAGGTGTCAATTAAACACGATTAATTACAATTCTCCATAAAACAATTTCTAGACAATTCAATTCCCTGGAATTCATTTTCTTTCCACCCATTTTCCACCTTTGCAATCAAGCGGATCCTAAAAGTTGCAGCGGGGCCTCCAGTCTTTGAAAAAAGTGCAAATGCTCCATGAACTTATTATTTTTTGCATCTCCATCCCTGACATTTAGATTTCTATGCAGCAAGGACTCTTGGATAAAATCTACCCAAACGAATATTAAATATGAGCGTGATTAGCTTAATTAACAAAATAAAATAAAAATGAAAAAAACAATCCATCTCCCACTCCTCAAATGTTAGGGAACTCAGTGCAATTTCCCCCTAAAATATCTTGGATCAGACGGCTCAACAAATAATTATATACCTGGTTGGTTCAAATTTGAGTACGTTGCGTAAATTTTCAAACTAACCTAAGCTAACTGGACCCCACATTACAACAATGACGTGTCACAATCGAAATCGTTGAAGAGAGGTGTCAGCAATAACACTAACTACTTGATGGCCACACGATGAAAATAGTAATGACCATGACGATGATCATGGAACCCACGTGGCGAAAAGAGAGGTGTTGATTGCTGATGGCTTAATGGAGACCACGAATATCCTGCGGTTGTTGAGCACGAGATGGGTGTGAGTCATGACTCGTGTATGAATGTACATGCACATAAGATAGGTAAGTAATGATTTTTTGTGGGCCCTACTATGCTTTCTACAACAATTGATAAGAGTTAGCCCCCGTCTGTCCTCGTCCTTTCGACCTTTCCCGTTGCCAAACGGACTCTAAATTGCACTGTTGGTGCTCGATCTATTGTTCAAATGGCATTGCTACACTATTTGTCCTTGCTCTAGTGTTCAATTAGCAAGTAGCTCTTTATAAACTTTAAAAAGAGCAAGTTAATTTTCAATATTCATTTTAATTGCACCATTATTTTTGAATAATGTTAAGTGTACGTTATTTGGTTGATATCAATGTGTACATTCTATTGAAGTCCGAAAAGTTGTGGGCAAAAGTGTAATTTTTTTTAAAAAATGTTCAATAATTTGTAGTCATGTGACGCAATGTAAAAAATATGTACATGCAGCATGATTGATTATTTTTCAATGATCAAAACCTTCAAGTTTGGGTTAAATTGTTGTAATCAACATAAAAACAAGCCTCGCATCAAATATCTGGGAATTAGTCTGAGTTCAAGCCATAACTAGCTCAATAAAGATGAATATCTGAGCATCATGTGACAATTTTTTTTTTTTTTAAAAAAATCAATCTATTTTAAAGTTTAATGGTTATTGCGAACTTTTGGGAAATTTTAATTTCAATTTGGAGAACTTTTAAAATTCAACAGCAAATTAAGAGGCGTATAGGAAAGTTCATGGCATTTGAAATACTTAGGCCATGTTTGGTGTGGGTTTCAATTTTCAGTTTTCTATTTTGAGAATAAGTTTTAAGATTATTAAAAATGCTTTTGGTTATCATTCTGATTTTTTTTTTTTTTTTGAAACGGAAAATTATAAAATACATTTTGCTTGGAATTTTGAAAATTATTTTATGACATTTTATTGTTTAGTAAAATTAAATAATTTCATGTTATTATATTATTGAGTAATATATAGCCATATTTGGTGGGGGATGAAAATTTAAATTAAAGTTAATAATTAATTTTAACTGCATATTTAATAGGAACCACAATTTTTCAACAACTTGTATCAAAATCTAATAAAAACATGATTTTAATGGAATTTTTTATATGTGTTCATTAAATATATATCTTTTATATTTTTCTATGTAAATATTCACTAACAATTTGAACTATTTTTTTATATTATTAAAAATATGATTTTCCTGGAATTTTTTAAAGAATTTTTTTAGATGTTACTTTTTTTAGTTTTTAGAATTTTCAAATATTGTCTTTTTTAATGTTACGTGTTTTTGTGTTATGATTTTAACCTTGTATTCAAATGTGCATTATAAAAAATAAAAACCAAAATAAGTTTTGAGTGTTTTGCAAAATTGGAAATTGAAAACAAGAAAATAAATGCACCCCTTTTTTATTATCATCATATTTCGTATGTCTCACAATTTAATGATTTATGAGCACTTAAGAGCACCGAAGACAAGCATTGGGAATGGCATAATGCTCAAACCAAACTTTTTTTGAATTCTATTCTATGTTTAAAATTTTAAATCGTATGAAAAAAGTACAAAAAAAAATAAAAAATCAGTAAATAAAAAAAGTCAAATTAGAAAATGAGACAAAAAAATGTAGATGTTTGAAGAAAAATACTAGTTGTATATTATCATTTACAAATTGATGATGTGGGATAAATTGAATTGAAAATTATAAAATTCTCTTCAATACTTAAATGGTTGTACTTATGTAATGTAGGTTAATGGCAATAAGAATTCGAGGGAATTTTTTTTATTTGGTTGGCGAGATTTTGACTCAGTTAAATCTCGTTATATCATCGTTGATAAACAAATTTATAAATTTGTGATGTACATGTAGCACAATTGATATTTTAATCTCCTTCCGCATCTCGTTTGGGCCCAGCCTCCTGATGGCTGAACCGACTTGTTGCCATTTCAGGTCTATCGTTGCATTTTGAATACGTGAGTGCAGTTACGTAGGCCAATACGAACACCAATACTTTTCTAGCCATGCCAACTTTTCAACATAACTATTTGTATGGATGTTTCCCTTTGACATTGTTGAAATCTTTGATATATATATATATATATATATATATACACACACTAGGTGCAAGCAACGTGCAATGCACGTTTGCTTAGTTTATATTTAATAGTTTTGTTAAAGAATTAATTTGTTATTAATAAAGATGTAATTTTTTTGGTTAATTAAATAATTAATGATGTAATGTTTATGTAATTGATAAATAATTAAATAAAGTGCTTCTCTCTGTCATCTCTAACCCAAAATCACAAACAGAAAACTCAAGGTATGTTAAGGGGTAAGAAGATGAGTTTACTTGGGCTTCGTTTGATTCTCATTAATGTATAATGAGAATGAAAAATATAGTCGTTATTGGACCCCACACAAGATATATAAATTCAAAATTGATAGATTGATGTGATGGATAACAGTCATATTTTTCATTTTTATGGGTTTTTAATGAGAAACAAACGGAGGCTTAAACTTTTTGCATGGCTTAAGTATTTACTCTTTTTTAAGTAATAATGCAATTCATTTTATCGTTAAAGTATGATATGTATTACAATAATATATGTATATCATGTGTTAGACTTAGTATTGGTAAGTGATAGGTAAATTTTTGAGGACGAAAATATTTTAAGGGGGTGAGAATGTAATACCCCGAAAATTTTCATAAAATATAATTCAATTTTTATATACTATATTTTAATATTTTGAAAGTTAGGGACTAAATGATACATTTATCAAATTATATTTTATTTGTGTCAAATATTTAGATATTGATGGAGTTATCGTAAATATATGAATATTGGTCTCGTTGGATAAATCGTAATTAGATACATAAATCAGATTCGAGAAAAAGTCGATTCGGATAAGTTAGATTCAAGATATTTTAGTTTGAAAGAATTATCAAAAGCTAATTTATTATTATTATTATTATTATTATTATTATTATTATTTAATTATAATTTTGAAAGTAAGAGAGGGTGAAAAAAGATATTCCGTTAAAACAAGAAATTCCGTTAGTTTTTCCGTTAAATCAAGAAATTCCGTTAGTTTTTCCGTTAAACCAACAAATTCCGTTAAATAGCCACTTTTTATATATAGAAAGATATATAGTAATGTTTTTGACCTTCGAAATCTTCAGCATCATTGTTTTTACATCCCCAATATTTTTTCTGTGATCGATATAATTCTAAACCTTTAAAAAATATGCGCTGCTAATCCAAATGAATGGATTACATCCATTTGGCCGATTGTCCACACAATTGACATTCATATTCGAAAACTAAAAAGGGTAAAATTGTAATTTTAATATTCATAGTTAAACAATCTTAAAAATGAATGAAAATATAGAACAAAACAAGCAAAAAAGGAAAAATGTTATCTATTCTCCATCCCACCCACCTCCACCATCAACACGCAACCAAGCACCCTGTCCCCAACACCACATGAACAAGGGAGGGGTTGTATTGGGTATTCCGAGAAAGCTAATACAAACGAGAATTCTCTTATTTTCATACATATCAGATTGACTTACAGATAGAACGATACGTGAAATTATATGACATGACTAGCAAGATGGAAGGAATAATAGCTTAGATTGACTAGTGTACCAACGTTTGGTGGTGGTGGTGGAGGGGGGGGGGGGGTTTAATTAAAGAAGATGGTGGTTTCTTTTCTTTCCTAATAAAAAAAAAATAGAGAAAAATAAATTTTAATTTAATAGAGCCAAACATGAGCTATATTTTGCACTATATTTGGGACATAATTGCATAGGGTTTTACATCAAGCACATCAAATTTGACCCCTCAATAGAGATGCACTAGAAGTCACGATTTCGTGGGCTTATATCAGGTCTTAGGACATGGCCCAAACATGGCCTGGTGGATGAAGTAACTCAATGGTGTGTTTGAACCACGTTATTTTGAAAGAATGTATTCTGGAATAGTAGATTGATGGAGAATGTGTGGTTGAAAAAAAAAAGGAAAAATTATTGATGTGCTGAAAAATATGTGGTTAAAAACAGGGGCCAAACATTGCTTAAAAGTTAAATTGATAAGTCCCCATAAATATGCATTCTCAATTTATACCCTCAAAGAATGCACACAATGTTTTCAAACCTAGCATCATAGATTAAACGGTTTAGAGCAAGATTAACGAAAAGAAATATGTTATCTAAGATTGGTGAGATCATGCTTTTAAACAATTTTACAATTTTGATAATTTATATTTATCCAGATAAATTTTAAATTAATTCTTAAGCATCTATGATCAATTCGATTTTGAAATTTGATAACATTGCATAGTTTATTTTGATTAGTTAAGGTTTGCATTTTGTCGGTTTCTTTTGCTGATTTTTTGCTTTCTGCTTGTTAATATCTAATTTAGAATTGTTTTGCGCAAATTTTACCAATTTCGGACTGTATTATGCAAAATTAACTAGTTTCAAGGTTGTATTTCGCAACGTTTAACAATTTTAGAGTTTTTTTTTTCCCAAAATTTTTCCAATTCCAATGTTGATTTGCACACAAGCGTTTGAGCGACATACCTTTCGTTATTCTTCCTCAGTAGACGCATGAAAACTTAGAATAACACAACAAATGCTCAGAAAAATCGAACTTAGCCCATGTTTGAGCCCAATCCTTTCTCATTTTTTCTTATTCATTTTTCTACGGTATTCATTTTCAACTACACATTCTCCAAATAAAATAATATACCATACAAATCTAAATCTTTTCATCACTTTTCCACCACACATTCTCCCATCAATCACTATTCAAAAACTAATTCTTCATAAAAAAACGAGGGCCAAACACATGCTTAATATTATAGTATAACACTTTTTTTATTCAACACTACATATAAAACCCAAATATATTAGAGCAATACAATAATGCCAACAACAACATTCGACGATGATTAATTTGGTGTTATAGTTACGTGCGTAGTGAATGGTGAAAATTTGGTTAATTTAGAGAAATTTTGCATCAAAATAAAATACTAATGAAGATATCCGACAAGGATTAATCTCGTTGTACAAGTTGTGAGTTGTCAAGATTCGTGATGTTGATTTAAAAAATATTTTTTTAAATAGATAGATGCCTACCAAATATGGAATTATAAAGAAAATTGTAAAATTTCACAAATATGCAAACGTTAGGGGAAATGCGCAAATTACCCAAACAAATTTCTTACCCTAATTATCTTTTTAACAATATCAATAAAAAAACGCCCGCTTTCGTCGCGCCTCCCCCATCTTCTTCTTCCCCAAATCTCCGTCCGATCTCCACCGTCCATTGGTCCCCTTAATCCCTCGATCTCCTCCATTTTTCCGCCACTCCTCAGTTCT
Organism: Fraxinus excelsior; assembly: GCA_019097785.1. Classification (NCBI taxonomy): domain Eukaryota; kingdom Viridiplantae; phylum Streptophyta; class Magnoliopsida; order Lamiales; family Oleaceae; genus Fraxinus; species Fraxinus excelsior. Next base: position 747,199 of record CM032629.1, on the reverse strand, counting down.
ACGACCAGCAGACTCTTCAAATTCTTCGTTATATTTTTAACTTCCAAATTTGATGGTATTTTTTCTTTTATCGTTTTTGCTAAATTATTCGACTCATAATTCAATTTTATACTTTTTCGTAAGTTCTAGCTTAGGTTCTTTTAATTTTTTGTTTCTATGAAGTTGAATATTGCTGCATTCTTATCCCTTAGTGAATATGCCTTTTTTTTAGGTTTTCTGAAATTGATGTTAATTAATGCTCGATAATTATAGGGAAATGTCTAACTAAAGAATGGTTTAAAGAAGGTTAAGTGCATTATTACTATATATGACGCGCTCTCTCTCTTGAAAGGTTTGAGTCATCAATATTGTGTGAATTGAATGCTGTAGGTTTATAGAGGGTGTTCTTTACTGTTCTAATTTGAAGTGAAGATGGATGGTATGCATGGGAGCGAAGCAGGAATGATGGGCCATTACATGCAAGAGCAAGATCACCACCATCATCATCATCCTGGGCTGCATCATCATATGGGCAATGGGAATGTGATGGACCATGAGGAGCATGGCCACGATAGTGGTGGTGGAGAAAGTGAAGGTATGGACGGAGAGGTCACTGCTGATCCTGGGAACTTATCTGATAACCATGGTGCATTGGTGTCTCAAGGAGGGGGCACTGAGGATAATAACCAGCTAACACTCTCTTTTCAGGGGCAGGTTTATGTTTTTGACTCCGTATCTCCTGAAAAGGTAACCTTCCTTGTGCAGAGAGAATTTTAATACTTCATTTCGTGTATTTTAAATGATTAATATGCTAAACCGAGGTAAATTTATAGGTTTGAATCATGTTATTATCTGAAAATGACTAAAGATTGTGAGCTTACTTGGTTGTTTGATGACATGCTTTTTCCTATAAGGATGGTTGTACTACAAGTATAAGCTTTTACTCATCAAAGTATGCACAGAGGAGGGCTGCCGAATGGATTGAGTACTAAATACAATTATATAGGATGTGCAAAAAACGAAATAGTTGTAGGTGAAACAGAAAAATGAATAGGTGCATAGTTGTTATTTGGATAGAAATTATGTTGCTATTTAGCATAAAATCAGGAGGGGTATGTTCTTTGACACTTTGAGCATGTAAACTAAATCAGTGGTATCTTTCAGGCATATAGTTATACTATAGTGACTATACATAGCTCAAAATATGTGCAAAGTGCCAATTATTCTGCATCTTTCCATGTTATATGCTGATGGCGTACATTGATTTGAAAAGGAATTCTTGTCTTCATTGGGAGGTTTTTTTGTCATTATCTTAATCTTGTTGAGATGATAAATTAAAGTTATTTAAATTATTTCCTTCAGGTTCAAGCTGTACTTCTATTACTCGGGGGACGTGAAGTACCTCCTAACATTCCTACGGTTCCAGTATCCATGCATAATAGTGGAGTATGAATAATTTGAATTAACTCATTATATTCAGCGGTTTATCTCGTTTAGAACCATCTAACGATCATTTAAAACAGGGTTTATCAAGTACCCCACAGAAGTTGAATGTCCCTCAGAGATTGGCTTCACTAATTAGATTCCGTGAAAAGCGGAAAGAACGAAATTTCGAAAAGAAAATCCGTTATACTGTTCGTAAGGAGGTTGCTCTAAGGCATGAAGATTTTTTTTTTTTTTTTTTTTTTGGGTGTATTCCACATTATGTTTGAATTTGCCATGGACTTGTCTATTTCTCTTACATGTTCTCTTTGGATTCTTCTCTCTAATCTTTTTCCAACTATCGTAGGATGCAGCGAAATAAAGGACAATTTACATCCTCAAAGCCCAGTCAGGATGATTCTGCATCAGCAGTTTCGAGTTGGGAGTCAAACCAAAACTGGGGAGCAGATGGCACTTCATCCCAAATTCAAGAGATTTCGTGAGTTCGCGTCATATGCTCATCTTCATCAACTTTCTTAGTTAGATCTCTTTTACTGACTGTTGCCATTTGCCAACTGTTTGTTATATAGTATTCTTGTTCTTGGTATCTCCCCTCCTTCCTTCTCCTCTCTTTCTGCCGCTTTGTGTTTGCTCAAGTTACTCTCGACTCTTGAGGTTGTTATACTTTGTATCCTGATGCTAATGTAATTTGGCAAGCTGCTATATGACCCTCAATTTTAGTGATGTTAATAAGGCTAAAAAGCTCAGCACAGAACTTGATACTATTTGACTACACAATGCTTTTAACAAGCAATTTTATAAATATGATACCGTGGCAAATGGATTTCGTAATGGTATCATTATGTGGATATGCAAACTGTTGGTTGCTTGGTGCTTGTTGTGTACTGCCAGGAATTGTTAAATGTTCTAGTTCTGTATTTCTGTTAAGCTTCTAGCCCATGACTTACTGACCTTATTATTTATTTTCCCTGGAAACAAGGATTCTAAAGATGCATATAAGCAGGCATCCAGCAGCTCTTTTTTCCTGTTGTGCATCTAGCACTAAATAAGAAAATGATATGTGATTCTTTATTTGTTCAAAATGTTCAGTAGCACCATATCACATAGGAGTAATGGAATACCTTTTTTTTTTTTTTTTTTGAATATCCATGCCAGCTGTCGACACTGTGGTATCAGTGAGAAAACGACTCCTATGATGCGACGTGGACCAGATGGGCCGAGGACCCTTTGTAATGCCTGTGGACTTATGTGGGCTAATAAGGTGAATATGGGAATTTCAAGATATATTATTTCGATATTCAGCTCTAAATTGCTCCATAGTTTATGAACTTCTCTCTCTTTTTCACCTTATTTTCTTTCTTTCTTTCCTTAGTTAGGGGTAATGCGACAAAGTTTTGGCAGATTTTGATAAAATTTGATGAAACTTGTGGTTAAAATTGAAGTTTGACCCAATAAAATTTTGAGTTAAACTTGTGGGAATTTCAAGATATATTATTTCGATATTCAGCTTTAAATTGAAGTTTTATCAAACTAAGAACTTAATTGAGTTTGGGAAGCTGTGATGAAATAGTCTTTAATCACGTCCATTACTGCCTATGATTTCAAGGAACTTCTGTGCAAATTTATACACACAGCATGTTGTTTTATGGTTATTTCTCATTGAAGATGTTAGGCTTCATTTTAGATAATCCTCCTGTATTCTCGTTCTTGCTCTCTGCAAGTTTTTGTGCTAACAATGAGGGATTTTTTGTGAAGTAGATAATGTTTAACAAAGCAATTTGTGTTGCCAGGGGACAATTAAGTAATCGGTCCCTCCTATAGTGCACATCCAGATTCAGTAAGGAATTCCATTTTTTTTTCCTTTTCCTATACATTGAGCTTTTCATTTTTAGGTTAACAACACTAGTGGTGACTGACCTTTAGCGAATTTTGAAGTTGGTTATTGCTTGAGCTTTTTTCCAACTAACAGAAACGCTGACGTGACAATCAAGTTGCAAATAACTAGATTGTCACTTCACCTTTTTTGCTACTATTAGTCCAATATGGATGGAATGACCAAATAATAGCAATGCCCAAGTAAAGTGACCAATTTAAATTTTAAAATATAAACGAATTTTGTGACCAACGTAAAATCTCTGTAGAAGTTTATTGACCGCTAAATTATTCAAACTGTTCATTTCTTGTGATGCTGTCCTCACATCAGTATGGGATCAAGTCTTTTCTCAATACAAGTATAGATGAGCTGCTCTAGATTACTTGATGTTTGTTTACCTCGTAATTGAGCCAAGTTTCTGAAGTCAATAAGCTAACCACTCCGGTTATAAAATTTATTTTAGTTGGAACTTGGAACTGTAAAATAATGACCTCTTTTGCCTTGTGTCTTGCCCAAATTTGCTTATTTTAGGGAACTTTGAGGGACCTCTCAAAGGCAGCAACCATGGGAACAAATCCTCCCCGCAATAGGAGCGACAAGGTACGTTATCCATTAGTGTTCTCTTTGCCATAAATAGTATGTTCGGCTAAACTTAAATTACTTAATAAGCAAATATATAAGTTTCAATTAAATATTCTTTAATATTTTTTTATTGGTCAAAGTTGAAAAAAAGTTATGAGAGTTGTCTTCGAAAAATGTACAAGAAAAGTAGTTATTCAAATATGTTTGGAGAAAAAATTACTTGTACATAATTTCACTTTTACGATCTCAGCCAAACATGCTCTAATGTGCCAATGTACATTTAGGAATCTGTAACCGTTTGTGCCTATTGCATGGGGTTATTTATATTTATCTTCTTGCAGAATGGAAATTTAGAGGCGGAGCAAATGGTAATCAGGGCTGCGGCAATTGGTGATGATTTGTGATTGCCATTTTTATATGTTACTTGAAAGTATTGACAGAAACAGCATATGTAAGATAGGCTGGTTTCCTATTTATATTGTAGTTGAAGTAACGACTGAAAAAGTTTTGATTGAGGGATTGTTATTGTTCATTATTTCTCTCTTTCCTAATGATAATCAACAGTTTCTGCCCCCCACACCCCTTCACTTCTGGTCCCCCATATACCCCCATGGCGTGCCTGATGCATCTAAATTTTGCATTGGTATGTTATGTTAGTTTTTGAAGGTGAATTTCTCACACTGGAGCCCATGATAAAATTTTAGCTTGTTTTCTTTCTTTAATATTATTCAGTATTATGTAGTTTATTGTACAAACAAGACATGCTTTTAAAGTTGCATTATATTAAGCTTTGTGTGATATACCAAACAAAAAATCTCCTTTTTTTTTATATTTATTTTTTAGTTAAAAAATTAGAAGGCTAATTGTAGTTTTTGAAATGAATAGAGGTCATCTTTAAACATTGCACTTCATTTTCAAAATTCAAAAGGTGTGAATCCTATGTTAAAAATGAAATTAAGAAAAGTTTTGGATGACTAACTTTTGAATTTAAGAAAAGCTGGTCCTTCACAATTTTTGAATTTCGCATTTTATTAACTTTTATCATAATATTAAAAATGTGATTTTTGGCTAAACCAAGCCGGACTAAATTGTTAAATGGAAACAAAATTGAACTTATTAAAGTTGAACATTGAAATTACAACATTATTTATAAATTTACGAGTTTCTTGAGGAAATGAAAAATATAAAAAATATGTGCTTGTTCAAATGGGTTTTATCAGTCTGCTGCAATTGCAAGAGCCTGGCAAGATGCTGCCTTGGCTAGACAACTAAACGACGATGTAGAAAAGAACAGCAAATCCATGGGAAGCTGCCGTGGAAACCGGGTTCTTGTTGTGCACAATCTAATGCTGCAGTTGATGAGCTAGTGGCAAGAATAACCAGTGAAGGCCTTTATGGCCAAAACCTACCTCTTCCTTGGAACTACATTTATACTTGAGGTGAGAGGTCACAATATCGATAATCATTTATGTTTCTTTTTTATTTTATTTCCATATATGCCAATAGGAATTAGGAAGTTCACCTCGACTATAAAGCCTTGCCATCGGCATTTTCAGGTTCATGTATATTTGCGTTGTTACAAGCCTTTCCATGGCTTGTAATTCGTATAACATTATGGTTCGTTTCCATGCTTACACAAGGAAAATACTAGTTACTGCCAATTTGGCCGTTTAGGGTATACGTATACCTTGTATATAAAGTCCAGTCCAGGGTTAGCTCAACTTCGAGAGACCCTAGACCTTTTTCTCAGCCATAGTAGCATGTATTTTTACCCAGAGCACACGGAGCATGATGGCTTACCATCCCAACCTTTCACAACGAATGGACTAGAAATCCCATTAGTAGTTGGACATTTTCCACAATACTGTAACTAGGACCGGGAAATGTATGTTTGATGTGTGAATATGGGAGAGGCGCCCATCATACAGACAGTGCCATTAACATTGACATTGCTAACTGTAAATTCTTACAGGAATACAAGCACACGTTCTATATTAAGGGAAACATTGTAAGGATAACCTCTTTTTTCGTGAGTTCTTAAATAGAAAAATTAACCAGCTAACTGCACGTATTCTTACAAAGAAAAGTTGGACTGATCTGAAAGAGATGTGCCTGGATTTCGGAATCTAGCTACATATATATCTCTTGAGTTCTGTTCGGTCGTTCATTCCAACATGCACTAACAGAAACACGAATAGGCAAAATGGTTCTTTTTCGACACATAATGAGAAATGAAATCTGCAGAGGTAGCAGAAGAACCTTGAATGTTGGCTGGAACAAGTATCTGATTCCTGCCAGAAGCAATTCTCTTTCCAGCAACATTGGCGTAAAAGAGGCCGGAGATTGCTGGTACAAAAATGTCGCTCTCAGAAGAAATATAGAAATCGATTACCTTTTCAAATTCTGAAGTGCCAGAATTGAGGAATTTATCCTTTTTATCCATGGGCATTATAGCCTCCTGCAATAGAGCAAAGGCAAAGAAAATAGCATAAAATTCAACTCTTGGGATATTTGAAGAAAAGCTGAACATAAAGTGAAAAATATATACAATTGTTGTCCATATCTGTGATCATGAGCCTATTTCCATGCAAGTATCAGACTCTGTGGAGTCTATTAATTCTATACACAGATTCCTTTTACTGTACATTGACCTAATATTCCTAGGTCGGGAAGGATGAACTACTATATCGACTTAATCCATAACAATGACAAAATATAAATTAAAAATGAAGTTTACCTTGGTATAAGTTTTCGGGAAGAAGTCCTTTAGGGCATCGAGGCTGCTATCCCACTTTGATTGAGTCACATACACTGTCGTGTCTTTGTTAAAGCCAATCTTGCTCAAAAAGAGAGCTACGTCTTGCGGATTGTAGCAGCTTTTTGATCCAAGAGCACCACCATTTTTATGACAACTCTTTTTCTCCAGTATATCGACTCTTAGATCAACTGCCACAAACTGTCCATTTGATTTCCGACTTAAGGTTCTCAGGCGATCAATCATGGAGTTGACAACTTCGAGAACTTCCGTTTGTGGCTCAAGAGTACTAAACATTGCCAAGCATGCAGTAGAATCGGTTTTAGCCTTTTCTCCTTTCTTTTTCATATTTACTGAAGGGAAGAAAGTCACCAGCCTCAGGTTTCTCTTAGTTCTGAAAATTGATTTGATGTTTTCAGCTATGTGATTTTCAGTAACCCTATTGGGGACTCTTACAACTGCAAGATTACGTGATGATACATCAGAAGGCCAGGTCTTAACAACTTTCACCACACCATCAAGACTTGTAATGAACTTCTCGACATCATAGATATCTTCAAAGTTCCTGAAAGTTACAAATAATGCAACATTAATAGTGCACTTTCCTCGTTATGATCATCACTGTATACACATCATTCGTGCACATTAATAACTCCATTTAATCAGATTATAAAAAAATTAAAATTTAATATAGCGAGCCTGTGAAACTTAAAAAATCCCAGCCACGAAATATAAACATTGATGTCTCAAAAGATGTAAATTTGGTTATTTGTAGTATGCACCCTATACTATTGATCTGCAACTTCTACGTTTGTGTTGAAAGAAAGGTACCTATTACATACAATTCAAACAGAATGAGAACACAAAAAAGTGACGTCCACTGATACAGAATTGAATGCAGTGGCAGTATACTCGTGCTTATAATTTTTCTCTCTGATCATCCATTAAATCAACATATATGGGAAATATTCCCATAAGATTCATCATGTTGTCTGTTCCATGTAATACTGTAGCTTCATTAGATAAAGTGATGAGTACACACAAATGCTGTTATGTTAACCTCTTATCGCCAGGTTTGCTTCCCCTGATATCAGGAAGTACTAGAGTTGCCCGCAGATGTCTCGCTACTACCACTGCATCAGCAATCTGAATAATAAAATCACAATGATGAAGTGTTAAGAGATTACCAGAATCAAGCAAAAGGAAAGGTGCAAATAATTTAAACGAAATGTCTCATTTGTCATGCATGGGAATAAATGTTTACAAAAAGGTAAGAAATATATGAAGGCGGGGGCTTTCACATTTTACAGTGATGTCTCAAGAATATAAAAGTGAGTGGAGCACAAGTTACCAGTTTTAGTATAGGATCTTAATAATTTCCTTGTACTTTACAGAACAAAATGACACAAGGACATTGATACTATTATCTTAATGCCATTATTCTAACATGTCAAACCAGATTAACAAGGCTCATAACAACCTTAAAATAAGGGAGAATAAATACGAAGACCATGGCAAATTAAGATACCTGAGAGACGTGATATTCAGGGCCGTTTGTTAATGAGAAGGTAACATAACCGTGCACTTCGCCTGCTTCTTCTGTTAGCATAAATGCATAACAATAGAATAAGAGAAGATGCGTCACAGAATAAAAGGTAAAAACGAGCAGATGTTACAAGAAAGTCGAGCTGATTTTTTGTCAACAATTCCATTCTACTCACCTAACACTGGCTTATCCCAACATGGTTTTAGGGTTAAGCCATCCTCCTTCCAAGTCCTGTCACCCCCTTTTGTAACACTAACAAGACCGTGCTCTGAAGCCCTTCTTGTCTCGTGAACGGTTGGCTTTGTGAAGGGTAAAACGGGAAGAAATTAAGGGACGAGAAATCATTTGAGTCGAACAATTAATTATACATCAACGATAAGTCTGATATTCCATTTTAAAATTAAAAATAATAAAAGCAGATAGATAACAGAATTAATTGAATTATGGCTAATATATCTATTTCTCCTTCCTCATTTCATACATTCTCGTACTAAAGTCTATGCAGCTATATATACATAATTACAACACTCCTTGTAATTGATGACTACGGGATTGAAGTGCAGTATCTACAAAATTGAACAATCTAAGAGGAATGCACAAATGTAAAGTTGCCGGTACAAGCGTCCAGAATTAATCGCCAGCCAAATCCCTATCATCTAAGTAAAATCAACATCAAATCTCTTTGCAATCGCGCATTACCGTGTTTAAACTATCTATTCAGATTAAAACAAATCAAGCACTAATAGTTATCCATAAAAAACTTGAAAATAATAACAGTGGCACATAATTAAAGTGCATGTATGTATCTACTTGAAAAGAATCGAAGTGGTCGCGCTTGATCATGTGGCCAAGCATTACGAACATTGTCACAGTCAACACTCCTGCTAACACCTGTCTCGGATCAACAGCCATTTATTCAGATCTACCACTTCAATCCTCTCCTTGCGCAATGAATTCAGTTTTCTCTCTCTAAATAACGAAATGAAAATGGTGTCCACAGAAGGAACACAGCAGAGGAGAGTATAGACAGACAGGGAAAAAGAGAGTAAAGAGGCTTCTCCTTGCTTTATCCTTTGGCGCTAATTGTTTAACTTATAATTGAGTTATAATTTAATCAATAGCCATTGAACTTTGCTATGTTTACTATTTGCTCATCGATCTTTAAAAAGTTACTTATTCATTTCCGAACTTTGTTATATGTTATTATTTGCTCGTCGAAATTAAAAGTTTACTCGTTACTCATTTAAATTTGAACAACGTTACTCGTTGTTCATTGAACTTTACTGTAGATAATACTGATGAAAATGATATAAGTGACTTTATTTAAATTTGGGTGAACAATAAGTAATATTTTAAATTTCGGTCTATACCAAAATTTAGCGAGCAAATAGTAACTTTTTAAATTTCGATAAATAAGTAGTAACATATAACAAAATTTAGTGACCATTCGCCGGCGCATATTTTGGTAGCGGCGATACTTTTCCAATGACAATGGGGGAAAATTACGACTCCACGTGTTGCGTATTTTTCAGATTGGAAAAAAATGAATATGAATTATTTAATAATTATTTTAACTGTTTAAGCACGACTTTATTGTAATTAAGAAGTAAATGCGTCGTGAAAATAGGCGTAAATTAAGGACGCAGATAAAATTAGTCAACTTGTTCGCTTACCTTTATTTCCACATAAATATATTTATTTAATTACATGTTAATTCTATTTTATATGGAAGTAGATACTTTCTTTAACGTCTCCTATCTTAAGTTTCGATAAAAAGAAGGTATGTCGTTAGGGGTGTATATGATTCAATTTGATTCTGATTCTAAGTAAATCGAATCGACTAAGAACCAATGATTATTTTTTTTTATAATGAAATCAACGATTTTCTTTTTAAGATATGGGACCAAACCGGGATCGAACCATTTGGTTCTGGTTTGATTTTGGTTCCTTTACTTAAATTTTCAAAAGATAAATGCAAATTAAAATCTATCACGATATCCGTAAGTTAGTAATATATACATAAATAAACATCAAGCATTCAACAAATATAATGGTAGCTTTGGCGTAGTAGTGTGAGTATGTCTAAAATTGAGGAGATAAATGAATTAGAATTTAGATTTAGAATTTGTCTGGTAGTAATGTAAAATGTAATGATAAATCATTAACCATTCATATTTTTGTAGAACCAAATCGAAATGCAAGATTTGATTCTAGTTGGTCTGATGATTTTGTTCACCCCTACATGCCACGGTGAAAAAGGTTTATTTACCACAGTATGCAACATCATAGTCAACCGTTGCCAACTCCTTGCTTAGTTTGGTCAGCTTAGGAAAACTACTACTACTAATAAATTGTTTCAAGAACATGAATTATCCATATATTAGACTCGTCTCGATGTACAAAATTGGCTTATGAATCCCTCGGCTCCTCACCAAAGAGTTATAAAAAGAAAAAAGAAAATACAAGAATGAAGTTCATTTCATGTTGGAAACACAGACATTGAGAAGACATAAAATAATTGCAGTCTTCCACCTATGATCTTATCTTCTTCAGTTGTTTTACCTTTGTGAATTCTGGAACTTGGACATTCTTTTCCACTTCCCAAGCAAGTTGAGACATACCATTGAACGCTGATTTTGCTGCCTTCTCACCCGTCACTTCTCTAGGGAAAGGAATTCGGACCTCAAATACATCATTTTGGGTAGATCTGAGACGCATATCAAAACCTAGCCGGTCGACCCAAACCATCTTGGCATCTAACACCTAGTTTTGAGGGGGAAAAGGAATTCAATGAAAAACACGTGGAGGAATATAATACCAAGAGAGATTCTCTACTCGTTTGTTGTGTAACAACATCCACCATCCTCAAGGAACAAAAGAAAGGAAATGTAGGTCCTCAGAAGTAAATCTTGATGACAAATTTGGTTTCAGAATCAATTCCAATATTAGCATATAAAAACAAATTAAGTTGATGCAGATCACAATAAGCAATACTGATAGAACAGATTCATTTCAAGTGCTGTGGCATTGTTCGCTGCAAATATGCACATGACTTGTTATACCTTGAGTGCATGTTTGGTACGGAGGATTTAATATTGCTTGGCCTTGTTAGAAAAAAGAAAAGGATGTTAAAATCTTGTTTGAGTCCTGACCCAGCATACCATACATTAACTGAGTGGGGGTACTACTGCATGGTTTAAGCCTACCCCAAGTTATCAGATTAAGATTCTTCGAGAGTATATTTCCTTTCAATTGAGAAAACGAACTCACTTTTGCTGCTGTTCCTTTATTCACTGATACATATACAAATGAGTTCAAATGAAAATCCTCAAACATAACATGGCTGCTTGTTACACAAAAGAAAAGGACAAAGTGGGATTGGAGTTCCACCCTCAAGGAAGGTATGATAGATATCTTTGACAGGTTGTATTTTTGGTTAAAATGGGATGGTGTTCAAACTCCCAAAATACAATCTAGACAGCGGACTTTTGAGAAGGGTTAATTTCCTCCGGAGTATGGATCACAGCCACTCATTTCGCACGTAGTGACCAAATAGTACAATCTACCTCAAGCAATTCTTTTCTCCACAAGGCACTGGGTTTCTTATGAAAATTTGTGCTACCCCAAATCCAGGATCTTGATTTCAGGATTCTAAAAGCCTTCAACCTTGCCATGTTAGCTAAACAAGGTTGGCGCAACATTTATGCTATCGCGATGATTGCAAATCATCTAAATCTACTTTGTCTTTGCACCGAGCCTTTTCACCAGTACCAATCAGAGAGTAACATTATTTGGAAGGACATAAGCCACGTTTCTTAAGCATTCTAATTAAGGGCTTCCACGTATGAAGGAAAATGATTTCATGCAGAATAACAGATATAAGTGAATCTGGCCATAGCAAAGAAAAGATATCAATGTCTAAGTAGTACAGTGAGAGGAAGGAGAAAAAAATGAGGACAAGGAAACCAAGAACAATTTCAAGAAAATATTTTAACAAGAACCAACTACTAATTCAACCCAAAACAATGCAAAAATAGAGAATATAGATGAAAAAGCTAAGAACCAAGGATACTAATACTTAATTCGAATACTATACGATACGGATACGCCAATTCGGATTTTTAAAAAAATTGGGATACAGGAATACTAGTTATAAATTTCAATATAATTTCATTAATCTAAAAAATGTTAAAACATAAGAATAAAAAAAAATTTACTAAAACATCTTATCTTAATCCTTAATTGTCCTAATCTCACTTTCTTCAACATCAACTTCTTCATTATTAATAAAAACAACACTATCTAACTTTGGCTCACCTAATGATATATGAGAAATATCAAACAGTCCAACACTCTAAAGAGTATCAAATCAGTCTTAGGTAAAGTCCCACATTTCAAATTCTCCTTCTGAATAGAGATTTAATTTTCTTGATAAAATACGCATATTGCTAGTTTAATGTTTAAGTTTAAAAGTGTGTTCCCCTTCTATAACTCTATATACTACTATATAAGATAGGTTTTTTTTTAATAATTTATTATTACGTTCATTTAAAGATATTAAATATATAGTTGAATTTGACTACATTAATGTATAATTTATTAACACGATTTTAACTTTTACATGTATTAAATCATTATCTATTTTCAATAATAAAATTAATGAAACACAATTTTACACGTATGATTTAATATTAGTTTCTATTTATTTTCAATAATAAAAATATATTTATTAACTATTAACATGTTTTCACATGCATTGAAATATTAAATAATTTTGTGTATTTCCAATAAAAAGTTTAGTTGTTAATTAATTTAAACCACTAATTGTATATTTTCAGTAAATATTAATATAATATTCAATATTTTTATTGATAATAACAATAAGTAAAAAAAAAAAAAAAGGTTTTCAATCTATGGTCAATAATAAAGAGTCTTAAAAGAGTTTAAACAAATAACACTCTTCTTCACGTGTCCTAACGTATCGAATACATATAAAAAATAATTGAAAATATAAAATTATAAAAAATACGAATTCGATATGTATCGAAAATTAAAAATATATAAAATAATTAAAAAAACATGAATTTGATACATATCGGTGGGTATTGGAGAGCATCCAAACGACCAAACTTGGATATGTATCAAATATGGGTACGTAATGAATTTACAAGTATCGATATTTCTTAGTGAAAAAGAATGGATGAAGATGGCACCAAGTCTACTGAGAATAAAACTTGGGTACTTGTTGCATTTGTAGATAAAGTCTCTCACGCCATAACGCTTAAGAATGTCTTTTTCTTCCATATTAATCCTTAACCAATCAAATTAGTGGATACTGCCTTGTCCCTATTGTGCTAATATGAAGAGCTAGATGATAAAAAATGGTAACATTATTTTGTATAGAATATTGGATTGACTTGACGGTACTATAGACATGATTTTAGCTTATTACTATCTAAATAGTATACCCTATTAGCCTACCAGACAAGACATATTGAGTTGTATCATTGTTTGGGTGCAAACCTGGAAATCCAAATTCACATAAATGTTGCAAAAGCGATGAACGTCCTCCATATTGTGTTCATTTATTTCATCGATAATCTTCTTTGCAAAGTCTCGAAGTGGATCTGGATAAGCTGATGCATATTCAGATGATGTAACCCACGTACCATCCTGCAGTCATTCTTATCGTTATTTACAAGCTTCAAATAGCTACCTATACATTTCTTAGAGAGAGAGAGAGAGAGAGAACACAAAACAGATCAAGATGGTCCATGAAAAATGAAAAATCAAATAATGCTAATATTGGATACAACAAACCTCAGCAGAATCAACCATCTGAAGTGCCCGTTCAACGGCAATTACATATATGTTATTTTCATCTACTTCTTCTCCAAACCGTTTCTTCCACGCCGAAGAAAGCCTCTGTAAGTCAAAAAACTTGAACAACCAGATGAGAATTCAATTTATGTCAAAAGTCTTTAATTGAGTTACATTGTACAAATGAGTGCATTTTAACCCGTTTCATGAAAATGTCTTGGAGCAAAATTGCTTTTGAAAATAAGCTTCTATAAAAGAAAGCAATATTTATGCACAAACAATAAAGCCACACTACTATCAATATAAACTGATTTTCAAAACAAATGGCTCCATAATCTAGTTCTGTGATCTGGAGAATTTTAAAAAACCCAATTATGGCAAAATTATCGAATGCATCAATATTGATAATAGTCAAAATACTAACTAATGATAAATTCTCCTTCCCATGGGCGGAGATAGGGGTGGGCTGGGGTTGGCTGTTGCCCACCCTTGTCCAAGCTCAGGTCTCGTAAAAAAAATTGGTTATAGCCCATTTTTTCCACTGTCCAACCCAGTAGCCCACTGCTCAAGCCCATTTGAAAAATTGCAAACCCAATATGCTATTTATATAAAAACCCAAAACCCATTATGTGTGCATCTTTATTCTCTGATTCTCTCAAACCCAAAACAGTTGCATCCTTCTCTTGCAATTTCGATCCCAAGAATCCAAACTCCAAAGTTCCAAACCTTCAATTTCAAGTTGAATTAGATGGAAGAAGAAGATGTAAGTTTGAAATTTACGTTTTTTTTTTTTTTAATTTCAATTTTTTGGGAATGAAATTATGTGAATTTCAGTTTAGAAGGAAGAAGAAGATGGGTAAATTTTGGTTTTTTTTTTTTTTTAATTTCAGTTTAGTTGGAAGAAAAAGAAGGGTGAATTACATTTAGATGGAAGAAGAAGATGGGTAAATTTCGGTTTGTGTTTTGTTTTTTTTGTGAATTTCAGTTTTTGGGGAGTGAAATTATGTGAATTTCAGTTAGATGGAAGAAGAAGAAGAAGGGTAAAATTTGGAGTTAAATGTTTGAATTTTAGATGGTGTAAATGAATTTACTTCAATATGCTAGATTACTGAAGAATATAAAGATGGAACATACACCAATTCCTTTATCCTGAATAATAATTTTAACGCAAGAAAAAAAATTCTCAAACTATATATCTAATTATATTGTCCACCGAGTGTCAAAATAGTCTAACAAATAACAATGAAGATAATCCTGGATGATATATATTTAGACTATTTCAATTCAATGGGCTAAGGTTTGTTTGGAAATTGCACTTTACAAAGAGTTGGCATTTGATTTTTTTATTTTTATTTTAGAGAGTTAACAGCCACGCATGCATTCCATCATCCGCATAGGCACAAGTTAGAAACGGAAGTTAGCCCGTGTGTAATGGAGTGCAAAGGTATAACATTTTCTTGCCGATTGTTTAACACTAAGCATTTAACGAGAATTTAGTATTAATTTAGATCTAGATTTTATTATAGATGAATTTTATGCTTTAAAACATCGTCGGGTACTCGGGTACAAGTGTAATAGGTAACGTTATATTACAATTTTTCTAGTTATATATAAATTTTATTCGTACATTACATTTTAAAAATTTTAGCCCCCCGTACGATGAATTTCTGGCTCCGCCCCTGCTCCTTCCATAGTCTCAATTAAAGCTATGCCATTTATGAATAAAATAACCTTGCATATATCTCGTAGGTTCATTCATAACTAAACATAAGGACAAAGACTAAGAGTCGGAACCTTAAAGTGGGTCTAACAGTGTTATATTGAAGTATCTAATAAATTCCTTTCTTCTTTAGATCATCATACTGATAGGAACTCGTTTGATACCCTATCATAAAATTTCCCTTATTATTAAACAGGTCCAAAAAATCAAGCTAAAGAAACAATCGAAGACTCTTAAAACGCAAACAAGGTGGTTTTTTTCTTTTTGCTTACCTTCAAAGCCATTCCATCTCCTGGTTTATCAAGGTACCCATGTATCGTGCATTGTGGCGTCCGCAATCCAGATTGCTCTAGCTGGTCGAAAGCAATTTGTAATCACAGTCCATTATTTTCCTTACACTTATAAAATAAGAAATTCACAAAAATAAAGTTTCGTTATACATAATTCAAGTAGGAAAGAAACCGTACAATTCAGTGAAGCACAAACCTGAACATGAAGACTGCACTTCTTATCCACGAAAAGTTTCCTATTGGACTCATTCAAGCACAAAATTGGAGTCCCATTTAGGTCAACTGCAAAGCGAACGCCAAATCCCAGAGGCCAGCCCTCTTGATTCAAAGAAGAAAAAGTACCCACAGAAGACAATTCCATAATTGTCCTCGAAACCTCAGCAGGAAAAGGCTTGGGATTGCTGGTGAATTCCAAGTTTGTTGGCTCAGAAACTACAGAAACTGAGCATTTCAAAGGCTGGATTGAAAATCTGTGACATGGGCTTGTTCTTAATGGCTTAAAGGACTGCAAGGTGATTGGTTTAAAGGGTGGAAATGAAGGCCTGGGGAAATGGGTTGTGGGGAATATTGAAGTGCGGAGATGAGAAGTGGGAAATTTGGTTTGGGGAAGCATTTGAGCTGAGAAAATTAGTGTAGTTCTGTACAACGGCGTATGGTAATTGGGAGAGGAACAGAGGATTTTGATTGTGCAGTGGGTGCGCCTCAGATTGAACGGGGTAGAGGTGCTGGAACTGGGGAGGAGAGATGGCTTTGTTTAGCAGTGGACTGGGCAAAATTTAACTCGAATCAGTCAAGTCCATGAACCCAATCCAAACCAACCGATTTGGATTGATTTTTTAGGGTATGATTCAGCCACATTATTTTGAAAGTTTGTATTATGGAATAGTGAATTGATAGAGATTGTGTGGTTGAAAAAAAAATGAAACGTTATAGATGTTATGAAAAATATAATTTTATTAAAGATTGTGGGGTTGAAAATGAGTAGAAGAGTGCGAATGAAATTTTTAATGTGTACCAAACAGAGGATTAGTTTAATTTGATTGACTTCGGGTTAGAAAATCAAAGTTTAGATCGGAATGTATTGGGTTTCGAATTATCTATGAGAATTCAATTAAGAGAAAATTTTATTTCTCCTACTTTTACTATATACTATTTCAAAAATAAAAAAAACAACTTTCAAATTTCTAAAATAAGATATTTGACATATATATTTCTATATATAAAAAGTGTCTATTAAACGGAATATGTTGGTTTAACGGAAAAACTAACGGAATTTCTTGATTTAACGGAAAAACTAACGAAATTTTTTTAGTTTAAAAATCTTTTAACTCCATAATTGGGCTTCAAAATTTACAATTCTAAAGCTCATGTAGAAGTATTGGATGTCATGCTCATTTTATAGATACACTTCTCTCCAAAATTTTCATATACTTCCAACGTGGGATTGTGCATTTTATATATGCTCTTAACTCCAATAGTTTTATAAATTTTCAATGTGGGATAGTGACAAAAAAAATGTTAAAATTCTCATCAAAATCATTTTCAAATGTATATCTAATTGACTAATTTGATTTTGAATTACAACTAATTAAATTGTAATATTCACTTTCATTCTTTCATTTATTTAATTTTCAAATTTAATTTAAATTGCACTTGATTATTAATATATTAATGTTAGATATTATTTTCTATAAGTTTAAAATATTTTAATTTAACAAAATAAACTATTTTAACATATTTAATTTTAATTTTTAGTGTTGGGACTAATTGTAGGATATATAATGAATCTAATTAGTAAAAATAAATTTACTTTGAATTATTTTTATGTATTTATTGCATTCGGTTCGACCCCAATTGAATTCCCACGAACTTCACGTCGGAATCATTCTCGATTGTGAATCAAAATCCTTCATCTCCATTTTCAGATATCGAAATTATCAAATTCGCAGACTTTTCGTATAAATCCTATGATTAATGCTCATGTTTAGTTCCTTAATTAATAAAAAAATTAAAATTCTTCTAACACTATTTAGCAATATTATAGTATTATATTAAATGTTTAGTAAGTATTATTTTAAAATATTAGATGATTTTATGATATAGTAAAAATCTATTTTTTTTATAATATAGAAAAAAACTATTTTTTAAAATAAAAATATATTTAATGTCTTAAAAATAATTAAAATGATATTCAAAATACGAAACGTATTATGACGCTTATTTTTCGTATTGACACGCCTAAATTTGTGATTCTTGATTCTTAACATCGACGTCTCGCAACGCATTACGCCTTTTAGAACATTATTAATAAATGAATGGAAAATGCAAAAAAAACTTTGTACTACAACATTTTAGTCACTAGAAAAAATGAAATTAAAAAAACAAAATGGATGTGGAAATTATCAATTTAAAAATGCTAATAGTTTATTTGGTAAGGTACATTGAACTCAATGAAGAAAAAATATTTATTTATTTAGTTTTGTATTGTAATGTTATCTATTATTTTATTATGTACAAAAAGTTCATGATTAAATACAAAATATAATATAATATAATAATAGGAAACACAAACTTATACATTTTAATTTAGAATTTAACACTATTCAAATTAAAATTAATATATCACAATGTGTAATTATTTATCAATTACATAAACATTACATCATTAATTATTTAATGAACCAAAAAAATTATATATAAACTAAGCAAACGTACATTGCACGTTGCTTAAACCTAGTATATATATAAATCAACAATAACGACTAGTTTTTCAATTTTAATTTGATTTTAATCTCTACCGAACACGTCCTAAATATATAAAACGATATAAAGATATATATAGTTAACCCACCCCACCTCCACCACCCCTACCGATCTGGTGATCGTTCCGACGACTATTCGGCAGCCATTCCGGTCATCACTATGTTCCGACGACCGTTCCAGCGATTATTCCGGTGACCACTCAGAGACCACTCCGGTGACTATTCTGGTGACCAATTCTAGCGACTATTTTACAGTTACAGTTCAAAAATTTTGTAGGTCACAAGTAATTCGTTGGTCACATATTTCAAAATTAGTTGGTAACAGATCAAAATTTATAGGTCACACGGTCACAGACTTCCAAATTAGTTGGTCACAAATTTTGTCACGGTTACATATTATATAATTTTTAGGTCACAGATAATAAAATGGTTGGTCACGGATTATATTTTTTGTCACGGATTACCAAATTTTAAGGTCACAGATTATATTTTTAGTCACAGAAGGTCACACGAACACAGATTTCCAAATTATTTGGCCACAGATTTTTTCACGGTCACAAATTATATAATTTTTAGATCACAGCTAACGAAATAGTTGGTCACGTATTATATGTTTAGTCACATGTTATCAAATTTTAAGGACACATATTATATTTTTAGTCACAAAAATAAAAAAATGACCAGATCCACCCCCACCACCTCTACACTATCGCCTCGACCACGACCACTACCACCGCCTCCACGACAACCACCACGACCAACATCACCACCACCCAAACACCACGACAATTGGTAGTAACACCGCCATTTCCAAAACCACCACCATCAACAAAAAAATTTGCCTCTGCTGCCTGCAAGTCGACACCACCTCATCGTCACACTATTGCCTCGGTGTCTGCTTTGACTCAGCCCAACAGTTTGATGTATCGCCTCCGGTGGTGATGTAGAGAAGAGAAGATAGTGAGGAGAGAAAAGACGATGGATGACACCGTCGCTCGCTACTATGGTTGAGGCGGCGGCATTTGCTATGTCGCCACCGGTGGTGACGGAGAGAAGAGAGCGAGGAAAAAGAAGATGGAGAGACGAGAGAGAAGTTAGAAAATGTTTGCCAATTTGGAATGAAATTGATTAGGGTTTAGAATGAAAATTTTATAATTAATATTTAATATTTAAAGATGAATTATATGATTTTTGAAAAATGAAACTTGTGATTTGATTTTTGAATATGGATATTGAAAATTAGGGTTTTGTGTAATTTCCACTTCAATTAGACTCAATCCAATCCAATAAATTAAAAAAGATTAAAAAGAAAATTAGTACTTAAAAAAAAAAACCTAAAATCTAATTATCAAAATTCTCTTTTGTCTCATATCTCTTCTGTCTCTCATTGTTGCTTTTGCCTCGACTTCTCAACTCGATTTTTTGATGTAGTTTTTGAGTAAATGCTTGGATTGAAGTATGAGATTTCGTATTGAGTTTGGATATTAAACATTATTAGTATTTAAGTTGAATTCATTTTATTCAATAAGTGTAATATGCAAGTATTCAATATGTATTTAGATTGATTTAATACGTATTTAATTTGATCATGATATAATCTATTTAACATGTTTTATAATATTTTTATATTATATTGTTCTATTGGAAATGAACTTTAACCTCATGGACCATTTATCCAATTTCAATCGGCTTAAAGCCTTTCAAATCACCCCTTTTAATGTAATTGAAATATTATCAAACTATAAAAAAAAAAATTGTTTAAATTGAACGAAAAATATTTCAACCGTTAGGCTCATAAAAAAATTGTTCAACTTGAATTGGACTTAAGTCCAAACAAATCAACCCACCCAAACCAACCCAAGTTTGATCAGTTTGGATTGGGCAGAGTTATGATCATTTGTATAAATTATGATTTACTTATAAGTAGATAAAAGTAACTTTTTATATTAAAATTA